>CM053607.1:105295982-105326470 GCA_028646535.1 Procyon lotor | reverse complement strand
GATTTTTTTTTTTAAAGTAATCTCTACACCCAACATGGGGCTTGAACTTACAACCCCAAGATCAAGAGTCATATGCTCTACCAACTGAGCCACCCAGGAGCCCCTATTCAACCAATCTTTGAATGCTGGGTTGTTTTCAATCTTTTGCTTAAAAATGAATAATGCTCTGGGTGATAGATATTAAGTAGGACATGTGATAAAATCAGCACTGGGTATTACATAAAACTGATGGATCACTGACCTCTACCTCTGAAACCCATAATACATTCTAAATTAATTGAATTTAAATTTTAAAAAATGGAAGAAAAAAATGCTACAAAAAATAATCTGTATATATGGCACTTCGTATTAATACATGGGTCACAGGAGGAATTCCAGCATTAGAATTGCTGAGTCAAAGGGTAGATGCATTTATAATACTGTTTGATAACCGCAAGATTCCATTCCATAGGGATTTACCTTTATATTTTTGCTAGATGGTATTTCAGTGTAGTTTTTTAAGATTTTATTTTTTTTAATTTTTTTACTATTTTTTTAAGATTTTATTATTATTTATTTATTGGACAGAGAGAGAGAGATCACAAGTAGGCAGAGAGGCAGGCAGAGAGAGCTCCTCCGCTTAGCAGGGAGCCTGATGCGGGGCTTGATCCCAGGACCGTGAGATCATGATCTGAGCAGAAGGCAGAGGCTTTAACCCACTGAGCCATCCAGGTGCCCCTAAGATTTTATTTTTAAGTAATCTCTACACCAAATGTGGAGCTTGAACTCACAACCCCAAGATCAGGAGTTGCAGATCAGGAGTTGCATGCTCTACCAGCTGAGCCAGCCAGGCACCCCTCAGTGATGTTTTCTTTTTTTTCTTTTTTTTTAAAGATTTGTTTGTTTGACAAAGACAGACACAGAGAGGGAACACAAGCAAGCCTCCCACTGGGCTGGGAGGGAGTCCGATGGGAGTCCGATGGGGGGTGGGAGGAGGCAATCCCAGGACCCTGACATCATGACCTGAGCTGAAGGCAGATGCTTAACAGCTGAGCCACCCAGCACCCTCATTTAATTTTAAAATATTTAAATCTCAAATCCGTTTGGAGTTTACCCTGATTAAGCATAAAAATACTAACAATATTGATTTTAAAGTTCTTTATCTGAGTCTCTTAAATATATTAAATATTTCATTATACATTCCTGCACTACTTCCTTACACTTTCTTGTACCATTCTTACCTTGAGCCTTTACCTATCTTTCTAAGTTCAACTGAAATCCCTTATCTTTCCTGAAGACTTTAGTTTTCTTTTTTCTTTTTATTTATTTGCGAGAAAGAGGGAGAGGGAGAGAGGGAGAGAGAAAATGTTAGCAAGAGGGAGGGGCAGAGGGAGAGGGAGAAGCAGACTCAAGCCCAATGCAGGACTTGATTCCAGGACCCTGAGACCATGACACTTAATGGACTGAGCCACCCAAGTGCCCCCCAGTTTTCTTTTCTTTCTTTTTTTTTTTAAGATTTTATTTATTTATTTGACAGAGAGAGAGATCACAAGTAGGCAGAGAAGCAGGCAGAGGGAGAGCGGGAAGCAGGCTCCCTGCTCTGAGAAGAGAGCCCGATGTGGGGCTCTGATCCCAGGACTCTGAGATCATGACCTGAGCTGAAGGCAGAGGCTTTAATCCACTGAGCCACACAGGCGCCCCCCCAGTTTTCTTTTTTAAAACACTGACAAAATAGATAATACAACACTATACAAATATAAGAGAACAAAAAAACCTGTAATTTCAAATAGGGAGGTTCAAAAAAGGAATCTTCAAAATATTTCATTCTATTTGATAATCTTGAACAAGACTCTTTTTACTTATATTTTCTACCAATCTCTACCAACTGCAGAATAAGGCTTTAAAACATTAAATGTTTTTAATAATTGAAAAATAATACCAACAGTCTAAAGTCCATCATTTGAGGAACAAGTAAATAAACTGTCATTCATTCACAAAAGGGTATATTACACAGAACTGAGGAAGAATGAGGTAGATTGAGATGTACTAACATGAAATGTTATCTGACCAACTTTGTAAAGGGAGTCAAGGGAAGAAGACTGTCCTGTTTCGTGGGGGAGGAAATGTTTGTAAATGCTTAGAAAAATCCTTCAAGGACAGAAAACATTAAGATGATGACTTTTCTTGGAGACTGAGACTTGGGTGGTAGAGCAGAGGGGGGAAAAGAATTTTAATTCTCATTTTATATCCTTTTGAAGTATGAAAAAAATTTAAAACTAACACATATAACTTGTACACTTAAATCTTAGTACTAAGTACTAAGGCACTAAATAGGTTAACATATTTGAGCATTTTTTAAAATTTATCAAAAACAAAAATTTGACAGAGAGACTGTGAGAGAGAACACAAGCAGGGGGAGTGGGAGAGGGAGAAGCAGGCTCCCCGCTGAGCAGGGACCCCCCCCCCCCAGTGTGGGGGCTCGATCCCAGGACTCTGGGATCATGACTTAAGCTGAAGGCAGATGCCGAACGATCAAGCCACCCAGGAGCCCCCATTTTTTTTTCATAGAAAAAGAGAGAAAAGGACACATGATCATCATGTCCAAAAGTTACCTGAACAATGGTGAATCCAGATCTGAGAATGATATCTTGTATCTCCTCCTCTTTGTCCGCAATATCCGGTTTGATAATAGCCAGAGTTTTTTCTACATATATCTGAGGTGGGGGCACTGACATCTCCATTCTGCCTTTTCAGAGTACAATTTAGGAGATTCCCCACACGTATCAACTGCAATGACATGCATCATCCCACCCCAAATTTAATGTAACTGTGAATAGGAACATCATTGTTAGGCGCTTGATGTTATTAACTTATAGTTACAAACTGCTGAATCTTTTTCTATGAGCAGTGTCTCAATAATATGATGTCTGGGCGCCTGGCTGGCTCAGTCCAAAAAGCAAGTATGCGTCTCTTGATCTCTGGGTCTCCTGGGTTCAAGCCCCGGGTTAGGTGTACAGATTACATAAATAAACTTTAAAAACAACACAATTTATACTTTTTTTTTAAGATTTTTTATTTATTTGTTTGCCAGAGAGAGACACAGTGAGAGGGAACACAAGAAGGGGTGTGGGAGAGGGAAAATTGGACTCTCCTTGCATTGCAGGGAAAATTGGACATCTCCCTCCATTGCAGGGAGTCCAATGCAGGGCTTGACCCTGGGATCGTGACCTGAGCCAAAGGCAGACACTTAACAACTGAGCCACCCAGGAGCCCCTCTACTCTATCTCTAATGCGTGATATTTGATCCTTGGTTTTCCTAAACGCTTTCGTTGAGGTCCAGAGGACAAGGGGCAGTCTGAAGGCCTTCAAGACCGGGTGGACCACTCTGCAGCAACTCTCCACCCAGGGAAGGTAAGCCGCCGCCCGTCCCTGCCCCTCCTGGAGGTCCACACATAGGATCTAGCCTGATTAGAAAGCAGGAACCCCAGGTCCCAGTGCCTTTCCAGGTTTACTCGCAGATCCCGAGTACAGCCCTCATTTGAGCACTCACCAGCGTGCTGCTCCGGCCCTGCTAACGCTGCTTGTTGCTAGGAGACCCAAAGCACAGTTCAGGGACGGTGGCTGCAGAGGGCCAATCCCAGCACAGTGCTTCAAAGACTCTGGGCGATTCCTTTTAATCAAGAGGAGCCAGCCTACACCGGTCTTTATTCCCTCTGCCAATCTTAGACCACTAGACATTTTCCAACATTTTCCTCATCTTGTTTTACCCTCCTTGCCATTTAAAGGACCCTTCGATTATATCAACTTTATAAATAATGAGACAAATCATAGACACTGCCCTCATCCCCCATCATCCCATTTCAGACTGTATACATAAGAAACCCACATCAGGGGCGCCTCGGTGGCTCAGTGGGTTAAAGCCTCTGCCTTTGGCTCAGGTCATCTCAGGGTCCTAGGATCAAGCCCTGCACTGGGCTCTCTGCTCAGCAGGGAGCCTGCTCCACCCCCTCCCCCCCTCCTCCCCCGAGCTGCCTCCCTGCCTAATTGTAATCTCTGTCAAATAAATAAAAATTAAAAAAAAAAAAGAAGAAAGAAACCCACGTCAAATACCTTATAGTCATTCCACCAGATGTTGTTCCCTTTATCCCCAGATTCTGTAATCATTAAAAAAGCAATCTTCAACTTGTGAAATAACATTTATTTATAGAGCAGTTATAAGAGGCTTAATTTAATAACATCTAAATCAAGCCTTTGAGACAAAGAAGTAACATTTATGGCATAACCCCAGATCTCAGCTTTCCCCGTTTTATATTATGTCCACAGACACCTTTGACTCCTTGGTTGTGAGTTAACACATTTTTCTTACTAGAAAAAGGAACAGAAAACTGGTAAACAAGTACTGGGATCTTCTCTGAGTCTCAATAAGAGGTCCCAAATCCAGAAAAGGTCAGGAGAGCAGCTCCTGGTTAACAAGAGGTTTTCCATCATCCACAGGGTTGGCTGGTTCTCATTCCAAACTATTTAAGTCTCTTCTTTTGTCTAACCAAATACTCAGCACCTACAGAGTCAAGGCAGATAGCAAGCTATGAATCTTAAAAACTACAGAGATTTGAATGCAATTTTCTTTTTCTGCATTAAGGTTTGACTATGCTTTTTTTCCTCTTAAGTATCCAGGAAAGAAACCCCCAAATGTCATCTTCTGGCTACCATGTCTTACCCCTTTTAGATGGGACAGTGTGAACATACATTAATATCAACAGGTGTAGCTTTGGTCTGCATGTTTAGCCCTCTGACTTGAGGTACTGGAAGCAGGAGCTCCAATTACTTATCTATCCCCAGATCTCTTGAGACTTCTCCACTGCTGCCTATCTTCCTATACTAGTTTGCTTCACTATCTATGAAAGCTGGTCCTACAGAGGCTTAGAGTTTTCCAAAGCAGTAGGCATAATGTCAAAACTTCAGGGCCTTTAACTACCTCTAAACATAAACTCTGAGAACACAAGGTCACTTTAACATCACTCTTATTGTCACAGACTTTCTGAAATCAGATTCCAGAGGCTGTACTCCTTTTTCTTATAGCTCTCTACATACAGTACCTGAATCTGCTCTAAGACTTCTCGCTGCATCTCCACAGCCATATGGTACACATGATGATCAGAGTCATTGTACATCACAGCATTCTGGAACATCAGCATCAGGTCCCGCTGGAACTGAGCCATGGTGCGAATCCGTCCCTTAGACAGATTCCTTTTCAAGCTAGTTAGGTCCATGGGTCTGCAGATGGCCAAGAGAAACCAAAGGAAATCAAACCTTTATGTGGGACCTAACATGCTCTCTTGGAGAACCAGCTCTTAATTCCCATCAGATAATAAAATAGCAACAGATAATAGAATAGCTAACATCTGACTTTTTACAGTAAGCCAACAGCTTACCCTGCCAAGTACAAGGTACTCTGTATATTAACTCACTTGGTCTTCTCAGTAAACCTATAAAAGCTGGTACCTTATTATCACCAACTGGCAGTAGGGAATCAACACTAAAGAGGGCTAAGTACTTGCTCTAAGTCACACAGCTTGGATTCCAATTTAGAGGCAGCCTGACTCTAGAGGCCACAAGCCGAGCCACTATACTCTACCACTGTAAGATGAGTACTGGCCCCACATACCAGAGTTGTAAGGAGCCCAGTGATTAGTCTATCGCAGAGGAGTTACTATTTACAATGTGTAGTCTTATACTAGTTAAATCTGTTGCTCTTACTATATAATCAAAAGCTAAGAATTTTTTTCTCCTTTTGTGGAGATGAAGAGTGAATCAAGTGAATGTTTAGATAAATATTTAATGAGACACAGAGAGTTGGTATACAAGGGAAAACACAACAGTGTAGAAAGAGGACTGAACTAGGAGGTTAAGAATCTAGGGTTTAGGGGCGCCTGGGTGGCTCAGTGGGTTAAAGCCTCTGCCTTCAGCTCAGGTCATGATCTCAGGGTCCTGGGATTGAGCCCCGCATCTGGCTCTCTGCTCAGCAGGGAGCCTGCTTCCCCCTCTCTCTCTGCCTGCCTCTCTGCCTACTTGTGATCTCTCTCTCTCTCTCTGTGTCAAATAAATAAATAAAAATCTTAAAAAAAAAAAGAATCTAGGGTTTAGTTCTAGCTCTTCTATTCACTGTTGATCATCCCAAGTCATGAGCACCTCTGAGCCTTACTTTCCTCATGTATAGAATGAAGGAGTCTATCTCCAAAGGCCCTTTCCTGATCTTTTGGATTCTATTAACACACTGGTTTATGACAGCATTTTAAATGAATTATGCTATAAAAATCCAAAATAGTGCTATCAATGTTTGCAATAACCATTTGTATTATCATTTTTGCCTTAGCATAACAGCTTGATGAATATAGTGTTCTTTTTAAAGCTTTGCTCCAAAAGAAAGTGCCAAAAACTATCAAAGGCTATGGAAGATTAAAATGAATGGATATTACTTAAAAATCAATACTAAAAAAGAAAAAAGCCCATTATCCTTTTGCTCCCTGCATTCCTTCTCAAATGAAGACCAAGCTTACCATTACTTTACAAACTTGTTCAGATATAAAATACATCTTGAGTTTGTAAGTATTGTAAATGAAATAAATGATCAGGACACCTGGCGGACTCAATTGATGGAGATGTGACTCTTGATCTTGGGGTTGTTTCAGCCTTAAGAGATTACTTAAAAATAAAATCTCTAAGAAAGAAATGATCTAATAGATCAGAAAAAGTATGAAAAGACAGATATAAAAGCAACCAACCATTCTTGACCCCTTTTCCACTGACCTTTTCACCACATCCTTGTATCCTGGGGCCTGCCTTTCTGACACAGGCTTCAGAAAAGGACTGCTGAACCTGTTAAGGGACAAACTCTGAGAGGATTAAGAAACTTTGGAAAGTCATCCTAAATGGGAAGAGTGGCTGTGAAGGCCAAGAGTGGCTTGGAGACATACCTGTGACTGGCAATCATCTTCCAGACTGGCAGGAGAGTCTTCTTAAATAACAAGTGATCCTGAACAGGGTCACTCTGGCCTATATCAGACCTACGCGATAAAACAGGACAGAAAGGAAAAAGTAACTTCACATATAGTATTCTGTCTCTCCCACGTAGGTAAAGAGATTTCCTCATTATATAGTGCTCCTACGTAATATGGGAAGGAACTAATACCAGAAATTAAAACATATTTAATCCTTCCATATGAGACCCCAAACTCTACAAATATTCTCTTACAGTCACTATTGCCTAATGAAGTAGTTATTTTCTACTACCAATCTACAATTGCTTCTGTCTTTTGGACTCTTGCTGATATGCTCTTCAGCACTTGTGACTCCAAAACAGTGGTGTATGAAAGTTGTCTTTGTTCACTGATGCTTCCTAAATGTGTGGCACATAGTAAGTGCTCAAATATTTCATACTATTAAGTATTTCAGAAATGAATCTGGTCCTATGTTTATGCAGAAATATGCCACATTAATAAGTATTTCTCCTACATTTCCCGAGAAGGAAATTCTTGGATTCACATCTTAGGGAATTCTCTTGTGTTTCATCTGACTGCTACACAATTTACATATTTCTTCTTTTCACTAAGAAAATACCCAAGAAAAATTCATTTTTCATCATGGCCCTTCCTTCTCTGGGTTAAATGGTCTAGTTTATTTTTTCTTCTAAATGCTACTGTCCAATGTTTCATTTCATCTTATAATCTTCCCAGTTGACAAGTTTTCTCTTTACTCTAAAGTTTAACATTATGTTATACTTCCCAGTTTATATATTGCATTAATCTCTCAAAATGAGTTCTTCTCACACCTAAAGTTTTACAGCCTTTTTGTGCTTTATGTACCATATGGTGTGTGTCCATTCGAGCACAACTCACATCTCATTTTACCTCTCTCCAAGTTGAACAATTCCAAACAACTATCTAGTTTCAGAAGATGGTATCTCATCTGTATCTAAATTATATACACAAAAATTAACTGTCCTTAAATCCAGAACCCTGTAAGAACAAGGCATTTAAAAACTAAAACAAACCTCTTCCTTTGTTTCTGGTCAGTTGACCAGAATGAATAACAGCTCCTTGGTACCAGGGCATTTTTGTTCATATCCACATAAACGGTATTAAGTTTCCATTATATGAAAGGTACTGCCTTAGGTTTTGTAACCTCCTAATTGATCACCTTTGCAATATTTTAAGAAATAATCACTAGCTTACCTTTATTTCCACCTATTTGGAAATGCATGCCAAGCAACAACAAGTAAAAATGTGGGAACAGAAAGCACCTGCAGGCTTAAGAGTGGTGCTCCACAGGTTCTACTTCTATTTTTCCTGAGAGTTAGTACCAACTAACGGGAACCAAGAAAAGAGGAGCCTGGAGAATGTCTATCTTTCAAAGTAGTTTTAAGCTTGCCTGATTATAACACAAAATCTCAGCTTTTTATTTCCCTTAAGCCATCTGGCCAAGGAGACTCAATGACTATTATCTATTGCTTTCTAATAAATATTCCATGTTTATCCTAAATCCTAAAATAAGAGCGTGGATTTTGCCATTCAAGGTACTAAAACGTCATGAGGTAAAATGTCCCAGATTAGAGATTTCCTGTTTTTTGGAAAGTCATCATATGCCCTCTGCTTCTCTGTAACACAGGGAGTTAAAGAAAAGCAAAGGAAGCAATTCTTCAACAACCTACGTATTAAGCTATGTTCTACTTGCATAACAAAATTTTGAAATCTGGACTTAAAAAACAACTTCATGCTATCTTCTCTCAGTAAACAGATACAAGACCAGGCCCAGAAAAGGAACTATTTATTACCATAACAAAAACAACTTTTTTTCAGATTTAAAAAGAAATTCCCTTTACTAAAAAAAAAAATTAAGTTTCCAAAGTGTGCCCTTTAGCTTCATAATTATTTATAAGAAAATTATATAAACAATTTCCCAGGATCTGTGAAAAAGAAACAAATAAGAAAAAACTTCAAAATAATTTTTGGTTTCAAGTTACAAGGAGCTGTTTTAGTATTTTTGAAAGAAGTACAGTTTCAGTATTAAACTTGAGGGACAATCTGAATGGCAATGTTTTCTGAATATAGTAACTAAAGAGAAAGTTTACTGAGGCACCTGGGTGGCACAGTCAATTAAGCGTCTGACTCTTGGTTTTGGCTCTGGTCGTGATCTCAGGATTATGAGACCAAGCCCCACATCAGGCTCTGCGCTGAGCGCAGTCTGCCAAGGTTTCTCTCTCCCTCTCCCTTTGACCCTCCCTGCCTCATGCATGTACACGCTCTCTCAAATAAATAAATAAATCTTTTAAAAAAAATAGAGAAAGATTATTTATGAAAGAGATTCTCAATGTCGATGAAACAGATTTTTTTTAAAGTAGGCTCTATGCCTAACATAGGGCTTAATCTTACAACCTCAAGATCAAGAGTCACACACTCGGGGCGCCTGGGTGGCTCAGTGGGTTAAAGCCTCTGCCTTTGGTTCAGGTCATGATCTCAGGGTCCTGGGATCGAGCCCCGCATCGGGCTCTCTGCTCGGCAGGGAGCCTGCTTCTTGCTCTGTCTCTGCCTGCCTCTCTGCCTCTCTGTGATCTCTCTCTCTCTCTGTCAAATAAATAAATAAATAAATAAAATCTTAAAAAAAAAAAAAGTCACACACTCTACTGACTGAGCTAGCCAGATGACTGAAACAGATTTGTTTCATAAGAGGAAAACATAGACTTCTATTTATATGATAAAGTTATATTTAGTTCTGTTCCTAGTGTTTTCCAATTTTAATTTCATTTTATTAATTTACAAAAGTAATCCATGTTCATGGTAATGAATTCAAGTAGGCATAAACAGAAGTAAAAGTATGAATCTTAAGGACCTTGGATAAAACTCCATACTTACAACTTTGAAGAGGTAGCACGGCTGAAAAGGATATCCACCAGAGGAGTCTCCTGAATGCTGAAGCCATCATCACACTCACCTGAAGAGGTCTGGTCTTCCACCTCTGACACATACCCTTCACCCTGGTCCTCCTCTTTGGATTCTTCCTGGACCTCCCCCTGGGAATGCCAAGAAACAAAGAGAACTTTAGAAACAGATTTACTATCTATGGGGTACATGAAGGCTGACTTTAAGGTAGAAAGTGTCAATCACATAAAGCTATAAAAGAGATTAGAGAAAGATGACTTAACTAGACCTTAGTCAATGAATTCTTGGTAACACTTTGGCTGGAAAACTGTGATTCTGTATCCCAAGAAAAAATAAAAGAGCAATACATTAATTTCTAGATGGATGATATATTCTTTTTTTTTTTTTTTTTAAGATTTTATTTATTTGACAGGGAGAGAGAGATCAAAGGTAGGCAGAGAAGCAGGCGGGGGGTGGGGGGAAGCAGGCTCCCAGCTGAGCAGAGAGCCCGATGCGGGGTTTGATCCCAGGACCCTGAGACCATGACCTGAGCGGAAGGCAGAGGCATTAACCCACTGAGCCACTCAGGTGCCCCTGGATGATACATTCTTTTAAAACTGTCAGTATGACTTGTGGCCCTGGAGTTGCTAGTATTCATCATAATGACATTCTAAATTGTATTGATCACTCACTGTGAGCCAGGCACTAAGCAAAGTGTTTTACATGAAACGTCTCACTTGAACTTCACAAACCTAAAGTAGAGAGAGCACCACTATTCCATTTACAGCGAAAAAACAGTTAAGTGGTGCTGAAACCTGGATTTGCATCCAGGAACCCAAACCCTCTGGGGTTAGCCTACATGCAGTAACTACATGTTCTGCCTCCCTGGGTAGAGGACCAATCAGACAGCGAAAAAACAGTTAAGTGGTGCTGAAACCTGGATTTGCATCCAGGAACCCGAACCCTCTGGGGTTAGCCTACATGCAGTAACACATGTTCTGCCTCCCTGGGTAGAGGACCAATCAGCCAGCTGCTTTAAGTTACTCACTCACCTCTTCACTCTCTGTGGATAGTCGCTGAATTGCACAAATATCTGAGAGAGCTGGAGTCACCTCTGGCCTTCCATTTTCTCCCAGTGACTGCTCAGCTACTAAGGGGTACACCCTTGCTGAAGGCTGTTCAGGCTCTCTGCATGACTCTTCTTTCTCAATAGCTTCCATTTCCCTTCCCTTTTGTTGTCTGGTACCAGATGAATGACAGCAACCTTCACTTGATTCTTTGCTGCTAATGCACAATGGCTCCATTAAATAAGCTACCTGCAATCACAGTATGTACAGGAACACCAGTGAAGACCATTATCTATATATCAATAATCTTATATGGTTACATTGCTACTATGACTCAGTTTGAGATGCAAACAGATTCAATCATTCATTCCATCATTTAAAATGCATAAAATAGGGATGCCTGGGTGGCTCAGTGGGTTGAGCATCTGCCTTCAATTCATGTCATGATCCCAGGGTCCTGAGATCAAGGTCCACATTGGGCTCCTAGCTTAGTGGGGAGCTTGCTTCTCCCTCTCTGGCACACCCCCAGCTTGTGCTCTTAGGTAAAGTCTTTTAAAAAAAGAAATAAAATGTATAACTCAGATATCCAGGCACTGAACTAGTTGTTAGGAACCTAATAGTGAACAAGATAGATATATTTCTTGCTTCTTCAAAGAGCTTGTGCTCTAATTTTTCATGTCAAGTGTTGACTCTGATCAGTTGGGAGTGGCAGTCAAGAAAACTGCTGAAAATTTTGTCAATACATAAAATGGATTCTTGCTGATCTTGACCTAGGTTCTCCTGAATGTGTGAAGTTGCCACATAAGTATAAACTCTCCAATTCGATTTACCTCTGGCTTTCAACCCTAAACCAAGGTAATAAGGACACTGTAAAATATTGCTTTGAAGTCATAATGTCATAACCTTCAAAGAGTTCAGGTGTCACCTCCTACGACTCCAAAATATTAATTGCAACAGATATTCATAAGGCAGTTCTGCATACATAAATTCCACTTTCTATGACCTTGGGCTCCTTATGACTGGAATCTTAGAACATTCGGTCAAAAAGTACATCTTCAGCACATATTGTATATTAGCAAGAAGTCCTAGAGACATAACAATTAACCTAGTTCCTGCCACTGTGGAGCTTGCATTTTAGTAAACAATATTAAGAGTGGTAGAAACATAGGTATGGGCAAGCATTCTCTTAGAAAGTTGAGACTCTTTCAACTTTGGAAATAATGGTTCCCCATTACCTCAGACAAAAAGTGGAGTAGATTCTGCCGGCTGACTTGCTCTGCCTCTTCCTGGGATTCCTCACTGCCTCCGTCCCCCACAAGCAGCTCACTAGGTTCTCTCCCTGGGCTGCTTTCCTCTAGCTCCTCAGCCCCTGGCTCTTCAGTTTCTCTCCAGCTGCCAACATCAAGATCCAGACTGGAATCCCATGAGCTGAAGAGGGACCTGCAGTCGTTGCTCAGCTCAGAGTCATTGGGATAGTCTTGCTCCGAATCGAACCAAACCCACTCACGCCCCATCTGTAAATACACAGAAAAATGCATTAAATTCACTCATACCGCTATTTCTAAGGCATTTTCATCTCCAATCTTCGGTAGAAAGATAAGGGATCAGAAACTTCTTTCTACTCACCATTACAAAGAATAAAAGTTAACTGAAGGGAAACATTAGGAGATGGAATGTTTGTCATTAGAAATAAAATGAAAAAGCCTCATGTCAAACAATGTAACCGAGGTACTACCCAGTAATTTTTTCTTGGGTTTCCTCATACCCCAAAAGAAAGGAACAGGAGCATAGCTAGTTGAACAGAATTCCTCTATCCCCAATCACCCCTAAACTCAACTGGAAGATAATACATTTAAGGGACAAGAGAGATTTTGCTCAGTGTATAGACATTTTTCACCTATCAACCACTGAATCCTCAAAACACTAAAATTATCTGTGGCATTCTTTCAGTCAGAGCCAACTCACTTCTCAGAATGAGTACAGTATGAAGAGTTAAAAAGTATCTTCCCTTCCTCTCATTACACTATTCTGATTTTCTTACCCCCTTTTTTTTAAGTAGGCTCCATGCTCAGCATGGAATCCAATGTGGGACTCAAACTCATGACCCTGAGATCAAGACCTGAGCTGACATGCTCAGTGGGTTAAGCCTCTGCCTTTGGCTCGGGTCGTGGTTTGAGGGTCCTGGGATTAAGCCCCCCGTTGGGCTCTCTGCTCAGCGGGGAGCCTGCTTCCCCCTCTCCCTCTGCCTCTTTGTGAGCTGTCAAATAAATAAAATCTTTTTTTTTTTAAATTTATTTGACAAAGAGGAGAGAGATCACAAGTAGGCAGAGAGGCAGGCAGAAAGAGGGGAGGAGGAAGCAGGCTCCCTGCTAAGCAGAGAGCCCGATGTGGGGCTCGATCCCAGGACCCTGAGATCATGACCTGAGCCGAAGGCAGAGGCTTTAACCCACTGAGCCACCCAGGCGCCCCAATAAAATTAAAAAAAAAAAAAAAAATCGAACTTTTAACTGACTGAGCCACCCAGGCACCCCTCCCTTCTCTCTCTTATAAGTTGAAGGAAATCCTTCTATGTTCTTGCTTGGCCTCTGCTTCCTTACTAATACTTAAAATAACGTCTACATTTTGTGGTTTCAACTTTGATCTGTACTCAAATAACTCCCGTATCTCCATCTTTACTTCTTATGTGCATGCTGGTCTCATTTTTCCATGCATCCAAAGGTGCCATACCATCTGCTTCAACTCAACATTTCTAACTAAAATCACTTCTCTTCCTGAATATCTACAAAATCATTTGCTTTCCCAAATTCCCTTTTCCCTCTTTCAACACTATTTTCCTAATCCTCTTTACTTTTCTTATATTCAGTCAACAAGGCCACCTCTCAATTTCCATCCATAGTAATTTTTCTCAATGCCCATCCTTTGTTCTGAATAAATGCCAAAGCCTCCTGGTCAGTTTCTTGACCTTTAAACCAATGTGCTGTTAAGCACATCTGTCACCTTCTCTACCAACCCAAAGCCTGTATCCTTTAATGGGTCTCCTGTACAATCTTCTCCCATTTTCAGGTCTTCACGGCTTGTACCACATGCAAGTTTATAGACTGCTTTGGGAACACACTATACTTTTCCTTTTTTTTTTTAAGTAGGCTCCATGCCCAGCATGGTGCCCAATGAGAGTCTTGAACCTGAGATCAAGGCCTAAGCTGAGATCAAGGGTTGTATGCTTAACCGAATGAGCTATGTAGGTGCCCCTATAATTACTACTCTTCTAATTCCTGGATTGATTGACTTCCCTTCTATCACCCCACAAGACTGTGTCTTCTACTTCCTTAGCATCCTAACAAGCTTCACAGTTTAAGCCAGAAAGATCTGTGACTTCTATTATCTTTCTTAAACACATCTTTTTCAAGAAAACTCAATGTTTTGAGTTTTCTAGACAATACCCTATTAATGTCCATTTCTGTATAATAAAAGGCTCCTAACTGGTTCATCTCATGGAGTTAATTCTTACTTAGTAACAAAAGTTGGAATAAACTCAGATGACAAATTTCCTGATTCTTAAACTGATTTTAGCCTTCAAATAGCAATGAATTCTAAAATACACGAGAATCCGGGGTGCCTGGGTACCTCAGTGGGTTAAGGCCTCTGTCTTCAGCTCAGGTCATGATCTCAGGGTCCTGGGATGGAGCCCTGCATCGGGCTCTCTGCTCAGTGGGGAGCCTGCTTTCTCCCCACCTCCCCACCCCCCCACCCCCCGATTCTCTACTTGTGATCTCTCTGTCAAATAAATAAATAGAATCTTTTTAAAAATTAAAAAAAATACATAAGAACCCTACATATAGCATCAGGAAGGAAATAGTGCCATAATGTCCTAGAAATACCACCTGCAAAGATAGTACACTAAGTAGGACAAATATCTGAGATAAAGGTCAGTCCTACCTCTGTCCATGCTCTAATATTCATTAAAAGCAATGCCATAAACAGAACTCTGAAAACCTTAAGTCTTCCCAAAACATTCAAGAAAAGCTGAGTAAGATTATCCTCAATACATAATGCAACACTTTAAAACATTAATTATAAATTCAACCTTGGTTACTTACCTTCTCTAGGCTGTTGGACAGTTTATATTATGATACCACTTCCCCCCCCCCAGTCATCTCATTTCCACAGATGATAAAACAATTATCATGCAGAAAAAAATCTCACGCTTCTCACACACACACACACACACATACACAGAGAACACACCAAAGGCTAGAGTTTTCTTTTCTTTCACTTTATTGCGTACACACACACTTCACAGGTGTTTTGTTTTGTTTTAAAAAGTCTGTACACTTCACCAGACAGTACAAACTAGCTACAATCTGCTAGCTACACATTAGGACATTAACATAGCCCATGATTTTTGCCCTACAACAGGCAATTGTGCTACTCCAACTCTCTGAGAGAGTTTCCCCAGCTCATGTCACATGGCCCAGGTGCCTCCTCTTCTGTAACTTCCACTTCTGGAACTGGGCCGACAAGCCCAAGCTCTATCTTGTTTACTTCTACTTCAGGTTCAGCTCAATGAGGATACTCTGAAGCTTCACTTTTTCATCTTCATATCTGCTTCAATGGCACAGCGGCGCCCCCTGGTGCCCCCATCCTAGATGACAGGCAGACAAAGAAAGGAAGCATGAGTGAGTTGATTAGGAGGTTAAGAGAAAAGTTGCAACAATGCTGGGGATGTGGTATCTTGGGGGAGAAGGAAGAGAAATCAGCAGAAAAATCCAGGAAATGAGAGGTACAGATCTGTCTTCCCACAGAGTGGGTTAAAAAACTCCTGGCAGTAGTTTGTGAGAGGAAAAGCAGGACAGAATATTTTGCTTCTGCCCACCACAAAGGTCACTGGGGTTTCACCTGGGGTCCCAAAGAATGACTATCAGTCATCCCACCCAGGCCCCAAGCTGTGTTCAAAGGAGCAGGTAGAGTAAAAGG
Source organism: Procyon lotor (assembly GCA_028646535.1). Lineage (NCBI taxonomy): Eukaryota > Metazoa > Chordata > Mammalia > Carnivora > Procyonidae > Procyon > Procyon lotor. Next base: position 105,310,536 of record CM053607.1, on the reverse strand, counting down.
AAGGTGGGAGGGTCAGAAAGGGGAGTGGGTAGTGAGATTCTTGGCTAACATACCTGTCCAGCTGTTGGTCCCTATAAGAAAGGCCTTTCCTGCAGACTGACCCTGGCACTAGTTCCCTAGCACCTCCTGACAGATGCTTTCCATGAGATCAGGACAATCAGAAGGCTTCTTTCCATCTGCTGCTCTCTCCCTGCAGCCCAGCTCCTTCCTCTTGTGCAATATTTTGCTGTCTTCAATAGATAAAAGATCCTATTAACCAGCTTTGCAACAGCCAGCCAATTGCTTGGGGATCCAGAGTCACTGTTGCAGGCCAGTAAGAAAGAAGGGAGATTACAGTGTTCCGTCCGTGGTACAGGCTGACGCCTGTAGGCAAAATGAATTAGTGAACACTTTAGCTGGGCTAGGCCATTTTTACATTTCTAACATGCAAGGACTCAAAATTTTCAGAGCTCATGAACATAAGTTGCCTTTGAGGCGCCATTAACAATAAAAATACCACCTTGCATTTGTTTAACACTTTAATTTTTTCCAAGCCAGTTCCATACCTTGATCTCATTTTATCCTCACAACATCCCTGTGAGGTAGGCTGGACAGGTACCTCATTATATTAGCTCCATCATACAGATGAGGAAAACAAGGTTACAAGAGATAACAGTGAGTTTAATATCATGCAGTTTTCAAGCTGATGCTCTTCCATTACATCATGCCTCAGTGCCCCATAATGAACACAGAGTCAGAGGGTCGTTCAATTCACAGAGGAAAACAGTAAGTCTTTAGGACTAGCTTTATTAAGTTTATCTCTAATTCTACCAACCACTACTGTATGTGGTACTCATTGTTACTAATAATCCTTATCTTAAGTTTTACTGAGTATTTGTGTATCAGGCATCAGTCTTGCAACTCAACGTTAGGGGAAGAAAAAAAAAATTATGTGCTGGGTATCTGCTGGTATGAGGAACACTTATAAAAAGCCAGTTAGTAGCTGCTGCTCTGAGCAATCTTATATACAAGAAAAGAATTGGCAAAAGGTGGAGTAAAAAATGAGGAGTAGGTGCATCCTAGATCTTTACCAAGAATACCTCATTTCAGTCCAGTGAATTCATAAATACTCCCTACCCAGCCCACACACACACACATGCAGAAAGACAGGAATGCAGAAAGTGAGACAGATTCTTAGTCAATGACCTGAATAAAAAGAAGTTCAAGACATTGCCACAGTCTGCCTGTTGGATTTCCCTCTGCCACCCACCCCCAGCAGGAGCTGAGAATCTTTGTGGCAACACCACCCCTTGCAGCCATTCAATACTTACAAAGAGAGAGAGAAGGAAGGCAGGAGAGCCCATGGGGACACTGTCCTGTTAGAGGACAAACAAACACTGATCAGGTTCCACAGAAACTCTCAGCCGCAAGCACCCCAAACCTCGGAACAGAGACACAAGCACCACACACACAAAGACAAAATTTAAAAACTCAAGAACAAGAAGAAAGAGATCCAAAAGCAGTCTGGCCATTATGCTTTCTGGAACAGGAACTGATGGTCCCCAACTGCTGCAAAAGTCATTTCCCCCACCTTGCAAGCACTCACTCAGAGAAATTAATAATGCGCTCATTCAGCTCACAATTTCTCATGTGACTGACGGCATCTCAGTCACAGCAAGTGTCTTCGACGCTTGGATGAGTACATCCAAAGATTTATATGTCTGTACACCACTGGAATATAGAAGCCCAGCAGTTACCAAGTACCAAGTAGTAATCTAAGGCTCCTTGGACGCTTCAGACTTCTAGCTCTGGAACACTGGTATACAGGCTTTTTCTTGGTCTCCTCACCTTCTCTGAAGAATCTTGTTTTCGGGTAGAATCTCTCCCTCGAAGACTTTTAGCACTGATCCCAGATTCAGATGTCTGCATAATCAACTGTGTGGCAAGGAATTGCTATAGGGAAAAGAAAGACAGTTGGCCCTTGAGACCTGATCCAGTAGGGAAGAATTAAGACACCTTTGGCTTTGTAAATAGAACTTCATTTAATACCTGTCTGCAAACAGCATTCAAATACTTCTCAAATGATTGATAGTTTAGCGTATTAGATCATTCTAGTTGGGCATGGTAAAGGATCTAAATACCAAATATCTCTAACTTTTTAGCTATAATATAGAACAAAATATCTCTTAAGAATGAAAAAGAGAAAAAAACCTAGTTGAACCAAAAGCCATTAAGCAATTTAATTTAGCAGACTAAGCACACACAGACAACATCCCTTGAAGTTCAATATCCCAAAGGGTGCCTGGTAGTGCAACTATAGGACAGAAGTGGATTATCTGTGATAAAAAGGAATAAGAAACCATGTGTTGATGGTCAACTATGTATATACTTAATGTAATTTAAAAATATGCATTCACCATTTTATAAAAAAAATTATCTGCTCCCCCCCCAAATATTTAAAAACTTCTGGAAACTGAAGTATTTACCCAAGAAAGGAAGAATATTCTCATAATTCTTTTACCAAATCAGTATGAGAAAATCAACATGAATCCATCAAGAACAAAATGTTCCTGTGTCCCTGAAGACTAAAAAGCCACCAGCACCCTTTCCCTGAGTATTTTTATTTCATCCTTGTTAAAACACTAAAGATCCTCAAAAAAAATAAAAAAAAAAAAAAAAAAAAAAAAAACACTAAAGATCCTCAAAGTACCTGAATCTGTTCTAAGACATCTCGCTGCATTTCTACTGCCATATGATAGACATCATGGTCCGAGCTATTATACATTACAGCATTCTGGAACATCAGCATAATATCACGCTGAAATTCAGCTGTGCTGCGGATCAGTCCATTTTCAATGTTTTTCTTAATAGTTGACAAATCCATAGGCCTAAAAACAAAACAATAACAGCATTAGGTAAATGGAGGGGAAGAGGACTCAAATGGATCCAAATATATTACCAAACAGATCTTCTCATAAGACCCTAATCTTAGCTGCCAGGACTGAAATGCCGATCCCTCACCCCACAAAATGCACTTAATCCAAAAATCAAAGTCAACCTTTATAATAAGTATTGGCTAAGAAAGGAAATAAAGAGGGTTAATTCTTTTTTTTTTTTTTTTTTAAAGATTTTATTTATTTACTTGACAGAGAAAGGGATCACAAGTACGCAGAGAGGCAGGCAGAGAGAGAGGGGGAAGCAGGCTCCCTGCTGAGCAGAGAGCCCGATGCAGGGCTTGATCCCAGGACTCTGAGATCATGGACCTGAGCCGAAGAAAGAGGCTTTAACCCACTGAGCCACCCAGGCATCCCAAGACGGTCAGTTCTTTTAGACTATCTTTGGTGATCCAGCCACTGAAATGATCAACTTCCCGCTTGGTCACCTCTATTCACATCAAAGACACTTGCTTTCTACATATCGTCTAAAGGAAAAATCTACTATGACTGAACAACTTACAATTCAGGCAAGTCAGCATGCTGGAAGGATAATGGCTTACCTCTGTACAATGCTATGGTAGCCAGGTGCTATATCATCTGTAACAGGCTGCAGGAAGACATTGGCATATCTGTCCAAAAAGAGTAAGGTGTAATAATTACTAACTTATTCTTCAGAAGCACAGGTGAGGGAATCTGATTTAAGTAGGTGAAGGCTGTAGAAGTCAAAGCCACCAATCCCATATAAACCCATCCAGACTTTTTTCTAGTCACTAACACTGAGGAGGAGCAGGAGAAAATGTTCCTACTGATTGGTAAAACTCACCTATGATTAGCTGCAGCTCTCCATACAAGCATGATAGCTTTCTTCCAGATTTTTTGTGCCTGAATAGCTTCCTGATCTTCACTACAGACAGAGCTGAAATAAAAGAAACAAAGGAGTCCCACTAGGCATAAGTAAAAAAAAAATAATAATAAAAAATAAACACTATATATATTTATATCATATTTTATATTTTATTTATATATATAACTATTTATTTATATAAATATATAAATATAAATACAAATATAAATTTCTTGTCATTTATCATCATTTCTTGTCAACCATTAGTTCCAGGCCAGGAAAGAGAAGATGAAAAAGTAAGACTGAAGGAAAAGATACTCTCCTACTTCTCACCTTCACTGTCTTGACCTCAAGGAAGAATCTCAGATACTCACAACTGTGAAGACGCAGGGCTGCTGGGGATGGAGTCGGCCAGTGTATGGGACTGCAGCGTAGCATTGTGAATGCTAAAGCCATCATCACTCTCACTCACAGGGGGTTCATTATCCATTTCTGACAAATAGCCTTCTCCTTGATCTTCTTCCTTAGCCTCCTCTAGGCTGGCCACTTCACTGACTCCATCTTCTTCCTCATCCTCACCTGGAGCATCCTTAGACACAGTGTGCTCCGGTCAACAAATGCAAGCAAAGCTATCCAGCAAAGCATCATTAAACATGATCTTTTGGGTTAGATCAGTTCTAGAAAACGGCCTCACACTGCTTCCTGACTGAGCCCTCTATCACTTACTTATACTACCATCTACGTACACTCACTGATCAAGTAATACAGAACCTGGACAAAGAATAAGACCCAGGATCTTTTTAAAAGGAAGAGAAAAAAAAGCTACTTACTTAAGACTAAGCTAAGAGGCGTTCCTTCTTTCCCCTTGCTCTTGAGAGGAATTCTGACCCTGGATACAAAGTTATCAAAAATAGTTTTTATTTTGTGTCTCCTCTGATGGAGCAAGCTCACATCGCATTACTTTAAATCTGTTTGTTACTACTACTTTAGGAATCCTAAAAAGAAAATTCTGGATCATTTTCTTTGGATAGCATAACTAATAATATGTTTTCTTATATGTTCTCCCTGACTCTGGCATCCCTATTTACTTGAAATCACTCTGGAAGTATCAAAGCTTCGTTGGGCATTATGTGCAAAAGAAAGCTCTGTGTGATATTCATAAACTCTTTTAGATGGGAAGCACATGTGGCCACAGTACTGCCAATATGCCTAACTGTCCATTGCAACTTTTCCCCATGCAACTCCTTAACCAGTCTCATCTCAGAGAGTAAGATGCATGTTTACTGTAATTCATTAAAAAGGTAGTGCTATCGGGAAGTCTAGTCACACAGCAAGAGGAATAAAGAAAAGTCTGAAATACCTTTATCTGGCTTCCAAAAATAGTCCCTGATTCTTCTTTCAATGAGTCTGCAGAGGAGAGAAAGACTACCTGAAGATTTTTCCACCTTAGCCTTCCCCTTCCTATGGACAATAATCCCCTGCAGCTCTCCTTTCCATGCTGACCTATTCTATCTCCTCTACTTGCCCACAACCCGCAATCCCTCAGAAGCCGAAGCAAAGGATTTCAAGTTAGTTATAGAGTACAGAATTCTTGGCCTTATTATTTACCTGCCATTTCAAACTTGTGCTGAGACTCTGCCTCTAAAGGATCTTCGATGGGATTGGAGCCATGTGATGGTGACAACATGCTTTCAGGAGATGCCTGAAGACCAAAAAGAATAAATACCCTAAGTACTGATACATAACTTCAGCTGACACAAGTTTATTTTTCAGTGATGAGACTACAGAAGAAATTCTAACTCCTACTCATGTAACAGGAATCTAATGGTCACCTTACAAGGAACAGGATAAGCACATATAGCAATAATCACACCTGTGGGCTATGGACACATCAACCATGTGAGAATTCAGGAATGCAAGAGGAAAACCAAAGGCCTGAACAGTCACTTCTTATCTAAGGTATAACCCTTCATCCTCCCAGCCCGATTTTAAATACCTCTGTCTTCACAGTTGTAAGTGGAGTCTCATCGCCCTTCCCACTGGAAACATCTGCTTCGACAATCTCTCCAGTGGCAATACTTCTGGGTTCCTCGTCTAAGTCCTGACTCCTGAGTTCTGGTGGCTCCATACTCGTGGCTGGAATAACTCCAGCTACTATGTCAGGACCTGAGATGCCTTGTTCTGATTCTGCAGGTTCCATTTTAATCTCAACACTGGGCTCCCTGATGTCTACCAGTTCGTGGATTCCTTTGTTTTCTGTTTCCTCAAAGTCCAGCCTTTCCTGCTTGACTGTCATCTCTGGTGCAGGGAGAGATACTGGCTTGTCCCGCTCCTGCTGCATAGGGTGCTCCCAGGGGCCAGGCAGAGACTGGGGATCGTCATTCTCTTCACAGAATGACAGCGCCGCTTCTACTGCTGCCACATCCAGCACTTCAGGATGATCATCTACCTGTCCCATAATACACACACTGTTGAATTCACAGAAATAAGCCCAAGTCCGCAATTTTGTTAGCATCAAATGAGATGGCCTCAATTTGTAGCTTCTCTCTCCATCTTCTCCATATAGTAGAAGCAACCAATGGATAGGTTCCTGACCTGAGCAAACCAGTAACACCGGGATGGTTGGGGAGATAACTAATATGAGTGCCAAAGGGCTTTTGGGACTAAGGAGATGGAGACGGGCAGAAATAGAACTGTTTATTTAATTCTTACTACAAGAAGCAAGGACAGGCTGAGGAGAGAAGCCTATGTAGGACTCATGAGAGATTCTTTTGGGCTTTGCTGAATAGTTACCTTGTCCTCAATGATGGCAATGATGTCTCCAACAGTCTCAAAGTCCAGCTCTTCACCTGTGTAGGACACAGCAATATCCATCTTCTCAGCCAGATCTAAATCTTCCTTCCCATCTATACTGGGGGCCTTTGATCCCCCAGGGGCCTCTGCTACCCCTGATCGGAAACACTCTTCTTTGATAGAATTGATGATCATGGAGATTTCGCTGCTATCCATGGAAACAGTCACAGTATGTGGGTCCCCCACAGCTTCCATGGGAACACAAGTGTCAGGCTGACTCACTGAATAATAGGAAGAGAAAAACATTTCAGAATCTCATTTGATACCAAGTACCAAGTGGAGATCAACCAAGGCTATAGACAGATGTCAAGCACCCATACACTTAAGCTCAGAAAAAGTTATCTTAGATCTACATCTTTGTATGTTTTCTTGTCCCCACTTTAATCTAGAAAGTAGAATGAGAACATGTTTTTAAGGCCATTCACTTAGCCCTTTTCCCCCAACACATAAATGCCCACCCCCATCTTCTCAAATTCTTGTTTTTCTAAGGATAAAGATGGTACATGTCCATGGAGAACAGAACAGAAGCACTGAATTGAACTGATGCTCTTGGGTCGGCTTTCTCTAACTGAAGCTCAAGATGAAATTCTGGACCTAGTGGCTGCTCAGGGCGTGGGTCAGGGACGCACCTGGAGCTACACTCTCAGGAGTGGAGACAGCCGGAGCAGAGGATGGTGCTGGCAGCGCAGGCATCATGACAATGGTAGCCTGGGACACAGACTCTACAGGGGGTGGCACAAGTTTAACTGGAGGTTCACTGGCAACAGTAGTGAAGGAAGCAAGAGGAGTGGTGAACTGTGTAGGACCAGCTTCTAAAAGCCGGGAAAGAGTGGGAGCACCTAACAGACAAAGAGGTACATAAAATGAGGTAAGAGGAAAGCACGTGAACAAGAAGCAATAGCCACTTTAAGACTCAACCAAGAAAATTTTAAGTCTCAAAGAATGAAAAGAAACTTCTCTGTTGAATAAGCTTATCATCTATATCCTTACTTTTTCCAACCTTACTAAAAAAGATCTTCTTCCTAGTTAGGAATGACCCAAAGCACTAGAACACACAATGTGTGTGAAAAATTGGTGGTAATTTTTCCCCAGAAGAAAATTAAACAGTAACAAACAACAAAACCATGAAAAACTGGTATGAATAAATCTATCACTTCTGCAGGTAAGCATGCCATAAACCACCCAAATTCAACACCATTCAAGTATCTGTATCTAAGGTTTGATATTTTGTCAAGTTTTTCTTGCTTTTTCTATCTCACTTAATTCTAATGATATCCTTGTCAAGTACACACTACAATTAATAAAAGAGGAAACTGAAGTTCATAGGTTAAAACATCTATCCAAGGCCACAAAATCAGTATGTAGCAGGCTTGACACTTAAATCCAGTTCTCTGGCTCCAAATCTCAATCCCCTATACTATAACCTCAGGTATCTCTAGCACTTTTTCATAATTTCACAAGCCTCAGGGAAGCAACTTTACTACTAACTTCACTCTTCTCTTTGATATCTATGCTGTGGTCATCCAGAGCTATCAGTACTTTGAAGATAAGAATGGATTTACAACCTGGGGCACTATGTGGTTTAACAGGTCAAGCAGCACCCCAAAAAGTTGGGCTTCACATCTACAATTGACAGGTGCTTACTCCTGAAGGTTAGAAACCAAAGGCAGTCAACACTAAGATCAACATCTATGAAGTAAAGTAGGCAACGGAAAAGTGTTGACTTACCTGAGGCAGCAGGGGACGCCGCAACAGTGTTGGGTGTTTGCTGCATTTCCCCACCATGTATCATGGGAAGAACCCCGCCTACCTCCAGGAGGACACCTGTACTGTTCAAGTGGCCAGAAGCCACAGCCATGTCACTCTCATTGACCTACCAGGGAAGAATAGAGGTGAAGGCTACACTCAAGCTTTCCTTTACTACCACTTCCCAAAAAAAGCTTTAGCAGTTGACCAAACTTCATGAAGTTAATATTCAAAGAGAATAATTTCAGACCCAAGGGAAGCTCTAATTGTAAAACTTATTTGACAAGAGTTCTCTGGAGAAGAGAACCGAAATAATTGTGGTTTCAGATCTCAGGACCCAAGGATACTATCAACTTACTGGTCGTTTCTGTTTTTGTTTTTTAAATTAACATTAATTAGGAGATCTCTTTCTCTTTTGAACTTTTTTTTTTCCATTTCATATTTTAGGTCCCAGGCACTCCCTTCCAAAGTACTAAATCACCACAGCTCTCAAACACCCACAGAAGTCTCCATACCAGTCTGGGGCTAGTAGGCAGGAGGCTGCCCTTCTTCAAGAGCTCTGACAGCAGAGGGGAGGGGGGTGGAGTTGCTTTCTGTCCAAGCATCTTTTTCTGGGGTGAATCATCTGTTACTGGGGTCATGGGGGCTTCTAAGGGTGCAGAGCCTGGAGGAAGGGTGTCAGGAATCCCAGGAAACGAGGTGACTGGGGTACTCGGCAAAGTCCCAGGGGTTACCTAAGAGACAACAGAGAACCTTTATCTGACTTCTCAAACTCTGGAAGGTTCCCTACTAATCTGGATGGGTTAGTGTGTCTATTACTTTATTAGTCCTGAGTGAAAATGCCCAGAAACCCTCTACCCCTCCTGCTCTCAGCCACTCCTTTCTTCCCCACAGTTTTTTCTCTTCTACTCACTCAAACCCACAATGACCCAAACATTCCACCCAATCTTTTACAATCTGCTTAACCACTACCAATATTCTATTTACAAGAAAACTATCCCTTACTTCCACAGGAATTTTATAAGACTAGTTTACTTATAAACAATTCTTAATGTAGTATTTTACCTATGTCCCAAAAGGTCAAAAGGCTCAATGTTTTTAGGTTCATCCTTATCTTAGAGCACAGAACATGGTACATTAAGTCTTTAGCATTCAGACCAAGAGAGGAAAATGCCTCTAGGCCAAAAGTGGTTTCCTCATCACTCAGCTCTCTGCTGGCTTATTGCCCCTTTGCTGATGATCAATTCCTGCAGATGAAAATATACTCACTCCAGAAGTGGCCTCTTCCATAGTGGTTGCAGTCAAGTCTCCAAGTGGATAATCACCTCCTGGGGACGCAGAATCTATAGGAGAGCGGACCATGACAGTGGGTAATCTCCGAGGGGGTGTTTTTACTGCTTGACGAGCTAGAACATAAAAGACAACAATTACTAAGTTTTATGAGTTTGGATTAGAAATCTTTAACACCTTAAAAATTTTATTTATTTATTTACTTGACAGAGAGGAGAGAGATCACAAGTAGGCAGAGAGGAAGATAGAGAGAGGGGGGAAGCAGGCTCCCTGCTGAACAGAGAGCCCAATACGGGGCTCAATCCCAGGACCCTGAGATAATGACCTGAGCCAAAGGCAGAGGCTTTAACCCACTGAGCCACCCACCTGCCTCTAGAAATCTTTTAACACTTCTGGGTGACAGGTAACTTTTTAGACTCATTTTTCCTAAGCATAATTCTCACACTAAGCAAACTCACTGAACTATCTCAAAGGTCCTGGGATAGGAAAGTGGTTTAAACATTCCTCAATATCCTTTGACAAGTTGTTTAAGTTTCTGCTTTTAACAAGAGGGAAAGCGCAGAGCATGTATTCCTAGACTTACAAATGCTTAAGTTCTTATCCAATGAGCGGGGTATTCTTAATCTTCTTACAGGACTTTGAATTCTAAAAACTTAATGATGTTCAACATTTTTATCATAAGGCCTTTGTGTCCTAAAATGACCTAAAGTCTAGTGAGACCTGAGCAGAACTCATTTTCCAAGAGTTTCTTCCTGGATATAAAGAGATGTTTTTACTCTGGTAAAAGAGGACACAGAAAAGTGCACAAGTAAATAAGCATCAGTGGATTCTATCTTACAATGTAGTCTTCAGGGGTTACTAGCATGCAGTACCGTATAGTTCATTGTTAAACAGAGTCACAAGGTTCGGTTTACCCTGATATGCAGCATCTGTAGCCTTCCTCTTTACTTCAGCCTCCTCTTCCTCCAATTTCTTTTTCCTAAAGAGGGAAGTAAGAATAAGATCCTGGCCAGCTCTAGTTCCTCTGTAGGTCACAGTGCCTCACAAGGAAATTCTCTGCCAGGCTAGCAATTTCTGGAGGAAAGGCCTAAAAAAGAATCCTTAGCAGCAAAACAGGAAGTGTGTTTTACAATTTTTTTAAGATTTTACTTTTAGGTAATCTCTACACCCAAAGTGAGGCTCGAACCCACAACCCCAAGATCGAGTCACATGCTCTGACTGGCCAGCCAGGCAACCCCAAAACTGGAAAATGTTTAGTGTACTGCCTAACTACCAGTTCTTCATAGGCAAACTAAAGCCCTTTTCAAGTTAAAACTAAGTTATGTCCTCACACTGAAATATTCCATCACATTACCTTCTATAACTCACTCCCCCCTCCCAGCTACTAGGCCACTCTGCAGCTTCTCCCTTCTAGAATCACTCAAGTCTGAAGGGATGGCAAATGGAGGAGATAAGCCAGATTACTTGAGGTGAAAACAGGGTAAAACGAGAGAGAGGTGTACAAAAGGAAGAACAATATAACCCACATCACAATGTCATTGCAAAGCTCATCCAGTCTGCTGTCCATGTGCCCGGCTTGAATTAGTTCTGCATCTCTTTTTAGCCGTCTAGAAAGAGAAATAAGTTAACTGGGTTTTTCAGTCTACTATTGAAAAAATTCTGACCAGTATAAGAATTCAGCCCCTTTAGTCTCTCCCAACCACTTGGTATTCTCTCTGATAAGTACCTATATTTTTCTTGGGTTTCCTTTATCACTTTCTTTAGTTCCTCAACTCGTTCAGCAGTCAATTTCCGAACAATGACATCCTCAACGGTTTCGACCACTTCTCCCTTTTCACCCCGTTTCCGTCTGTAGAAAATTTAAAAACATGTATTTTAATAAAAGAATATCTATTACCACTCCCAAACCCTTTCTCTGAGCCTCTTAACCATTTAACCATAGATTACTTCTGCTCTGTTTTTTAATTACCCAGTAATGTTAATTACTTTCCACTAAAGAGATGTGGCTTGAATGTCTGGCTTTGTACTCACTTTGGGGTCTCAGTGGTCTCTAGAAGCTCTGAGTACTGGGAAGCACAATGCTATGGAAAAAAAGTAAAAATATGATGAGCAAGCCTAGAAAGGAACAACCTTTCAAAGTTTTACCATATCAGACTAAGGCTTAGAGAGAACTATATGTAATATGAATGGTTTCTAGGAGGGCAAATTACTCTGCAGTCGTAAAATACTAAATGCCAGGGGGTGCCTGGGTGGTTCAGTTGGTTAAACATCTGCCTTCAGCGCAGGTTATGATCCCAGGGTCCTGGGACAAAGTCCTGTGTCAGGCTTCCTGCTTAGCGGAGAGTCTGCTTCTCCTCTACTCCCTGCCCCCTGATCGTTCTCTCTCTCTCATGCTCTCTCAAATAAATAAAATCTTAAAAAAAAAAAAAAAAAAACCTAAAACTAAATACCAGGACACAGAAAACGAGTCTTCTGACCTAGAATTCATATATTTGGGTAAAAACAAACCAATAGCCAATACTGATAATTAATATCTACTGAGTAATTACCATATGCAAGGCACTGTGCTAAATGCTTTATAGGTATTACCTCGACTAGAACTTTACAACAATCCTGAAGCAACTTTTATCTACTTTACAAATGAGAAAATTGAGAATCATGGTCCAAAGATCCTAACTGAAGTCATATTAAACCCAGATCTTCTAAATCCCAAGCTTGGCCTTGTACATTTTATGTCACACAGATAAGAAAAGTTTTTAATATGAACACACATAGATGAACTGGCAAACAGTGGGAAAAACGAAACGGTATTCTTAACTATGCTTTCTCTTCATGGTATAAAAGCCTTGTGATTAAAGTGCAGGGCCCAGAGGGAACCTACTTTGCATCTCTAATACTGCTCTAAAAGAGCACTTGCTTGGGAACTTACTTTTTGAGAGAACCAGTCTGGAGGGCGGCCAGGTTCTGCAAACGGCTTGATCGCTCTGCTAACTGATACCCTACACAAAATGAGAAAACTCTATTACACACTAAATAGGGGAAAAAAAAAAAAGGTGGTGGTGGGAGGTATGCTAAGAGTTCAAGGTTTTGAGAACAAAATTTAAAGATGTTTGTTTGTTTATTTATTTCTTTGACAGAGAGAGAGATCACAAGTAGGCAGAGAGGCAGGCAGAGAGAGAGGAAGAAGCAGGCTCCCCACTGAGCAGAGAGCCCGATGTGGGGCTCTGATCCCAGGACCCTGAGATCATGACCTGAGCAGAAAGCAGAGGCTTTAATCCACTGAGCCAGCCAGGCGCCCCTGGAGTCGAAAATTTAGAACGATAAACTGCCACCAGGAAGTATTCTGAAATATTTGACTATGGAAAATGACACAACCACTTAAAATTTAGAGGGGGCGACGCCTGGGTGGCTCAGTTGGTTAAAACATCTGCCTTCGGCACGGGTCATGATCCCAGTATCCTGGGATCGAGTCCCGCATCAAGATCCTTGCTTAGTGGGGAGCCTGCTTCTGCCCTACCCTTCCCCAGCTTGTGTGCTTTCTAGCAACAACAACAAAAAAATTTCATTTAGAGGGAAAGTATCATTGTTAAACAATTTCCCTAGGTGATATATTTCCTGGGTGAAGTGAAGGTATTATAACTTTGTACATTATCATTTTTGTTCATTTGGGCAAATATTTTTATGTTGATTTTTGTTCTTTTAGAAGAGATGTCCCTTTTGAAAAAGCAATCTGTAATGTATTCTAGACTAAAAAGTTATCTTTTTGACATAACTCCTAGGAATATATTATTAAAAAAATAATCTAACAAAGAAGCAAGTACCAATGTACCACGTAGACTTGATCAAACTGACAAACAGTTAAGTTTTTCCTAAATGCCTGCAAGGGATTTTTAACATACGGCATTTCACCTCTACAAAATATTAAATAGGCCATAAGAATAATTATAAAATCTATGTGGTGAAATGGAAAATATATACCACATAATATTAACTGAAAAAAAAAAAATGACACAACTTTCGGCTATGATGTAATCATACAACCTTTTAAAAAGTTCTAAAGACAAAAAACAAAAACAGGCAAAAATAAAAACATGACTAAAATGGGATCAAGCAAGAGTGTATGGCTTTATGTCTGTTTATTTCTTTAAAAAGATCCAAAGAGAGGCAACTTGGATGGCTGAGTCCCTTGTGCGTCCAACTCTTGATTTCATCTGAGGTCATGAAAGGATCTGAGATTAAGCCCTCTGCAAAGCCCAAAGCCTACTTGGGATTCTCCTTCCCCCTCTGCTTCTATCCCTGTTCATACATGCTTTCTTTCTCTCTCTCTCAAATAAATAAAATTTTAAAATCTTGAAAAAGAGCCAAAGAAAACATGACAAAATATTAAGATTTGTTAAATCTAGGCTGGGTACATGGATTCTCTATATTATTCTCACACTTCTCTATGTGGTTGAAAGACTACATAACTTTATTTTTTTAATATATTTTTAAAGACTTTATTCATTGATTTGAGTGAGAGAGAGAGAGAGAGAGCATGAGTTATGGGAAGGAGCAGAGGGACAGGGAGAAGTAGGCTCCTCGCTGAGCAGGGAGCCCAATGCAGGACTCTATTCCAAGACTCCAAGACCATGACCTGAGCTGAAGGCTTAACCAAGTGAGCCATGCAATGGCTGAAAACCTGACCTGAAAAACTAGGTTAACTTTTAAAAGAAAAAAGTTTTTTAAATTTGTGTTGAGGTTAGGGGTGCCTGGGTGGCTCAGTCGTTAATCATCTGCCTTTGGCTCAGGTCATGATCCCAGGGTCCTGGGATGGAGCCCCGCATCGGGCTCCCTGCTCAGCAGGAAGCCTGCTTCTCCTGCTACCATTCCCTCTGCTTGTGTTCCCTCTCTTGCTGTGTTTCTCTCT
>CM053607.1:105271876-105295482 GCA_028646535.1 Procyon lotor | reverse complement strand
AAAAAAAAAAAGTTTGACCCATAATTTACACCTTAGACCAAGAAAAACCTCAAGTGAATCAACGATTTAAATAGTAAAAAAAATTTTACCATAGAAGTATCAGAAGAAATCACATAATTATTTTATAATCTCAGACTAGGGTAAAACTTTCTAAATAGGTCACAAAAATCTAGGAACTGTTAAAAAATTAGGGCCGCCTGGGTGGCTCAGTCATTAAATGTCTGCCTTCAGCTCAGGTCATGATCTCACGGTCCTGGGATCGAGTCCCCCATCAAGCTCCCTGCTCAGTGGAGAGCCTGCTTCTCCCTCTCTCCCTGTTGCTCCCCCAGCTTGTGCACACACACTTGAGTGGGCGCTCTCTCTCTGTCTCTCTGTCAAGTAAATAAATAAAATCTTTAAAAAATTAAAAAATTTAACAAACTACATTTTTAAAGTCTTAAAGTAAAAATGTTACCACAAATAAAGCCAAATGGCTCACTGGTTTAAAGAAAAATAAATGCATCACATAGCTCAAACAAATGTCTACTCTCACTAATGTAAAAGGAGCCCACCTCCAATTAAAGAGAAAGACTAATAAACAGAAAAATGGGAAAAACCAGTTTACAAAAAAGAAATACAAGTGGCTCTTTAACACACGAAGATATTCAATCTCACCCAATGTAACATAAATGTAAAGAACAACATGAGAACTATTTCTCACCTTTTATATTGTCAAAGATCAAAAATATCTAACAACCAGGGGAACATAGAAAAACAGGCATTCTGATACATTACCGATGGGAGTATAAATTGAAAGAATCTCTGAGTAGGCAATTTGAAATATTTATCAAACTCTATGAATGCGTACATTCTTTGACCCAATAACTCTGCTTTCAGTTAATATGTAACCATGCAAGGTTAAATCTGTATTAAAAATGTCCATCAAGACAGTACCAGGCTTTTTTTTTGTTGTTTTTTAAAGATTTTCTTTATTAAAGAGAAAGAGAGTGCAAGCAAGTACACAGCAGGGGGAGCAGGAGAGGGAAAGGGAGAAGCATGCTCTCCCCGAGCAGGGGAGCCCGATGCAGGGTCCATCCCAAGATCCTGGGATCATGACCTGAAGGAAAGGCAGGTGCTTAACCAACTGAGCCACCCAGGCACCCTTGGAGTACCAGTTTAAAAAAAAAAAAAAAACCAGAATACCAGGGACACCTGGGTGGCTCAGTCAGCTGAGCATCTGCCTTTGGCTCAGATCCTGATCCCAGGGTCCTGGGATCGAGTCCCAAAATGGGCTCCTTGGTCAGCAGAGAGCATGACTCTCCCTCTGCGTGCCGCTTCCCCCTGCTTGCGCTTGTGCACGCTCTCTTGCTCTCTGACAAATAACTGAAATCTAAAAAAAAAAAAAAACCAGTTAAGTAAATTATGGTTTATCTGTATCAATACCATGCAGCTGCTTTAAAAAAAGGAATAAGAGGTTCATATATTAAGTTAAAGTAAAAAAGAGAAGCCACAGCAAGATAAAGAATTGTATGCTATAAAATCATTTGTGTTTATAAAGTAGGGGGAGAAAGAACACATTTTTTCATTACTATATAAAATTAGTACTAGAGGGGCACCTGGGTGGCTCAATGGGTTAAAGCCTCTGCCTTTGGCTCAGGTCATGATCTCAGGGTCCTGGGATTGAGACCTGCATCGGGCTCTCTGCTTAGCAGGGAACCTGCTTCCCTCCACACTCTCTGCCTGCCTCTCTGCCTACTTGTGATCTCTCTTTCTGCCAAAAATAAGTAAATAAAATCTTAAAAAAAAAATTAATACTAGAGAAACACAAGTAAATGAAACTCTAAGAAAATGCTAACACTGGGAGATGAGCTATAGTGATGGAAGACACTGTGTACTATTTTGAACCTTCTGACTTAATACTTCTTCAGAAAAGAAATACAATTTAAAATGTCAGGGGCGCCTGGGTGGCTCAGTGGGTTAAAGCCTCTGCCTTGAGCTCAGGTCATTATCTCGGGGTCCTGGGATAGAGCCCTGCATTGGACTCTCTGCTCAGCGGGGAGCCTGCTCCCCCCCGCCACTTGTGATCTCTCTCTAATAAAATCTTTAAAAAAAACTTTATTTTCAAAGTTTTGGGGCACCTGGGTGGCTCAGTCAGTTAAGTGCCCAACTCTTGATTTCAGTTCAGGTCATGATCTCAGGGTTGTGAGAACCCTATGTGGGGCTCCATGCTTAGCACAGGAGTCTGCATGTCCCATTCCCTCTTCCTCTGCCCCTCCTCCCATTCACTCTCTCTAAATAAATATTTTTTAATTTTTTTAAAGATTTTATTTATTTATTTGAGAGAGAGAGACAGACAGCGACAGCAAGAGAGGGAACACAAGCAGGGGGAGTGGGAGAAGGAGAAGCAGGCTTCCCACCCAGCAAGGAGCCCGGTGCAGGCTCCATCACAGGACCTTGAGATAATGAACTGAGCAGAAGGCAGATGCTTAACAATTGAACCCCTCTAAATAAATATTTTTTAAAATAAATAACTCCCGATTTTTACTTAAGTATTCTTACACTATTTTTAATCTGATATTTATCAAATTAGTGTGATTCATTTTGTCTCGGGATTTACCATTTAATTTAGTTCAAGAAAAACTATTACCTAGGATATCCAGATTTCACCTTTAAAAAGTTATTTGAGGGGCACCTGGGTGGCTCAATGGGCTCAATGGGAGCCTCTGCCTCCGGCTCAGGTCATGATCTCCAGGTCCTAGGATAGAGTCCTGCATTGGGCTCTCTGCTCAGCAGGGAGCCTGCTTCCCTCCTCTCTCTCTCTCTCTGCCTGCCTCTCTGCTACTTGTGATCTCTCTCTCTCTGTCAAATAATCAAAATCTTTTAAAAAAATAAATAAATAAAAAGTAAAATTAAATTAAATTAAATTAAATTTTAAAAAAAGTTATTTGAGCGGTGCCTGGGTGGCTCAGTTGGTTGAGCAGCTGCCTTCAGCTGGGGTCATGATCCTTGGGTCATAAGATGGAGGCTCACGTCAGGCTCCCTGCTTGGCAGGGAACCTGCCTCTCTCTTTCCTCCCACTCTGTTCATTCCCTGTCTCTCTCTCTCTCTCTCTCAAATGCATAAAGTATTTTAAAAAAGTTATTTGAGGGGTGGCTCAGTTGTTGGGCGTCTGCCTTTGGCTCAGGTCATGGTCCAGGGGTTCTGGGATCGAGCCCACTGTCAGGCTCCCTGATTGGCTTGCTTCTCCTTCTCCCACTCCCCCTGCTTGTGTTCCCTCTCTCACTATGTCTCTCTCAGTCAAATAAATAAATAAAATCTTTAAGAATGCAGGAATAAATAAATAAAAGTTATTTTTAAAATATATTAAGTCACACTGCAGAAATGCTAAGTGTGACCAATAATGGTGCCTTGGTAAACTCATTTGAACAATTTAAGTAGTAGAGATATACCACATACAAACCAATTTGAATATTAAGTAATTATAAGGCTTAGGACAATAAAAAGATGTCCTTAGGGGTACCTGGCCGGCTCAATTGATAGAACATGCAACTCCTGATGTGGGAGCAGGGAGTTCAAGCCCCATCCTGGGTGTAGATATTACTTAAAAGTAAAATTAAAAGGAAAAAAAAAGGTGTCCTTAAATCCTGAGGAAAAATAGAAAATGTTAAAACTAAAAGAGGGATGCCTGGGTGGTGCAGTCAGGTTAAGTATCTGATTCTTGGTTTCAGCTCAGGTTGTGATCTTGGGTCTGATAAGATGGGAGCCCCATGTGGGGCTCCATTCGGCAGTAGGCTTAAGGCTCTCTCTGTCCCTCCTTACCCCTCCCCTTTCCAGTGGGCGCTTTTTTTCCTTCTCTCTAAAATAAATCTTGTCAATCATGGGGCACCTGGGTGGCTCAGTGGGTTAAAGCTTCTGCCTTGCACTCAGGTCATGGTCTCAGGGTCCTGGGATCAAGCCCTGCACCGAGCTATCTGCTTGGCGGGGAGCCTGCTTCCCCCCTCTCTCTGCCTGCCTCTCTGCCTACTTGTGATCTCTCCCTGTGTCAAATAAATTTAAAAAAAATAAAAAAATAAAAAATTAAAAAAATAAATCTTGTCAGAGAAGGGCAATTATCATATGATCTCACTCATACGTGGAATTGAAGAAGCAAAACCTGATCATAGGGGAAGATAGGAAAAAAATAAAACAAGATGAAATCAGAGAGGGAGACAAACCGTAAGAGACTCTTAATCACAGGAAACAAACTGAGGTTACTGGAGGGGAGGGAGATGGGGGGATAAGGCAACTAGGTGATGGACATTAAGGAGGGATACTGTTGTAATGAGCACTGGGTATTCTATTAGACTGATGAATTGGGGCACCCAGGAGGCTCAGTTGTTAAGCATCTGCCTTTGGTTCAGGTCAAGATCCAAGGATCCAAGGGTCCTAGGACTAAGCCCCACATCAGGCTCCCTGCTTAGCAGGAAGCCTGCTTCTCCTTTCTGCCTCTCCCCACTGCTGGTGCTCCCTCCCTCTTTCTCTGTCAAATAAATAAAATTAAAAAAAAAAGACTGATGAATCAATGACCTCTACCTCTGAAACCAGTAACACATTATACATTAATTAACTGAATTTAAATTAAAAAAATTTTAAAAACAAAGGGAAAAAAAATAAATCTTTTAAAACAAATAAATAAATATAAAAAAGGGTTTGCACTAGAAGCACTGGAAACCACAGTTCTACTTTATGGTCCTTAAAAAGAAATACTGAGCCCCAAGTCAATATTAATAGGGAAAGAACAGTATTGTTAACAAATACTGGATACTAGTACATGCCTATGTGCAAAAGAGACCCCTGCCTTACAACATACACAAAAATTAATTCAAAATGGGGTGTCTGGCTGGCTCAGTTAGAACATGCAACCCTAGATCTCAGGATCATGAGTTCTAGCCCCAACTTGAGAGTTGAACCTACTTAAAAAAAAAATTAACTCAACATGGATCACAGACTTAAATGTGTAGAGCTAAACCTATAAAGGTTTGAAAAGAAAACACAGAAATAAATGGTTCCTTGGGTATGACATCAAAAGCATAAGCAACACAAGAAAAAATAAATTGGACATATCAAAACGGAAAACTTGGGCACCTGGGTGGCTCAGTCATTAAGCATCTGCCTTCGGCTCAGGTCATGATCCAGGACCCTGAGATCACCACCTGAGCCAAAGGACCCTGATGATGATGATCCCAGGACCCTGGAATGGAGCCCTGCATCGGGCTGCCTGCTTAGCAGGAAGCCTGCTTCTTCCGCTCCCACTCCCTCTGCTTGTGTTCTCTCTTTCACTGTGTCTCAAATAAATAAATAAAATAAAAAAACAAAACAAAACAAAAAACCCTGAAAACTTTTTTTTTTTTTAAAGATTTTATTTATTTATTTGACAGAGAGGAGAAAGATCACAAGTAGGCAGAGAGAGAGGAGAGAGAGGGGGGAAGCAGGCTCCTCGCTGAGCAGAGAGCCTGATGCAGGGCTCGATCCCAGGATCCTGAGATCATGACCTGAGCCGAAGACAGAGGCTTTAACCCACTGAGCCACCCAGGCGCCACCCCCCCCGAAAACTTTGTGGTATAAATGATACCAGTCAAGAAAGTAAAAGGACAACATAGAAAACAGAAATACCTGCAAATTATCTGACAAGTAATTTGTGTCCAGAATATACAAAGAATGCTTAAAACTCAGTAATAGTAATAATATAAATAATCAAGAGGATTGGGGGATCTGGGAGGCTCAGTCGGCTAAGCATTTACCTTCCACTCAGGTCATGATCTCAAGGTCCTGGGATCGCTGCTCTGCAGGGAGTCAGCTTCAGCTTCCCTCACTGCCTCTTTCCCTTCCCCCCATTCATGCTCTCTCTTTCTCGCTCTCTCTCTCAAATAAATAAAATCTTTAAAAAAATAAAGAAAGAAAGCATCCAAAGGATCAGAGCAGACATTTTTCTAAAGAGATACAAATGACAGGGACGCCTGGATGGCTCAGTTGGTTAAGCAGCTGCCTTCGGCTTGGGTCATGATCCCAGGGTCCTGGGATCGAGTCCTGCATTGGGCTCCTTGCTTATCTGGGAGCCTGCTTCTCCCTCTACCTCTGCCTGCCTCTCTACCTGCTTCTGCTCTCTCTCTCTGACAAATAAAATCTTTAAAAAAAAGAGAAAGAGGGGCGCCTGGGTGGCTCAGTCGTTAAGCGTCTGCCTTCGGCTCGGGTCATGATCCCGGGGTCGTGGGATCGAGCCCCGCATCGGGCTCCCTGCTGGGCGGGAGGTCTGCTTCCCCCCGCTACCATTCCCTCTGCTTGTGTTCCCTCTCTCGCTGTGTTTCTCTCTGTCAAATAAATAAAATCTTAAAAAAAAAAAAAAAAAAAGAGAAAGAGAGAGATACAAATGACCAATAAGCACATGAAAATATGCTCAACATTAGTCATCAGGGATATGCAAATCAAAACCACAAAGAGATACCACCTCACACCCACTAGCAAGACACACACTAAGTGTTGTCAGGCATACAAAGAAATTGGGACCTTCATTCATTGCTTATGGGAATGTAAAAAACATAAGGCCATTTTAAAAAATAGTTCAGGGGCGCCCGTGTGGCTCAGTCTTCCACTCAGGTCATGATCCCAGAATCCTAGGATCACCCCCGTCCAAGTCCCTGCTCAGCAAGAAGCCTGCTTTTCCCTCTCCCCATTTGTGTTCCCTCTCTGTCTCTGTCAAATAAATAAAATCTTAAAATAAAATTAAATTAAAATTAAAAAATAGTTCAGTTGGAGGCGCCTAGGTGCCTCAGTCAACTGAGCCTCTGCCTCTGGATTTTGGCTCAGGTGGTGTGCTCAGGGTCCTGGAATCAAGCCCTGAGTCAGGCTGCATGCTCAGGTGGAAGTCGGCTTAAGGAGTCTCTCTATACCCCTGCTTGTGTGCCCTCTCTCTCTCTCTCTAAAATAAATAAATCTTTTTTTTTTTTTAATTTTTTAAAGATTTTATTTATTTGACAGAGAGAGATCACAAGTAGGCAGAGAAGCAGGCAGAGAGAGAGAGGGGGAAGCAGGCTCCCTGCTGAGCAGAGAGCCTGAAGGGGGGCTTGATCCCAGGACCCTGAGATCATGACCTAAGCAGAAGGCAGAGGCTTTAACCCACTGAGCCACCCAGGCGCCCCTAAAATAAATCACTCTTCTTAAAAAATTAAAGAAATAGTTCCACTGCTCCTCAAATTACAGAATTCCATTTACATGAAATATCCAGAATAGGCAAGCCTCAGAGAAAGAAAGTAGACTGAGTATCTGCCTGAGGGTGGGGGCCGGGGTGGATGTTAGGGAGGTGGAGATCTTACAGTGACAATTAAGGAAAGGATAAGAGATTTCTTTTAGAAGTAATGAAAATGTTCTAAAATGAAACTGCTCTAAAATTAGACTGTGATAATATCACACAACTCCCCGCGCCTGGGTGGCTCAGTCGTTAAGCGTCTGCCTTTCGCTCTGGTCATGATTCCAGACTCCTGGGATCAAGCCCCGCGTTGGACTGTTGCTCAGCAGGAAGTCTGCTTCTCCCTCTCCCACTTCCCCTGCTTGTGTTCCCGCTCTGGCTGTGTCTTCTCTGTCAAATAATAAATAAAATCTTAAAAAAAAAAATGACACAACTCTGTGAATATACTAAATTATACGTATATACTAGGTTAATTTTATGCAATTTTAACTAAATCTCAATAATGCGGTTAAAAAAGAAATACTCCTGGGGCGCCTGGGTGGCTCAGTCGTTAAGCGCCTGCCTTCGGCCCAGGTCATGATCCCAGGGTCCTGGGATCGAGCCCCGCATCGGGCTCCCTGCTTGGCGGGAAGCCTGCTTCTCCCGCTACCATTTCCTCTGCTTGTGTTCCCTCTCTCGCTGTGTTTCTCTCTGTCAAATAAATAAAATCTTTAAAAAAAAAAAAAAAAAAAAGAAATACTCCTTAAACGCTAGTATGATTAACCATAGGAATCCATCAGTGTAATAAAAAAACACCCAAAGTTTCTAAGACGCAAAAACGCAGCTATCTTAGATACCTTACCAATTTTGATCTCCACTCCTCATGACTGAAGAGGCTAAACAGAGCTTCTCTCGAATGGACCATGGCTCTGTAGGGCCAGTACTCAGCAGCTTGTGTTCTAAAAGGAGAAAAGTCTTAGAGAACAATCACTGACGCACTAGTTCTAAGGCCCAAACAGAGGACTAAAAGCCTAATGCAAAACATCCCACCTTGTAGAAACAAAGTGAGTTACTACACACAATCTTGATTTTCACCTCTCCTAAAACATCATCACTATTCATTCCCTGCAAATTGGACTGAGTATCTAGCAAAACATTCCACTTATTCAAATGATATGGCTATTTGGTTTTATTTTTAAAAGGCAGGGGAGAATGCCGGCGTAAGAGAAGGTAGTTCTCCCAACAGGCCCAGTTTTAAGACTACTCATTCCAATCTGAACGCGAGGGCTTTATTTCCCAGGATTCCGAGCAGCCGCCCCCCCCTCCCCCACCCCGCGCCTCCTGCCCTGCCTCCTTCTTAACATAAACTCGTTTACTTCTCTCAGTACTTCAGCCCCCCGTAGCCGTGGAACCTAAAATACCTTTTCAATGTACGAAACAAGAAAATGGCTGAGACGCACAAAACGCAATTTCGCTAGCGGCCGAAAAAGCTGAGAGTTAAAAGTACCCCATTTCTCTGGGAGATGAACCACGGGCCTCACAAACGCTGGTCAGAAAACGAACGGCTCTCTGAGAACAAGTTACTCCCTGTGGTTCAGAGCATCTCTTCGTCTGCACACCCAAGTCTCCTGAGCCCCTTTATCTCTCACCCCGCAGAGTTCGCAAACACACAAGAATTCGCTGAGCTGCTTCTCTCAAATTTCCGACGCCTCCCTGAGACACAACACCCTACACTTCTTCTGGGCCTCTAATCGTTAGTATTCACGATACGGTCGAGCGCAGGTCTCTCAAGACCCTGGATTCTTGGGCAATCATTGCTCCTAATCCCCAAACGTGGGACGGAAATCTGGTACCTAGCCTGTGGTCTAAAAGGCCTTCCACGCAAAAACAGCGAACATACTTACTACCCGTTCCTGTCGCCATCTTGGCCCTGAAGTCTCCAACCCGCTCAGGGAAGACAGTCTGGCAAGACCGAAGCCCGGGAATTCTGGGAAATAGAGTCCGGGAGTTTGTTCGCGAAGCCTCCTGGGAAACGTAGCCCCAACTCCCAGGATGAACAAGACTTAAACCAGGCTTCTTGAGTGCTCCTGGGAAGGAATGCGCTAAAGAAGATGGTGTTGAAGCTTCATAATTTCCTTTAGATTTCTAAGAAAAGAAGCTCCTAGGGTGCAAAGAAAAGAGTTAAGCGCGAAACACTGTAGGCGGCCCAAGTCCAAATGTCGTCAGTTGGTAACCCGGACCCACATTGGAAAGCAGAGGTCAAGTCAGAGCAAACCGTCTATCAGTGTCATCCGCCCCTTTTCCTTGCGCTGATTGGTAGCTTCAGGCTTCGCTGTCTGATTGGCCGAGCGAACGCAGCGCGTAATTTAAAACATTGTATCAGTAACAAAGGTGCGCCTCGTGGGTGGAGTTGTGCTCTCAGACGGCGAAAGTCCAGGTTCGGCAGTAGGGTGTGTGAGCCGGTACCAGAGGAGGAGCGAGTGTCGCGTCTTCGGTGAGTTTGCGACTGTGCTGGAGCCCAGCTGCGGTACCAGTTCTTGCCCTCGAGGAATAGGCTTTTAGAAAGCAAAGCTGCCGCCACCCCCTCCTTTTTTTTTTTTTAATACCTCTGTCATCCCTTTGGGCCTAGAGTGAGGTCGAAGGAGCCTAAAGTAAATATACCTCCTCCTCGACACCAGTGGGCGAAGCACCCTAATTAGAGTGTGGCCTTATGCTTTTGGAGCGAGGTATCTGTTCGTTCCTTTTGGCGGTCGGAAATGCCTAAGACTGGATTACGTGATTAACTCCTTCTCTTATCCCCCACCCCTCTACTGGCATTTGAAGGGATAAGGGAGTAGGAATTCAGGCGGCGAGAGTAAGGTGTCCTGGGGCAAGGAAATTGTTTCTTACCTAGAATTTGCAGCCCCTTCTGTCCCTTAAGGTTCTCCTCCCTACCCACTCTTGTCTCTTTGTAGACCTAAGCTGCCCCTGCTGTCATGTCGCAAGGGATCCTTTCTCCGCCAGCCGGCTTGCTGTCAGATGAGGAGGTTGTAGTCTCCCCCATGTTTGAGTCCACAGCTGCAGATTTAGGGTCTGTGGTACGCAAGGACCTGATATCAGACTGCTCTGTCATCTCCACCTCCCTGGAGGATAAGCAGCAGGTAAAGGAGTTGGACAGTGGCTTGGCAGCAGAAAGTGATAGCCTCAGTTTACCCGTTGTCCTTACGGAATTAGTATGAGGTCAAAGACGGCAATCCCAAGGGTCTGAGAAATCAATTCAAAATTAGGAGCAGGACAACTAAAAAAATGTAAATTTGTGTGTCCATAAGAACTATTATTTGAAAGAAAAAAAAAAGAACTATTATTTGCATTCCGTTTATGAAAGATACTCAAGTGCATACTCTCGGTCCTGTGAGGAAAGGCTAATAGTTCTCTCTTCTTCACCATGAGGCCTAGATATGTTAAATAATTTGCCCAATACCATACTGCCATTAAGTATGTTTTTTATATCAACCGTAGCTTCCATTTATGGAGTCTTTATGCTAAACTGGGATTTCTCAGCTGCAGCATTAACATTTGGGGCCAGATAATTCTTTGTTTTAGGGGGCTATCTTGTACCTTAAGATGTTTACCAGCATACCTGGCCTCTACCCACTAGATGTCACTAGCTCCTTCCCACTGTGACAACCAAGAAACTTCCCCTGAGGTAGCTAAATGTAGCTAAATATTCCTTGGCGGGGAAATGGCGCTCGTTGAGCACAACTACTGGGATGTCTCCTCTTATAGAGAAAATTTATTTTTTCTTTTTTTAAAGATTTTATTTTTTATGTGACACAGGGAGAGAGATCACAAGCAGGCAGAGAGGCGGGCAGAGAGAGAGGGGGAATGCTGAGCAGAGAGCCCGATAAGGGGTTCGATCGCAGGACCCTGAGATCACAACCCGAGCCGGAGGCAGAGGCTTTAACCCACTGAGTCACCCAGGCACCCCTGTAGAGAAAATTTCATGAGAGCAGGAGCCTTGATAATATCTCTGACTGTGGACTACCAGAGCCTTAGATTTCCCAGGCCATAATAGGTAGATCTGTAAACATCTGTTGAATGAATGAAGTGGGTTCTATTATTAACCCAATTCTACAGATACAGAAACAGAGGCAGGAATCTAAATAACTTGTTCAAGATGTCATACTTCTAAATGTTGGAATTGGAACTCAAATTTAGGTTTGTCTTCCTTCAAGGTGCTTAACTACTATATTTTGCTGTAATAACCACAGGCTGATTTGCATACCAGTTAACCAGTTCTAATTCAGAAACTCAGTGTGACAGGCCACATTTCCAGGATACTGAAGACAGTGAAGGGTGATAAAGCAGTGAAAAAACCCATGTGGGTCGGAATGATTATGGAACTATAGAGTAGCTAGCTGTACAGACATTTGAGATGAAATGCGGGTAGCGTTAGCCTGATTCTCTGGAAATATGCTATGTTTGCCTATCTGCTTGGAAGTAACTGCTGATTCCAGCCTGGAATTCTGCCACAGGTTCCATCTGAGGATAGTACAGAGAAGGTGAAAGTGTACCTGAGAGTTAGGCCCTTGTTACCTTCAGAGTTGGAACGACAGGAAGATCAGGTGAGTGTCTGAGGAGGGAGGATTTAATATAGAATGATGGAATACAGGAAAGGTTCCCAGGATTATTTTCCTTCTGTGATTTTATTTTTTTTTAAACTCCTTCTCAGGATTGTGTCCGTATTGAGAATGTGGAGACCCTTGTTCTACAGGCACCTAAGGACTCCTTTGCCCAGAAGAGCAATGAGAGGGGAATTGGACAAGCTGCCCATAGATTCACCTTTTCCCAGGTATTGAGCTACTGGTTTATGAACATAGACTAACATATTAGGGGCAACTTTATTCTCTCTTTAGAGGGGAAGCTTTTCACTTGACTGTGAGTTTCATTACATATCTGTGATTTGGGGGAATCATGTGTGAGTCAGTGCATCAAGTACTTTATGTGCATTAATTCCCAACATCTCCATTATTATCATCATTCTTGTCCCTATTTTCCTGATAAGGATACTATGACTCAGTGAAGGTTATTTTACTAAGTCCATGTAGCTAGTCAGTGGTGGAGTTAGGCCTTGCATCTAGAATTATCCATCTCCAAAGCCCACACTTGTGATTACTTGTTGCTCCAAGGCTCACACAATGGCCTTGGAGGCTATTAAAGATCAGAGGCAAGGACCGGGGTATGATCCCTCAATCCCTGATGGTACCTGGAAGTATTTGTTGACTTGGATGAAAGAGGCACTGGCAGAGAGTGGTTTAGTCTTCAGTGTTTGGAGAGCAGCCGGCAGCACTGCAGGAAGAGGTTGCTTGAGTAGTCCCCAGAGCTAATCACCCAGGAAGAGACACATGTGCTGGCTCTGTACAGGAGGCAAGTGGGAGATGAGGGATGGGCCTCTGAGAAATTGGGTCTGTCTCCAGATCTTTGGGCCAGAAGTGGGACAGGCATCCTTCTTCAACCTGACCGTGAAGGAGATGGTAAAGGATGTACTCAAAGGGCAGAACTGGCTCATTTATACATACGGAGTTACCAACTCAGGGAAAACCCACACGATTCAAGGTGAGTGAGTAGTAGGCCACACAGAATTGTTTATTGGCCTGTAATGATGCTTTTTGTTTTTTTAAGATTTTTTTAAATTTATTCATTTGAGAGAGAAGGATAGGGGGAGAGAGGGAGTGCATGAGCAGTGGGGAGGGGAGGAGGGGGAAGAGGGAGAAGACTCCCTGCTGAGCAGGGAGCCCGACACAGGACTTGATCCCAGGACCCTGGGATCATGACCTGAGCCGAAGGTCAGCAGGGAGACACTTCAACCAACTGAGCCACCCAGGCGCCCCTATAATGATGTTTTCTTTGCCCTTTGATGAGTTTGGGAAGAACACTCAGCTATCCATCTTCCATGCGTTTCCAGGTACCATCAAGGATGGAGGGATCCTACCCCGATCATTGGCTCTGATCTTCAATAGCCTCCAGGGTCAACTTCATCCAACACCTGATCTAAAGCCTGTATTCTTCAATGAAGTAATCTGGCTAGACAGCAAGCAGATCCGACAGGAGGAAATGAAGAAACTGGCCCTGCTAAGTGGAGGCCTCCAAGAGGTGAAGTGCTGGGTTCACAGAGGTGGAGATAAGAGAACAAATCTATGGAAAGTTTTGTGCTTATTTTCTCCCTGGGCCCCTCCAGGAGGAGCTGTCCATCTCCTTGAAGAGGAGTGTCTACATTGAAGGTCGGATGGGTACCAGCACCAGCTTTGACAGTGGCATCGCTGGTCTCTCCTCCAGTCACATGACCAGCAGTAGCCAGCTGGATGGTATGTACCATGACTGGGCTTTGTGCCAAGTAACAGTAGAAACCCACTCCCTTGCTCCCAATAGCTGCCAGAGGTAGAGACCTAAGCTGCTCCTTCTAAGGCCCCTGCAGGCCAAAGGGGAGATGGACTTCTCTAGAGTTGATGCCCTGTACATGGCCTTCTTCCCCAGAAACGAGTCACCGATGGGCACAGCCAGACACTGCTCCTGTGAGTGTCCCTGCTGATATTCGCTTCTCCATCTGGATCTCCTTCTTTGAGATCTACAATGAACTGCTTTATGACCTGTTAGAACCACCTAGCCAGCAGCGCAAGAGGCAGACTCTGAGGCTATGTGAAGATCAGAATGGCAATCCGTATGTGAAAGGTATGGGAAGGTGGGGAGGCTGCCAACAACCCTGAAACAGGACTTGGGAGAAACCTGGACATGTTAGGTGCTCCCATCTTCTGTGTGCCTTTTTCTTTGCCTCAGATCTCAACTGGATTCATGTTCAGGATGCTGAGGAGGCCTGGAAACTGCTCAAAGTGGGTCGTAAAAACCAGAGCTTTGCCAGCACCCATCTGAACCAGAACTCTAGCCGCAGGTGAGTGGGCTGTGGGAGTCAACTTTTCCTAAGTTCTAGGAAACAATAGTCCTCCACCTAGTCATGGAAGATACACAGTGACTTTTCATTTTTTTTCTTGATTTCCAGTCATAGCATCTTCTCAATACGGATCCTACATCTTCAGGGGGAAGGGGATATCATCCCCAAGATCAGCGAGTAAGTTTTTCCATTTAGAAATGTGAACTGCTTCGTCATAAATGGTACGGAGAAATTACTTTTATTAGGGTCTTGCTATGCTTCGTTGGGTACAGAGATCCTTGGTGGGTCCTCCCTTCCCCAGAACTATATGAAGGGCTGGAAAGCTCATAACATGTGGGGTCCTTATGTCAGATCCTGTCCACCATTCAAGGTTGTCACTCTGTGATCTGGCTGGCTCAGAGCGCTGCAAAGATCAGAAAAGTGGTGAGCGGCTGAAGGAAGCAGGAAACATTAATACTTCTCTGCACACCTTGGGCCGCTGTATTGCTGCCCTGCGCCAAAACCAGCAGAATCGGTGAGCTGACTGTAAACTGTGGGCTGGGATGGTCTGGAGCGCTGCAGTTTGCTAAGAGACCTCCTGGTCATTACTGAAGATGGTGCTGGGATACTCCACGGGCTGGAATTCTTCTCACAGCTCTGTTCTCTGATCCCCTGCTAGGTCAAAACAGAACCTGGTTCCCTTCCGTGACAGCAAGTTGACTAGAGTATTCCAAGGCTTCTTCACAGGTCGAGGCCGCTCCTGCATGATTGTCAATGTCAATCCCTCTGCATCTACCTATGATGAGACCCTTCATGTGGCCAAGTTCTCAGCCATTGCCAGCCAGGTAAGAAGCTGTAGGTGTAAAGGTTGTGCTCACTTTGGGCTGGTACCTTTAAGGAATCTACTAGGGACTAGTTATGAATTCACTTGAGTTCCCACTCCCTCCCTCCCTCCCTAGCTCGTGCATGCTCCACCTGTGCAACTGGGATTCCCATCACTACATTCATTCATCAAGGAACAGAGTCTACGGGCATCTCCCAGCCTAGAGATGGGAGCTAAGACAGATCCAGGCCTTGAGGATGACATTGAAAATGAAGTTGACATCTCCAAGTATGGCAAGGAGGTGAGCATGCAAGAAAACTCTGGGGTAGCAGCTTGATGGCTACATATTTTCCACGCTGCCTTCCAGGTGGGCCTTTACCTTTGTGGGGCACAGACATCTGATCACTTCTGAACTGTGTGTCCCTCCAGGAGCTCCTGCAGGTGGTAGAAGCCATGAAAGCACTGCTTTGTAAAGAACGGCAGGAAAAGTTGCAGCTGGAGATGCAGCTCCGTGATGAAATTTGCAATGAGATGGTGGAACAGATGCAACAACGGGAACAGTGGTGCAGGTATCAGCTGAGCGACCGCTCTTGGTTTGTCAACTCTACCAGAGGGTGGAGAATAGGGACTAGGAAAGAGTTGTGCCTTAAGATCTATCCTCCATACTTACTCCTCAGAATCTTCACTCCCGTATCTTTTTTTCTCCTTTTAAAAAGAAAAATTTAGGGACACCTGGGTAGCTCATTGGGTTAAAGCCTCTGCCTTTGGCTCAGGTCATGATCTCAGGGTCCTGGAGTCAAGCGCCGCATCGGCCTCTCTGCTCAGTGGGGAGCCTGCTTCCCCCTCTCTGCCTCCCTCTCTGCCTACTTGTGATCTCTCTCTCTCTCTCTGTCAAATAAATAGAATCTTAAAAAAGGTAAAAAAAATAAGAAAAATTTATTATTGGGGCTCATGGGTGACTCAGTCAGTTAAGCTTCTGACTTGATTTTGGCTCAGGTCATGATCTCGGGGCCGTGAGATGGAGCCCCTGCATCGGGCTTTGCACTGGGCATGCACCCTGCTTTAGACACTCTCTCTCTCCTACTGCCCCTCCCCCCAACTCTCTCACTCTCTTAAAAAAAAAACTTATGGAGTATAACTGACACACAACATTAGTTTCACATGTACAACCTAGGGATTTGACAATTCTATACATTATTTAGTGTTAACCGTAAGTGTAGTCATCATCTGGCAACCAGACATTATTACAGTGTTACTGACTATATTCCTAATGCTATACTTTTCATCCCTGTGACTTATTTTATAATTGGAAGTTTGTACCTTTTAATTCCTTTTATTGATTTCACCCATTCCTCCCACCGCCTGCCCACTGGCAACCACCAGTTTAGTTTGTTCTCTGTATTTAAGTCTGTTTAAAAAAAGTCTTTTTGTTTTTTAGATTCCACATAAAAGTGAAATCATATGGCATTTTGTCTTTTTCTAATTTATTTCACTTAACATAATAATTTCAGTCTGTCCATGTCATTGCAAAGGGCAAGATTTCATTCTTTATGGCTGAGTAATATTCCATCGTGTATTTTGTGTGTGTGTGTGTGTGTGTGTGTGTGCGTGTGCATGTGTATACACACCCATCTTCTTTATCCATTTTTCTCCTCTGACAGTGAACATTTGGACACCCAGAAGGAACTATTAGAGGAAATGTATGAAGAGAAACTAAAGATCCTCAAGGAATCACTTACAAGTTTTTACCAAGAAGAGCTTCAGGTGAGTTGCCCTGAAACAGCCCCAACTAGCCATTTCCTAGTCTTCTTAGTACTATAGGTATCAGTCTATGAACTAAGGGTTGGTTGACCCTGAAATGGTTTAAGTGCTAACAGGCTTTTTTTTTTTTTTTTTAAGATTTTTATTTATTTGAGAGAGAGAACAAGCATGAGCAGGGCGGGAGGGACACAGGGAGGAGAAGCAGATTCCCGGCCGAGTGCAGAGCCAGGACCCAGGAGATCTTGACCTGAGCCGGTCACACACTTAGCCAGCTAAGCCACCCAGGTACCCTGCTAACCGGCTTTTGAAGCATAACTGTTAGGAAAGGTTTTATTCACCGTTCAGTCATCTGTTCCTGCAGGATTTGTCTGACTCTGGATAGAACTGTGCTTTCTGCTTCCCTCTTAGGAACGGGATGAGAAAATTGAAGAGCTAGAAGCTCTTTTACAGGAAGCCAGACAGCAGCCAACAGCTCCTCAACAGTCAGGGTCTGAAATGTCCCTTCGGCGGTCAGAGAGGTTGGCAGCTTCAGCCTCCAATCAGCAGCTCCATGAGGTTAAAGCTAAACTGGAACAGTGCAGAGCAGAGCTAAACTCCACCACTGAAGGTAAGAAGGGAGAGAGGGCACAAAGCACAGGAGTGGTTCAGAGAAGAACTGTTCTTCAAACTTGGGCCTTCAGATTCCCAACTTCAAGATAATTTTCTCAACCCTGAGCTACAGCCCCTGACCTTTCACTCCAGGATGCACATGACCTCACTTTTTATATTTGCTGCAAGCTACTGTTAATTCAGTTAATAGGTAAGTCCAAGGCTAGAAAGCCTACATATTGAAGTTTCTTGTTTCTTTCCCTCAGAACTACAGAAGTATCAGAAAATGTTAGAACCACCACCCTCAGCCAAGCCCTTTACCACTGATGTTGACAAGAAATTAGAGGAGGGCCAAAAGGTAATTTACACCTTTCTCTGTTATCAAGGCTCTCACCTAAGGCAACTTCCAGCCCTCTATCTGTGGTTTATGTGAGGATCAAGGGTTTTTTGTTTTTTTGTGCACAGTCCTGCAGAGTGGTTACTTCATTTAGCTGACTAGACTAGCCTTTCTAATTTTACTTCTCTTCAAATGGCTATCCAATTCCTTCAGCTCATTATCCTGGTTGCTATTGGCCACAGTGTGGTTCCTACTTTTACTCTTTTCAGAATATAAGGCTGCTGCGGACGGAGCTTCAGAAACTTGGTGAATCTCTCCAGTCAGCAGAAAGAGCCTGTTGCCACAGCACTGGGGCAGGAAAACTTCGTCAAGCCTTGACCACATGTGATGACATCTTAATCAAACAGGTCAGGGCACCCTATATATCTCCTTCTCTCCCATCAGCCCACTCCAGAGCATATGTGAGAAAGAAGAATGAGAAGCAGAAGATAAAGGCAGAGATTTGGGAACTAGTCTTAAAGGAAAGGAATTTATCTTCTTTGCAAAATAAAATTACTTACTAAGTACAAGGTTACTAATCTAAGTATAGGCATTTTCTGTTATAACAAACCTATGGAGGTAGAACATACTTCATCCAAAATTTGTAGATTTTAAGGGGCATCTGGCTGGCTCAGTCAGTAAAGCATGTGACTCTTGTCTCAAGGTCATGAGTTCAAGCCCCACACTGGGCATGGAGCCTACTTAAAAAAAAAAAAACTATATTTAAAAAAACAAAAAAAGGCAAAATGCATAAATTTTAAGAAAGTGTTATTTTCTATACCACTAGACAAAACACTAACAATTAAGCTATGACCGTTGTCATCAGTAAATACACCCTGATTTCAGAGTGCAAAAAAACGCAAAAATAAGAACAAAAAAACACAGCTTTTTTTTTTCTTTTCTTTTTTTAAAGTTTCTTTATTTTTGGTAATCTATGCACCCAGCATGGGGCTCAAACTCATAACTTTTGGGTTTGTTTTTTTTTTAAAGATTTTATTTATTTATTTGTCAGAGAGAGAGAGAGCACAAGCAGACAGAGTGGCAGGCAGAAGCAGAGGGAGAAGCAGGCTCCCCGCTGAGCAAGGAGCCCGATGTGGGACTCGGTCCCAGGACCCTGAGATCATGACCTGAGCTGAAGGCAGTGGCTTAACCAACTGAGCCACCCAGGTGTCCCTCAAACTCATAACTTGAGACCACCAAGAGCCATATGCTCTACTGACTGAACTAGCTCCTAAACACATTTCTTAATACATAGGCACTAGGGCTCTTGGACATTAAGTAAACTTATGTAGGCTCATACCACATATTAGAAAATGTCCTTCTAGTAAGTGCTGTTTGTTTGGGTTTTAAAGAAAATATCCCTATTCAATGATAAGCTCTGACTTTAAAGGATTAATCTTTGGGGGCACCTGGGTGGCTCAGTCATTAAGAGTAAGCCTTCAGCTCCGGTCATGATCCCAGGGTCCTGGGATTGAGCCCCACATTGGGCTCCCTTCTCGGTGAGGAGTCTGCTGTTCCATCTCCCACTCCCCCTGCTCGTGACCCCTCTCTCACTGTGTCTCTCTGTCAAATAAATTCTTTGTAAAAACAGTTGTTAGTAACTAGGTAGTAGATGGCATGTATTACTGCCCTTTAGTTTCTCTAATACACCAGACCAAAATGTTTAACTTTATTCATCTTCCTTAGGATCAGACCCTGGCTGAGCTGCAGAATAACATGATGCTAGTAAAACTGGACCTTCGGAAGAAGGCAGCATGCATCGCAGAGCAGTATCATACTGTACTAAAACTCCAAGGCCAGGCTTCTACCAAAAAGCGCCTTGGTGCCAACCAGGAAAACCAGCAACCAAACCAACAGCCCCCAGGGAAGAAACCATTTCTTCGAAATTTACTTCCCAGAACACCCACCTGCCAAAGCTCAACAGACTGTAGCCCTTATGCCCGGATCCTGCGCTCACGGCGCTCCCCTTTACTCAAATCTGGGCCTTTTGGCAAAAAATACTAAGGCCATGGGGAAGGAGAGAGCAGTCATTGCCCTGAGGCAGGTCACTGCTTGAGAAACAGACAGGTCTCTTTTAAAAAGCTTTACCAATACCTGGAACTGTATCCAGAATGCAATATACAGACATTAGTTATTTTCCTCCCTTTTGTAATATAATCACCTATATGTAATCTCATGCTTTTTTACTTATATGGTTTCTATGCACACATAAAGTTATATTAAATAAACATATTGTTCACATTTTTTGTTTTTTTTTTCACATTTTTTGTTTGAATTCTAAAGTTAAAAAACAATTTATTAAAATGTGACTTATGAAACAGGGAAAAAATTGAAAATTAAACATCATTTGGGCCCCTCGAACCTTGAACAGGAATGGCAGTGGAGATGTATAACTAGTCTACAGCTAAGAAAAGCTTTGTAAGAAATGAATTCAAGGGACATTAGATACTCTAAACTTTCCTTAATATAAAATGAAGTGTCAGGGGCACCTGGATGACTCAGTCGTTAGGTGTCTGCCTTTGGCTCAGGTCATAATCCCTGGTTCCTAGGAGCAAGCCAGTCATTAAGTGTCTGCCTTTGGCTTGGGTCATGATCCCAGCGTCCTGGGATCAAGCCCCACGTCGGACTCCCTGCTCAGCGGGAAGCCTGCTTTTCCATCTCCCACTCTCCCTGCTTGTGTTCCCTCTCTTGCTTTGTCTGTCAAATAAATAAAATCTTTCAAAAAAAGAAAAAAAGAAGTGTCATTCCTGAAGAGGTGACTGACTAACAAACTTGTTCTGGAAACAAAGGAAGGCTGGGCCCTGAGCTCAGAATAATTCATGGCATCTAAAGTTAATTTATTACAGCGGACATTATAATCCCAGCAAATTACCTAGTGAATACACACGCACAGGCCTGAAACCATCCAAGAACACAGCAAGAATGATTCTCTTTACATCATCTATATAAGTGAAGGTTGAAAAAAACCGTTTTGTTGGAGATAACAGAAGAGGGAGAAAAATAACATCAAAAATATTTAGTACAACAGACCAGCTTGAAGTGAGTTTATTCTTGTCTATATAATCACAAAACAACACTCCTGAATGTCCATGAAATTATCTATTAATCCTGCCTCCTTGATTTGCTTTAGTAAGAGTAGAGCAAACTCCATAGGCTCTTTTGCCATCAACAGTTCCCTACAAAGTAAGATTGTTTTTGTCTCTTCTTTGATTTGAAAGCTTCTAGGAAGAGTCCTTAAAATGATGTTTTAGAAGACTGTCCTCACAAAGCAAGAACAAATGTACAGCTTCACTCTGCTCAAATCTTACCTCTGACAGCACAGTCATGCTCGGTAAATCCAAGAATGATGACGTCATGTCTATCCAGTGCCCTGACCTTCCTGGGTACACAGTGCCCCTACTGCCTGCAGAGGGTAGAATGGCACACTTTTCTCCTTTCCATGCCTCTAAGAAATCTCTCACTTCCAGCAGCATTTAAAATTTGTTCCTGTAAGCCTTGCCTGTGCTTAAGTGCTGTTAAAGGGATGTTTTTTAGAGGGGGGAAAGGTCTGGGAAGAAGGCCAAGATCCGTAGCCACTCTGAACAGAAGGGAAATAGAAGTGCTTCTAACTGGCAAAAGATAATTTCTGTTGCCAGGATTCTTCTGTCAGTCTACACCAAAGGTGATTCTATAAACTGTCCCCAAGGAGCTGTTTCCATCTGTACAAACAAAAAACCAAGGTCCTTGAACCGACGTGATGTGCCATTGCTTACACGGAGGTAAGGCTTAACATGGGTCTAGTGATGTGCTGCTGGCTTGAAAGTAGCCAACTATGGTGTGACGGAAGACAGGTTGAGTGGAGAAACTCTGCGTGTGGGAGTGTTGTTAGCAGACAGTGAGGCAGGGAGGAAAAAGGGAGCAGGTATCTCAGTAGAAGGAGTCTCGCCTTGGTTCCGAAGTTGTAGGATTTGCCGGAGCAAGGCCTTCCCTTCTTCCCGGGTCTGAAACAAAGTCAGGCAAGTGTTTCAAAATATGTCCAAGGCTATTCTCAAAAACGAGTTCTAAAATGCTGATATCAAAGCTTCACAGGTCAAGGTAGTGACCTTTCCACTTAGCTTCTTGCCCATCTTCCACCTTCGGATCACAGTAAAGGCCCTAAGTTTGAGCCTAAAACCCAAACCCTTTAGTAAAGAACTGCTACTCACATCATTGAATGCACAACACTTTTGGGCACAAGTTGAAGCTTCATCCCAGAGCTTGCACTTAAAGTAGTACTGGGCCAAATAGCGGAAAGCAGTGCTCTCCTCCAGGTGCTCCACTATTTCCTAGACAGGGAAAGCAGGAGTGACTGAGGTGGTCAGGATGAGACCAGAACCCAATTCTTATGCTCATGACACATACCCCACAGGAATAGATATCTTGGATATATTTGATGTAACATTGGGCAGCTTGTTCTGACTCAGTCAACTGTTCATGAAGCCTACAACATAAATCGGTCTGTAAGTATAAATCGGATCTCAAAGCAAGCTAGTGATAAAAAGTAGAAGCACATGATGTACTATACCAGAGAAGCCGACAGAAATAACAACAGCATTTTACTCCTTTCACTCACTTTGCCAGTTTCACCAGAGCCATTTTCTCCACATCTCCCACGGCATAAGCTCTCCAATAACACTGTCAAAAAAATAAACTGGTCACTTTGACCAATGTCCCATGTGCCATGGCCTCCACATAAAGGCTCAAGTCTTATAAGCTGCCCAGAAGTGTGGACTTGCAGAATCCAAAGCATTTTTACTAGACTGATATTCCCACTGATGATGTCAGTCCCGCTTTGCTTTTTAGCCTATGAGCCTATGAATACTTAAGACTTTCATATGTAGATAGATCAGAATGAAGGACAATTAGAGCACAGAGAGTCAAACCCTTCACCCAAACTGCTGATTTCCACTCAAATTGTCCAGGATCCAGTTGCAGGTACCTTTTTGGCTTCCACTAGTTGATTGAGTTTCTCATAACACTCTCCTAAAGCGACCAGCATACGAGAATCATTGGGCCTAAGAAAAAAGAGGAATAGGCAGTCGGAGCAAAGGCTTTAAAAAAAACTAAAGTCCTCCCTTAAGGAAACACCATCACTGACCACTATTTCAAATCTATACAGTGACTGATCTTTAATCAAATACTTCATATAATTGTATTATTTTGTGCTCACAATTAGACTACTAACCCATTAGAACACACTACATAAAAATGACCAAAAAGCATATGGCACATTTAAACCCAGGTCTCTAAGAGTCAAAACCATTCATTCACTGTGATTCTTCAGTAGTTATCAAAAAATAAAGAAAAGTATGAGCTCTTCTCATAAACACATTGTTAACCAGTCACACTTACCGAAGTTGATGGGCCCGTCTATAATAATAAAGGCAATAAAATGGCATCTTAAGGATTTCATAGGTCTGTCCAAGCCCATACCAGGCTCTGTAGTCCCGTTTATTGACCTCAATGGCATGTCTAAGAAATGCAAGAGAGACTTATGGTAAGAGGGCAGAATCAAGGTTAGCGACTTATAGGCTCAAAGGAGGCTCCTAACATCACAGTAATCCCTTCCACCACACCCCTCAACTAGAAACTCACCTGTAAGCCTGAATAGCAGCAGATGTGTTCTTCATTTCCATGTACTCATGTCCCATCAGTGTCCAGGCCCCAAGATACCGAGGATTCAATTTCAGGGCTCTCTGGAAATATAAGGCTGCTTTCTCATGCTGAGAACGCAAACTGTAATAATTGCCTGATTGAAAAATTAAAAAAATATATATGAATAACTAGACAGGCAAAAATATAAGTCCAATAAAATAGCATTCCACAAAGCAGAGATGAAACTATAACCCATTCCCCCCAAATTGTTTACAGAAAAGCCAAATTATACATAAAGGGAACATCATTATTTCCTTGGGAAATACAGTGTACCTATCACACATTCTGGTTAAAAAAAAAA
>CM053607.1:105233148-105271376 GCA_028646535.1 Procyon lotor | reverse complement strand
GATTTTATTTATTTGACAGAAACACAGCGAGAGAGGGAACACAAGCAGAGGGAATGGTAGCGGGAGAAGCAGGCTTCCCGCAGAGCAGAGAGCCCGATGCGGGGCTCGATCCCAGGTCCCTGGGACCATGACCTGGGCCGAAGGCAGACGCCTAACGACTGAGCCACCCAGGCGCCCCTTGGTTTTTTTTTTTTAAAGATTTTATTTATTTGACAGAGAGAAACACAGCGAGAGAGGGAACACAAGCAGAGGGAATGGTAGGGGCAGAAGCAGGCCTCCCGCCGAGCAGGGAGCCTGATGCGGGGCTCGATCCCAGGACCCTGGGATCATGACCTGGGCCGAAGGCAGACACTCAATGACTGAGCCACCCAGGCACCCTGACATGGGTGTTTTTAAGAGTAAGTGTGAAAACAGTATACACAATAGCTTGGGAATGGGAGTGTATAAATGGAAAAGCTAGACAGAAAAGTAGCTATTAATTATAAGTAATCCAAACCTAAGTTGAAAACCGAAATAGCAAAGAAAACCAAGAGAAAGAGATGCATGCAAGAAAGAAATCATGGCGAGGTCTGGCAACTGACTAGACTTAAGGAGATTAAGAGAAAGAGAACAAATATGACTATGTGGCATCAAGACTGGGTGTCTTGAGAAATAGTGATGCTATCAAGAGAGTGTCTCAAGCTGGGAGTAAGAAAGAATTTGTCAGGCAAGATCAGAAACTTGTTGTTGTATATTTTGAGTTCAGAGATAAAACAAACTTTCAGTGAAAGTCTATCAGGCAGTTAGAGATAATGAATAGGAACAAACCAAGATAAGATTTCAGACACAGATTTAGCAGCACATATCATTATTGGGGGAAATCAACCAGGCTTTGGCTCTTTAAAGCCCACAAAATGAAGTGTATTATCAATTCCACTAACGACAAAGAATCACAAAATAAACTCTATAGACAATGTCCTCTAATAATGACTAATAAAATGATTGCTATTTATAAAGCAGTTTCCATATACATCATTTCATTAATAAATCTATAAATCTTTATGGAGTCCTAGGACAGGCCAGAAGAAACCTTAAAAATGTTTTTAATAT
This sequence comes from Procyon lotor, assembly GCA_028646535.1. NCBI lineage: Eukaryota > Metazoa > Chordata > Mammalia > Carnivora > Procyonidae > Procyon > Procyon lotor. The sequence goes on along the minus strand of CM053607.1, from coordinate 105,270,287 downwards.
AATCCTTCATGTCAGAGAAACCTTTCCTATGGCATCTTTGGAGTGAAGAAACAAAGTATACTAACATTTAGTTTATACAACAAGTTACAGTAAAACTTGAATGTGAAAACATGAAATTAAGAGAAGATACTCTAATATAACTATACATAAATACAACAGCAACTAGCAGCCAAGAGCCAGATATTAGACTTTCAAATGAAGACTGAAATTCCAACAGTGAAAGAGATTGGAGAAGGAGAAAAGACCTAGCTACTAGCAAAGGTTTAGCAAACCCCTCTCCGCCCATCCCATTAAGGAATTACTTAAGACTGGGAGCAGAAGGTCTTTCATATAAATTTCTCAATTTACCATCTCTTTGTCTGTAATCAAGTTACAGAGTTCTAGCCAGGCTCCCCAGTGCAAAGGCAAAACATGAGTAGCCTCCACAAACACATCAATGGCCTCTTTCACCAGGTCCAGTTTTCGAAGCACCACACCGTACCTAGGAAGGCAAGAAACAATTACAGAAGTTAATGTTTCATAACACCTCCCTTCTACTCAGGAGAAAATGTTACAGAAAAATCTAAATTACTCTAACACTTACAGATAAAGGCCAAATCCATCAAGTTCGCGAGCCTGGTGTTTTTTGCTGAGCTCCACTCTCAATTCTCTAAGTGCCTCATTTTTTACTTGTCCTTTCTCCAGCGGACCTAGGAAACAAAATCTGAGATCTAAGGAAAGACTGCCAATGTTCATTTCATAGACCTAGACATCCCCTCTGGCATCAACCAAAGTTACAACTGGAACTTATAGCAAATGCTGAGAAGTGGCCAACATCTTATACAATCCATTTACTTTGTTCCAGAAATTACAACTGATAGTCTGCAGTCATATTTTGTTAGGCCCACAGAGGTTGTTTGTTGTTTTAAGATTTATTGATTTTAGACAGAGAGAGTGTAAGTGGGGTGGGGAAGAGAGAGAGAGAGAATCTCAAGCAGACTCCGAGCTGAGCGTGGATCTTGTAGGGGGGCTCAACCTCAGGACCCTAAGATCATGATCCGAGCTGAAATCAAAAGTCAGACACCCAAATGACTGAGCCACCCAGGTGGCCCAGGCCGGCAGAGGTTTTTAAAAATTTGAAATAGTTATCAATGTTTAAAAATCATAAGCCTCAGGTCGCCTGGGTGGCTCAGTCGTTAAGCGTCTGCCTTCGGCCCAGGTCATGATCCCAGGGTGCTGGGATCGAGCCCCGCATCGGGCTCCCTGCTCGGCAGGAAGCCTGCTTCTCCCACTACCATTCCCTCTGCTTGTGTTCCCTCTCTCGCTGTGTTTCTCTCTGTCAAATAAATAAAATCTTTAAAAAAAAATAAAATAAAATAAAAATCATAAGCCTCAACTAAAAACCTGATTTTTCAGCTTCAGTTTCCAAAGAACAGCGTAGGACTAAGGGAAGAAAGCCTTGATAACACTAGGCCCACATTTCCTCAAGGCAGCCCTCAGCCAGAGGTATGTAAAAAGCAGGAAGTTGTGCTCCCCCATTTGTAACAGTGCTCCTAGGTCCACTTCACACATTTATATTACCTGCCTGGCTCATGTAGCCATTTAAGGGTGCAACCCCTGCTTTAGTCTAAAAGATGAGGGAAAGAAATTCATACCTAGACTATCAACTGTTTCATCGTCCTTCTTCTTTTCTCCAGACTGTAAGAGAAAATCAACAAAAAGGTCTTATCTCAGTTTATTTTGAAACTCATTCTAAAACTGGCAACCTGATTCCAGCTAAAGAGCCCAAGTCCAACCAAATGGCAAATACTGCTAGTCACTACTCATATTTTAGAGAGATTCATTTATTTTAGAGATTCATTTATTTTAGAGAAAGAGAGACAAAGAGAGCAGGGTGGCAGAACAGAGGGAGAGTCCTAAGCAGACGCTAAGTGCAGAGCCCAACATGGGGCTGGATAGTACAACCATGAGATCAAACCAGAGTGGAAAACAAGAGTCAGAGGCTCAATCGACTGCGTCACCGCAGGACCCCATGGTCACTACTTTTAAACAATTCAAGGGCTCCCAATGGTCAAATCTGAAATAATCTGAGCACCAAACTAATTAAGTACAGTACTAAATTACAAACAATTAAAAATACAGGAATCTTTGTGGGGCGTCTGGGTGGCTCAATGGGTTAAAGCCTCTGCCTTCAGCTCAGGTCATGATCTCGGAGTCCTGGGATCGAGCCCCACATTGGGCTCTCTGCTCAGCAGGGAGCCTGCTTCCCCCCACTCTCCACCTGCCTGTCTGTCTACTTCTGATCTCTCTATCTCTCTCTCTCTCCCTGTGTCAAATAAATAAATAAAAATCGTTATAAATAAATAAATAAATAAAATCTTAAGAAATACATAGGAATCTTTGATATTAAACAAATAAATGGAGAAGGGGAGGAAAAGCTCATGTATAGTATAGAATGTGAAGTGGCAAGTAGTAAATGTAGAGAGAACACTGGCATGGAAAATCATCACTTTGCAACATCACAGTAAATAATACTTCAGGCAAGAATTAACAAAGACTATTTAGGTTACTGACATTTTATGGCTATCACAAAAGATAATAAACATCCCTATTCGTATACCCTTGTGCATATATTGAAGTATTTCTACTGAACAAGTTTCTTAAAGTAGAATTGTTTGGTCACAGTATTTCAAATGGACATAATCTGCTAAAATTGATTTCTAAAATGTCTTTATGAACTTTCATTACTAAAACGGGAGTCTACTGCCTCACATCTTTGTCAATAATGAATATTATCAGGGCACACACATGGCTGGCTCAGTCAGAAGAGTATATGACTTGTCATCTTGGGCTCATGAATTATAAATAAAAATATATATTGTCAATTGTTAAAAAAGATTTTAAGTAATCTCTATACCCCATGTGGGGCTCAAACTCATGACCCTGAGAGATCAAAGTGTCACATGCTCCACAGAATGAGCCAGCCAGGAGCCCCAATGGATTGTTTTAGTATTTTCTTTTATACTATCACTTTTTATTTACAATAACTTCTTTATTACTGTTAAGTATAAAGTACAATTAACAAGTAGACTACTGCTAAACTATTTAAAAGATTGAAATTTTCCCTCTTGGTGTTAAATATGGATGCTTCACTGAAAGCAAAGATGACATCTTAAAATGGCCCTCACCAGATATCTGGAATACATGTATAGGAAATAGGCTTTCTTGCTATTGCAGCCATGCAGGAAATGTGCTGCGCGATCATACTCTTTAACATCAAAGTAGGCTTTGGCCAGGGTGTAAGCATCCATATCCTGGGCATCTTCCTAGAAGAGATATAAGGTTATATAAGTGTTAGAGAATAAGACAATAAAAATTCAAATTTAAGAAGCATATTTATTAACAAAAAAAGAAGTATATTCATTAATTTCAAGATGTAAGAAAAAGGGGCGCCTGGGTGGCTCAGTGGGTTAAAGCCTCTGCCTTCAGCTCAGGTCATGATCTTAGGGTCCTGGGATCGAGCCCCGCATCGGGCTCTGCTCAGCAGGGAGCCTGCTTCTCTCTCTCTGCCTGCCTCTCTGCCTACTTGTGATTTCTCTCCTGTCAAATAAATAAAAATAAAATCTTTAAAAAAAAAAAGATGTAAGAAAAAGTATTTTCTTCCTCCCAAAAACCTAGCACATATGTGTGTATATATATTTATTTATATATACATATATGTGTAGATTATTTTTGTATTTTATTACAAACTAAGGTTATGGGACTTTTAAAAAGATTTTATTTATTTATTTGACAGAGAGGAGACAGACAGAGAGAGAATGAGCAAGGAGAGGGGCAGAGGGAGAGCAAGAAGGAGGCTCTGCAATGAGCAGAGAGCCCGATGCAGGGCTCCATCCCAGTACCCTGAGATCACAACCTGAGCTGAAGGCAGACACTTAACTGACTGAGCCACCCAGGTGCCCTCTAATGTTATGTAACTTTTTTTCAAAATAAAAAGTTTAGGAAAAAAATAAAAATTTAAAAACTAAACCAAGACACTCAGAAACATATACTGTCTCTTTAAATGCAGTGGGAGTTGCATAGACTTTAGTGTTAGGGACCTGGATTCAAATTGTGATTCCTTGATTTCCTGGCTTCACGACATTAATAGGGAAGTTACTTAGTTTCTCTGAGAATTCCTCTCTTTATCAGTAAAATGGAGCAAGTAGTAGAGATTTGAGGAGGAAATAGTGGAAAAGTCATGGAAAATGTCTAGCATAGTATCTGACATTTGCCTCTTCTAGGCTTTCCAATATGTATAAAAATGTAATATACTGGGATGCCTGGTTGGCTCCATTGATTAAGCGTCTGCCTTCTGCTCAGGTCATGATTTCAGGGTCCTAGGATCGAGTCCCACATCAGGCTCCTTGTTCAGTCAGGAGAAGACTGCCTGCTTCTCCCTCTGCTGGCCTCTCCCCACTGATGGTGCTTGTTCTCTCTCTGACAAATAAATTAATAAAATCTAAAAAAAAAAAAAATGCAATATACTGTGCAATTACTTATGTTTTTTATGCTTCAAAAAGTTTTGACGTGTTAGTATTGCAAAAGGCATAGAACACAGACATAATTCTGTATATAAATAAAAGAGATGATGGATATTTAAGTTAAAGAAGCATACAATCCCCCCAAATTCTAGGGGTAAATTGATTAAAACTTTAATAACTTCATTCTCCTTATCCTTCTTGCTGCAATCATCAGAACAAAACTGGAACCAAAACGTATTTGGTGATTCCTTCATTGGAACAAGTTCTAACTGTGTCCATTCAGCTTAGGAGTCCAGTGGCCTTTTTCACATCCTCTCACCATTTTCTTATTTCCTTTCCCACGCCCTCTCATCTCCATTATACCTTCTGGAGTGGGAAATATGGTTTTTGGGGTGAAGAAATGGCATCTTCAGGAAAAACGAAATGGATTATGATGAAAATCATTCAGACTACACAGACTATGTAAAAATACCTGCTATATAGATCACATAAAAATATATTCATATCTCATTTAATTTTCTCAATATCCCCTTAAGGTAGATACTATTACTATCTGCATTTCACAAATGAAAAAAACTATGGCTTAGCATATTATGTAAGTTGCCCAAAGTCACTAGTGTAGCTGAAATTTGAACCCAGAGCTATTTGAATCCAAAGCCAGTTTCACACTCTTGTTAAAACTTGTGATTCTTCTGGGTACTCCAGTGTGGCTCAGTCGGTTGAACCTCTGCCTTCAGCTCAGGTCTCGATCCCAGGGTCCTGGGTTCCAGTCCCACATCGGGCTCCTTGCTCTGCGGGGAGCCTGTTTCTCCCTCTACCTGCCACTACCCAGTTTGTGCTCTCTCTGGCAAATAAAATCTTCAAAACAAAACAAGACAAAAACTTTGAATCTTCTCATCGTTAAGAACACTGAGCTAGGCTACAAAATCTTAAAAGGCTGAAATCTTAAGGACTGTTTACCAATTCTCTCCAGCTTAAGTAAAGCACCACCAAATCTTTACAAAGATCAACGAACCCACACCGATAAAATCGCTTAGAGCATTTAGCTCTTTAAACGCTTGAATTCCCTCCACAAACGGTCCTGATGAGCACTATGCTCCCATCCAGCGACAGGGCACTCGGTAATTCTTCGGGCTGATGAGGAGCGCTGGCAGAGATGGAAATCCTTACCTCTGTAATAGGTGGCGGCGGCTGCAGCTCAGCCAGAGGCAAGGCGGGGAGGGAGAAGGCCAACTCTGCGGACCTGAAACACCCAAACTGAATTAGCTCCACAGCCCCAAAGGCCAAGGATCCAAGTCCAGTCCCTTCCGACCCCGACATCTCACCATTTGCTACTGTGCAGCAGTCCCCGCTCCCGGGTAAGGCCTGCGATGAGTAGCAGCTGCTTCTTAATTTCTCGCAAATTTGAGAAATCGCTGCTCGCTGACAGGACAGGGACCACCGCACCGGTCACTGCCACCGGGACTACAGACGGACTAGCAGCCATTTTCCTACCTCGCCACTCCAGCCAATCACCAGCGATGATACTAACAGTCCCTCTGCACCAAAAAAGTCTGCCAGTTATTGGTAGACTTCTGCTCCAGACTATCCAATGAGAGGTGTTACTTCTCTTAACGTCACCAAGAGGCAGGGAAAGAAGGGGCGATCCCATCTCCGATTGCTCTAGAGCTGCTGGGGCGGGAAAGTTAGAACTAGAGAAAAGGGGGGGAGGCGTTGTCTTTGGGCGGGGCAAAGAGAGACCAGTAACTAGACTAGGTGGGTTGGGAAGCCGGGACTGGGAGTTGGGGCAAGAAAGGATGCAGGAGGGAAAATACCCTGTACCATAGTGGTGATGTGCTTGGACGAGAGAGTGTGGTCTGTGGGTAGATTCTGTACTACTGGACGGCGAAACGTTGTACGTGTCTAGCAACGTTGCCCGTTATCCTCTATATTTTTCCTTGAGTAGGAAGCTCAGGAACACAGGTGGGGAATCCTTCCTCTTTATCCACCCCAGGCGGGTAAGGATAGTTAACATTTATTGAGGGTTTACGCTTTAACAGGTTCTGTCTTTTTACAAGTGTAGTCTGGTTTAACCTTTAAAACAGCTCTGTGATAGTCGTATCACCCCAATTTTACAGATGAAATGGAACATCAAGGAGTTTCTATCACTTTTCCAAGGAGAGAGTCTAGATTATAAGCCCTCTGTACCCCCAGTGTTCTTAAACATTATGTGAACATTTTCAACCTGTTGTTTTTTAACCTTTCATAATAATATATGACTTTACCAGCTCTCTTGAGAATTTTTCAAATCATTTGTCATTACTTGGGTATTACATATAAGTGCTTTTAGGTTAAAATCTGTTGTTTTAGGTTAGTATATATAGTATATATATATATATATATTACATCTATTAAATTTTAGTAATATTAAATATTGTAATATTTATGTAATATTAAATATTAATATGTAATATTAAAGATTGTTTTATAAAGTCAACATTATTGCACTGTAATATATAGTATGTGAAGGCAGAATTCTACTTTTGTTACACAAATGATGTGCACTTTATACTTGTTTTAAATTTATAATTTAAGAAAAAAGCATGATTTGTTAGCAAATACAAAAATTGCGTTATATCACACCCATGTGTATATCTTTTTTTTTTTTTCTTTTTTCTTTCTTGTCAGAGAGAGTCCGCGCATGCAGAAGCAAGGGGAGCAGAAGGCCCAGGGAGAAGCAGACTCTCCACTGAGCAAGGAGCCCACCACGGAACTTGATACCAGGACCCTGGAATCATGACCTGAGGCAAAGGTGGATGCTTAACTGACAGAGCCACCCAGAAGTCCCACCCATGTGTATATATACTGACTATAAACTGAATATATACTGACATGTGGGATGAAATGTGATTGTTTATGGCTTTAATAGGTAGTCAAATAATGTGTTCATGACTTTTTTAGAATTCTTACATTTTTCCCTTTAAAACATCACATTTTTTACAATTGTATATGATTTTGTGTTTGTTTGTTTGTTTTTTAAGATTTTATTTATTTGACAGAGAGAAACACAGCGAGAGAGGGAACACAAGCAGAGGGAATGGTAGTGGGAGAAGCAGGCTCCCTGCCTGCCGAGCAGGGAGCCCGATGTGGGGCTCGATCCCAGGATGCCCAGATCATGACCTGAGCCGAGGGCAGATGCTTAACGACTGAGCCACCCAGGCGCCCCGATTTTATGATTTTTTTAATGTCTTCTTTTTAAACAAAATAGAGAAGATTTCAAAATGCTTTGGCGAGTACTTATCTACAAACAACACATTTTGGGTGCAATCAGTCTTTTGTCCCAATGAATGAAAACCTAAATTGGATAGAATTGTCATACATTTTTTAAGCAATATTTAAAACCATAGTCGGGGCGCCTGGGTGGCTCAGTGGGTTAAAGCCTCTGCCTTCGGCTCGGGTCATGGTCTCAGGGTCCTGGAATTGAGCCCCACATCGGGCTCTCTGCTCAGCAGGGAGCCTGCTTCCCCGTCTTTCTCTGCCTGCCTCTGCCTACTTGTGATCTCTCTCTCTGTCAAATAAATAAATAAAATTTTAAAAAATTAAAACCATATTTGTTCTACTAGTATCATTACTTTGTATTGTTTTTTAATGTAATGTCATATAATATTTATTCCTATACCACCCCTCCTCCACCAGTCCCTCTTATTACATGGATTTTGTAGCTTTAAAAGATTTTACTTATTTATTTGAGAGAGAGAGTGTGAGAGAGAGGGCGAGTGGGGGGATGGGGCACAGAGGGAGAGGGAGAAGCAGACTGTCTGTGGACCCTGGGATCATGATCTGAGCCTAAGGAAGACACTTAACCGAATGAGCCACCCAGGCACCCCTGTAGCTTTCCATTTGTTTAAGATTTTATTTATTTAAATATTTACTTGACAGAGAGAGAAAGAGAGCATAAGCAGGGGGAGAGGCAGAGGGAGAGGACCTTAGGATCACAACTTGGGCCAAAGGCAGACACAACTGACTGAGCCACCCAGGTATCCCTGCCTCTGATAATTTTTAAATGAAAACTGGAACTCAGACTGCCTCTGTGCAAGTCAGAGGAAAGAAAACAACCTCTTTGTTTTTAAACAGTACATGAGGGGCATCTGGTGGTTCAGTTGTTGAGTGTCTGCCTTCTCAAGTTATGATCCCAGGGTCCTGGGATCTAGCCCTGTATTGGGCTCCCTACTCAGCGGGGAGTCTGCTTCTCCCTCTCCCATTCCCCCTGCTTGTGTTCCTTCTCTTGCTATGTCTCTCTCTCTCTCTGTCAAATAAATAAATAAAACCTTAAAAATAAATAAAGTAAACAGTACATGAATGAAAATGTAGAATTGTTATGAGGAATTAAGAAGTCACAATTATGGTTGGGATGCATAGCTCCTCTCCCATTGGAAACCTATGAACCCCTTCCAGAAACCAGGCTCGATCCAAAGTCAGAGACCTCAGGCTCTCATTATCTCACCTACTTTAGAACAAGGACTCTCCCCTCTGCATAATATTTGACAGATACCTTGAGAGGGAAAAAAGGTGAGAGGGGCCCAGAGTTTGATCCCTGCACTACAGTCACAGATTCTTTTTTCATTTTATGAGCCCCACTGTGTCTATTTACTGGTCAGGATGCCTCCTCCTAAGTGTGCACAAGGACACATCGCCAAGCCAGCCCAGCAGGCAGCCTCCAAGCTCACAGGATGGGTCTCTGAGAGCAGACTCACATCCTGATGCCCAGGGGCCTCAACCAGGGGCTCAGACCTAGGAAGGGAGATGACCCTAGAACTTCATTTCCTCCAAGGAGATTAATTAGTATCCTGGGCTTAACAACACATAGCCAGGAAGGTGCTTGTAGCCACCTAGCGGGTACTTGATAAACACTTGATGAACTGGATCTAGAGTTTAGGAGAAACTGTACAGGTACACAGCTATTTTTAATACTTCTGCTGGGAAGAAAATTATCCTGTCAGTGAAGAAGGAAAGGAAAGAGGGAGAGAAAGATTTTAACACATCTCTTAACTAATTATTGGGTACTTTATCTGTCTTTTCTTCTGATTCTCAGAATGGCCCTGTGTGATGGGTTACTGACCATTAGTATCATTGCCCTCCATTTGATAGCTGGAGAGTTTTAGTGACTACTGCTGATATATAATGGAACCACTATTTGAACCCATGGCTCTCTGATCCTCAAGGTCGTGTGTATTTCCATTGTAACACAGGGTTCTTCTGTCAGAAGAAATTATTTTAAAGTAATAACAAAAGTATAAATAGCTTCTGTTTATGGACTTCCAACTATGCCAAAGTCTGTTAAGGTTTTACATAGATTATCTCATTTGATGACTACACAAACATTACCTCATTAAATCTCACAGCAAGCCAGTAAAGAGGGTATTGTTCTTATTATTTCTATTTTATAGATAAATATGCTGAAGTCCATAGAATTAAGTATCTTACTCGAGGTTTCATAGCGATAAAATATCAGGGGGCAAAAAGAAAAAAATTCTTTTTTTTTTAAGATTTTATTTATTTGTCAGAGAGAGAAAGAGAGTGAGCACTTTCTCACAGGCAGAGCAGACAGAGCAGGTGAGCAGGCAGAGGGAGAAGCAGGCTCCCTGCTGAGCAGGGAGCCCAGTGCAAGACACAATCCCTGGATGCTGGGATCATGACCTGAGCTGCAGACAGACATTCAACTGACTGAGTCACCCAGGTGTCCTGAAAAAAATTCTTTAAAAGGAACAGAAGGGAAGAAAAGAATGCACAAAAGAAGGAAAGGAAAGGAGAAAAACAAAGGGAAAGGATGGAAGGCAGGGAAGAAAAGAAAGCTGACGACACTGTATAACTGTGTCCGTAGGGTGGGGGGGCTTCTACAGAGCCAGTAGGTAATGTTTTGTCCTAATCTCAATAGTGGGTCATGGGTGTTTCTTTTAATATTCTTTAAGCTGGGGGCACCTGGGTGGCTCAGATAGTTAGGCGTTTGCCTTCGGCTGAGGTCACAATCTCCAGGTCCTGGGATTGAGCCCCACTTCAGGTTCGTTGCTCAGTGGGGAGCCTGCTTCTCCCTCTCTCTCTCTCCCCCTGCTTGTGTTCTGTTTCTCTCTTTCTCTCAAATGAATACATAACATTTTTAAAATATATATATATATAGATATTTTTTTTTTTTAAGATTTTATTTATTTGACAGAGAGAGACACAGTGAGAGAGGGGACACAAGCAGGGAGAGTGGGAGAGGGAGAAGCAGGCTTCCCACGGGGCAGGGAGCCCAATGCGGGGCTCGATCCCAGGACTCCAGGATCATGACCTGAGCCGAAGGCAGATGCTTAACGACTGAGCCACCTAGGCGCCCCCAAAAATATATTATTCTTACTTGTGATCTCTCTGTCAAATAAATAAAATCTTTTTTAAAAATCTATTATTCTTTAAACTGTACTTATATACTATATTCTGTGTATAAGCACACTTAGGCACTATATGTGATATAATTATATGTTTCACAATTAAGAATAAGAAGCATTCCAAGAAGAATAAGACGTTGCTAAATACAACAAAACCCTTAAATACAATACCCTAGGCCTTAATCCCCCACTTGTCACATGAGAACAACTTCATCTGTTCATGTGCTCTTCCACTTACCACTTTCTGGCTGCCCTTGGGGTGTGTAGTACAGTGAAGGATGATGACACACCTGAGGTCTCCTGGAAAAATCTGTCGGCCTCCCTGCTGTGATGCGGGCTCTGGCCAACAGATGGAGCCATTTCCCCCCACCCTCTCCTCAAACCACTTATGTGGAAAAGCTGTTGCCCAAAGCTGTGTGGTCCAGGATAGGACTGTGGCCATCACCAGGCACCAGAGGCTAAAGAAGGGCAAGGGCTGACTATTGCCAAGAAGAATTTAGTACATCTAAACCTGGTGAGGACTAAAAGAACACTTCCAGCAGAGTTTTGGCCGTATCAACATTATGGGCCAGATTATTCTTTGCTGGGGCTAGGGGAGGTCTGTCCTGTGCCTTGTAAGATGTTTAGTGTCTCTGGCTTCCATCCACAAGCTGCCAGTAGCAAGCCCCTACCCCCAGCTGTGACAACCGAAATTGTCTCAAAGATTGCCAAATGGCTTGGGGGTAGGGGGCCCAAATCACCCCTAGTTGAGAACCACTCATTCACACCCAGTAGTGGTGTTGGGATAGTGGACTATATACAATGGAGTCCTGCTGACCTTTGGGGAATGTACTCTGCCCTGAAAACCCCATTTCCAATGCTCTGGAGTTGGAGGAAATCCTTTAAAATAAGATAACTAGGGGCGCCTGGGTGGCTCAGTGGGTTAAAGCCTCTGCCTTTGGCTCAGATCATGATCTCAGGGTCCTGGGATCGAGCCCCACATCGGGCTCTCTGCTCAGCAGGGGGCCTGCTTCCTCCTCTCTCTGCCTGTCTCCCTGCCTACGTGTGATCTCTCTCCCTCTGTCAAATAAATAAATAAAATCTTTTAAAATAATAAAATAAAATAAGATAACTAGCCCCCCTCACCTAATGAGTAAGAAAAGCTAAGAGGGTCTCAAAGAAAAGGGGGGAGGGGAGAATGAATGTGGAGTTGAAACCCTCATAGTTAGGATTGGACTGTGACAGTGAGGTTTATTTTTATCCCTTTAAAAATTAGACAAAGAAAGAAAGAAAGAAAGAAAGAAAGAAAGAAAGAAAGAAAGAAAGAGAAGGAAAGAAGAATTTGAGGCTCACAGAGATTAAGCAACTTGCCCAAGGTCAAACTGCTAGGAAGGGATAGAATTGGGATTCAAACCTAGGATTATCTCCAAAACCTTATGCTGCAACTTTGGAACTCCAAGAATCTTATCTTTCATTTATTCATTTTTTTATTCATTCATCCATCCCCGTGTTCATTTGCAACCATTTAATTAGCTCTCACTTCGTCCCAAGCTCTGGGAATAGAGTGATGAATGAGACAGTCAGTCCTCACATTCATGGAAGTTGTCTAGCGGGGGGATAAAAACGATAAACAATCATACAAAGAATTATATAACAGTTATGATAAGAGCAGTGGAAGAAAAGCTTATGGAACTATGTCTGTAGTAGCTATCCCTGGTGGGTCTGTGCCCTTTTGCAATATGACTTGTTTTTTAAGATTTTATTTATTTATTTGTCAGAGAGCACAAGCAGGGGGAGCGGCAGGCAGAAGGCAGAATAGGGAGAAGCAGGCTCCCACTGAGCAAGGAGTTCAATGCTGGGCAAGGAGCCCGATGCAGGACTCCATCATGACCCGAGCCAAAGGCAGACACTTAACCAACCAAGCCACCCTGGCATCCCACAGTGTTACTTTGCAGCAAGAGGTTACCCTATTTCCCTGTCTTTAATTTTGTGCTGGCCTTGTGACTTTCCTTAACCAATAGAATGCAGTGGAAGAGACACCGTTAGGTGACTTCTGAGCCTTGGCCTCAAGGGGCCCTGTAGCTTCTACGGCCACCCGCTTATTGCCTGAAAACCACCATGTAGGGAAGCCCCAGGTTAGCCTAGTTGCTGCTCCGGACTTTCCAGCCATCTCAGCCTCAGCTGAGGCTCCTGATGTACGAATGAGGCTATCCAGGAAGAGCTAGCCCCCAGTCAACCCAACAACTGATGGCAGCTGAATCTTGCCAGGTCACCCCAGGCAAGATGGAGCCCAGTCAAAATCACAGAAGCATGAGCATACACATGGTTGAGGGTGGTTTGTTACCCAGACAGAGAAAACCAATTCGAAGCCCTCTCTTGGTCTGGGGGTGGGGTGTGGATTGGGAGCGGCATCCTTGAAAACGTCAGATTCAAGCTGAGACCTAGAGAGTGAGTGGGTGTCAGCCTGGGAGAGAGTGGGAGAAGAGTATCCAGGCGACACGGACACCAGTTTGAAGGCCTTGAACTAAAAATGAACGGTGGATGTATGAGGACCTAAACAAGGAATGGGCAGCATAAGATGGTGCGAAGAGAGAGGTGAGCCCAACACTGCAAGCAATGACTAATTACGAGTGGAGTTAGTAGCTTTACTGACTACACACTGCCCATCTCCAGCCCCAGATCTACTTTTTATAACATTCTGGATACACCCACAGGCTGTTTCAAGCATGTAAATTTCATATACGTGTGTGTTGAAGAATTAAAAAGTTGAAAATATAGATGGACATTAACCTGGCTCCCAGAAGCCGGGGAAAGGTTGAGTCACAGTCTTCTGGGGATGAAAAACATGAAGATGACAAGGCAGCCTGAGCACAGGGGAAAAAATGTGTTTTTAATAGCTGTGATGACCATCTAAGCTATTATGGCTGCACCTTCACTGATCTAAGCTCATTCTTAAATGGAAATTTACTTGAAAAGCCCTTTCTTTGCATAATGGAAAGGCAGGCTTGTCTAATTCCATCTCCCCAAGGTAATAGCCCCAGGGTGTAATGGGATGCCTTGCTACCAGTCCTGCTCATCAGGGGCTCTCTGGGTAACCCCCTTCTCAGTGTCCTTTATCCCTGGCTCAGGAAAGTCCCCCTAAGGATGCCTCACCTCCAAGGTCACTGCTGAGAACTGTAGGGAAGAGGGAGAATTGATGGGACTGACATCACCGTGTTGCTCATTCTCCTGAAGAAGATGATCCAGCAGGAGCTGATCCTCACAACAGAGCCTGAGGGCAGCAGACTTCCCATTAGGCAGGCTTTCCCAAGGACAGCTACAAGTCCCCACAGCCAGGCCACCCATTGGTTCCAGCTGGCTGACAGGAGGGCACGCTGGATGTGGCTCCATCCTTATGCAACCTGGACACTCTTGCCCTTTCTCCTGTTTGGAAGAGGGTCCCACTGCTAGGCCCTACCGAAGAGGGTGGGTTTGTTGTTTTTGTTTTTTTTTTGACTATAAAAGTGAATAGTCATTCAGAACAACACAAGAAGTCCCCCCCAAAAATGATACACTTAAGAAAACTGACAAATCCCAAAAGCATGACAAAACCCAGGGAGGAAAAACCTTAAGCATTTATTAACTTCCTGACATACCTCCATAATACATTTTCCCCTACATTGTAGCCTGCAAAGTTTAAAAAAGTATATTTTGTTAAGATTTTCTTTATTTGGGGTGCCTGGGTGGCTCAGTCGTTAAGTGTCTGCCTTCGGCCCAGGTCAGATCCCAGGGTCCTGGGATGGAGCCCCACATCGGGCTCTCTGCTCGGCAGGAAGCCTGCTTCTCCCGCTACCATTCCCTCTGTTTGTGTTCCCTCTCTGGCTGTGTTTCTCTCTCTGTCAAATAAATAAAATCTTTAAAAAAAAAAAATTTTTTTTTCTTTATTTGCCAGAGAGGGAGAGAGAGCACAAGCAGGGGGAGCAGAAGGCAGAGGGAGAAGCAGGCTCCCTGCTGAGCAAGGAGCCCCCATGTGGGACTCCATCCAACGACTCCAGGACCATGACCCGAGCAGAAGCAGACACCTTCACTGACCAAGCCATCCAGGTGACATTTAAGAAAAACTTCAAATCCTTTCACTTCATCAACCCTGGCTCACAAGACCTTCCTTTCATTTTTCTTGTTCTTGTTTTTGTTATTGTTGAGGTACATGATACACACAAGTACATATTTTCACACGTGAAAAGTGAAGCACTGTGAACAATGATGCAAGTAGATTCATTTTAAAATAAAGCCAGAGTAGCCATTTGAAGGCATTGTCTTGCATGTCCTGTTTTCTAAACCTTTGAACTGGACCAAATCGCCACCATTCCCAGAAGTCAGCAAGAATGAGAAAATCCTCTTTGAAAAGACTGATAAAAGTGGACTTTTGGGGGCACCTGGGTGGCTCAGTCGTTAAGCGTCTGCCTTCAGCTCAGGTCATGATTCCGGAGTCCTGGGATCGAGCCCCACATGGGGCTCCCTGCTCAGCAGGAAGCCTGCTTCTCCTGATACCATCCCCTCTGCTTGTGTTCCCTCTCTCGCTGTGTTTCTCGCTGTCAAATAAATAAAATCTTTAAAAAAAAAAAGTGGACTTTTGCCTAATGACTACTTCACCTGACCAATCAATGAAGTACAAACCCAGTCCTCCCTGTCAGCACCAATGAACTCTTCTTAGAAACAACATACCTCATCTTTCTTTTCTCCCCCCTTAAAAATCCGAGTCTACCTCCTATAATCGGGACACCCTTTGTTTGGATTTCTACGAAAATCTGTGTACTCTGAATTGCAATTTTTGACCCCAATGCTTTGTCTTTTGAACTGGTTTCTTGATTTTAGGTTGACATTCCAGCTCAATGATTTTTTTTACATATGCACGCATTCATATATCCACCACCCAGAATGAGATATAGAACTTTTCTGAAAGGTGTCTACTCTTAACCTAATTTTCTTACTAAATAATACCATTTTTCAACATTGGCTGAGGTCCAGGTATTAGGCTAAGTGCTTTATGTGCATGGTATCATTTGATCCTCACAACAAAGGACTGTCATCATCTCCATTTTACAGATGAAGAAACTGGGGCTTTGAGAATTTAAATACCTTGCCTAAGGTCACCCAAAGAAGCAGGTGCCAGTGTGGCATTCGAACCCGGGTTCTGGCAGACTCCAAGGCCCATGAGCCTAACCACCATCCTAGCAGGATGCACCTACTGGCACCACTTCAAAGTAACCTCTGCCTCCCCCATTTTTTTTTTTAATTTTGCTAATGTTTTTGTTTTTTTTTTAAAGATTTTATTTATTTATTTATTTGACAGACTGAGAGAGAGAGAGATCACAAGTAGGCAGAGAGGCAGGCAGAGAGGGCGGGGGAAGCAGGCTCCCCGCCGAGCAGAAAGCCCAAGGCAGGGCTCGATCCCAGGACCCCGAGATCATGACCTGAGCTGAAGGCAGAGGCTTTAACCCACTGAGCCACCCAGGCACCCCTATTTTGCTAATGTTTTCCAGGAACCTCTGGGTTCCCTTTAAAAGTTGGATAGAACAATCTCCACACTCAGCATCCCTCCTCATACAAGCTCAGCGCCCGATTCCTGTCTCCTGAAGTAGACATCCAAGGACCCTCTACCGTCCAGTTGTTTCTGAAGACCACAGGAGACACTCTGGTGGGCTTTTAGCCCTTCCTGAGAAAACAGCATAGCTCTCACACTTTCCCAGGGTCCAGGAGGGTAGAAGGTGCAGCTGAGAACTGGAAATGTTCTTTATCTGGAGTTGAAGTGGAAATGTCACAGGCTTTGGAGTCATGTGGTCTTTGGACACGTCCTGCTTCAGTCACTTCCTGGCCAAGTGACCGTGAGCAATTTGTCTTCTCTCTTAGAATGACAGTTTCCTCATCTTGAATAGGAGGGTATTAAGAGAAGTTTGCTTGTAGGGTTGTTTTGAGAATGAGATGAGATCACATCAGGCATATAGTAGGTACACAAAGACTGTTGCATTTCCAACAGACACAGGATCTGGTGTCCTTTCACACATGCCAGATTACCAAGTGGGTCCAGGACAGGAAAACAATCAATCACAATAAATTTAGAAGTGGTGGCAAATAAAAACAAGGGGTAGGGGAGGAAAAGGGAGCCAGGGAGGCGAAAGACCTGGGCAGAGAGAATGAACTACAAGCTGGGAGTTCTGAGTTGGCACCCCAGTCCCCAGATTGAGCCTTTTCTGGGGCAGCCTGACTCTGAGCATTTAGGCTTCGCTTGTCTTTGGATAGCCTTCCCGATAGCTCACAACTTGCACATGCCTACTCCAAGAACCACCTGATTGTTGAAGGCTAATAAAATCCTTCTTTCTGGGGCACCTGGGTGGCTCAGTCGTTCAGCGGCTGCCTTCGGCTCAGGTCATGATCCCGGGGTCCTGGGATAGAGCCTCACATCGGGCTCTTTGCTCAGCAGGGAGCCTGCTTCTCCTGCTACCATTCCCTCCGCTTATGTTCCCTCTCTAGCTGTGTTTCTCTCTGTCAAATAAATAAATTCTTTAAAAAAAAATCCTTCTTTCTCCTTTTCTCCTTGCTCTGCCCCTGAAGCTGAGGTGGGTCCTAAATGGTTCAGTAAACACATCTCCTCATGAGTGACCTCATATAGATGTGGCATCTGGTTTAGTCTAGACTTCCGCCAGGGCACAGAGACATGCACAAAGACCTTAGCAAGAGAAATGCAACTTCTCTCCTGTTCCTAATTTGGGACGGTAGACAAGAAGGCTAAACTCCCCTCCATACTGCCTGAGTGAGAAGAAAAATCATGAGGTTCTATTGACTGAGCAGTACTGACAGTGGGGTGTGAAGGGACAAGTGTGTAGGCCCACTTGTCCAAGTCAAAGCTAACTGCTATGCCTAGTTTTCCGTAACCCTCACAGTTTTGGGAGGGAAGTGTGTTATTTCCTCCTTTCCATCTAGAAGGAAACTGGGGCTCTAAAAAGTTAACAGCAACTTATCCTTTTAACTGGTACCATTTCCATTTAGGTTAACCTTTGTAGTAAATGCTAGTGTTCCAAGTTGAGAGTTGAGATTCAGAGAAATTTAGCAACTTGCCCGCAACCAAAGAATTATTGCTTGGCCTCATTACTCCCACTGCTAATCTCCCACATCTCTGATGACTGCTCTCAAGGAGCCTGTCATCTGTCGCTCAGATTGGAGCTAGCTGGATAAGTGTCCAGTCTCTTATTTGCTCCCCTGTGGTGCCGAGTAGGTACCTGGTGGTGGCCTCCATGCTTAGTCAGTGCTTGCTAATTGAAACTAATCCCAAATGGCTGCTAGAGCCTCTCCCTAGCTCCTGCCTCTGACGGTCCCTTGGGTCCATAGCAGTGTGATGACCTCAGATTGGGCCAAAGGCAATAACCAGGAGCTGCCGGCATCCAGCCTGGGGTAGCAGCCAGAAGGCCCCAGAGCAAGTCTGATTTAATCCCATAATGGAATGTGACTCAGATAAGGCTTTTATCAATCATTCCTGGGCTGTGGAGAAAAAAGGACCATCCGAGAATCATGAAGGCATGCTTTCTCCTATCCTGGGGCCGCCCAAAGGTATCCAAAGGCCTGGCCCCATTGGAAGGCCCAAGGGAAAGTAGGGGTATCAGGGGGCACTTGCAAATACTTGGCTCAAATTTTCAGGGCTGAGGGAACAGGAGGGAGAGCAGAATACTGGTGAATCCATATATTCAGGCAGAGAAGATATCAAATCCTAATAATAATAATAGCAGCAATTATTTATTAGGCATTGTACTAAGCATTTAAATGTCTAGATACTATTTCATCCTTATTACAGAAGAGGAAATCAGACTCAGGCAGGTAAATTACCTGCTCAAGGTCACACAGTTGCTGCAATGGAGAGAACTGGGATTTATACTGAAATCTGCCTGATCCTCCTGCCCTCCTGCCTCACCCTGGCACTGACTGCCCGGACACAATCACTCTTGTCACACATTCCTACGCCCCAGAATTTGCTAGCGCCTCACGAGCTCGTCCTCTTCCTGGAAGAATTCCAGAAAGCTTTATGCAACCACAAGCGGCAGCCTCCCCATCACCCCAAAAGGGAGGAAGTAAAGGATAAAGCAAGGTAAACTGACCAATCAGGAGCAGAGGGGCTACGCGCTCCCCACCTACCAACCCCCAGGGGCAGCCTCAGCGAAGGAAAGTGGAGTCTGGCCTTCTGCCAACTGCTTTCTGTGTCCCTCGCTTCCTTCCACAGCCCAACCTCCCCACCCTCGCCTCTCATTTTCTTCTAGATCAACTTTACTTTCCAGGTCCCTACCCCACTGGCCTTGTTCATTCAAGAACACTTCTAAATACCCACTATTAGCAATAGACTAGGGATTCACCATCCTCGCTAGACAGGAACATGTACAATGCAATATTAATAGTAATAATAGCTAATACTTACTGAGCACTTACTATGTGCCAGTCACTTTACTTTTCATTCTGAGCTTGAAAGCAGGCAGGATAAGCAGTAGCTTTTATGTCGATTACAACAAGACTAAGTCAGACAAGGGAAGAGAACTAATATTCCATAAGTGCTTGCTATGTCCTAGGCTGGGAGACAGAGCAGCATGGTAACAAAGAACTTGGACTCTGGGCTCAGGACAACTTGGGTTGGAGGTCAGTTCCATAACTGCTTAGCTGTGAATTTATAAACAAGCAAATTCTCTGGGTCTCAGTTTCTCCACCTATAACACGTAAATAATAATAGTTCCTATCTCCTAAGGTTGTTGAGAGGATTAAAGAAATGATACATGTATTAAGTCCTTAGCAAATTCCCCAACAGGTAATAATCAATGAGCTTAAAGCAATTATCACTACTTATTCAAATAACAGTAGGGTAAAATAGTTAAATAATTCCAAACTCCTTGAATAAAAGATTTATTTATTTATTTTAGAGAGAGAGAGCGAGCGGGGGGTGGGGGGCGGGGGGGAGAGAATCCCAAGGTGACTCCTTGCCGACTAGCCATCCAGGTGCCCCTAAACATTTTTAAAGCTCTTCAGACCTAAGCAGGAATTTCTTTGTGTTCTTGTTTAATTGCATCCTTGTAGGTGGCTGGATTTAAAATAACTGAGCTCTCGTTAAGCATCTGCCTTAGGCTCAGGTCATGATCCCAGGGTCCTGGGATCGAGCCCCGCCTCGGGCTCCCTGATCGGCGGGAAGCTTGCTTCTCCTGCTACCATTCCCTCTGCTTGTGTTCCCTCTCTCGCTGTGTTTCTCTCTGTCAAATAAATAAAATCTTTAAAATAAATAAGATAAGATAAAAGATAAGATAAGATAAGATAAGATAAGATAAGATAAGATAAGATAAGATAAGATAAGATAAGATAACTGAACTCTTAGGGGCTCTCCCAGTCTTCCTGCCTGCTGCTTGGAAGTAGGCCTGCCCGAGCTGTTATAACAGAAACTGTTCGAAGAATGCACATATAGATCTAAGTATCTGGGCTTGGGTATGAATTGCCACTGGAGAGACAGAAGGGAGGTGTTTTTGGATTTGTGTGTTTCCTATATTAGTTTGCTAGTGTTGCCATAACAAAGTACCACACATTGGGTGGCTTAAACAACGGAAATGTACTGTCTCACAGTTCTGGAGGCTAGAAGTCCAAAATCAAGGTGTCAGAAGCTTTGGTTCCTGGTGGAGCCTGTGAGAGACAACCTGTTCCAGGCCTCTCCCCTAGCTGGTGGTTTGCTGGCAATCTGTGGTATCCTTGGCTTGTAGAAGCACCACCTTGATCTCTGCCTTCATTTTCGCCTGACATCCTCCCTCTATGCTTGTCTAATTGTCTCCTTTTTATAAGGATACCAGATGTATTGGATTACAAGGACACTCTACTCCAGCAGGACCTCATCTTAACTAACGACATCTGCCATGGCCTATCTCCCTTTTTAATTTTAATTTTTTTAATGTTTATTTTTTAAAGATTTTATTTATTTATTTGACAGACAGAGAGAACACACCAGGGAGAGCAGCAGGCAGAGGGAGATGGAGAAGCAGGCATCCCGCTAAGCAGGGAGCCTGATGCAGGGCTCGATTCCAGGACCCTGGGATCATGACCTGAGCTGAAGGCAGACACTTAACAGACTGAGCCACCTAGGAGCCCCTTCAATGGTCCTATCACCTAATAATGTCCTTCTGAGATACTGAGGGTTGGGGTTTCAACATATGAATTTTGGAGTGCTGCAATTCAACCCATAACATGTTAGCACTTCTCAATGAAGCTCATGACCTCAAACTTTTGAAACTTTCAGAATTTGCTGGTGTTTCTTCCTGTGGCTATTTTGAAGATGTAAGTCCATGGACCCCCCCTCCTCTCCACCCTTCTCCTCTATCTACTTTTCAATACTTCTACCTAAGAATTAGAATCCTCTTAAAAATCACCATTTTACTTTCTAAAGCTTCCAAACTTCTTTTCAGTCTTTCGATGACTGTACTGAGGTCTCAATATTTATTCAAAAAATTGCTTACCGATTAGGCACTAAGCTCTGAGAAAACATAACAACCAAGATCCAGTCCCTACCTTCACAAAACTACTAAGTTGAGTGGATACCAGAGCATTTATTTTTTGATATATATAATTTTGTTTATTTTTTTAATTTTTATTAATTTTAAGTAATCTGTACATCCAGTGTGGGGCTCGAGCTCACAACCCTCGAGATCAAGAGTCATATCCTCCTCCAACTGAGCCAGCCAGGCATCCCGAGAGCCTTTACTTTAATTCTAATTTAATTTTAGAGCATGTAAGTCCTTGAACCCCACCTATGTGTAGGTCCTCAACATCCTTTTAGAAACTGTAAGATCATGTAATGCAATTCTTTGGGAACTTCCAGGCGTTGTTCCAAATCCAACAATTTGGGACTCAGTACAACGACAAAATGGGAAAAAAAGGTTTCTCGACTAGTTTCTTGTTGACAATCTGGTTAATAACTGATCTGACCAATTTGTGCTCACTACTTTTCTGTCGTAAGTGTGTGTTTTATATTAGCTCATTCCTAAGAAGACCACTCGAGGTTTTAAAGAAGCATTTTTACCTCATAAAGGAATAACATTGCTCCCACCCTACTGTGGTCTCTGTAGCTGCAAGGAAAAGAGATGTATGCATGTTAGCCCAGGAAAAGGTGGGCATTAATGGTTGGGTACAGACTGCATAGACTCCAAAGATAGGAAATTAGCAAATAAGCCTCATGAAACCAAAAAATCACCTGGACCAGAGCCATTGTTTTTTCACATGGACTAAAACTAAATGCTCTCTTCTTTGCATTTGTCTTCACACCTCTCCTTATCAGCTTCCTCGCTTATCCATGAACTGAACACATTTCAAAATGGTGGTACTCATTCTGGAATCTACATGACTCCCCACAATTGACTTTTTTAGCTTCCAGGAGAGGAATCTGATTTGTCCTTAGGTTAAGAGTTCACTCTTGGTCCAATGAACAGTGGCCAAGGGGAGAGGGTACAAACCTGGATGCCCAGGTCTAGTTTTTTCTTCTTTTTAAGTACACTCTGCTCCCAATATGGCACTCAAATTCACGACCCTCAGATAAAGGCACCCCCTCAGGTCTAGCTTTTTGGCAAGGACTATGAGTGGGAACAATTCCTGAAGTGGACCATGGGTAACAAATCAAAGCATTTGATTTGTAGAGAGTTGACCAGACTACCTTTTTTTTTTTTTAAAGATTTCATTTAGGGGCGCCTGGGTGGCTCAGTCGTTGGGCGTCTGCCTTCGGCCCAGGTCATCATCGAGCCCCGCATCGGGCTCTCTGCTCGGCAGGAAGCCCGCTTCTCCTGCTACCATTCCCTCTGCTTGTGTTCCCTCTCTCGCTGTGTTTCTGTCAAATAAATAAAATCTTTAAAAAAAAAAAAATAAAGATTTCATTTATTTATTTGACAGAGGGAGGGAGATCACAAGTAGGCAGAGAGGCAGGCAGAGAGAGAAGGAAGCAGGCTCCCTGCTGAGCAGAGATCCTGATGTGGGGCTTTAGCCCAGAACCCTGAGACCATGACCTGAGCTGAAGGCAGGAGCTTATCCAACTGAGCCACCCAGGCACCCCATCGTGGATATATTTGTGAACAATTTAATCATGGCTATCATTTCTTAAGCTCTCAACCTAGCATCTAATTTAATCTTCACAGCAACCCACCCAGGTAGGGATTATCATTCCTGTTTTAACAGATGAGGAAGAGAGACTCAGAAAGGTTAAGTGAGAAGTAGTCAAGTCACAACAAACTAGGATTGGAACCTGGATTTATTTGACTCCAGACCCTGTGCTCTTCACTTCTAGGGGTACAAGCTGATGTTATTGTGGTAAGAAGCAATTTTTAGGGGCGCCTGGGTGGCTCAGTCGTTAAGCATCTGCCTTTGGCTCAGGTCATGTTCCCAGGGTCCTGGGATCGAGCCCCACATCGGGCTCTCTGCTTGGCAGGAAGCCTGCTTCTCCCGCTACCATTCCCTCTGCTTGTGTTCCCTCTCTCGCTGTGTTTCTCTCTGTCAAATAAATAAGATCTTAAAAAAAAAAAAAGCAATTTTTAAATTTTTACTTTCTTTTAGTAGACGGGACAGAGTGGGGAGGGGTAAAGAGTATGGGAGAGAGAGAATCCCAAGCAGGCTCCCTGCCCAGCGCAGAGCCTGATGTGGGACTCCATCTCATGACCCTGAGATCACGAACTGAGCCAAAATCAAGACTCGGTCATTTTCCTAACTGAGCCATCCAGGCGTCCTGAAAAAGCAAGTTTCAGCTGCTAAATAGCTTAAAACTGTCACCTCAAATAAATTTGTAAGTTCTACAAGCTTCCTCAAATGGCATTTACATCAATGACTCCAAGTAAGTCCCCAGCCGCTTGTGCAATAGTGAGGGCAGGCTCCAGTGAAGGTCCTTGCTCAAAGGTACAGGTGGGACTCCACAGCCCCAGGCTCCAGGCTGTGGTTGCTGAAGACCTGATCTGCTAGCTGCTGTTGTTCTGTCAGGGGCAGTTTCTGGTCTCCTGGTTCTCCCAAGTCATAGGGATTGTGTAGGTTAAGAAGCTCCTCTCCCCAATACCAACCCACCTTAAATACCTTTCCCTGGCAAACTTTGCCCTCTGTACCCCCTTTACAGGTGATAAGAGACGCCCCACCCCCTTCCCAAGTTCAGAAAGCGAAGCACAACAGGGATTTCTGGTTCAGGGACAAAACTACCTCCTCTATACTTGGCTTCTTTTCCATTAAGATTGAAAGTTGCAAATCAATCAGGAGAAAATTGCCCTCGGGACCGCCGAGCAGACATCTTCGCTCACATCAGGACCTGAAAGTGTGTGTCAAAAGCACCTCACACTCTCATTCGTTGCCAACCAAGTCTCTGGGGCGGTCCAATTCATTTAGGAGCATTCACTCAGAACTAACAATCGTGGCACACATCTGCTGCTGCTGGGCCACCCCTCTGATTTCTAACCTCTCGCTCATTGATCCAACAGGCAAGGTGAATCTACAGTGTGAGAAGGACAATGCTAGCGAAAGAACAACAGAGCTGCTGTCCTCCGCCCTCCAGGATTACGGAGAGAATGAACTGTAGGTACTAAAAATTCTTTCAGGTCCTAGAGGACCAGGGGAGGATATCATCACGGAACATCTACCACATGTCAGCTGTGTAAGAGCCATCAGTTCACTGAATGTTCACAAATTTAGTAGATTGATGCTGTTAATATCTTCATTTCTAGGCATAAACCATATTTTAGCTATGGAAAGTAGAATTTCTTAAATATAAACATAAATAACGAATAGGTTTTATGAGTGTACCGTTATCTCTAAAACTGATTTCTCTCACAGAAGAGACCTGGAAAGAGCTCTCTGGCCTGGGTGGTTAAATGGTTATCACTCTCTTTACTGTTTTACCCACTCTCATCTCCCATAAAATGCTTTAAGCACACCTTCGTGGTCAGAAAGACCAGGATTCAAATCATGGCTATTACAGTCACCAGGAAAATGAATTCACTCTCAGTATTTCAGAGAGAGCGAACTTAATACAAAGAATTTAACACTGTGGCCACTCAGGTGCCCGCAGAACTTTAAAGCCAAATGGGGAAAGTGAGGTAACCCAGAGGTTAGTAAGAGCAGGAAACCACTACCATGCTGGTCTGAAGGCCAAAGGAAGAAGCCTGGAAGCTGTCAAGGCAGGTATCCTGGCTCCTTCTATCCTCAGTGCTCCAATCTTGTACAGTGGCTACCACTGGTCAAACCCAGCCAAAATCCAGCTGACAAGGGAACCTGGGAAATGCCACCTGATGGGAGGTGGGATGGGGGGATGGAGGTGGTCCACCTGTGACACAGAATATCAAAAAGGGAACAATGGATCTGAGGGTAAAGAGGCAAATGACGGGCCCAGCTCTTGCTTGTTTCAGATTCCTCCTTTATAATAAATGATTTTTTAAAAGATTGTATTTATCTATTTGACAGAGAGAGAGAGATCACAAGTAGGCAGAGAGGCAGGCAGAGAGAAAGGGGGAAGCAGGCTCCCCACTGAGCGGAGAGCCCGACTCAGGGCTCCATCCCAGGACCCTGAGATCATGACCTGAGCCGAAGGCAGAAGCTTTAACCCACTGAGCCACCCAGGTGCCCTATAAATGATCTTTTTTTAAAGATTTTAAAAGCAGAGGGAGCAGCAGGCAGAGGGAGAAACAGGCTCCTTGCTAAGGAAGGAGCCAAATGTGGGACTCCATCACAAGACCCTAGAATCATGACGTGGGCCCAAGGCAGATGCTTAACCGACTGAGCCACCCAGGTACCCCTATAATAAATGATTTCAATCTCATGGGGTTGTTCTAAGAATTAAAGGAACAAATCCAAATAAATGTTAGCAGGGCTCCTGGCACCTAGTATGGAGTCAACTGTAATGAATTTTGCCCTAGATGGAAAAACTAGGATTCAGACAGATTAGGTGATTTATAAGGAAAGAGCCTGGGGCTGGGAGATGGCTGTGAGGTTGGGGAGGTCACTTCATTTCCTCCAGTCTTCATTTCCTCATCCTACCAATTAACTCACTGCTGCTGAGTGGACTCCTTCTTCCTGCAAATATTTACTGAGCACCTGCCTCGTTCCAGGCTCTGTGGCTGCAGGTAAACAAAGCAGACCCACAAAGCGACGCCCTCCCGGAGTTTGCAAGCTGGTCAGGAGAAACACACTGGCCAGAAAAGTCGTACAGATCGCACACCTATCATGAGACTGGGATAAAGGCTATGAAGGATAATTAAGTGCTGGGAGGGTGGATTACAGGCCTGGCCGAGTCTGGGGAGGTCGGGGAGGCTTCCCTGTAACTAAGGTCAAAGGGGCCTGATGGATGAGGGGCAGTGGGCCCGGTGAGGAGCAGGGGCAGAGTAAGTTGGGAAATTGCAGAAGTTCCGCGCAATGTTTGAACGGTGCCCCAGTATCTGCTCGCTGCCTTCCCGGGGTCAGGCCCCCTGATAATGTACCTCCAGCCTCCCACGCCTCGCACCCCAAGTAAGGCGGAGACTCCCGGCCGCGTAGGCGGCGGTGCCCATCCCGGCACGAGCCCCTCCCAGCAGCGCACCCGGCCCTGGCCTCCCGACCCAGGCGCAGCTCCCGCGCTCGGCGGCCCCGCGACCCGGGCGGCCGCTGATCCTCTGCTAATGTGTATCGAATTTTTGTTGAATTCGGCCCGGGGCCCGCGCAGAGAGCGCGGCGGCGGCGCTGCCAGAGCCTCTTAATTCCCTTTCCATCGATCCCGCCGTTAATGACATAACCTTCTCCCCTAATTAACTGACAACTGCATTAGGCGGCTCGCCTCCCCGCACGCTGCCTGCGGCTTTGCCCATTGCGGTTCCGCCCGCGCCCAGGAGCCCGCGCCAGGGGTAGGAGCGGGGCCGCTGCCGGTACCGCCCTAACTATAAACCCAGGGCCCTGCCAGGGGCATCTGAGATGGGGGATAGTGTTTCAGGGTTTGGATGTCCCTGCCATCCTGATCGGTCAATCATCATTTGCCCTTGTTTATGTTGTTGTTTACTTTGTGCCAACACTGGGCAGAGCACTTAACATGCTTTAGCTTGCTGTTTCATTAGGACGACCCAAGACGGGGATGGAGGAACTTGGGGCTCACAGAGTGGAGAAACAGAGCAATAACCAAGGACGTTCAGCAAGCTGCTGAGAAAGGTGGAACTCTCACCCCTCCCTACCCAAGCTTGTGACCTCAACTCCTAAGCTTCTTACCCTGCAAAGTATAATTTAAACTGAATTTAAATGTGAAATTTAGGGGTGCCTGCGTGGCTCAGTGGGTTAGGGCCTCTGCCTTTGGCTTGGGTCATGATCTCAGGGTCCTGGGATCGAGTCTCCTGCTCTCTGCCACCCCCCCCACTTGTGATCTCTCTGTTAAATAAATAAATAAAAATGTTTTTTAAAATATGAAATTTAATTTTAAACTAAATTTAAATGTGAAATATACAAAATGTGGAATGCTTAGCAGATTATCTGGCAGATAATGAGCACTCAATATTTATTTTAGTGTAACTTATTGAAACACTGACTGGGGCTTTTTCTCCTTTGCTTCCTCTCTGAATGCCCCTCTCAACCAAAAGGTCAGGTTTATAATCCTCTGGGCCATAGACAAAGCAGAGGCAGCTGCATGTGGTCTCCTACCCAACACAGGGGTGCCAAACTGTGTACTCCAGTATAATTTTCAAAGGATTTTTCCTCCCTCTCCTTCACACGTGCACAGGCACAAACAGAAATATTACCTTTAGCTCTGTTTAAGATACATCTTCTACCGCCTACTACGTGCAATCATGATAGACTAGGGGGGTTGTGATAATGGGATTAATCTGGGCAGGACTTTTTCACATGTTTTACAGATTACTGAAGTGATCCGGCTGTCACTGTTTTACTCTGATTCTCTCTGCAACCTGGTTTCTGGGCCTTTATTTTCATTTTGTTGTGTGTGTTTATTTATTTATTTATTTATTTATTTATTTATTTATTTGAGAGGAGGTTGGGGAGGGACAGAGGGAGAGATTCTCAAGCGGACTCCCTGCCAGGCCCCGAGCCCTAGCTGGAGGCTCAATCCCACACCCCAGGAGATCGTGACCTAGCCAAAAGCAAGAGTCTTAACAAGAGTGCTAAGCAAGAGGCTTAACGGACTAAGCCACCCAGGTACCCCTGTATTGAGTATTTTTAAAAGTTACCTCGGATCTCGTCTGGGAAAAGGCAAAATATGAAAAAAATACATTTAAAAATAAAATGGGTGAAATATCCATTCAAGCATTTGGCCAATATTCAGTAAGTTGGATTGGCATTTCCAAGTGAGGAAGCCGAGGCTGGGAGAAACTCAATGGATTTATTCTAGCAGGACAACAAGACTTCAGGACTGCGAACTCTCTGTCTATGCTTCAGCCGTCACCTCCTCTCTTTTCTTTCACTTACTGAGAGTCACTTTCCTCCCACATGCCTGACATCTCCTACTGGCCACTTCTTGCTGGAGAAACCTGGATTTGCCAAGTCCCTGATACCCAACACCGAAGTAAATATTAGATCATCTATTCCCGGCTAGCCATTTCCTCGTCCTCTCTGACAAATCTATCAGGCACCACTTTTTAGCAAGAGTCCTTTTCTACATGAAGACACTGAAGCTTCACAGGATTAAGCAATTCTCTTGAATCCCCCCCAACACACACGCACTGCTGATAAATAATTTTGCTGAGATTCGAACTCAGGTCAGGCTGGATCCACTTTTTTTTTTTTTTTTAAAGATTTTATTTATTTGACAGAGAGAAACACAGTGAGAGAGGGAGCACAAGCAGAGGGAATGGTAGCGGGAGAAGCAGGCTTCCCGCCTAGCAGGGAGCCCGATGCGGGGCTCGATCCCAGGACTCTGGGATCATGACCTGAGCCGAAGGCAGACGCTCAACGACTGAGCCACCCAGGCGCCCCTGGATCCACTTTCCATTGTGTACTTTTCACTACAACATGTTTTCCTCCAACAAGTAGAGAGCTAGAGAGCTGCGTTTCCTAATACAGTCTTGACAGTCTCTGGTGTAATTCCTGAAGAATTAAGTGATCTGATTTGGCCTAGGAGGGAATTCTGTTCCCCTAGGGGGGTGGGGGAGGGTGGTAGGGGGCCAGTCTGAATTAGATGGTCTCTTTCAGAAGCCACAAGGCAGCTTTGTGATAGACGCTGTTAAAGGGCATAGGCAGAGTTGGCCCGGGGCAAAAGCTGCGAAATGAGGCAAGCGTCCTAAATGCCAGCCCCACCACTGTTGAGAGGGAGGCTTGAGAGGGAGAGGAACAAGGGCTCTCTCCAGACACCCCAGTGTGTGATGTGCTCATCTCTTGAGTGTCCCTCCCTTCCTAAGACACTTCTGATGCCCATCTCTGTCTGTTGTGCTTCTTTTATCCTTTAAGGTTCTACTCAAATGCTGCCACCTTTGAATGAAGACCCTCATAAATTGACAGTCCTGAGAGACTGATCCAGTCTCTCAGACTCTGGATCAAATGCACTTGCCAGTGATTAGCTGTGTGACACTGGGCAAGAATTAACTTCTAGACATCTGTTTCCCCATCTGTAAAATGGGGATAATAGTGCCTGCCTTTGGAAGGCTGTGAGGAAGTTTCTGTTGGATTATACACATGAGATAAAATATTAACTATTCATGGCATAAACCTCTACCGATGAGCATGCGAGAGAGAAAAGACTGTGTAGAGATGGCTGCTTTGTCTATACAAGGCGGAGACAGACGGGGAAGGAGGATTTTAAGTTTTGCTGTGTATTTTTTCCAAAAGACTGTGCAATAATTATTTAAATTTGCTTCAGATATTGTGGATGCCAGATTGATACCATGTGGAGACAAGCCCCTGAGGCAGCTCAGCTTTAAAAAAGATGTACATGTAAAGCTCTTAGTGCAGTATTTGACACATACCAAGTACTCAAATAATGGTGTCTTTATAATTTGTCTGTCTCTACCACAAAACTTGTCTTCATCTCCGTGCTGACCTACGGCCTGCCTACATGGCCGCCAGTAGGTGCTCAGCAGGAAGAAGCCTCCGTGGGAACCCTAAAGCCAACCAAAGTCTGGGAAGACCATACTCCCAGAACAAACACGCTGATACTTAAGCTGACCACAGGAACTGAAGCAGGGTCAGCACAGGGAGGGGCTCTTGGCTGTACCGCGCTGTGGGGGATGGGCTCTTCCTTT
Organism: Procyon lotor; assembly: GCA_028646535.1. Lineage (NCBI taxonomy): Eukaryota > Metazoa > Chordata > Mammalia > Carnivora > Procyonidae > Procyon > Procyon lotor. Next base: position 105,240,200 of record CM053607.1, on the reverse strand, counting down.
CTCCTTGTCACTGTTCCCAGCCCAGACACAGGCTTGCTTCATCCTCTCACTCCTACAGACTGACCTCTGTGCCCTGGGATGTCACCCAGGGGGGCAAGGGGCCATGGAGCTCCCAATGGTCAGGGATGCCAAGCATGCCAGGCCAGAACTCTTCACACCAGTTCTCCAGGATTCCTGCCTTTCACAACAGCAGCTCTGCAGTTGGGTGTGTTTGCGGAGGAGACCCCTCCCCTAGGACAGCCGAGTGGGGAGATGAGTGACAGTAAGACCTGGGAGCACCTCCCCTCACAGAACTCCAGTCACAGCAGACTACCTGTCATTCCTTCAACACTTCCTGCCCCTTCCAGTCTCTGTGTTTGCTCACTGTGGTTTTTGGGGGTGCCCTTCACCCCTTTCTGCCGAATTAAACCCTACTCATTCTTCAAGGTCCAGCCCAAATATCTTCTTTTCCAGGAAACCGTATCTACATCCTAAGAGAGCTCCTCCCACTTATCCCACACTCATTGTAGCCTCTGTTGTAATTCAGGACATAAGGTCTCACCCCAACACTGCACAAAAGTGATTTGGATCAAAGATCATGCCTGGAAGTCAGGGAGACTGAGGTTTGATTCCTGGATCAGTCACTTGTCACCCCTATAATCTTGGACAACTTGCTTGGCCTTCTTAAGCCCCCTTTAAAATGGGGGAAAAAATAGGACAATTCTGAAAAGTAAATGAGATAACGCTCATTAAGGCATCAGCATCATGCTTTGCACACATGCAGCTCTTAATAAATGTTAATTGTTATTACTGTTTCTGGCTCTCCTCCAACTTTAGGCCCGCCCCCAAAGTATGCCAATCAAGGTCTTGACCAGCTCCATATGTGAAAGGGGAATTTTACTGGGCCGAGTGTCCCAAGTTCCAGATGTGAAGAGGCTTCCTCCTGAGAGAAGCAGAGATGCTGAAAAGAGACTGGAATTTCTGACAACTGGGATCCCAAGAAAGGAAAGCGTGAGAGACCATGATTGTTGGTCAGATGGGAGGTACAGGTGAAGATGGAGAGTTTTCAGCCAAAGAAACAGCAATGCTTTCGTAGGGGGAAAAAATCTTTTCTTCTGCTCCCCTCTTACATTCAGTATCTGAAAGCCTGTGAATTAAACTAACAAAAGGCAGATTAACAGGAGAAAAGGCAAAAATTTTATTAATATTTACCTGCAGGGGAGTTTACAGAAAAGAAGTGAAACTCAAATAAGACCCAGCGTTAGATTAGGGGTCTTATGTGCCCTTCTAACAAAGGGATTGGTGCCAAAGGGCAATAAATTGTGAGGAAGTGACTAGGAAATATATGGGGGAACTAATGGAAGAGAAGGGCTATTTTAGGAAGGTCTGCTTATACAAACTCCTCTTGTTGTTCACTCCCCATCTTCAATTATGCCCTGCTTTCAGGCTGTAAAGCGGAGGGCACAGAACTCTTCCTGCATCTGTTGCTTCTCTATTGCTTTCAGCTCAAAATAATCTTCATGCCAAAGTGGCATATTTTGGAATGGCATGCTCTGATCCCCTTCATTTTGCCTTCCTCTTCAACAGCCAGAAACAAAATCTAGCAAAGCCTCTTTCTGCAGCCTAAAAAAACCTCCACTCAGATCTAGCTCCAAGGGTGCTTCTCAGACCCAAAGAACCGCAACACCTGGCCTGAATTCCCACATTCTCATCCCTTCATGGCATCCAAAAAGGAAGCTCAGAGAAGATACTCCAAGGCCAAGAAGGAAGGCACAAAAGAAGCAAAGCTGGACGTTGGGTGATTAAGATCCACCCCAATTCCCTGACAAGAGTCTATGCCTTTGGAGGTTCTGCTGAGCCACACCGTGTTCTCCGAGAAATGCCCTCCACTAATAGACCTGGGACCCTGTAATTACTTTAGTAGTATGTGGTCTGTTTCCTTTACCCAGCTGGTAGGCCTGGGATTGTACCTTGATCCAGAAAGGCCAATCTAGAACCTCTGCACGGACCATCAGGTTTTCTGTGAATTTGGAACTAAGATGGGAGATCATTTAAGGTGAAGTCGCTAGACCTGAAAGGTCATGCACAAGAAGCTGGCCTGCAGAGAGAATAAAGTAGATGGTTCAAGATGTCTAGGCCTTCAACAGAAAGCAATCAACATGGGTTCCTGACTCACCAGTTTCAGTACCATAAGGCCTGGCTGAATTTCCTAGGATTGGAGTATATGACATTTCCCTTTTACTAAGTAATTCCAATGTTTCTGTTAGCCATAAGATCCTTGACTAAGACCTTGAGTTTCTTTGGGGTGCCTCAGTGGCTAAGTTGGTTGGGTGGCTGCCTTTGGCTTGGGTCATGATCCTGGAATCCCAGGACTGAGTCCCACATTGGGCTCCCTGCTTGGTGGGGGGCTTGCTCCTCCCTCTGACCTGCCCCCCATGCTCTCTCTCTCTCTCTCACTCATTCTCTCTCCCAAATAAATAAATAAAATCTTAATTAAAAAAAAAAAAAGACATTGATTTTCTTTGACTTCATGTTTTCTTATCCAAGGTCCCTCGGACCAGAGATATACACCCAGAGCTCTGGCTTCCATGTTGGAGTTCAGAGTTTGAACAGTGAGTCTCCTAGGGGCAGCCCCATCCAGAATTCAGCCCACAACTGGAAGGAGACAAGCACCACCACTTCCCTGCTCCAGAACACCTGGCACCCACAGATGCCCCCCTTAGGCAATAACAGTAATAGCTACTAATTACTGAGTACTCGTCCTGTATCAGATACTGTTATCAAGTATTATTTCCAGTCCTCAAAGGAACACTGGTTTTTTTAAGTTGGTTTTAAGTATTTTTACTATTATCTAACTTAAATATACATAGAGAGCAAAAAAAGCATAAATTCCTCATGCTTGTAAGCTTTTCTAGAAAAAGAAAGACAAAAACTTGCCAACCAAAACCATTAAAATTGATATAAACAAATGAGGTCCCGCTGTTAGAATCCTGAGCTGCCCCTTCACCACAATGATAGCCCATCAATGGTCAGGGAAAGGTCTTTTGTTTTGTTTTGTTTTGTTTTGTTTTGTTTTTAGGGAAAGGTCTTGAAAAATACTCATAACCTGGCACAGAGCAAGGGCTTGCTAAAGGTTTGTTGAATGAATGAATGAATGAATGAATGAATGAATGAATGAATAGGTGAGTGTGAATATAGTCATTTAAAAGACAGTCCGCTCTACCTCCAAAGGTGGAGAAGCCTGTAATTCAGCACTCACTATTTACCACTGCAGCCAGTGGCCCTTCCCTCCTTGTTACCCGGGAGCTAGTCTAATGGCATCCACCATTCCACTCAGCCAGGATACCATTAAGAGCTTTTGTCCGGCCACTGTGCCCCCACCCCAGGTCTTGGCTCCGGGCCCTGGGCTCGGGGAGTGGTCTGGTTGTTTACCAGAAATTTGGACCTTCTTCAGAGAAAAGCACAGATGACCTATTAGTCTAATTCAAGCACTTAGCAAGGAATGACTGTACCATTCACACCCCCAGCCCCAGGCTAATGGAGCCAAAGCAAATGGAGAGGCTTTGCCAGCGCAGAGATCTTCCTGGGAGGGAGGAAGGGGAAGGCCTACCCATGGCCTCCCGCTGAAGTTTGCAGGGAGGCAAGCTGGCTGAGCGTTTCCCGGGGGGCAGGGTGGGCTATGGGGGATACAAGGATGTTTAAGGAGAGGCCTCCCTCTTTCACCCACCACTCCGGCAACAACTCCACACATCCCACCCACCCCTAGTCACCTCCTCACCCCCTTAAAACTTGGTAGGGAGAAAAATAGGAAGACAAATACCTATCGCTGTAGAACTGGTTAAATAAACCACATAGGAAGGAATACACATCCACACAGGTCTGTGTTCCGCAGCTGATAAAAACATGATGCAGTTTGAGCTCTACTCAGGCATGCTGAAAGGTATCTGTGCCTTATACAAGGATACCCCATTTACATAAAATTATACATGCCCACCGATTCTCATGTGCACAGATATGCAGAGAACATTTGGCAGTTCGTGAGTGTGATTTTAAAGATTTTACTTTCTTCTTTATAATTGTCTGTATCGTCCAAATCTTCTACAAAAACCACTTAATATAATTGCTACCTTTTTTCAGTTCTTACTGTGTCGGTTCCAATGCTTTTACACGGATTATCTCATTCCTTATGAAGTGGGTTCTATGCTTTTTTCAGGTTACAGATGTAGATAATGAGATCTAGAAAGGTTGAGCCTGAGGTCATAGAGCTAGTAACTGACAAAGGCAAATGTTGCTGGAGGACCAAATGAATTAATGCATGTAGTAGGGGCTCAATAAATGAGGATTATTATTATAATTACTGTACAGCACTCATCACACTACCTCCTTCTTGTCTTGTCTACACCCCTGCTCTGGTGGGTCAAAGACTTGAAAACAGGATCTGACTTATTACTTCGTAATCTCCTACATCTAGCACAGTGCCTGAGAGCCAGCACTCATGAGATGCTTATGGAAAGAGTGAGTGAATGAATTAATAGACAAATGTCCACAGCTCTATAAATATATTTCCCGACTACTTTGTTTCCTTATCCCAACAGGATTGCAAATGAGATCAAGTGCCATCCTCGCCTTTCCTCTGGCCTCCATTGTGGTCTGGAGCAAACCAAAACCATGCTCCATAAATGCTTTGGTTGACTGAGGACACTCCCCTATCAGCTGATGTGGCAGATCCCAGACAGTATCCTAGAAATGGCTGATCTGGGACAGATACAAAGTCCACAGCCTCTCATAAGCTATTTGTTCTTCCAACTCCATGTCAAGCACACAGAGAGGTCGAGAGAGTTGCCAGAAGTCACACAGCAACTGGTGGCAGGGTTGCTGTCTCACCTGGCCTCTACTCTTATGTCTGTAACACCCCTAATTCTTTATAAATTCACAATATGAGAAAGTAGAAAAGAGCAAAGTCTTTAAGTCAAATGTTTAATCATGATCCAAGGAGCTGGGGGTACTTCGGGATAGTAGCAGGAAGAAAGCTAGAGCCAAATGCTCTGGCTTCTGATGCTCAAATGCTCTCTCTGCAAGATCCCCGGGAAGGATAGGCAGCAGGTTCCCATCTCCCCCATTTAGAGGAGGAGACAAAGGGGTAGGAGTCTTGCTCTAGCCTTCCTCGGCACGGGGAATGTCTTTCTAGGCTGCCTCAGAAAATCCAGCCCTGCCTACCTGGAGGAATGCAATAGGGAACACCTGATTGGTTAGAGCCTGAGTCATTCTGGGGAGGAAGGGTTTAGGAGAGAACTTTGTAGAGGCGGTCTCCACCAGAAGACAGGCCCAAACCATGGTCACCAAGTCCTAAGGAAGGGCAACCTGAGTCAGAAGCGGAGGGAATGAGAACTCAGCTAGGCAGTTTCTACTGTGGCCCCATCTGGAGTCAGCTGGATATGAGAGTGCAGTCAGGGCCGCCATGTTGTTTACTGCACCTCCTTCCTGACGCTGCTCTTTCCTTAGCCCTTGCAGGCTGTAAGTCAGGCTGGTAGAGGGGAGAGGGGCCCAGAGGAAGTCCAGCTATCAGAGGCTCAGGAGCAGAATCAAGGGAAGTGTACAGGAGAAAAGAGAGGGCACCCAGGGCCGTGGCCTCAGAGCAGGGTTTTTGTTCTGTAGAAGAAATGGAATGGAGTCAGCGCTATCCCCTTCATCACCTTGGCCTCAGTCAAGGTCTTGTCCCCCTCCCCTGAGGTATCCATTAGAGGCCTATAGTATTCATGACCACAGTGAGGTCATGCCCTCTACCCCTTTCTCTGGGTTTCCCCCAGGTAGTCCAGTAAAGGTAAGAGGTGTGTAATAGAGGAGGCCCTACCTGGCGTTCCATCACAGAAAAAGTAGAGTCTTCCCAGTCTTGAGAGAAGAGTTGGCTGTGAAAACGCATCTTAGCTGCAATGGCCTCCACTGAGGAGAGGAGAGAAGGTAGAATGGAAGCAGGCAGATGACAGAAATTTCTCAGGCTCCCATGGACGATGAGGGAATGTCTCAAGGACCCCGGCATATAGCAGGGCGGGTGGGAATGGGCGATTGTCTCATTCTACTTGCTTATTCCTTGAGCTAGAGAGTGTCCCTGTGGCCAAGACATACAGGACAGGCAGCTTGGGGAACCACTCAGGGAATGGGAGAAGGAAGAAGGCCCAGACTTGGGGGATGTAAACGTATGCTGAGGAGGGGGCAGGAGATGTCTGCAGGAGATGGATGGAACCAGGATGGACCACGGAGCTGACCCTTCCCCTCTCCCTGGATCCAGCTGACAGACCCACAGAGGCTGGGAGCAGGTGGAAGCACTCACTGAGGCAGGGGTTGCGGGAGAAGGACTCTTCCAGATGCTCACACTCATCCTGCAGGTTGCCACTGCCTCGACAAGTGCAGCTTAGGGCAACACTGGTGTTGACGTTGCTGACAAAGTTGGGAGTCATGGCAGTCCCTTTGGAGTGAAGAGAGGATTGTCAGGGCCTCGGCTAACCCAAACTTCAACCCCCATCTCTGACACCTGTCTCAGGACCGCTCCATCTGGGTTCAACCTCCAGAGCATTCTCACCCCCATGGCTGCCCACCCTGTGGGCTCCCCTCACACGGCCCCCAGCCTCACCAATCAGCCCCATGTATGCTCGCAGACATCTGGAATATTCTGTTGCACAGGTCCCTAAGATGTCCAGAGGATGGCAGTGGGTCTGAAAATCCACCAGGCGAGATCTGGAAAAAGGGAAATTTTAAGAGTTCTCATTGAGGGTCTGGCCTGCACCCTTCCCCCTTGCAGCCTCTTTAGCAGAAATACCATCTTCACGCCAAAGCCTTTTGTTCTCAGGGCCTGGCCCAGGGCTTCCCCCTCAGTGAAGCCTGTTCCTGTCATGATTAAATGCACTATTGCCCCATCCCTCACAGCATACCACCTTGAATTCAGGCTCCATAATACCTAGCTATGAGATTCTAGGCAGCTTCTTTAAAGTTAGTTTTCTCAACTGTGAGTGAAAAGGAAAGGAAAGGAAAGGAAAAAGGAAAGGAAAAAGGAAAGGAAAGGAAAGGAAAGGAAAGGA
>CM053607.1:105195024-105224475 GCA_028646535.1 Procyon lotor | reverse complement strand
GCATCGGGCTCCCTGCTCTGTGGGAAGCCTGCTTCTCCCGCTGCCATTCCCTCTGCTTGTGTTCCCTCTCATGCTGTGTTTCTGTCAAATAAATAAAATCTTTAAAAAAAAAAAACCAAAACTCTTGGGCAAGAAAGTCTTGAGGTGGCACAAAAGCCTCTAGGAATAAATGGGGAGAAAAGTCCCAGCAGCAGTAAAGAATCTGTAGCTGTCACAATTTGGACAGAACAGATTAGATCCAAGAAGAGGTGGTTTGAAGAAAGGCTGCTCAGCCTCCTGGGAGAAGGAAGGGGACTACTGTTTCAAGCTGAGTCTGGTGACCCTGCCAGGCACAGGGAAGAGACCCCCTGGCAGAGCAATGCATGGGGAGGACTAGTAATCATAACCAGAGTTGACAAATACACATGGGAGTGCTAAATGACAGTTAACAACAACTCTCAAGCTTCCATTAAAAGTCACTCAAAAATATCTTCCAGGAGGAACAGGTTAGTGTTGGAGTTGGGGAGCTTTTGCTGATTCTGTCACTCAGTAATGACAGAATTAAATTCTTCCAACGGTTCCAATGCACTTAGACTAGAATCTAGTTTATGCACCCTATTCCCTGGTCGCTTATTTAACCTTACCTCCTAGCCCTTGCTTCCTCTCCCACTTCCTTCCACCCACACTAGCCTTCTTTCTGTTGCCACTGAACCAGACAAGCCTGTGTCAACCTTAGCGTTTGTGCCGTAGCCTTTCTTTCTGCTTGGAATGCTCTTCTCCCTGATCTTCACGTGGCTGGCCCCTTCTGGTAATTCACTTTTCAGCCTAAATGCCACCGCAGAAAGACCATCCCCAACAAACCAATGTAAAAATAATCCCCTAGCTACTCTACCACATCATTACTCCACAACTCTGCATAGCACTTTTCATTACTTGATCTTTTTAATTTGATTTTTAATTGATTATCTCTCTGTCTAGGCTTCCACATGTATCTTATCACTATTTTGTTGCCAGTGCCTGGAACAGTGCTTGTTTTTTATGAGTTCCTACCATTTTTTTTTTTAAAGATTTTATGTATTTGACAGAGAGAGAGAGATCACAAGTAGGCAGAGAGGCAGGCAGAGAGAGGGGGAAGCAGGCTCCCTGCTGAGCAGAGAGCCCGACGTGGGGCTCGATCCCAGAACCCTGGGATCATGATTTGAGCCAAAGGCAGAGGCTTTAACCCACTGAGCCACCCAGGCGCCCCGAGTTCCTACTATTTAAGAAATAACCAAATAACAGAGTAATTCTGTGAGCCACCTCTGTAACTTCTGACCCCCTTCCCTCTACTTAAAATCAAAGTGCAAGGATGCCTCTGGGGCTCAGTCAGTTAAACATCTGCCTTCGGCTTGGGTCATGGTCCCAGGGTCTGGGACTGAGCTCCATATTGGACTTCCTGCTGGGTGGGGGGAGCCTGCTTCTCCCTCTACTTCTGCCCCTCCCCACTGCTTGTGTTCTCCCTCTCTCTCTCTCTCAAATGAATAAATAAAATACTAAAAAAAAAATTGAAGTACCAAAATTAGGAGGAGCCTGAGTTTAGTTAATCCAACCTTCTTTTCCAATCAAATGATAATCAAGTAGATTACTTATGAAAATGCAGATTTCTGACCTCATCCCAGAACTACTGAATCAGAATCCCTTGTGATAATTCCTGGGACTCTGAGTTTTAACATGTTCACTGGAAAATACAATGCACCCTGAGAACTGGTCCTATCCAATGCACAAACAAAGGCAGGATCAGTAGTATTGATCACACCTTTTGCTTCAGGCTCTAATAAGCTTCAGCATGGGCATGGTCAGTCTTTTTATTTAAATTTTTGATATTTCGCTCACCATGAATTTTGGGGGGAGCATTGATTTGGATTCTTAGTATATGTGCTGCTGAGGCGAGCAATTGATTGATATTTTCTTTTCTTTCTTTCTTTTTTTTTTTTTTAAGATTTTATTTATTTGGGGCGCCTGGGTGGCTCAGTCATTAAGCGGCTGCCTTCGGCTCAGGTCATGATCCCAGGGTCCCGGGATCGAGCCCCGCATCGGGCTTTCTGCTCGGCAGGGAGCCTGCTTCTCCTGCTACCATTCCCTCTGCTTGTGTTCCCGCTTTCGCTGTGTTTCTCTCTGTCAAATAAATAAAATCTTTAAAAAATATACATATATTCTTTATCTTGTCTACTATTTCTTTGCACCCTCCTTCACTCATTCACCTCAGTCCTAGTCCTGCCTTCACTTTTTGGACCTTAGTTGCCCAAATGTAAGGTGAAGGATTTGGATTAAACCAGTATTTCTCAAAGGAGCGCTAGGAAAGAGACAAGTTAGGCTCCTTTAAGGGGTATATGAGAATTTACAAAGGTAATGGGTGTTCAGAAAACATATTTGATCATTATATATGTGGAAGATGAAAAAAAGCTTTTAAATTTAAAAAACAAATTTAGGGAAGGCATAAGATATTTATCTTTACCAAAAGGGAAACAAGGATTTAAGCAGTTTGAGACATATTAAATGTTTAAGAGGTTACTTCTGGTAGGTACCCAGTAAGTGCCTAAAGAAGGAGATGTAACAAGTCTAAGTCTCATTGCTTAAACTAGACTGAATATTGGGTCACAACAATTTTTTCAGAAGTAAATCTCTCCTATTTCATAGCTGATGGTTCACTGAGTCTGAACAGTGGTGGATTTAGGAGCAATTGCCGCTCAACAAAAGAAAGTAGGGGCAATGTTAAATTTCACTATAACAAGGGAGAACTTGCTACACTTAACTGATTACTTAAGACGGTGTTTAATGTTTATCCCTGATCTTGATGTGCAGCTATACAGTTAGGGTTAGTGCAATTTTCTGGGCAGTCAAATCAGACTGATGATACCTTGCTACCCTGATTTACTGACGGAGTCAATCTGGACAGACCAGCGCTTTCCCTCTTTCCTTCCGTATCTGCCTTGCAGTCAAGATTGGATTTCTGCAGTACTACTTTGTGGACCGAGGTGAGGGGGCCATGTGTGATCTCTGCCTCAGGATTTCCCCCACTCAGGCTCTGTGCAGGAGTCCCACAATAAGATTCCAGGCAAGCATCCCACTCCCTAAGGTCATGGGCATGTTCCCTGGGATCATGGATCCCAGGCTACCCTTGCCTGGGGGAATGGCATGGTCCTAAAACCAGATCTTGAACTGTATATTCCACAGAATACCTCTTGTGTATCTATAATAGGACAAGGCAGTGCTGAGCCATCTCCCCCTGTAGCGAGTCTTCTGCTCCAATTAAAACAATAAAAATATGTCCTGAAAGAGTTGGGAGGTGGGAGTAGGTTGGTGACAAGAAATATTCTCAAATAATGATGTTAGCAAGTGCTAGCAGCAGTTTACAACCCTAATTTGTGAGAAGTCAATTCCCACAAAAACTGCTCTTTCTTCATCTGTACCTAGAGTCCACTTCTCCAATCCCTACAGGAGTGGAAGACCTGAAGCCCCCGTGGAGCAAATGGCAGTCCTGCTTGGATTCTTCCCGCCTTCTAGAGATGCCGTCACGGAAGTGGCCTGGCTGCAACTGTTCTGTGTCTGTGCAGGCGCACCTCAAAAGAGGGACCAGGCGGGACGGTGGGGGGCGGGGTGGGGGGGGATGGGGAAGAGAGATGCTTGGGTGTTCCGGCCATGGCTGGCATTCAATCTATAATAGTTCAAAAACTATATCATTCATGGAAGGCATCCCCTTCCTAGCACCCTGGACTTCCTTCCTCCGACAGATGGACACCTGTAACCGGCGTCCCGCCTACGCTCCCCTCGCCTCCCCCTAACTCCCCGGCCGAAGCGGCCCGGGGACGCACAGACGACACTCACCGGCTCGGAGCGGCAGCGATACCAGCAGCAGGAGCAGGAGCGCGGGCGGCAGTGTTCGCGGGTTTGGAGGACGCGCCATGGCTCGGTCCGCACGCCGGCCGTCCGCCTGCCAGACACCGCCAGCGCCCGGCGCCGCGCTCTCCTCGCGCAGAGGTTCTGCGAGCCCGGCTCCTCCAACGCCGCCGCCGCCCTCTGCCGCCCCCGCCCTTCCTCGCGCGCGGCGCAGACACTCTCCCACCAGGGTCCTGGGCGCCGCCCTCCAACTCCGAAGCGCACGGACGCACCACACCGCCGCTCCTACTCTAGGGAGAAGGCGGCGGGGTTGGGGGCCAGCGAGGTCAGGCGCCGGCTTCCGCGTGCGATAGGGTGCTCTACCCGAGCCTGCTCACCTGCGCTCCGCTGCCCACATCCCTGAGAGAATTCTGCCCAAAACAATTGTGGCAGCTGCCTCTGGAGAGTCCCCATCTCGGGGGCCCAAGTATCTACCAAGAAAAGCACCATTCCTCATTTGCTGGACCCCCACCCCCTCCAGGAACCACACGTGAAATCTTGTAGCAAATGAACAAATGAGCACAAAGGGCAGTTTTCACTTGTAGTATTTATTTTTCCTCTTAGAATTTGCACTTCCGTGCCTCCATTTACCCTTGAAGTAACTTCAAGGGTAATCTTGGGCTGTTACCATTAACCCCATGATTCTGCAAAGACAGGTCCCAGACAGCTGAAATGGCTGTGCTGAGGGCAGTCCTGCGGCAAGATCCCAGGACTCATGCCTGACTAGCTTCCTCCAAAATTCAGTGTCATGAGGTAGGGTGGAAGGATTACTCTCCTCAGGTTAGAGAATTACCTAGAGGAACAACAGGATCACTGAGGAAGGTGGCTAGAAAGACCACTTAGGAGGCTCCTCATCTTCAGTTATGTTTCAGAAAACAACCTACTTTACTAAGATTAAACAGGGAGGTAGAAACACAGCTTTGCCCAGAGCCCAGGACTTCTACCCACAAGGGAAAGGGTATTTGTTGGGGTACGGCTGATTCCCACGCGCTCCCAGGGTAAAAAGAGGGACACCACGACTTGGAAAGTAACTACGAGCTTGGAAAGAGAGAGGATAATGAAAGAAAGTGGAGGGTTTCACCCCCAACCCCTGCAGCCCAAGCCCTCTCCTCACTTGTACAGAGGCCTGGCAGAGGGCCAGGAGGAGGGTATTGAGAAGTGCAATATAAACCTCTGAGATTTATTGGCTGCTGCTTCTGAATATGGCCATCCTGCTGTGGCCTCTGGGGGGCATTTGCCGATATAATCAGCCCAGAAAGAGAGTCATTCCAGCCAGGGGTGTAAATCACCCTTCACAAAGCTGGGAGAGAGACATGTGGCTCTAGATAAGGAAGGAGAGATGTGGACTCTCGTGCCCTTTCCTCCTTTCTCCTGCCCAGGGGGAGCTAGTTCCTGAGCTGTAATGCACTTTAAATGGAGTTTGTTCTTCGTTTTAATCTCTATCTGCCCTGCCAGTCTTCCAGGAGAGCTGTGAAAGTGAACATCTGGCTCCTCAGCTTTTGTACAGGGCCTTTTTTCCCCCAGCTCCACACTACCTCCCTATGTAAGGTCAGAAAGCTGTAGCTGAGCACAGATAGCCCCCACCGTCCACTCCACTCTGGCAATAGTTTCAAAATAGGATTTAAAAGCAAAGGGTAACTTGGGGCACCACGTGGCTCAGTCGGTTAAGAGTCTGTCTTCAGCTCAGGCCATAATCCCAAAGTCCTGGGACTGAGCCCCACATCAGGCTCACTGCTCAGCGTGGAGTCCACTTCTGCCTCTGCCGCTCCCCCTGCTTCTGCTCCCTCTCAAATAAATAAATAAAATCTAAAAAAAAAAAAAAACAAAAAAAACAAAGAGAAACAATTTCAAAATTTTATTTATGTATTTGAGAAATAGAGAGCACACATGGCAGAGGGAGAGAGAAACTCAAGCAGACCAGTGAGCACAGAGCCCGACTCAGGACTCGATCTCGCAATGATGAGATCATAGAGTCTTGCCAAAACCAAGAGTCAGGTGGCTAACCAACTGTGCCACCCAGGCGCTCCAAATGGTAACCATTTCAGATGATTGGGATGCTAAGAAACAGCTGAGAGACCAATGAATCAACAGAGGTTGGGGTGGGAGGAGTTAAGAGGTGTCACCTCTGCTCTCTCCCTCCTTCAGAAACCAAGCCCAATCAAGTTTGGGTGGCAGGATAGGCTGGGAAAAGGCATGTGCTCAGGATGCATAATCTGAGTGACTATTTAGTGCCATCTCCATGGACTGGACCAGGAAGGCAGGAACAAACTAAACTGCCAGGCTGAGTACAATGCCCAATTCCACCTGTAACAGGCCAGCCTTTCTGTGACAAAACCAGCCTTTCTGTGCTGGAGCATCTTTCTGTCTGGGCACTGGAGTGGAGAGCCTGACATCACGGGGCCTTGGATGATCATTGGAAACCAAAGGCAGGGGAGGGATGAGGAAGCCTCTGTAAATAATTATGACTCCAACACTTATATTGACAGCACTTCCAGCACACCCTCTCCCCACCAACCACATCCCCTGTGACTGCCAACACCTGCTAGATAAGCAGCATTGCCTTTGAGAACCTTGTGGATAGTGACAAACAAACTTGTCCTTTCTATGAAGATGATGCTACTCAGCTATCATTCAGTTCAGTAATGTCTTTTGACTGATTATGGGTTCAACTTTGAACCAGGTGCAAAAATGATTAAGAGACAAACCCTGCCCTGGGAGGCTTTGCAATCCAGTGATTGGGCTTGACAGTCTAAAAACCTTGTATCTTACTCCATTTTCATTCGTAATCATGGTTTTCTGCCTTCTATCACGCCCTCTCTCACTGGAAGCTTTAATTCCTGCTGCTACCCTCACCTAGGGTGTTAGCAGTGTGGTGAATAGTTAACAACAAAAGCTTTATAGACTGCCTGGATTCAACTGCCATATTCAACAAAGGCTGGGCGACCTTGGGCACAGCACTTAATTTTTCCTTGCTTCAGTTTCTGCATGAGTAAAATTAATAACAGTATCTACTTCATGTAAGAGTTGTCAGGATCATACAAGTATACTGAGTAAAGAGTTTAGCGCCTGGCACAGAGCAAGGCACTGAATAAATGCTCTCATTCCGGGTAGTGCACAGGAGTTCATTTTTCTGTGAACTTGATCTGCCCCCACCACCAGACTTGCTGCTTTGGAGCTGGAGACTACAGTACTTCTTTCCTTTGCAAGTGGGCCAGACTGTGTATAAGGATGGGAAAAAAGGGAATCATTCTCTACCTTGCCAGACTTTTGAGAGCAGGAATAGTGCTCTAACTGAATACCTGTGGTAATTAGAATTGACAAGCCCAGATATATGTTTAAAGGAATTGGTGTTTCCTCAACATTTGCCTGAACTGAATGGGGAAAGGGAAACTTCCATACCTCCTCCCACTTTATATTCCTGATGAGGAAAGGAAAAGGCTCCTCCCTTCTCTGTGGTAGAGGTCAGCCAGGTCCTGGACTAAGACTGAAAACCATGTTTTGTTTTGTTTTTTATTGTGTTTTTTTTTTAAATTTTATTTATTTATTTGACAGAGAGAGAGAGTTCACAAGTAGGCAGAGAGGCAGGCAGAGAGAGAGGGGGGGAAGCAGGCTTCCCGCTGAGCAGAGAGCCCGATGCGGGGCTCGATCCCAGGACCCTGAGATCATGACCTGAGCTGAAGGCAGAGGCTTTAACCCACTGAGCCACCCAGGCGCCCCTGTTTTTGTTTTTTAAAAATGTATTTATTGAGAGAGAAAGAGAGAGTGGGGGAGGAACATACAGAGAGGGACAAGCAAAAAGCAGACTCCAGGCTGAGCATAGAGCCCAATGTGGGGCTCGATCTCATGACCCCGAGATCATGGCCCCTCCTGAAATCAAGAGTCAGAGGCCTAAATGACTGAGCCAGTCAGTCAGTTTTTCAGGCGCCTCCTGAAAACCATGCTTTTAGAAACAACGGTCTAGAAAGAATCTTCATTTCTTGACTTTATGATGAACAAATACAGTCAGTGTTAGTGTAGCGCTAACCTGCTATACGCCTCATACCAAGGTTTCCGGCCTGGGGTCTTAGTCCTTAGCCTCATCTGCCAAGCCCAAGCAACCCATTGGGCCCTGACTTCTTTTTTTTTTTTAGTATTTTTTTAAAAGAAAGATTTTTATTTATTTATTTGACAGAGAGAGATCACAAGTAGGCAGAGAGGCAGGCAGAGAGAGGGGGGCAGGCTTCCCGCTGAGCAGAGAGCCCGATGCGGGGCTCGATCCCAGGACCCTGAGACCATGACCCGAGCTGAAGGAAGAGGCTTAACCCACTGAGCCACCCAGGTGCCCCAGGGCCCTGACTTCTTAAGAATCTATAATTGAGGCTCATACATATGTAACATCTAATACAGTGTCTAGAAAGGCACACTGTTCTTTGATAAGGATTTGGTAACAGCAAATCCATTCAGGATATAGACACGGAGCCATACTGCCTGGGTTCAAACCCCAACTCCACCATTCATTAGCTCTGTGATCTTAAGTTACTTTTTTTTTTTTTTTAAGAAAAAATGATTTGTCAGAGAGAGCACAAGCAGGGGGAGCAGCAGGCAGAGCAGGTAGAGGAAGAAGCAGGCGCCCCACTGAGCAAGGAGCCCAATGCGGAACTCGAACCCAGGACCCCAACCCAGATCATGACCTAAGCCGAAGGCAGCCACTTAACCGACTGAGCCACCGGATCCCTTAAACAAGTTACTTAATCTCAATTCCTTTATCTGTAAAATGTGCAAAATAATAAGTGCCTGCCTCACAGAATTGTTGTGAAAATTAAATGAGTTTATACATATAAAATGAGTTCATAGAAAGTCTTGCATATAGCAAGCACCTGAAAAATAATAGCTATTATTATTATTCCTGAAAACAACATGAATCAAATCGCATGGCACCTATGCAAAGAGAGGACATTATAAGAAATTACACAGGCAGGGGTGTCTGGGTGGCTCAGTGGTTTAAGCCTCTGCCTTCTGCTCAAGTCATGATCTTAGAATCCTGGGATCAAGCCCCGAGAATTAGGCTCTCTGCTCAGCAGGGAGCCTGCTTCCCCCCTCCTCTCTGCCTGTCTCTCTGTCTACTTGTGATCTCTCTGTCAAATAAGTAAATAAAATCTTTTTAAAAAAATTATACAGGCAGCAAATGGTGCCTTTTAGGCAAATACAATTTTTTTTCACCAAGTAGATAAACTAATTAAGCCCTAGTTTTTGTTTTGCAACTCCGAATTTCCACTTAATTAAGATTACTGTAATGTGAACATATGTACCAGTCTTTTCCTGGGGGAGTGCGGGGGGACTTGGTTCTACTTTTCTGGGGAAAATGATCAGGAAATGACCCACTAGGGTAGGCAATGACTCAGGGGACCTCCCCCCTTCCTCATAGTTTGAGGTGGAAGTGCTTCAAACATTTTCCTCCTCAGGCCACCAGGAGTACCTATTTGGTACAGGTAGGTATGTGGGGGTGAGACAGAGGAGTGGCGACTTCCCCTCAGCCATCTGCCCCTAAGGTGGAAACAGCTTTTCTCTCCTTTCCTCTCAGCCCTTGTGAGCTCTGAGCTCAAGGCCTCAGGGAGAAGGCCAAGTAGCTTCCTTCTGGGCAGAGGCAAGAGCAGGCAGTGGAGGCTACAGGCTCTAGAAGCTGCATTAGAGAATACCGCAGTGCCCTCTGCTGGGAGGCACACACGCGGCACTCCAGTAGAGCCCTGGCCAGCCTTGCAAACATCAGTCCGGCCACTGCCCTTCTTCCCTCCTGCTCACTTAAAAAAGGTCTTCCTGCTCCAGAACTCAGGAAGAAGTCACTTTGGTCTCTATTCTGTCTCAGCCAGGCTTCAGAGTTCTTTGTCCTTTTCTAGTCCTGGGTTATCACTCCCACTAGGTTAATGTGGGAGAGTGACAATATTGAGTCAATTCCACGGCCACCCCAGGCCATAGGGCTGTATCTCACTACGAAGAGGAGAGCCTACTTGCCTTAGGAGCTCTAAGAACGGGGACGCCTGGGTGGCTCAGTTGGTTAAGCAGCTGCCTTCAGCTCAGGTCATGATCCCAGGGTCCTGGGATAGAGTCGCATATCGGGCTCCTTGCTCGGCAGGGAGTCTGCTTCTCTCTCTGCCTCTGCCTGCTACTCTGCCTGCTTGTTCTCTCTCTCTGACAAATAAATAAATAAAAATTAAAAAAAAAAGTGATCACGTGATAAAAAAAAAAAAAGAGCTCTAAGAACGGAAAGCCTGGGATAGTGCTAAAGAATGCACTTTAAAAGGTCTTCCGGGGCGCCTGAGTGGCTCAGTGGGTTAAAGCCTCTGCCTTCGGCTCAGGTCATGATCTCAGGGTCCTGGGATCGAGCCCCACACTGGGCTCTCTGCTCGGCGGGGAGCCTGCTTCTCCCCCTCTCTCTGCCTGCCTCTGTGCTTACTTGTGATCTCTCTCTCTCTGTCAAATAAATAAAATCTTTAAAAGAAAAATAAATAAATAAAAGGTCTTCCTTTAAAAAAATAAGTAAATAAAAGGTCGTCCTTAAGTCTAATGGCTCTTGTTTGCTACTTTTCTATCCTTTTATTCCCTATCTTCAGACAGCACGTATCTCTACTTCAACTACCCCAAGTCCTAAACTCATCTCTGTGAGATGTGAAATGAGGTCAAGGAAAGAATTGGGAAATGGGAAAAGTCAAAATTCCACTGAGGTTGTAGATAAGGAATCTTTTAAAGCCCAACTCAGACCTATATCCTGCCTTAGAGATGTTAATCACCATGGTTTTCTGAGCCTAGTTATCACAGAGTGCTGAGTGTGGGGCACACTTTTAGGTAACTCATTCTTGGAGGAAGGAAAGCCAGGATATTGCTAAAGAATGCAATTTAAAAGGTTTTCCTTAAGGGGTGCCTGGGTGGCTCAAGTGGTTAAGTGAGCCCTATCTTGGGCTCTCTGCTGGGCAGGGAGATTCTCTCTCTCCCTCTGCCACTCCCCTCTACCTCAACCCACCCCCCATCCCTGCTTTAAAAAAAAAAGGGGGGGGGGCGCCTGGGTGGCTCAGTCGTTAAGCATCTGCCTTCGGCCCAGGTCAGATCCCAGGGTCCTGGGATCGAGCCCCGCATCGGGCTCTCTGCTCTGCGGGAAGCCTGCTTCTCCCGCTACCATTCCTTCTGCTTGTGTTCTCTCTCTTGCTGTGTTTCTCTCTGTCAAATAAATAAAATCTTTAAAAAAAAAAAAAAAAGTTTTCCTTAATTCCAGAGCAGTGGTTCTCAAGCCTCAGCATGCGTCAGAATCACCTGAAAGGGAAAAAATTTTAAAACCCAGAATTCTGAGCCCTCAGAGGTTTTGATTTAGTTGGTCTGCTGTGAGGCCTGAAAATTTACATTTCAAACAAAGTCAGATGATGCCTATGGTCCAGGGCCCAAATCTGAGAACAACTGGTCTAGAGAAAAGCGCCTTGGCCTCAGCTATAAATCAAGATTGTTATACCTTTGTCTAAAGGAGACTAATTTGATGATCTCTTCCTTATAAAGATTTTCTAGGAGTAGACTGGGTTCATAGTCAAATCTCTCATTCTGTTTATTTTCCCATTTAAGAAAAAGGGAGAGAAGGAAACACAGAAGGCAAGTAACAGAGAAAGAAGTTGGGCAACTCTGTTGCCAACAGGCAGGAGCCCAGGGAAAGAGCTGGCTGGCTTGTGAGAAGACGAGTCTAAATGGAAAGAGAATGCAAACACTTCCTGAAGCAACACAAATTTCTACATAACTCAAGGCTACAGCCTTCTAGAGTCAGCTCCAAGGCTGTCACCAGCCAGCAGCTCTGCTAAAACCAACCCCCAGGCCTGAAATTTCATTAGCTTGGCAACTTATTGGTTTGCAAACATCTTCTACCAATCCTGGGTTTAGCCCCATAAAATACGGCCTCTTTCCTAGACAGCCAACCACTGACCCACTATCATGGGCTCACATCCTTCACCAGTAAGGCAATCTGCTCCTGCAGCTGCCGGTCTCCTTCCCATGCTTTGCTCTGGCTTCGACACCTCAGCAGCTCAGCCTTATGGTCTTGATGATGCATAGGGCAGTAGCTCTGTGGTTCACACAGCTCCTGAAAAGGGGGGGGGGGGGGGGACAAAGTAAGGGATACTCTGGTCTCCAGAACTTCCTACTAGGTATAAGAGAGATGCTGCTGGTGGTAGCTGAGAAGGAGCAGGAGTTTGTTCACAGAGGACTTTGCAGGCCCTGGAAGTTGCATGCTCAAGTTGGCTCCCCCAAGCCTGAGCTCTCCTGTTGCCCCATGTGCCCCATCCTTTACCGTATATTCTGGAAAGAAGTCTCTGTAGCCCCCCTTGAGGATATATAGCTCTGGGTAGTACAATGCAGGATACTGGTTCAGAACCCTGTCTTCTTGTCTCAGAGAGCGGCACCTTTAGAGAAAACCCAGAGGTGGGTGGGGTGGAAAGAAGCAAGGTCAGCATTCCATGTGCCATTCACTGGGGAGGGGAAGGAAGACCATGAGTAACCCAAAAGGACCTCCAGGTCTCACTGTCTTTGCAAAACAAGATTCAAGCAGTCACTCTTTCTCCTCTTCATTCACAATCCTTTTTCCTTCACTGCTCCAAACTTTTAAATTTTAGAAACCTTTTTTCCTACCCCTTTAACCTTTAAACCACAATGGAAAGAATGCATTCATTCATTCCAATCTCTGTCTGAACTGGTCTGGGAGGGTTCCCTGGTTTTGAGTCCCAATTCAAGATCCATTTCTAATACCCGCCCTACCCCATGTAAACACTCACATTCTGGGACCCCTCTCTGAGGAGAATTCACAGTGGAACACGATGATTATTCTTTTCTGGGTGTCCAGAGGGACAATGGGCTTCTTCAGAAAGAAGTTATACAGTTCTTCCTGACTGTACAAGTTTAACGCTCCCTGTAGAAAAATTTCAGTATTTCCTTAAGGGCCTGTGGATAGTTCCAATACTTAGAAATAACTGGATACCATCTTGGGATATTTGGGCCAGGAAGTCTAGACTGTAAGCACTTTCAGGGCATAAGATCTAATTATATCTCTGTGTCTATCCCCAAGGTCTAGCACAGAGCTTGGCATGTAGTAGGCACTCAATAAATGTTTGTAGATCTGACCCCTCCCCTCCTAATGTGTAGGAATCACTGTGAAGAATGTCTGTGAGTGTCTGCAAAGTGCTTCTCCGTCCTTAGATTAATATTTTATTTCCAAGTAGGAGCTCTTGGCTCCAGTAGAATAAAGGGAGATTGGTCTAGGAGGGAAAGGGAAAGTAAATTGCTCAAGGTTTACAGAATTAGAACAAGAATGAGGACTGGCAGCCTTGATGTGCTCCAAAAGTAGAAGCTCTGCCCTGCTTCTGGAGTTCATAGGACCTTTGTCCACAGACTCTACTCATTAAAGAGCTACCTCCAGCCCCTCCCCACTAACGTAACCTCACCTGGATGTGTCCTCCCAGGAACTCATATGGATAGCGGCAATCGATGATATAAAACTTCTCAATCAGACTCTGGAACTTCCCCAACAGCAAGGCAGCCACCTACACATAAATGATGAGTGAACACTCTGTTCCCTATCACTCTGGGAGCTAAGAGTCAATCACATAATTCCTGATTTGCAATCCCTTTAGTCACCCAGGATTCAACTGGATGCCCAGTCTCCAAAGTCCCCTATACTTGAAATGGGGCAATGGTTCATCCCTACCGCTCATTCAAGACTGTAAAAAACGAAATGGTCTTTTTGGAGCACCAAAATAGCTGGTATTGCCAAGATACCAGGGAAAAGCATATTCAAGGCACTCATGTGGAGGTAGGCATGGCTGCAGTCAGCCTCTCAGAAGACACGAAGGGACTTCTGCAGTAGTACAGGAGGCGCTGAGCATTTCTGACTTTTCAAGACAAAATGGGAAATGGTTCCATCGTAAAGGAAGCAAGTCTTTCAGAAGAAGATATGGAAGGAAAGGGTTGATATCCTTAAGATACTTGTAGGAGTGCAAATTGGTTCAACCTTTCTGCAGCAAACTTTGTAAATGTAAATATAATTATGCTTTGACTCAGCAATTTCTTTCCCAACATCCTTAGTGAACAGAAAAGTACACAAAGGTGTGGCGCAACAATATTCATCTCAGCCATTATTTTAAGTTATCAAATAACTTAAATATTAGTTAGCCTAAGTTATCATATAATTTAAAAAGTTACAAAAACTTAAATATTCAAAAATAGGGGTTAAATTATACATGCCAATATAATAGAATATTATATAGTCATTAGAAGGAGAATATAGATTTGTTTTACTGAGCTAGGAACATGTTTGCAATGTCTTGCTAACTTCAATACTGCATGTTCATTATGATCCTATTTTTATCAAATATATTCCAGAATAAAATCTGGAAGGCCATAAGGAAAATATTTCTAGTGTAACCACTAGTTATTTAGTTAATAGTTAAAACTGGTGGTGAGATTATGCATAGGGTGGCCAAATAATTATTGCACAAACTAGGACACTTTCGAGAGTGAAAGAGAATACTATTAATAATTACCATGCACTGAAAGGTGTCAATGGGATTGTAACAACTAAACCAGGATGTAAGGTTGCCCAAACTGAGTGATTTTAACTTTTTCCTTCCCTTCCTTCTTTCCTTGCTTTCTTCCATAACAATTATCTATCATTTGTTTAATTAAAAACAAAAGCAAAAGAATGGGATAAATGAGAGTTCGTTAACCCAGCTTCAGTTGAATGAAGAGCCTATGTGAGTGAACACAGTGAAATACAATGGAAGTGGGGATTTTAGGGACAGAAGAGACCAGATGGTAGCTTATGTAACCAGTTACCATCTCCAGAAATCTGCTTACTGTTTCTGGGTTGACGTACTTCAGATCTTGGTGTCTCCCTGACACGGTTGGCAGCACACATACCTAGAAATACCCAAGAACTGAAATAACAGCAAGTTTTATATACCCCAATTTGAGATCAAAGACCCATATATTGTCCTTCTTTCCAAGTGATCTTTAAAACCCCACATGTGGGACACCTGGGTTCAGTTTTCAACTCTTGATTTCAGCTCAGGTCATGATCTCAGGGTTGTGAGATTGAGACCCTTGATGGGCTCTGCGCTGGGCTTGGAGGCTGCTTAAGATTCTCTCTCTCCCTCTCCCTCTGCCACCACCCTGCCCCCTGCTCGTGCACGTGCACTCTCTCTCATTAAAAAAATATATATATATACACACACACACGCGCGCGCGTGCACACACACAAATAAATAAAACCCTAGATGCCTTCAAAAGAATCAGTGGTCTCTATAATGCACATATGTTGCAATTCCATCTCTAAGAAGTAATTCTAAGGAGTGAATTAAGGACTCACACAAAGTTTTAGATTTAACCACAAAAATGCCCATCTTGATATAATTCCTAAGGAAATGCCCATCTTGGTATAATTCCTAAGGAAAAATTGTAAACGTAAATATTCTAGGGGTGGGGGTGGGGGGCTGGGGGAGCCTGGTGGTGGGTATTGAGGAGGGCATGGAGCACTGGGTGTAGTGCGTGAACATGAAATGAGCAGGAGTGCCTGGCTGGCTCAGTTAGTAAAACATGCAACTCTTGGTTGTGGGGTTTCAAGTTCAAGCCCCACAACAGGTGTGGAGATTACTTAAAAACAAAAAAAAGTAAAAATTCAAAAAAATATATGGGCAGCCAAAAAAAATGAAATACTATACTATTAAAACTTATGAAATGATGAAACAGAACTGTTTATTGAGATGAAAAATGTTCCTGATACATTAAATGATGAGAAAAAAGCTAATGGATCACAAAACAGTATAAACCATTTTCTGCGAAGAAAACAATAAAATGTATTTGGGTATGTGCATGTGTGTTTGTGAAAATACATTGAAAAAGGTCTGGAGGAATATGTACCAAGATGTTAAAAGCAATAATATATATTTTTAAAAATTTTTAAAGCTTCTACTTATTTACTTGAGAAAGAGTGAGCCAGAAAGAAAGAGAGAGAGAGAAGGAGCAAAGGCAGAGGGGAAAAAGCAGACTCCCCACTGAGCAGGGAGCCCTATGGGGGACTCACTCCCAGGACTCTGGGATCATGACCCGAGCCTAAGGTGATGCTCAACAGACTAAGCCACCCAGGTGCCCCAAAAGCAATAATATTTTTTAAGACTTGAGGTATCTTTCATTTTCTACTTTTTCTATAATGACCAAGTATTATTTACATAATTTTAAAAGATATTTTTAAAAAGAAAAAAGTAAAAAGCCTCATGCTTCCCCATTGCTCTGGATTTTCCCAGAATGAATAAGAAATACTTTCTCACTGGAAAGGTTCAGGGTCTAAATATACCACCATAGCATCTTCAGTTGATCAAATAGTCCTTGGTGAGGATGCATAATTATACCTAGTGTCCTCTTCAAGCAAAGAAAAAAAGACTCAGATCCAAAATGATTCAGTGGAATATAAGATGAATATAACCAAACTCACCTTGGAGAAATCACCAATCAGAGAGCCCTGGTTAGAATCTTCCTCCAGCATCTGAGTGATATTAATGTCACAGAGAGAAACTGTCTTCTTTAGACCTAAGCCCTGAGGATGACAAGATAACCCCCACCACCAATTCTCATGTTAAAGGTTTAAAAACCACGAGAGGAAAGGAGTGGAGACTTATTAAAAATACGCAAACCCTTTGGGAAAAAAATGCACAAAGATTTGGCTGTAAAAATGAATATCCCAGCAAGTTTATAATAGAGAAAGATTACTAATAAATAACAGAGTCTTCGTTAAGCAAATATTTCACACATTATATTACTATTATGCACTAAAAAGTTATGTTGTAGATTAATTTCATTGGCATGAAAATAAGTTCATGATATCCTTAAGAAAGTGAGAAAAAAAAGTGAGAAAACTCATACTCTGTAATACCACTTTTTAAATTTTTCTTAGGTTGTATTTATTTGAGAGAGAGAGCTTGAGAGGGGGAAGGGTCAGAGGAAGAAGCAGACTCCCTGCTGAGGGAGCCTGATGCAGGACACGATCCTGGAACTCCAGGATCATGACCTGGGCCAACGGCAGTCACTTAACTGACTAAGCCACCGAGGGGGTCCATTCTGCCTTTTTTTTTTTTAAGATTTTATGTAATACCACTTTAATAAAAGGAAAAAACCTGCACCAAAGAGTCTAGAAGAACGTGTTGACAACAATTGTCTCTGGCCTATGGGATTATGGGCATTTCAAGAAATCTTTAGTTTATGTATAACTTCTAAACTATCATACGCTGATTTTATAAAAAAGTATTCAGATATTTTTTAAAGGAGGGGTAGGGAATGACAGCTACATTTTTCAAAAGTTGCCTCCTACCAAACCAGTGTGCTTCATGATGCTGTTTCTGTCAGAATGCAGGTAAAACAGCAATAAATATCCTTACCGTTCCAGGTTTACTTGTGTCCTCTCAAATCTTAGAAAGTTGGGAAGACAGTGTGCCATAATTATTTTCAAAAGTATAATATAACATATATTTATCGTTGAATATTTTGTATATGAGTATGATGTAAAAAAGACAAGAAAGACATAAAGAACAAAGAGATAAAAGTAAAAGTAATGAGAAAGAAGACAAGATATCCTAAAGCAATCCTCATACCAAAAAAGCAGAGAATACAATGAGATAGAGGATTAAATAGATTCTCATCTTGAAAAGTTCTTACCTTTCTGAGCTCTTTGTGGCTAGAACAATACTCCTTTTCTTCTTTATCTGGTATTGGGTTGTCCTTGAGTTTTACCGCATGCTTCAGTCTTGGCCTGTTCAAATTCTCTGGCAACGAAGGGGAGCGATACAAGGAGCTTCTATTCAGAGATGCCTGTATGGGAATATCAACCCCATATATTCTTACTCCTCTCTGTGTGTCTGCAGGCCAGTAGCACGAACATCTCCTGCAAACTTGTTAGAAATGAAGAATCCTAGACGTTGAGCCTCACCCCAGACCTACTGAATTAAAACCTGCATTTTAGCAAACTGTCCAGTGATTTCTAGCAACACTCAAGTTTGATAGGCAAAACCCTAGGTAAGCAACCACTCTTTCCCTCCTCATTAACATCTTTCTTCTCAGAGTGCATGATGTTCCATCTCCCCAAGAGGTATTAAATCTAGCCAAACTAAATTCACCACCTGACCATCTTGTATGTACCAGTTCTTGCAGGAGAAAGCAAATGCAAGCTCAGTTCCTCCAGTCAATTGGAAACCAAACCCACAAACCTAATCCCAGGGATCCTAAGACTCTGACAATCAAGATTTAAGGACCCCCCCCCCCAAATTGAACATGACAAACCAAAAAGATCAGCCTATGGGAAAAAAAAATATTAAGCAGCAAGAGTATGTGTCACTTTTTTAGGGGAGTAGTTTCTTTGAGGGAGAGAGAAAAAAAATGACTCAGCTTTCTTATAAAGTGTGTTGTTAAAGGGAAAGAATAGTAAAATAAGCATCATTCAAGGGAAAAGGGAACACCAGAATCTAGTATCAGGATGACCATTACAGGATTGATACTATGAAGCCCATTGGGAAAAAATAGATTAAATACCATGAGGAACTGGCCTTGGAAGTTACTAACTCAGATTAAAGTACAAGAAGATGGACTACAGTCTCCTTGAAAGCCATGATTTGAGTGTTATAACCAGAGGCAAGGAGATATATTAAATGACCTGTGATAACAACTTTCAATTAATCTAAGATCTTTTTTAAAATTTTAATTTCAGTAATCTCTATATCCAACGTGGGGCTTGAACTCATGACCCCAAGATCAAGGGTCCCATGCTCTATTGACTGAGCTGCCAGAGACCCTTCGCTAATCCAAGATTCTTATATGTGTATTTATTTATTTATTTTTTAAGATTTTATGTATTTGACAGAGAAAGATACAGAGAGAGAGGGAACACAAGCAGGGGGAGTGGGAGAGGGAGAAGCAGGCTTCCCGCTGAGCAGGGAGCCTGATACGAGGCTCGATCCCAAGACCCTGGGATCATGACCCAAGCCAAAGGCAGACACTTAACGACTGAACCACCCAGGCGCCCCAATCCAAGATTCTTTTTTTTTTTTTTTTTAAAGATTTTATTTATTTGACAGTGAGAAACACAGTGAGAGAGGGAACACAAGCAGAGGGAATGGGAGCGGGAGAAGCAGGCTCCCCGCCGAACAGAGAGCCCGATGCGGGGCTCGATCCCAGGACCCTGGGATCACGACCTGAGCCGAAGGCAGACGCCCAACGACTGAGCCACCCAGGCGCCCCCCAATCCAAGATTCTTATCCTCTATTCCCAGATACCTTTTACCTCTGCCCTCCATGAACGCCAGAAGTTCCTACTTTATACACTCACCTAACTAACTACTATGGATCGATTTAGAAGGGGGGCTAGGTAATAAGAGAGCCATAACTAGAAAACAAGTTGATGGTCAATGGTTCCTGGGAGAATAAAATAAAAACATCAATATTTCACTTTATAATAACTATATCTATTTACAGTGTTTGTCACATCCGTGGTCCCATCTAAGGGAAACTCCATTGTTCCTGGTACCAGCTGAAGGTACAGTTCACATTTTATGTACCAATATTTTACACCTACCTGTTCCCTTGGATCCCTGCCAGTCAACTCCCTATGTCCCCACAACCCTACCCAGAGCCACTGACTGGCCCATAGTGCTGTTTCAACACATCCATTTAGTAGCCTAGAACATGTAAAAATAATCTGGGCCAATTAGGTTCCCTCTCCTGGGAGTGGAACTTAGAAAATGGCAAAATAATTAGGCAGCAACAGAATCCAAAGCTTAAAAGGAAAAAGCAAAAGATACAGTCAAGGCCATGAGGTCAATGATGAATGCATGGATGAACCAAAGTTATACTGGCAGAAGAGATGTGGTGAAAGATAGAGGAATAAGCTACCCAGACTTCCTGACAGACTTCCCTTCATATGACTTCAATTTTGCCTTGAGAAGAAGGCAGGAAGTAGCCAGATCAGAATTTCAAATTTAAGGGCCTTAGTGCAATCTTTGTTTCTTTTAATCAAAAAATCCTCTTTAGAACACACCAAATTATTAAGCTAAGGGCACACTGTATTTTATTATTTTCGAAAGACTTTATTATTTTAGCGGTGGGAGGGTCAGAGGGAAAGGGAGAGAGAGAATCACAAGCAGACTCCCTACTGACTGCAGAGCTGGATGCAGGGCTTGAGATGCCACGCTGGATTTCATCACCCTGAGATCACGACCTGAGCCAAAATCAAGAGTCAGACACTCAGGCGCCTGGGTGTCTCAGTCATTGGGCATCTGCCTTCGGCTCAGGTCACGATCCCAGGGTCCTGGGATCGAGCCCCGCATCGGACTCTCTGCTCAGCGGGAAGCCTGCTTCTCCCGCTACCATACCCTCTGCTTGTGTTCCCTCTCTTGCTGTGTTTCTCTCTGTCAAATAAATAAAATCTTTAAAAAAAAAAAAAAAAAGAGTCAGACACTCAACCAACTGAGCCATCCAGGCACCTCTAAGGTCTCATTGTTAAGAGCCTGGAATGAGGGACGCCTGGGTGTCTCAGTCAGTTAAGCGACTGCCTTTGGCTCAGGTCATGACTCCAGAGTCCTGGGATTGAGTCCAGCATCACGCTCCTTGCCCAGCAGGGAGCCTGCTTCTCCCTCTGCCTGCTCTGCCTGTCTCTACCCCTGCTTGTGCTCTCTCTAACAAATAAATAATCTAAAAAAAAGATTAAAATTTTAAAAAAGAGCCTGGAATGAATTAGCTACTAAGGGAAGTATTTCTATTTTTTAGTATTATATCTAAGAAATCTTTACCTAACCCAAGGTCACAGAAATTTTGTCCTATGTTTTTTTCTTCAGATGTTTTACAGTTTTAAAATGCATATTCAGGTCTATTATCCAATTTTTTAAAGATTTTATTTATTTATTTGACAGAGACAGAGCACAAGCAGGGGGAAGCAGAGGGAGAGAGAGAAGCAGGGTCCTTGCTGAACAGGCAGCCTGATGCGGAACTCAATTTCAGAAACCTGGGATGGTGACCTGAGCTGAAGGCAATGCTTAACGGTCTGAGCCACCCAGGCACCCTATTACCCATTTTGTACTAATTTCTATATAAGGTATGAGGTATGGGTTGAGGTTTTTTTTCATCTAGATTTTCAATTGCTCCAGCATAACTCGTTGTTTTTTTTTTTTTTTTAAGATTTTATTTATTTATTTGACAGAGAGAGAGAGATCACAAGTAGACAGAGAGGCAGGCAGAGAGAGAAGGGGAAACAGGCTCCCTGCTGAGCAGAGAGCCCAATGTGGGGCTTGATCCCAGGACCCTGAGATCTTGACTTGAGCTGAAGGCAGAGGCTTTAACCCAGTGAGCCACCCAGGCGCCTCTCCAGCACAACTTGTTGAAAAAGCTGTTTTCTCCATTAAATTGCTTTGTATCTTGGTCTAATTATCAACTGACCATATATGCATGAGTCTATTTCTCAAATCTCTATTCTCTTGCATCAGTGCTTTAGGTTTATGGTAGGTATTATTATCATGGTGATAATGAAGCTGATAAACATCTTCTTGGGTTTTATATGGTCTAAAGGCAAGAATCCAGAAATAAATGATAGGAGAAAACTACTTAAACAGAAACAGCCACTACTGTTCCAACAGATTCTTTCCAAAACATTTTTTTTTTTTTTTTAAAGATTTTATTTATTTGACAGAGAGAAACACAGCGAGAGAGGGAACACAAGCAGAGGGAATGGTAGCGGGAGAAGCAGGCTTCCTGCCGAGCAGAGGGCTCGATGCAGGGCTCGATCCCAAGACGCTGGGATCATGACCTGGGCCGAAGGCAGACGCTTAACGACTGAGCCACCCAGGCGCCCCCCAAAACATTTATATAAAAACAAACAGCAACTTACTGCAAAGAGCACACATGTTTCGTCATGAAGGGATGATGATAGTGAGGGTACTGTAGCTTTGTCTAGTCACAAGTTTCCTAGTTCTCAGAAGAAGGGGTGGAAGGAACCCAAGACCAGCTGGCTTAGATGGCATTAAATATCTAACTTTCCTTTTCCTCCAACATCTTAGAGACTTTCCTGGTTTAAGGCATCAATGAACACTTCCAATACCTGGGAGTTTTAAGCATTGAAAAGGCCAGGAAGAAGAAAAGGAAACTTGCTGAGCTTGATTCTACCTACAGATTTTTGTAAAAAGGTCTAAATGAATTTATCAGTTTTGTAAACTGAGGAGGGATCACCATTTCCTCATGGCCGACACACTAGTCAATACACACAGACTTGCTTCTTGTACTTTTTTTGTACTACTTTACAAAGTACTACTACTTTGTTTGTACTACTTTACTGCTCTTGTCAAGGTTCTCAACAATCTTCATGTCACTGTATCTGACACTCACTTCTTTTTTTTTTTTTTTTTTTTTTAAAGACTTTATTTATTTGACAGAGAGAAACACAGCAAGAGAGGGAACACAAGCAGAGGGAATGGTAGCGGGAGAAGCAGGCTTCCCGCTGAGCAAGGAGCCCGATGCGGGGCTCGATCCCAGGACTCTGGGATCATGACCTGAGCCGAAGGCAGACGCTTAACGACTGAGCCACCCAGGCGCCCCTGACACTCACTTCTTTAGACATCTATCTTTCTGAACTTCACAGTGGCTTTCACTGAGTTGGCTACTGCCATCTTCCTTGGCTTCAATGGCACCTCCTAGTTTAGTTTAATGCTGCTATAGATAACCCCTAAACTAAAAGAACCATGATGCTTCTACCTCTCCATTGCTCCTTCTCAGTCTTTTTTGTTGGGGCTCCTCACTTACCAAACCTCTAACAGATATTGGATTCATCAGGGTTAGGTCCTGGCCCTTTTTTATCCCTCACTTTTGCCTCACATCATTTTTTCTACCAGTGAGTTCAAATTTTCCCTCTGTATAGATGACTCTCAAATATCTGTTTCCAATCAAAACTTCTGCTCCTATTTCCAGATTTCCATATCCACATACTTGACAACTTCTGAGTACCTACTAGATGATAGAGCAGTGAATAAGGGAGTGGAAGAAATAAATGTACTATGTGCTTTTCAGCAGTAGAATGTTCTACAGGTAAAAAAATAAAGGAGGGGCACCTGGGTGGCTCAGGGGGTTAAGCCTCTGCCTTCAGCTCAGGTCATGATCTCGGGGTCCTGGGATCAAGCCCCACATCGGGCTCTCTGCTCAGCAGGGAGCCTGCTTCCTCCTCTCTCTCTGCCTGCCTCTCTGCCTACTTGTGATCTCTCTGTGTCAAATAAATAAAGAACATCTTTAATAAATGAATGAATAAATAAATAAATAAAATTAAAAAATAAAGGAGAATGAAAAGACAGGAAACAAATTTGGGTTGGAAAGCCTGTCAGGAAAGGCCTTTCTGACAGGATGACATATGTGGAGAAATGAAACTAAATTTTGCTTAGAGGACGAATGGAATAACAAATGCAAAGGTCCTGGTGAGAATAGCAAGGCCAGTAATGGCCACATTTGGTATGGTACCATTTTTAGAAAGCTCAAAAACAAACTGAAGCAATACCATAAACCAACTAGACCTAACAGACATCAACAGAACACTGAACCCAACAATAGAATCTACATTCTTCTCAAATATACTCAAATTTCTTCTGAAACATTCTCCAGGATAGATGATACACACTAGGTCATAAAACGAGCCTCAATAAATTTTAAAGGACTGAAATCATACAAAGTATGTTCTCTGACCACAATGGATTCATCAGAAATTAACAGAAAAAAATCTGGAAAATTCGGTTAGGTGGAAATTAAACAACACACTCCTAAACAAAGATCTCAAGATCTCAAGAGAAATTAGAAAATGCTTTTAGATGAATAAAAATGAAGACACGGCACAGAGAAATTCATGTAAGGATAAAGCTAAAGTAGTGTATAAGTGAAAATTTATAGCTGCAAAGGCGCATAATAGAAAAAAGAATGATCCAGACAATGACCTAACCTTCCATCAAAAAAGAAACTAAATCCAAAGCAAGCAAAATAAAGGAAATAAAGATTAAAGCAAAAAATGAAGTAAGGAACAGAAAAACAAAAGAGAAAACAACAGAACCAAAAGCTGATTCTTTGAAAAGATCAACAAAATTGGTAAACCTTTAGCTAGACTAACCAAGGGACCACTCAAATTACCAAAATTAAGAAAGAAAAGAGGGAACATTACTAGCAATTTTTCAGAAATAAAAAGGATCATGGGGGTACTATGAATAATGATATACCAATGAAAAAGAAAACTCAGATTAAATGGGCAAATTCTTGAAAAAACAAAAACCACTGAAACTGACTCAAGAAGGAACAGAAAATCTGACCAGACCTACAAAAAGTAGAGACTGGATTAATAATTTAAAAACTTCCCACAAAGAAAAGCCCAGGTCCTGATGGCTTTACTGGTGAATTTGGCCTAACATTAAAAGAACAAAACAAAGGAGTGCCTGGGTGGCCCAGTCATTAAGCGTCTGCATTTGGCTCAGGTCATGATGCCAGGGTCCTTGGATGGAGCCCCACAATGGCCTCCCTGCTCAGCGGGAAGCCTGCTTCTCCCTCTCTACTGGCTTGTGTTCATTCTCTCGCTGTCTCTGTCAAATAATTAAATAAAATCTTAAAAAAAAAAAAAAAAAAGAGGGGCGCCTGGGTGGCTCAGTCATTAAGCATCTGCCTTCGGCTCAGGTCGTGATCCCAGGGTCCTGGAATTGAGCCCCGCTGCAGGCTCCCTGCTCAGGGGGGAGCCTGCTTCTCCTGCTACCATTCCCCCTGCTTGTGTTCCCTCTCTCGTTGTGTTTCTCTCTGTCAAATAAATAAAAAAATCTTTTTAAAAAAAAAAAAGAACAAAAAAACCAAACCAAAACAAAAAAACACACCAATTCTACAGACATTATTACAGAAAATTTAAAGGGAATTCTTTGTGAATGATGAAAGACATTACAAGGAAAACAAAATACTAAAGATCAGTATCTCTCAGGAACAAAAACACAAAAATCCTCAATAAAATTTTAGTAAATCAAGTCCGATAACATATAAATAGGAAAATAGGGGCGCCTGGGTGGCTCAGTCGTTAAGCATCTGCCTTTGGCTCAGGTCATGATCCCAGCGTCCTGGAATCGAGCCCCGCATAGGGCTCCCTGTTCTGCGGGAAGCCTGCTTCTCCCTCTTCCACTCCATCTACTTTTGTTCCCTCTCTCACTGTGGCTCTCTCTGTCAAATAAAGAAATAAAATTTAAAAAAAAAGGAAAATATATCACAACCAACTAATATTATCATGGGAATAAAGGCTGTTTTAACATTCTAAGATCAATATAATTAACCATATTAATAAGTTAAAAAAAATAAAACACATGATCATCTCAGTAGATGCAGAAAAGGCATTTGGCAAAATCTATTACCTGTGCCTGCTTTCTCAGAAAATTGAGAATAGAAGGGAACTTCTTCAGCCTGATAAGGGGCATCTCAAGGAAGCTATCACTAGAGGTGCCTGGGTGGCTCAGTTGGTTAAGCAGCTAACTCGATCTCGGCTCATGTTTTCATCTCAGGGTTATGAATTTGAGCCTGGCATTGGGCTCCATGCTGAGTGTGGAATCTACTTTGGAAAAAAAATAAAAAAAGAGGGGGGGCACCTGGGTTGCTTAGTTGGTTGAGCATCTGACTCTTGGTTTCGGCTCAGGTAATGATCTCATGATTGTGAGATCAGGCCCTGTGTGGGGCTCCCTGCTTAGCATGAAGTCTGCTTGAGATTCTTTTTTTTTTTTTTTCTTTAAGATTTTTATTTAATTGTCAGAAAGAGAGAGAACATAAGCAGGGGAAGTGAAAGGCAGAGGGAGAAGCAGGCTCCCTGTTGAGCAAGGAGCCCAAAGTGGGACTCAATTCCAAAACCCTGGGATCATGACCTGAGCCAAAGGCAGATGCTCAACCAACTGAGCCACCCAGGTGTCCCATCTCCTTGAGATTCTTTCCCTCTCCCTTCTCCTCTGCTCCTCTCTCTACTTGCACTCGTCTTCTTTCTCTCTCTCAAATAAATAAATAGAATTTTAAAAAAGATTTTATTTATTTATTTGACAGAGACAGATCACAAGCAGGCAGAGGCAGGCAGAGAGAGAGGGAAGCAGGCTCCCCGCTGAGCAGAGAGCACGATGCGGGGTTCAATCCCAGGACCCTGAGATCATGACCTGAGCCGAAGGCAGAGGTTTTAACCCACTGAGCCACCCAGGCGCCCCAGTAACATCTTTTAAAAAAAAAAAACAAAAAAAAAACACCTCATAACTAACATCATACTCAATGGAGAAAAACTGGCTGCTTTTCCCGAAAGATCATGTACAAGGCAATTTGTTCTCAATCACTTTTAAGATTGCAAAGGAGTCCTTATACCAAAGAATTGGAGAAGTATTAATCTAGGAGATTACTACAGGAGGGAGAAAAAGAGAGCAGATTACTGCAGGAGCAGACAAGAGGCGAGGCTTCCATGTGACTCAGGAGTTTTGCAAAATCTTTGCAATGACCTAATGAGGCCCTATGTGACCTGTCCTTCTGCTACCTACTCTATGGCCTCATCTACCACTGTGCACCTATGGTGCACCACTTCGCTCCAGCCACACTGGCCTTCTTGCTGTTCCATGAACATGCCAAGCACACCCCCACTTCAGAAGCATTACATTTGATCTTTCTTCTGTCTAGAAAAATTCATCCCATCTTGTTAACTGTTTGGCTCTCTCACTACTTCAGATGTCTGCTCAAAGATCTGTGAGGTCTTCTCTAACCTATGCAACCTATCAAAAATATCAACTCCCACTCTACTCCAGCCCAATCCAGGTACTCCCTATTCTCTTTACCCTGCTTTTTTCACCATAGTATTTTACCATCTGTCATAGTATAAACATATTTGTTTATCTGTTGCCTCCTGACTAGAATGCAAGCTCTACAAGAGAACAGACTTTACCGTGTTATTGTGTTCAGTACTGTATCTCCAGCATTACTGAATGAAGGAATGAAGGAAGGAATGAATGAGTGAACAGGAGGAAGTGCAGAAGGGGAGGGAGCTTCAGATAGGAGGAGGGATACTAATGCAGTATAACAAGAGGGGCGGCAGTTATATGGATATGAAAGAAGATAGGATGCTGTATTTGGTGAGAGAAGAAGGTAGCTTTCTTCTAACTGCTTCTGTTTCCCTTTGAAATAAAAACACTTCAAACTTAACATGTCTAAACTCATCCTTGGTCCTATCCTTCCTTTATAGCCTGTCTGTTCTGTATCCCAAATACTGTCTGAGTTCATCCATTACTGTCTCTGTAGCCATCACCTTAGTCCAAGCTCCGATCGCCCTCCCTGAGACGACCACAATGGCTTCCTATTCTACTCTTACCTGCTTCCAACTTCCCCCCTCCTTTGACCTCTCAGTCCTTTCTAATCCCTTCTTTATCCAGCAACAAGAGTGGTCTTCATAAAACAAACCAGGTCCTGTTATTCCTCTGCTGAATATCCTTTAATAGCTTCCCAATGCACTTAGCATAAAATCCAGATACTCATGATAGCCCTAAGGCCCTGTATGATCTGTTTCCTGCTTACCTGTTCTGTCCCATCTCAGGCAACTCTCCCCACCCCCCCACAATGGCTTCTCAGTATGTTACACACACCAAGATCTCAAACTTGGGACCTTTGCTCCTACAATATTCCCTTCTCATGGAATGCTCTGGTCTCTAGTCATGTCATGTATGGTTCCTACACAACTAGAGTGACCAACTCATCCAGATTTGTCTGGGACTTACCCAGTTTTAGCGCTGAAAGGCCCAGGTCATAGAAGCCTCCTCAATGGCAGGCAAACTGGGACAGTTTATTGGCCTGTTCTCAACTAAATCTCTCTTTCTCAAGGAGGCCTTTCCTATTTATTCCCATTTATGTATTTATTTTTAAAGATTTTATTTATTCATCAGTGAGAGAGAGCACAAGCAGGGGGAGCAGCAGGCAGTACAGGCAGAGGGAGAAGCAGGCTCCCCACTGAGCAAGAAGCCCAATGTGGGACTCGATCCCAAGACTCTGGGGTCATGACCTGAGTGGAAGGCAGACACTTAACTGACTGAGCCACCCAGGCGTCCCTATTTGTTCCTGTTCAAAGGTCCCCTTCTATTACTGTTTATCTCAGTCCCCTTTTTGTTTCCTTCATTACACTTGGACAATTTGCAATACTTAAACTATTTGTCTCTTAAGGCAGTCATTTGCAATTTGGCTAAAATTGGAGATTTAGTAATATCTCAAATTTAATGGGGAAGCAGCCCTGCCTCCTGATAAGGAGGCCAAAGGGGGACAAATATTCCCTTTTCCATTCTCTTATAATCAACCAGATATTCCTGACTGGATTTTGAAAGTCGAAGAATAACACAAAAGCAAAGGGTTGGCTGAGTCTTTTTTATGGCTGCAGCATCACAGTGGAGAATATAGTAGGTGGCAGCAAATGATTCTGAGCAATACAGTCCAGCAGCAGGTTGGATGACTTTCTGGGGCATGGGGCCAGTAATGGTGACACTGAGTATCCAGCCAGTAGGTGGTGACATCCCAAGCACAATGACCCCACAGCAGCATTTGGCTTTACCTTGTTTTCCAGCCTTTCTGGTAATTCTGAGTTATTCAATATCCTCCAGAAAATCCCTTTTCTGTCTGAGGTAACTAGAAATCAGTTTCTTTTATTTGCAACCAAGAACTTGAACTAGAACATCTATTAACCTGACACACCTTTGTTGTTGTTGATGTCTCCTTGACAAGAATATGAACTCCAAGAGGGCATAAACCTAGTCTGTATTGTTCACCATTGTATTACTACTGTCAAACACAGGGCCTGATACCTAACAGGTACTCAGTAAATAGTTTTTAAATGAATACACCGGAAATCGCTAAGGTTATACAAATCTCCTTGCCTTATCAGGTATCTATTTCCATTTAGCATCAAAGAGATAAACCCAATAACAAAAATCCCTACTCCTTTTCTATTCTAAAATCTACCGCTCTGCATATTCTTATACAGTGTGCCCTCAACTGAAAACAATGCTGTAAGAGTCACAATGCAGGGGCGCCTGGGTGGCTCAGTGGGTTAAAGCCTCTGCCTTCGGCTCAGGTCATGATCTCAGGGTCCTGGGCTCGAGCCCCACATCGGGATCTCTGCTCAGCAGGGAGCCTGCTTCCTCCTCTCTCTCTGCCTGCCTTTCTGCCTACTTGTGACCTCTCTCTGTCAAATAAATAAAATTTTTAATAAATCAATGAATAAATAAATAAATAAATCTTAAAAAAAAGTCACAATGCATTAAAATGAACACATAAGGGGACTTAATATATTTTTTTTTTTTTTTAAGATTTTATTTATTTGACAGAGAGAAACACAGCGAGAGAGGGAACACAAGCAGAGGGAATGGTAGCAGGAGAAGTAGGCTTCCAGCTGAGCAGAGAGCCCGACGCGGGGCTCGATCCCAAGACTCTGGGATCATGACCTGAGCCGAAGGCAGACGCTTAACGACTGAGCCACCCAGGC
>CM053607.1:105182833-105194924 GCA_028646535.1 Procyon lotor | reverse complement strand
TGGTAGCAGGAGAAGTAGGCTTCCAGCTGAGCAGAGAGCCCGACGCGGGGCTCGATCCCAAGACTCTGGGATCATGACCTGAGCCGAAGGCAGACGCTTAACGACTGAGCCACCCAGGCGCCCCTTGGACTTAATATTTTTAAACACCAAAAAAAGACTTCAAAAAAATACCTCACAGCCGGAAACTATTTGTCTATATAAACAAACAAAATTTCCAGATTATCTCCTGGGGTCAGTCTATTTTAAACCCACTCTTCTATACTGTCTGTATTATACAACTCAGAATGATGTTTCTAAGATGATGAAAGACCTTCAGCAAGGAAAGATTCAATCATGTCCCCTGTACTGTACTTATTGTTTCATAAAAGAGATTAAAGACATTAGATAAATTTTCAACCAGAAAACTGAAAACAAAAAATTTTCTTTTTAATCAACATTAAATTTAATTACTAGTTAATACTAGTTGAGATGTAACTGTATCAGCTACATTTTGGAAATATGAAGACAACATCTATTTGTAAGAGCACCACTAAGTGTTCACCTTACATTGCTTTTTTGTTGTTTTTTTTCCCTCAGAAGGCCTAGTAATCTTTCCCCATGCTAACTACCCCTCAACTTGCTATTTTCCACACATCTACCCTCTATCATCAGTGAGTCCTCAAAAAGTTTTGTTTTAGGGGCACCTGAGTGGCTCAGTGGGTTAAAGCCTCTGCCTTCGGCTCAGGTCATGATCTCAGGGTCCTGGGATCGAGCCCAGCATCGATCCTCCCTGGACCCAGGGGTCCTGGGATCCTCCCTGCTGAGCAGAGAACCTGATTCCTCCTCTCTCTCTGCCTGCCTCTCTGCCTACTTGTGATCTCTCTCCCTCTGTAAAATAAATAAATAAATAATCTTAAAAAGTTTTGTTTTAGGAAGGTCACTGTCAATTCTCCCAATTCTCGTCTTGTCTCTTTCAGATTACACTGTGGTTCTGTTGTCTTCCCACAAACCAGTGACATTAAAACAAAACAGGATTTAATATTGCATTATATAGCAGGGCGCATCAAAATCACTTGGAGGGGTTGTTAAAACAGACTGCCGGGCCCCACCCTCAGTTTCGATTCAAAGGTTGGGATGGGGCCCAGACATTTGCACTGCTGAGAAATTCCTACCTGATACTGATGGTGCTGCTTCAGGGACCATACCTTATAGAGGGTTCTAGATCTGACTACCCATTGTAGTAATACTAATGACACATGGTTACCTGCATTACTTAAAACTCAAAAAAATTAAAACTTCAGTTTCTCAGTGGCACTAGCCACATTTTAAGTGCTTAAAAAGCCACATAGTGGTTACTGTATTGGACGGACATAAAGCATTTCCATCACCTCAGAAAGTTTAACAGGATAGCAGTGTTCTAGATAATTGATTGACCACCCTTCCTAACACTTCAGTCCATTTCAAACTCTGGGTATTCAACCTTACCAAACCTACACAAAAAGCAAATGTCGGGATGCCTGGATGGCTCAGTCAGTTAAGCGACTGACTCTTGATTTTAACTCAGGTCGTGATCATGATCTAGGGGTCCTGGGATTGAGCCCTGTGTCAGGTTCTGAGCTCAGTGCAGAGTCTGCTTGGGATTCTCTCTCCTTCTCCCTCTGCTCCTCACCATGCTTGCTCCTTCTTTCTCAAATAAATTTTTTTTTTAAAAAGCAAATCATTATTACATGTTCCTGGGACAATTTTTACCTCCCAGGCTTATTAAA
Organism: Procyon lotor; assembly: GCA_028646535.1. Classification (NCBI taxonomy): domain Eukaryota; kingdom Metazoa; phylum Chordata; class Mammalia; order Carnivora; family Procyonidae; genus Procyon; species Procyon lotor. The sequence continues at coordinate 105,193,179 of CM053607.1, read as the reverse complement.
CAAAAGACCCTAATACCAGCTCAGAAGTCAGGCAGATCTCAGCTTAAGTCCTGACTCTACCAATGGCTAACTTTGTGACCTTGAGTAAGGGCCTTTATCCCGCAGTCTGATGTCCTCCTCCTAAAATGTGATAATATTAAAGAAAAAACAAAGGGGAGAGAAGAAGAAAATAAAGGGGCACCACACTCCTATTACAGATTGACATCAAAATTAAATGCAATGATGGATATAAACAGCTCAGCACACAGTGCCAGGTACAAGCTGTGCCAGGTACAAGCTACTCTTATTACCTGCCTCTCATTTTTCTTTTCCACTCTTGTCTCCCAAGACACTACTCAAAACACTAAAACCCAGACCACTTATTTCCCCATACACATACCATGTTCTAAAAACTGAAAACCCTTCAGAGAGGGACTTCAAAACTTCTCAAATACTTGCGCCAATCTTCTCCTGAGCTCCACGTTAACCTCTCAGTAAGCAGGGACAAAAATAATAATAATAAAGAAAGAAAGAAAAAAAAATCTTCAACCCTTCTCTATTGCTCTACCACCAAGAATTCAAACTTGGCACATCCTTAAACTAACTAAAATTTCCGCTAGCTCTCAAAGTTTCTAAACCAGAGGCTTCTTCCTCCTCAACAACTTTCAACCACATCGCTGTTCTTACTTTACTGAGTCTACCCAGTGAGACATTTGGCCCCTTATCCAGGCTTTGATTCATCATCATCTACTTCTCTGCTACTTTTTTTTTTTTTTTAATTTGTTAGAGAGAGAGAGCACAAGCAGGAGTAGCAGCAGGCAGAGGGAGAAGCAAGCTCCCTACAGAGCAAGGAGCCCAATGTAGGACTCAATCCCAGGACTGTGGGATCATGACCTGAGCCGAAGGCAGACATTTAACCAAGTGAGCTACCCAGGTGTCCCATTCTCTGCTACTTTCACCATCACTTATGCTAACTCAATCCTATTTGACTTTTTCATCTGCCACTGGCAACCTCTAACCCTCACTTAATTATCCCTGGAGTTCAAAGTCTCCAATCTTGCCTCTAGGAAAGAGCACACTCTGCCATGGAGATCTATCACATAAAACCTTACAAATGTCATTTTATGAGCTTTTTAATAATTTCTTTCTGTGGTTTCTGGAAGTTGAATATAACTTTCTCCAAACTCTTCAAGACTGTCACGTAACACTCTCCTCTGAGTCATCAGATTACTGCAAACTTCCCTTTGCTAAGACCATCAGGCCATCAAGTATCCCTTCTCTACCAGTCTTTATAGCTCCATACATTTTGGTCCTTATACTACAGTAATTAAGCACTTTTACTATACTACATTATAATAATTGAACATTAGTAATTGGCAAGTATTGTTCTAAATGCTTTATGTACAATTAACTCATTTAATCATCACAACAACCCTATGAAATAGTTATTAAAACTTTGCTTTGGGGCACCTGGGTGGCTCAGTGGGTTAAAGCCTCTGCCTTCAGCTCAGGTCATGATCTTGGGGTCCTGGGATCAAGACCTGCATTGGGCTCTCTGCTCAGCAGGGAGCCAGCTTCCCCCTCTCTCTCTACCTGCCTCTATGCCTGCTTGTGATCTCTCTCCTGTCTGCCAAAGAAATAAATAAAATATTTAACAAAACAAAACAAAACTTTTCTTTTTTGTAGATTAAGGAAGCAAAGCATATGGGATGCCTGCATGGCTCTGTTGGTTAAGTAACTGCCTTCAGCTCAGGTCATGATTCCAGAGTCCTAGGATCGAGTCCTACATTGGGCTCCTTGCTCAGTGGGGAGCCTGTTTCTCCCTCTGCTTCCCACTCCCCCTGTTTGTGCATTCTCTCTCTCTCTGGCAAATAAATAAAATCTTTGTTTTTAAATATTTTATTTATTTATTTCACAGGGAGAGAGATAGCAAGAAAGGGAATACAAGCAAGGGGAGTGCTCAATGTCCACAAGAGAATATATCTTATTCCCTTTGAATTCCTCCTTTTCAAATTCATCATAATGTTAGCATTGTTCCAATTACTCAAGTTAAAGTTAAAAGCAGCACCCTACTAAACTTCTAGGTCCTTTTTCATTCCACTCTGTCATGCATAGCACTTTTGATGATCTTGTCATTGTCTCGGGTATTGGTTTGCTGACTTACATTGTCTATCTTCTAGACTAGAAAAAATATAAATACGAGCTCCATGAAAGTTAGGAATCTTGACCATCTTAATCACAACTCTGTCCTCAGGTCTGGTATAGCGCCTGGCTCATATCAGTCTCATAATAAATATTTACTGAATGTTGTTACAGCTTACATTTGTTTTTATTAACAATAATAAAATATGTGGAATATTATAGCTTTAATACTTATTCATATTCACAACAATCCTACTGAGGAAGTATTTCTCATTATTATGTTCTCTGTTTTATCAACGAGAAACTGGTGCGCCCGTGTGGCTCAGTCGTTAAGTGTCTGCCTTCAGCTCTGGTCACGATCCCAGGGTCCTGGGATCAAGCCCCACATCAGGCTCCCTGCTGGGCAGGAGGCCTGCTTCTCCCTCTCCTGCTTCCCTTGCTTGTATTCCCTCTCTCACTGTCTCTGTCAAATAAATAAATAAAATCTTAAAAAAAAAAAAATTTAAAAAACACACTCCTACACCTATTTGCTTCACAGGAATGAAGTTGATTCAGAAATGCCAAATACCTCAGAATCTACCTCTGCCATATCAGTACATGGCAAATAGGCCACAGGCTTCAGATATGCCTCCCAGTGACACAGGGAGGATATATTGTAAAATAGCTGAAAAATCATGCTAGGTATGTTCCATCCGTTACTGTTCTTCTGGAGGCATCACTTATACCGAATTACTTTGATGGTGACGTACTCAAACTACTAACTGGAACCTTCTCATCCAGCAGTAATAAGAATCCCATGGTTGGGGGCACCTGGATGGCTCAGTCATTTAGCATCTGCCTTTGGATCAGATCATGATCCCAGGGTCCTGGGATGGAGCCCCGCATCAGGCACCCTGCTCAGCAGGAAGCCTGCTTCTCCCGTTCCCACTCCCCCTGCTTGTATTTCCTCTCTTGCTGTTTCTCTGTCAAATAAATAAACAAAATCTTAAAAAAAAAGAATACTATGGTTACCAGATATCCTATCAGTAAGGTAGCCCTTGGAGTATAAAGTCCATGTCTTCTTGATCTCTGTAGACCTACCACTTAGTACAATGGCTAAAACCTAGAGATACACAATATTGTTTATTAAAGAATGAAAGAATAGGGAATATACAAAGATATCAGACAGTACCTTACCTTGGCCTCTTCTTGATCTTCCAGAGAAAACTCCATCAATTCATCGGAAGTCTCCTCTGCCTGATCTTCTCCTACTTCTGGATTTTTATCCAATTTTGGAAGTGTAGTAATGGGACTGCCCAGATACTTCATTTCACTTTCCAAAAAGTTTCCATTGTCCTGCCAATTATATGGACAATATTAAAAATTCTTCAGGACCCCTTACTTGATCCCATATATAAAACTTAATTTAAAATGAATCAAGGACCTAAATGTAAAAGCTAACACTGTAAAATTCTTAGAAGAAAACAGTCAGAAAAGTTCATAACATTGGATTTGGCAATGATCTCATTAACATGACACAAATTGGACTTAATAAAATTAAAAACTTCTGTGCATCAAAAAATATCACCAAGAAAGTAAAACGGCAATGTACAAAAATGGGAGAAAATATTGGCAAATCATATATCTGATAAGGAATTAATATCCAGAATATGTAAAAAACTCATACAGTGCAACACCAAAAAATCAAAGATTTACAAAAAGGTGCAGTTGAGGGGCACCTGGGTGGCTCAGTGGGTTAAAGCCTCTGCCTCCGGCTCAGGTCATGATCTCAGGGTCCTGGGATCAAGCCCCACACCTGGCTCTCTGCTCAATAGGGAGCCTTCTTCTCCCTCTCCCTCTACCTGCCACTCTGCCTACTTATGCTCCCTCTATCTCTCTGTCAAATAAATAAATAAAATCTTAAAAAAAGAAAAAGGGGGGGGTGCCTGGGTGGCTCAGTGGGTTAAAGCCTCTGCCTTTGGCTCGGGTCATGATCTCAGGGTCCTGGGATTGAGCCTCACATCGGGCTCTCTGCTTGGCGGGGAGCCTGCTTCCCCCTCTCTCTCTGCCTCTCTGCCTACTTGTGATCTCTCTCTCTCTCTGTCAAATAAATAAAAAAAAAAGTCTTAAAAAAAAAGAAAGAAAGAAAAAGAAAAAGGGTACAGCTGATATGGATAAACAGCATGGTAGTTCCCCCTCAAATGTAGAATTACCTTATAATCCACAAATTCCATTTCTGGGGATATACCCCAAACATTTGAAAGCAAGGATTTGAACAGATATTTGTATACCAATATTCATGGTAGCATTATTTGCAATGGAAAAAGGTAGAAGCAACCCAAATGTCCATCAACAAATTAATGGATAAACGCAATGTTATACCACTAAGTGCCCATAAGTCAAATTCATAGAGACAGAAAATAGATTAGAGGTTACCAGGAGCTGGAGGGAGGAAGGAATGGGGGAGTTGTTTTTTAATGGGTAGAGAGTTTCTGTTCTAAATGATGAAAAAAAACCTGGAAATGAATGGTGGTGATGGTTGCACAACATTGTGAATATATTTAATGCCACTGGATTGTACACTTAAAAATGGCTAAAATGGCAAATTTTACGTTATGCATACTTTATCACATTAAAAGATACACACACACACACACACACACACACACACACACACACACACCCCATAGGAGCCTATTCAGTAATTTACCATGCTCCAAGTCATTCCCTTTCTCCAAGAAATCAAACACCTAAAACAGGGTCAACCTAATCTACTTATGATAGGGTACATTAAAATGACTTTTTCCCAGCATTGAGATTAGACCCTAAATCCCTGGAGTATCTTGAATCCACTGTCGATTAAAAGCAATTGAGTGCCTGGGTACCTTAAGACTCCAGTAGCTAAATGGACAAAGGACACAGTCATTTACTAGGTAAAAAGTACATGGATAATATTCATATGAAATCACTACTAATTGTTTTTAACATAAAACATTTATCAATGTAATTAGCAGTTTAAAAATAATAACAAATCGTTAATCCAAAGACCTATAGATTGTTCGTGAATTTTTAAATTCCTACAACTTTTTTGGAAAGAAATCTGACTATATATATCAAAAATCTTAAAAATATACTCTTTAGGGGCACCTGGGTGGCTCATTTTTAAGTGTCTGGCTTCGGCTCAGGTCGTGATCCCAGGGCCCTGCATTAGTGGAAAGCCTGCTTCTCCCTCTCCCACTCCCCCTGCTTATGCTCCCTCTCTCACTCTCTCTCCGTGTCAAATAATAAAATCTTAAAATATATTTATATATACTCTTTAACCTCATAATTATAATTCTTGGTACTAATCCTACAGAAAATATTTTGAAATATAGGTAAAGACCTTTGCTCAAGAATTGCATAATAGCATTATTTGTAAAAGCAACATTTGGATACCACTAAGTGTCCAAAAATAGGGAAGTATGTAAATTATAGTTCATTTGTTAGAGTAAAAGCATCCATAAAAAATGTTTACCAGGAGTTTCAATATTAAGTTTAAAAAAATGGGATATAAAGGTATATATATATAATATGACTTCAACTTTGTAAAACTATACACATAGTTAAAAAACTATAGCTGAACCAAAATGCCCTTCAACAGATGAATGGATAAAGAAGATATGGTACATATACACAATGGAATATTATGCCTCCATTAGAAAGGACGAATATCCAACTTTTGTATCAACATGGATGGGACTGGAAGAGATTACGCAGAGTGAAATAAGTTAAGCAGAGAGAACCAATTACCTTATGGTCTCACTTACATGCTGAGCGTAAAGAAAAACATGGAAGGCATTGTGAGAAGGAAGGGAGGGGGTGTATGGGGGGAAACCAGAGGGGGAGATGAACCATGAGAGACTGGGACTCTGAGCAACAAACTGAGGGTTTTGGAGGGGAGTGGGGTGGGCGTTGGGCAAGCCTGGTGGTGGGTATTGAGGAGGGCACATATTGCACGGAGCACTGGGTGTGGTGCACAAACAATAAATCTTGTAACACTGAAAAAAAATAAATTAATAAAAAAAGAAAAAAAAGACTGTAAAGAAATGAGGTAAAATGTTAATAGCAGTTTTCCCTCTATGAGATAGCTATTTTCTTTTTTATATTCCTATACTTAAAAACCATTTTCACAATGGGCACATAGTACTTTTAAAAAATTGGAGTGAGGGAAGACACATAAGGAATAAAGAATAAAACAGAAAAATTTTAAACGCCTAAGAATTTTTTTCCCTCCCTTAAATTGAGACAAATAAAAAGATCAGGGTATGTGTCTCCTCCTTTTCCTGGAGTTACTTTTCCAACCCCTTTTCTCACCCAAGCCAGCTTAGAAAAATTCAAAGGGTTGCAAATGCAGATCTGCCACTCTATAATCCACAACGCCTCAGCAAACCCTTGATGAGGATTTTCAGTGACTCACCAGTAGAGAAAGGGGAGACATGTAAGGCCCCCCTTGTCTCTTTTGAAACTTCAGGCTCCTGGGTGCCCACCACTCCGAGGACTTAAAAGTGTTGTTCTCCTGCATAAGAAAAACTACATGGGCTGGAGGAAGACAAGTGTCAGCAAGCCCTGCCAAATACATTTCATCAGATGAAGCCATGAATAACCCTCACAAAACACATTAAGTGTAATCAAGGTTGAACTTATATCTTGATGATACAAATTATGGTTTGAATCTGACGTACGATATGCAGATTTGCTTTGGAGGATACTAACTTTACAATCACAAGCCAAAGGAAGGGAGGAAGAGGGAAGCCCAAGTGGGGAGGGGATGGTGAGATTTTTTTTTTAATATTTTATTTATTTATCTGACAGAGAGAGACACAGCAAAGAGAGGAAACACAAGCAGGGGGAGTGGAAGAGAAAGAAGCAGGCTTCCCACCAAGCAGGGAACCCAATGCGGGGCTCGATTCAAGGATCCCAGGATCATGACCTGAGCGGAAGGCAGCCGCCTAATGACTGAGCCACCCAGGCGCCCCAGGGATGGTGAGATTTTTTTTAAACAGTGATCAGAAGGAGGGTATCAAATCAAGAAAAAGCTGCTTAGAACAGCCAAAAACATGGGTGTAAGTTAGTCAATGTGAGAAAAGAACAGCAGCTATCTTTTATAAATACTAACCTAGGGGAAAGGATGGGAGGCAGGAAATAGAGATGGCCAGAAAAGAGAATTAGTTGAAGGGATTATTTAGACAATTATCTTAGTGACTAGGTGGCTCTGTGGAGACCACTTCAATTTAGAACTGATGGAGGGGGACGGCTGGGTGACTCAGTCCATAAGCATCTAACTCTTGGTTCCAGCTCAGGTCAGGATCTCAAAGTCATGGGATCAAGCCCTGCCTCAGGCTCTGCATTCGGCAAGGAGTTCGTTCAGGGATTCTCTCCCTTTACCTCTGCCTCTCCCCTGCTCTCTTTCTCCTTCTCTCTAAAATAAACACTTCAAAACAAAACAAAAGAACTGATGGAAGGCCTGAGGCTCCTAGAAAACGGTTCATAGCTTTCTCAGAATCCAGACTAAGAAGACGGACTAAGGGAGAAATAAGAAATAAAGTAGACCCATATATGAAGCCATGCAAAGAGTATGTTAACGACTTATACACACTACCTTTATCTATTAAAAAAAAAAGTTCTAAATTCTCAAACTACAGTAACAGATTTTTTTGTCCTTAAATTAATCAACTGAACAAGGGTAATAATGACAACCTGCTGTGGAAGACTTGGACCTAGATTTCAGTTCTACGGTCAAACATTAAAGAGAAAAAACAAATCATAAAGAATTTTTTGCCTAGGGGCACCTGGGTGGCTCAATTGGTTAAGCCTCTGCCTTTGGCTCTGGTCGTGATCTCAGGGTCCTGGGATGGAGCCCTGCAATGGGCTCTCTGCTCAGTGGGGAGTCTGCTTCTCCCTCCCCCTCTGCCTTTTCCCCTGCTCATTCCCTCTCTCTTTCTCTCATGGTCTCTCTCAAATAAACAAATAAAATCTTAAAAAAAAAAAAAATTTTTTTTTTTTTTTTTTTTTGGCCTATAGTGATGCAGTTTGCTTGTCTGCACACTGAGGCATAAGGGTTCTAGATCTCATAATGATACTGATGAACTGTTGCTCCCCTCACGGAAAGAAAAGTGCTATTGTATCTAGGCTTCTGTTTACCACTCACATTTTCTTTATTTGTGGAAGAGCTACATATTCCATCTTTCTTCCCGTCGCCATGGTCCAAAGCATTTGGAGTGCTACAACACAGCTGTGCCTACAAGAGAATGTTTTCTGAGAAAATCCAGCATCCTTGAGCCATAGGTGAGCTGGAAAGTCTGTCTCCCACCCGAGAAACAAACCCAAACCCAAGAAAGAGACGCTACTCACTGGGCCACATTTTGTAAGGTGCTGTTGATGATTCCTGTAGACAAAAAAAACCTGACAGTTAACCCCAAATACTGTTTGGTTATTCGTCAGTGGCTTGGGGCATCCCAACTTTTCCTTTCTTCCATGCTAGGAGCCCTACACTTAGTTGATGTGTCACTTTCAGTAACAATATGTAGGGTGCTCCCTGGTAAATATGAAGATGTTGAGTAACATCCTGGGGATAAGGCCCTCATTTCATGTGCATAGCCACATATAGATATATAGATATACATCAAAGATGATGAGTCTGGGGCATCTGGGTGGCTCAGTGGGTTAGGGCCTCTACCTTCAGCTCAGGTCGTGATCTCAGGGTACCAAGATCGAGCCCCGCATCAGGCTCTCTGCTCGGCAGGGAGCCTGCTTCCCACCCCTCTCTGCCTACTTGTGATATCTCTCTCTCTATCAAATAAATAAGTAAATCTTAAAAAAAAAAAAAAAAAAAAAAAGATGATGAGTTTGTCCTATATCTTACATACAATTGACTAATTTTCCAGTTTGGGCTATTTGGAGCTAATATTTATTTTTTTATGAATTACTGTCCTCCCTGCCAGGATTTTATCCAGTCTACATGGGTTAGGGCATTTTAAGCAAGTCAAAGAACCTACAAGCAATCCAAAGTGAAATTTTCACATGTATTATTAAAAACAATCATGGAAGGGCACCTGACTGGCTCAGTCACTAGAGTATGTGATTCTTGATCTCGGCATTGTGAGCTTAAGCCCCATGTTGGGTATAGACGTGACTTAAAAATAAAATCTTAAAAAAATAATTAAATGAAAATTTTAAAAGTCATGGAATGCTTTCACAAGTGCACCATAGTGGCACCTAATTAACCTAAATATCGAAGAACAAAGTTCTAAGAAGATTAAAACAGTCAAATGGAAACCTTACAAAAAGCCTAAGAAGTAAAGAAGTTGAATTAAAATTGTTTTTCATTCCTTGAGGATTCCCCTGGTTGAACATGTTACATCTCCAACAAAGAATCCCCATGAATAATACTAAACATTATAAAATGTTTGGCATGTGCTAAATTTCATCCTTACAAGACCAGTTATGAGAAGTATTAGTATTATTTCCATTGTTATTTATTACAAATGAAGACACTGAGGTCCACTGAAGTTCAGAAACTCTTCAGAGTCACAGCTGGTCAAATAGTAAACCACTGGAATCTAGATACTCTAACATAGCCCTACTCCACATGCAGGTAACAGCCGATGCCTAAACATAATATACAATTTTCTTTCATTTTTTAAAACATAATGCAAACTGTATGTAATGGTTAAAATGAGCTATTTAGATCTGGGAAACTTAAAAAAAAACTTTCAAAGGAAGGATCTGGGCTTTCAAGCCCACTTACACCCAAAACAAAAGGTTCTGCATTCTAAAGAGTCTGTGCAGGATAAAATCTCTGTGCCAGCGCTAAAAAGGCTTTAGCATGGAGTTTGTTTAGTGAAAGAACTTACATCCCAGCTAAATGTATTTCCTGAGGTCCTTTAGAATCCAAGTGACCTGTAATCAGATATGAAGAGTTATTCTTGTCCATGCATTCTGTCTTTCCTTCTGGTTTTCTTCATTTCTTAATTTCAAAAGCTGATGTTTTGAACACAAAGGCTCTTGATAGGGGCGCCTGGGTGGCTCAGTCGTTAAGCGTCTGCCTTCGGCCCAGGTCATGATCCCAGCGTCCTGGGATCGAGCCCCGCATCGGGCTCCTTCCTCGGCAGGAAGCCTGCTTCTCCCGCTACCATTCCCTCTGCTTGTGTTCCCTCTCTCGCTGTGTTTCTCTCTGTCAAATAAATAAAATCTTTAAAAAAAAAAAA
>CM053607.1:105059435-105182733 GCA_028646535.1 Procyon lotor | reverse complement strand
CAAAGGCTCTTGATAAGTACTAACTTTACGATACAAGGTACAAGTTCATGAAAACTTAAGAATTTATGTGTGTCACAAAAGAAAAAATGCTGTGAAAACAGTGCCCTACCCTAAACAACAGAGATTTTTTTCTTATGAGTAGAAAATAATGCTTATCACTCAGGAAATCTGAAAGTAGAACAAATACTAAAATGGTTGACTAGTTACTCCTTTTGGACTCAGACCCTACAAAAACAAAAGAATTAACAAATATTTATATTTGTTTCTTTGTCTTTGCTGAGATTAAAGCATAAAACGTCTCATTTTAATTACTACTTTCATTCCTATCATCAGTTAGTCAACAAAATATTCCTTCCTAAATTTTTCAAAAGTGAAGTGACTCTTCTTAATGATATTACATTTCTCTTCTTGGCTTATCATTCTCAAAAACCCACTAGGTACTCACAGAATTCCAACTCCAAGGATCTCTACCTACTTTTACCACCTTTCATCTCTATCCAACTACACTGTTCTATCCGTTAAAAACTGTTCTTTCCCTTGAGGCCTTTACCTCCCTTCCCCTTACCAATTTCATCAAGGTCTGCAGAAGTGGTAAGTTGATTGGCAGATATCTCTCCACCACCGCTAAGATTCGAAAGATCAAGGCAACATTTTGGGGTTCCTCTATTGAGACACAATAGTACATCAAGATTTCTATTATGTTGTAATATACTTAAAAGGCAAAGATCACATTATCCTCTTCATCTGAAACACCCTTCAATAGTCATTCACACAATCTGAACAGTGTCCAAATAAATCTAGCTGCTTTTTGGCAACACTTCAGAGTAGGCTGAGAAAAATCTCCCACTTTTCTCTACTCCAATAATTTGCATATCATTTCCTCCTCACCAACAGAGTGAGACAAGTAATTTTTTTTAAATCGAGAACAAAAATTGTTGGCTGAAGTCAATCTTGACACCACATCTCCCCCGCGCACTGTGAGCAAACAAATTTGATTTCTCCTTGGAAACTCTAGTACTTCTCAGGTCTATAACTCTCCAACTTTGTTTGCTAGCTGAGGCATCAGAGCATGGCATGACCAGAATTTAAAAAACAGTAACACTAATAAAACAACCAACTCATTTAACGCAATCAAGTTTTCAAAGATTTCTGCCAGACATCACATCATTTGATTACCACAAGATCGTGGTAAGATAGGAAGAGACTATTATTTCTATGTCATAAAAAAGAAACCTGGGACTCAAGGGTCACACGGTTAATGATGAGCAGGGTTTAAAACTTCACCTTTGATCTCTGAGTCAGGATAATTTTTTAAAAACCCAAAGACTATTCAGAAAAGCAAAGCAGATACGTGAAAAGTAAATTTACCCAGACAAAACGCTTAGGTTTCCAGAATCACCAAAGAGTTTGTTCACTGGAGTTCTAGGGAGATCTGGACAGGAGGTAAAGGAAGTGTCTCTCTCCAAGAGCAGGTTTAATATCTTCCTCCGACTGGATCTAAAACTGGGTCCTGAACTGGGGTATCCCTCCTCTCCTGCTGATGAAATGAATTCTGCAGACATGGCCTCTGAAACCTGACGAAGGAAGGAAGGAAGGAAGGAAAGAAGGAAAATAAATACATACATACATACCAACGTCATCTACATAGGTACCCCACATTGTCCAGTTTTCACAACCTCCTCCACCCTTCCCACCAGCGGCCGAGCAGCTCGTACTGGAGGAGAGGCATCCCAATCCCAACCGATGAATCACACACAGGTCAGCCTGAAGGTGAAATCGCACATGCCCCAAGCGGCTGGACCTATTCCTCCGAGCCTGGACTTAACTAGAGGCAAACGTAGGACTTTTTTTTTTTTTTTTTTTCCTTTCTTCAAGTCAGGTCTGCAATCTAACGTGGGACTCGAACTCACCACCTCACAATCAACAGTCCCGCGTCCCAACGACTGAGCCAGCCAGGCGCTTCAAACCTAAGACTTTAAAAAAGGAATGAAAAGGGGGCTTTCACTTGTTCAGGGGCTACACAGCTCAAGACTCACGCCAAGGAAGGAATTCATGTCTCTTAACTCGCGACAACGACTGTTAGGTCTCCTGAAGTTCTGTTTGTGAGACCCCGACCGGACCCTGAGGGGCGCTGGGGTCTCGATTCCGGTGGAGAAGGCTCCGCGCTTACCTCAGGAGAAACGGACGTGGAAAATCAGTCACAAGCGAAGCCTTGAGCAGAATGAAAAGATATCTGAGGAAAGGAGTCAGTTAACCAGACTGCAATTCTGCTTCTAGACAGGACAGGCTCGAGTCGAGGTTTGCGTTTCTCCCAGGAGAGGGTCGAAGCTACAGCCTCGGTGCAAGAATATCAACAGTCACAGGTCCCGGCTGTTCAAACCTTCCGCCCTTCCAATAAACCTATCCCATTCCCTTCAAAGCTGCGCCAGCCAATCTGCGAGCGCCCGCCCAGACTCCCACGGCCAATCGTTCGGCTCTACATCACCACGCGTGAGCTTGCTTTGGAAGGAACACAATTTGCCCCGCCCCGCAGACAGAGCAAGATGCCCATTGGCCCATCAGCGTTCGGAAAGCCGCGAGGTAAGCCCCGCCTCCCTCGGTACCTGGCACACCACTGGCTCTCCCTCTGGCCAATCGCCACAGCTTTCCTGAGCTCTCCGTTCCTTTAGCCCCACCAACCCCGGGAGATTTAAACTGCATTTCGTGAGCAATTATCACTCTTTATGATAATATCCAGGGAGATTTGTTTGGATGCAGGGTGTTTTAAACGTTTCTCTTTCCTTGCTTCTTTCTTGTATTGTTACGTGGGTCTCTTCCACTTCGTTTTGCTTGACTTCCCTTGGAGATGGAGCCTTTTCCACTGGTGTGGCAGATGTTGAGACGAGACAGGTGTGTGTACTTACGCTGAGCAGCACTGGCCGCTTCCCAGAGCGTTCCTTGTTCGGTGCTCCTTTTACAGCGCAGCATTTCCTAGACGCTAGGTTATGTAGGATAAAGGAAATTTCTTTTGAGGGTCGTTTATGGAAATGTGGACAGTGATGAGGTGATGTTTAAAAAATTACTTTTTTCCCCCCTAAAGTTTATTTATTTTTGTAATCTTTACACCCAATGTGGGGCTCAAACTCAGGATCCCAAGATCAAGAGCACCATGGTCTTCCGAATTAGCCAACCAAGCACCCCGAGAATTTATTCTTGTATTTTTTAAAGAATTAATTCTTAAAGTTGAAGATTTGAATAATCCTATGGGAGTACTGGTGGGCATAGATGAAACAAGATTTGCCATGAGCATTAGCTTATGGGTAACTAGGGATCCATTATATCACTACTCTCAAAGTTTAACATGCATACTAATTATTTGGGGATTTTGTTAAAATGCAGATTCTGATTCAGTAGGTCTGGGTTGGGCCCAAGATTCTGCACTTCTAACAATCTTGCAGCTGATGCTGGTGCTGATGCAGCTGGTCCTGCGACCATACTTGGAGTAGCAAAACATTATGCTGTGCTTTTCTCTGTATTTTTGAAATTTTCTATAATTAAAAAAAATGTTCAAAAAGCTGAAAGCTCTTTAAAACGCAGGCCCCCAAGATGATGATTCAATAAGTCAAGAGTGAGATCTAGGAATTAGCAAGTTTCCTAGGGGATACTCATGTTGATGGCTTGCAGACAAGTCTGAGAAACAAATCAGAAATACCACCTTTATCTTTAAGAAACAGTTAAGTCAGAGATACCTTTCTCTAGTGTCCACATCTTGGTGGTGGTACAGTGTAGTCAGCCAGGTTTTAGCCTGATACTCTTTTCATCTCCAGAATCTGCTTCCCCAGAAAGGAAGTGTATGAAGAGTCTTTGTTCTGTGGGATTGAGATGGTGAGTGTGGGAGTCAGCACAGAGCCCTGCCATGCCAGGTGAGTCTGAAAACCAGACTGGGGGTTAAGGAGTGTGTGGGATGAGTTGGTTTCTGCTTTGATAACCATAATCACACTCCATGGGGCCACTGTATACTTCCCCCACAGGTTGGAGGTAGAGACAGATGAAATTGTTCTACAGCGGCGGCAAAAACAGATAGATTATGGCAAGCGCACACCTGGTTACCAGTGTTTCCTGCAGCAGGTCCCCAAGTGAGTGCAGTTGTGAGTAGTCGCAACAACAGTGTCATCCAAATGGCTTTGGTTCAATGTAGGGTGATGGAAAGATACTAGAATCTGAGTGCTGGCACAAAGTTGCATTATTACTACAACTAATTCTCCTGCAATGTAGCCCCAAAAATAAATTTTCAAGATTTTTTTCAAATAGAACAAATCATACTCGGCCCATGAGAGTTTTTAAAGTTCTATTTAGTTTGCTATAAAGATTTTTCTTTTTTTTTTTTTTTTTGATTTTTTTTTTTTAAAGATTTTATTTATTTGACAGAGAGAAACACAGCGAGAGAGGGAACACAAGCAGAGGGAATGGTAGCGGGAGAAGCAGGCTTCCTGCTGAGCAGGGAGCCCGACGCGGGGCTTGATCCCAGGACCCTGGGATCATGACCTGAGCCGAAGGCAGACGCTTGACGACTGAGCCACCCAGGCGCCCCTATAAAGATTTTTCTTTCTAACTATTCTTACCTCATAGCTCAGCCGACTTTGCTAATTACAACATACTTGCCTAATTACATGTAAGTTTCCATGCACACATGCAAACCAAATGTATAAAAAGGTAGTATGTATTTTAAAGGGTTGTCAGATATTGTCTTTATATCTGCCTTGACTTCTGAGAGAGTTGCAACATCTAAATTATCTTTCCCACGAAATATTAGGAATTTAGAAAGTTTAGTACTTAATCCCATCTGAAGATTTTTTTTTTTTCCTATTGAATTGAGGGCACTAGTCCTACTTGCCTCCTCTCAGGAAATCCCTGAGTCTCTGAATTCACTGTGATACACAATGAGCTATGTCGCTTTATCTTGACCTGAGTCTGACACATATTTGTCATTGCTAGGGCCAAGCGACAGCCAGGACTTCACCCTCAAACACCAAACAAGAAGAGGAGGTACAGCCGTCGCTCCTGGGATGCCCAGATCAGGCAGTGGAGAAGAGCCCTACATTCCTGGGACCCCCCCCAGCCAGCCCCTGCAGGGCAGGGTGTCTGAGGGGTGTGTGCATCATTCTCGGTTCCTTGTTTGAGCGGTGGACTGAGCCCCACCTCTCCTCACTTTGCAGAGGTGTAGCTTTTACAGGCTGAAAAGGGAGAGTCTGAATGAGGTGCATGTTCCTCTGACTCTGCTGCCTTCCTAGGCAGGAAATGGAGTGTCTCTTAGAGACAATGGGTTCCACCTCTTTGGATGACCTCCTGAATGACTGGTTCCAGGCCCTGGAACCCTCACCAAATCCAGATGGAGGCCAGAAGGAAGCCCAGATAGTATCCTCTTCTAAAACCCATTGGGGCAGGTTTAGAAATGGGGTATGGCCCATGAGGTAACCATTATATGGTGTTCAAGGTAGTAGTCGAAGAAAAAAAAGAAGAAAAATGGAGCGGCAGGAAAAAAGAGGACATGAATTTAAAAAATCTGAGAATGAAAGGTGGCATAAGGAGATTTAATTGTAGTTGGTAATGGTGGGAAAGTTGGGCATTGAAGGTTATTTTATACTTGATGGAAGGCATATTAATCTTCCTTGGAAATGAGACCTTGACAACTGACATGAAGGGTTTTGGGTTTTTTTTTTTTTTTCAGTGTCTAAATTTATTTCAATGTTTTGCAAATGAGCCAATACCAACTTTACTTCTTGATCTCAATTATTAAACTTTTTACAAAAAATTTTTATTTACTTATTTGACAGAGAGAGAAAGAGCACAAGTAGGCAGAGCA
Source organism: Procyon lotor (assembly GCA_028646535.1). Taxonomy (NCBI): domain Eukaryota; kingdom Metazoa; phylum Chordata; class Mammalia; order Carnivora; family Procyonidae; genus Procyon; species Procyon lotor. Next base: position 105,176,891 of record CM053607.1, on the reverse strand, counting down.
GCAGGCAGAGGGAGAAGGAGAAGCAGGCTCTCTACTGAGCAGGGAGACTGATGTGGGGCTCTATCCCAGGACCCTGGGATTATGACCTGAGCTGAAGGCAGCTGCCAACTGACTGAGCCACCCAGGCGCCCCCAATCACTGAACTTTATTAAGTATGGTTAATAGTAAAAATGAGGGGTGCCTGGGTGGCTCAGTGGTTTAAACCTCTGCCTTCAGCTCAGGACATGATCTCAGGGTCCTAGGATCGAGCCCCCATAGGGCTCTCTGCCCAGTAGGGAGCCTGCTTCCCCCTCTCTCTCTGCCTGCCTCTCTGCTTGATTGTGATCTCTCTCCTCTCTGTCAAATAAATAAATAAAATCTTAAAAAAAAAATAGTAAAAATGAGTATCACCAAGTGGTGAAAATCAAAGGCTTTAGAGTCTTAAAAAAGGCGGGGGGCACCTGGAGGCTCAGTGGGTTGGGCCTCTGCCTTTGACTTGGGTCGTGATCTTAGGGTCCTGGGATGGAGCCCCGTGTCAGGCTCTCTGCTTGGGGGCAGGGAGCCTGCTTCCCCCTCTCTCTCTGCCTACTTGTGATCTCTCTGTCAGATGAATAAATAAAAATCTTTTTTTTTTTTAAAAAAAAGGCAAGAAAATCAAGGGCTTTAGAGCCTCAAGGACTGCTTTGTAATATTACTTTGGCCCACCACATGGGCAGTCACTTAATCTCTCTGAGCATTTCGTCTGTCAAATAGGGAGATTTGTCTCATTTGATGATTCTAAGCAAAAAATGAGAATACAGGCGCCTAGGTGGCTCAGTGGGTGAAAGCCTCTGCCTTTGGCTCAGGTCATGATCCTGGGATTGACCCAATCCAGGTCAGGGTCCTGGGATTGAGCCCTCCATCGGGCTCTCTGCTCAGCGGGGAGTCTGCTTTCCCTTCTCTCTCAGTCTGCCTCTCTGCCTACTTGTGATCTCTCTCTCTCTCTGTCAAATAAATAAATAAAATCTTTTTTAAAAAATGAGAATACATATTTAAAGTAAGTAGCACAGTGCCTGACACATAATAAAGTGCTCCACAACAGCAATTATTGGACACCATGTCTCCTATACTTCATGGTCCCTCCTCCCTCTTTTGCCGAGGGATTTGAAATGTGCAAAGAAAGGAAATGTGCATTGCATCTTCCTTCCACCCCATTTTCTTGATAAATAGCTCACTTTCCCTATACTCTTCTTTTTCAGTTTGCAGACTTGGTGGCTCCTGCCTACTCCCTTCCCTGGCTCTATGAGGAAAAGCCCCACCACTGGTTCTACTTTCTAGCTCATCACAGTTATATATCTGTCCCAGATTTGAGTGGGGCACAAAATACTTAGAGAAAACAGATGTCTTTCAAGGGACATGTTGCTAAGTGTACTAGTGAAGATTACTTGCATTACTGCCACTTCCCAATTTAAAAAAATCTAAAAATGCCCTACAAAGAGATCACAACATGAAGGCATTGTTTAAAACTTCTTTTCCCATTTTTGCCTGCTTTTCTAAACCTTCTTTGATAGCTGAGACTCAAATTTACATAAGAGCTAGTAACCATTTAGCTGTTCCCCAACCTATTCCCTAGTAACGTCTGCGTTTAGTCTTTTCAAAAAAGACTTAAACTTTAGCTGAGGTGGGAGGTGGTGGTAGTGGTGGAAATTTAATAAAGGGTGGCATCCTCTTCCTGAAGAAGAAATACAAAGCTATCAACATCTTTTACCCAACTGCCTGTTTCCTTCCTCCCGTTCTGTCTTAAGGAAAGTGGTCCAGCTGTAACCACCATACTCCCCCCACCCCCCCCACCCCCGCAAGCAACTGAACCGCCTATGATGTCATAATCACAACCCCATTACCTCATCCTGCTGGGGGGTGGGGGTGCGTAGAGGATGGAGGAGGAGTGAAGAGCCCTGGGCCCACCTCAGCTTTACAAAGTGTTTTGGGTGAGGGTTAATTACTGAACCAATTGGGTACAGCCCCGCAACCGTTACAAGTCTTAGATTTATAAGGCTCGAGGCGATCCGGCAGCTGGAAGAGGGGCTCCTGGGACTCAGAGCAGGCCCTGATCGGCTCTTGGACTACATTTCCCAAAAGCCTTCACGCCGCGGACGGGTCCTCTGCTGGCGGAAGGGGGATTCTTTCTGAGAGGCGGCCGTAGAGGGCGGGACAGGAGAGCAGGTAAGAGGAACTTTGGCTATTTCTGTTACGCGGCCCGAATGGAGTAGGGGGCCAAACTTGAGCCAGTGTTGGAACCGAGGGCGAGGGGAATGGCTTTGTTTACCTTCGACCGACACGGTCTCCCCCGCGGGTTTGGAGATGTGCCGCCAACTGGGCCCGTCCACCATCTGCAATATTTTGGAGGGGGTGACTTGATAGTGAGGAAACCACGTTCATCCCTCAATCAAAGAGCCTGACTCATTCCCGACGGCAGTTTCCGAAAAAGACTTTGAGAAAGAAACGACGCAGGGTTTGAGACTCCGCGGACGGTTCAGGGCGATTCTGCGAATCAGAGCAACCCCCCCACTCTCCTAAGGGGCCCGTTGGTTCATGCCGGCGCCTTTTAAGGGCACCGTGGGGCGAACGGAGCGCTCAGAGCTGCTCCGGCCGCGGCCCTGGGAGCTGGAGGAGCCGCGGTAGGTGCCGAGGGCAGGTGGCGCTGGGGCCTCGGGGCGGGCACCTCGACCGTCCCTCCCTCCTTCCCTCTTTCCCTTCCCCCAGCCCGGTCGCGCGCGCGGCACGGCCTCTTTGGACGCCTCCGCGGGGAGAGCACGGGACCCGGTGGGGGAGGGGTTGGCAGAGTGCTAAGTCCCAGACCCTCTACATCCCCTGCGTCCTGAGTTCGCTTCCCGCGGCCAGATGATGGAAGCTGATTGGGAAAAGGCGAAAGACAGCCCCCCTGAATGAGCCCTGGTGCCCCCCCTAGGGGCTAGCGGACGCCCCATGCCCCACCCCGCAGGGACAGGCAGGGCAACCGAGGGAGAGGTTGAAGACTGGAGGGGGGCCTAGCCTTTTGCTTCTTCATCGGGGTGGGGGGATGGGGGCTCCCTACTTGTCACCCCTATCCCCGCCAGAGCCATATGGAGGAAGAGCAGTCAGGTCCCCACTTACCTGTTCATGCACCTCCCTGCCTCCCTCATGTTTTTCTTTAGTGTCCCCCAGAGGTGTCGGGCTGGGACCTGGGGGGAAGATCCCCAGGGGATTTGTGACTCTCCTCCGCCTTGGTCTGACTTGATCTTAGGTTCTCCAGGTTTCAGCACAGCCTCAGCATCCCTAAAACCCGAATGTCAGGGGCTCCTGCCATCCAATAGGAGATGGGGTGGGGGTCCATTCTTTATTTTAGGGGGCTGATGGTGGAGGGAAAGCCTGGATTGAGAGTTGGGCCTGGTGGGGTGGTGGGGAGGGCCTAGCGGCCTGCTGCTCTGTGAAGGGCTGAGCCCTGTGCCAGTTGTTAAGCTGAGAAGTTTTAACTTGTTTAGTGAACGTTCAGGGCTGTCTCTGCCCCTCAGATATACAAAATGGAAGGGGAAGGAAGGCGGCAAGAGAGGGTTTCTTACACTTTTTTCTATGCCTGCCTGAGAAAGAGGAGGCCCCTCGCGGAGCTGGTTTGCCTTCTTTTGTGTCCTGGTTTGATTCCTTATGGCTTCCGTTCTGTTCCCCCTCTCAGCCTGGCCTGTTTTAGGAAACTCAGGCTGAGAGTATCAGTTGCGTGGTGGTAGTTGCATTGTTCCAATTACCGCCGTGTGTGGCCACATCCCAACAATTAAAATGCAGAAAAACACAAAATCACTCTCTTCACTTGATCCCAGAGAGGGCTGGGAGTTTGCTGTTTGGCCAAATGCCTCATGAAAAGCTTGAAAGAGTTTGCTTCACTCCCTCCTCTTCATGGCTGGTCAGTCTGAGGCCTGAGATCTCTGGGGTAAAGGATTGCAATTAGGTTCCCTGTCTAGTTGATCTTTTGGGGGCAGAGTTAAGAAACCAAGAGCAGAAGTGATACAAGCTTTAGCTTTTTCCACAAGAACATAGGGGAAGCCACTGAAGGGAACTCTCAGGAAGCTGGAACTTGGTTCAGGGTGGTAATAATAATTATGCATGAAAATGATAGTTAAGTGTAATGATGATTGACTTCTCCTACAGCTTCCAAAAAACTGCAGGTACATCTACATGTAGTCCTTTGCTCTTCCTTACCTACTTCTCTCTGAGGTGGGGATGCAGTAGAGATGATTCTCTCTTTTTGCAAAAGCAGAAAGTGATCTGCCACCAAGGTCATAGGAGAGCCGATTTGGGCTTCCCTAGGTGTTCAGGTGAGGGAGGTTGGCATCCAGCCAAATAGATAAACCCAATTGCCTTCTTCATCTTAATGATATTATCACTCGTGGCATTCTTAGGCTGTGTAGAGCAACAAACAGGAGGGTTTGAGAAACAGCAGTCTATGTGGACTCCTGATTTATAGAAGCTGGATGGTATGCTTTTTGCATTTTGATATTTTGTGTTATAGTGTACCCTTGACAGATTAATAAGACAGTTTTTTTTCTGCCCATTTTACACGTAGGTTAACTAAGGCCAAGAGAAGTCAAATTATTTCCCAGAACTATCATAGCAAATTGGAGCAAGACTTAGATTTCTCGAATGTTTGTTGTATCTACTAGAAAATGCTACATACACCCTCTGATGAGCTGTCTGCCTGCTGGTCATTTCTGGGAATAGGCAGAACCATATGGAAACACTAGGTTATCCTCCCCTCCTCCATTGAGCAAGGCCCCTCAGGCAATTGTGTGGGCTTGAAGCCTGTTCTCTGATAGAATTAGTTTGCTTATACTGAAATTGACCATGAGAAAGAGTCTTGATTAATTGAATCCATGGTCTTTGAGTAAGATCAGGCTAAAAACTTAGTTGAATGAAGTCATACAGTTGTTTTTAACATGTATAGAGTAATGTAATTGGAAAAACCCTGGTAACATTTCTTTATTTTACCATTTAGTAAGAGAATATATCAGTATGTGTTAGGAAACAACAATATATCAAACATTCAAGCTAGAGGAGAACATAAAACCTTGTTCACTTTGATTGGTCTGAAGCAAAAAATATTCCTACAACAAGTGCCCCTCCCTGTTCCCTGTTACTATTTCTGTAGTTTAGGGAAAGGGTACTTCTCTGTTTCTGATTGGAAGATAAAATATTGGGGTAATGAGAATGGAAGTAACCAGAGGGCGTCCCTCTCTCACTTGAGCTGTTTTTAAGTGGTGCTGGTACGCTGGGTAGACAAAGCATAGCATGAACCAGGTTAAGAGTGGCATATAGGTTTCAACTTGCTTGCTAACTCCAGTTCATTGTACTGGTTAACTGGAATGCCAAGTTCAGGGTGTTTCTGAGGCTGTGTTTAGGCTTTGCAGGAAAGAGTTGTGATCAATTAATGACGTCTGCCAGAGGCCTGGCATAGGGATGCTGCGGTATGTGTGCCATGCATTTTCCACCTTTGGGCCAGGTACATCTCTAATATCACTTGGGGCTGGTCCCTCTGTAATTGGCAGACTCAGCAGGCATGACTGGAGAGGGAAGTCCCAATGGTGCTAGAATGGTGCTGCAGTGGCAGAAGACGGCTCACGAGTGAGGTCTGGAAGAACGACAGGGAAGACATCCATCATTTGCTCCAAAGTGTGCAAGTCAAATCCTGGGGAGAATCATGATAACCCTGATCACTGAGCAGCTACAGAAGCAGACTCTGGATGAGCTGAAATGCACACGCTTCAGCATCAGTCTGGTAAAAGACCAGTCTTTCTGCTTCTCTACGACCCCCTCCCCCTTTTTTCTGAGGCTGTTTGTTGCTACTACTTTCCCCGTGTCCTGTGCCGTATGAGTCATGGTACTTGAACTGGAAGAGTCTACTAAAGGCTTAAAACCCAACCCAAAAGGAAGGGGGCAGGTATTCTTGCATTGATAGAGAAGGGACACCAAAACTTGGGTGGAGAATGGTTTGAGATATTGGAAGATAGGGATTGTTTTACTCACTAACTTTGGGAAGACAAGAAGAGAACATTTAGGAGTCCCTCACATCCCTATAGCCCATGAATTCCAGGAGTGAGCTCAAGAGGGCTTCCTGGAGATCTGTGTCCTGAACCTGAATCATGATGGATATTCTCTCTCTTATAGCCTCTGCCTGATCATGCGGACATCTCCAACTGTGGGAACCCTTTCCAGCTTGTGTCTGGTAAGGCATTGTGTCTGTGTATATGCCCATGCTTCCATCTACACCTTTCTCGCACTGGTTTCCAGTGACCCCGGCTAGCTAGCCTACGTCCACAACCTCGCTGCCAGGGTCACCTGCTGAGATTGATGCTCGCCTCCATTTTACTGCACCAGCATGGAAGTTACTTGTTTAGTTGGCTCTTAATGGAGCCTTGATGGGACTTTTATAACCCGGTTTTATTTATTTGCTCGTTTATTTTTTTGCCCCCCCAATATGTTTTTTTTTTAAATAAGTAGTATGTTCATGTAGTTCAAAAAAAAAATTTTTTTTTTTTTTTAAGATTTTATTTATTTGACAGAGAGAAACACAGCGAGAGAGGGAACACAAGCAGAGGGAATGGAAGTGGGAGAAGCAGGCTTCCTGCAGAGCAGAGAGCCCGATGCGGGGCTCGATCCCAGGCCCCTGGGATCTGACCTGGGCCGAAGGCAGACGCTTAACGACTGAGCCACCCAGGCGCCCCAGAATTTTTTAAATAATAAAAGTTTATAGGTTATAGTGAGAAAAGTCTGCTTTCTCCATCTTCCACCATCTCCCTAAAAGCAGCTCTTGTTATTACTCTGTCTATCCATCGAGTTTGTTTATAGAAATAGAAGCAGATATAAATGTGTATTTTTTATTCCTGCTAAAGGTTACATACTATATATATTATTTGCAGTTTTTTTGTAAACCTAACTATAATATAGCCAGAAGATCTTTCCATACCAGTGTGTTAATTTGAGTGTTTCTTTGTGGGTGGCCAGACACAAAGGAACATAAATAGTCTTAGGGTTTCCCAAGCACACCTTCCACCGTCAAAGGCCTTCCCTACACTGTTTGCACTGTCTAGGAATTAAAATGATCTTTTACCTGATGGATTACCTCTTACTCCTTGGCAGTCCTAACTCCTATCTTGGTGCTGGTGACACATAGGAAGGGGAAAGACTAAGGAAGAAGAGCATGGGCCTGCTTGTCACAACTTGGGGCTGGTGGGTGGGGGAGCAGAATAGGATTAGGTGGAGTGAGGAATGAGCAGAGCACACATGCATTTGCTTCTCTTGAATAGGTCTACCTTTGAGAGAGAGTGGCAGGCAGTATATGAGACTATTTTCAATTTCAGGTGGTTCCTCATAATGGAGGCAGTATTGGATAGTGGTTAAGAGACCTAGCCTTAACATCAGACAGACCTGGGTTTGAATCCTCCTTTGGTCATTTTATTCCTGCATGACTTTGAATAAGTTATTGGACTTCTGTCATCTGTGAAATGGGGATAATAATACCTCCCTCGGGCGCCTGGGTGGCTCGGGGGGTTAAAGCCTCTACCTTCAGCTCAGGTCATGATCTCAGGGTCCTGGGATCGAGCCCCACATCGGGCTTTCTGCTCAGCGGGGAGCCTGCTTCCCCCTTTCTCTCTGCCTGCCTCTCTGCCTGCTTGTGATCTCTCTCCTCTCTGTCAAATAAATAAATAAAATCTTTAAAATAATAATAATAATAGTAGTAGTAGTAGTAATAATAATAATAATAATAATAATAATAATAATAATACCTCTCTCATGAGGTTTTGGAGAAATCTCCCATGAAGTGCTCATTACATGGTGTGGCAAGTAGCCCTTCAAAATATGTTAGCTCTCATTAATACTCTTTTTATTGTGAATGTTTTCCAGAAGGTGCTTCCTGGAGGGGCCTGCCCCACTGTTCCTGTGCCGAGTTCCAGGACAGCCTCAACCTCAGCTACCACCCCTCAGGCTTGAGCCTGCACCTCAGACCACCCAGCCCAGGAAGTTCCCCACAGGAGCAGCCCCTCTCCCAAGTCCTAAGCCCTGAGCCCCCAGACCCAGAGAAGCTTCCTGTGCCCCCTGCCCCTCCATCCAAGAGGCACTGCCGTTCACTCTCAGTGCCCGTGGACCTGTCTCGCTGGCAGCCGGTGTGGCGGCCCGCCCCCTCCAAGCTGTGGACTCCCATCAAGCACCGGGGCAGTGGTGGAGGGGGTGGGCCGCAGGTGCCTCACCAGAGCCCCCCAAAGCGGGTCTCCAGCCTCAGGTTCCTCCAAGCTCCCAGTGCCTCTTCTCAATGTGCCCCGGCCCACAGACCCTACAGTCCCCCTTTCTTCAGCCTGGCCCTGGCCCAAGATTCCTCTCGACCCTGTGCCACCTCACCACAGAGTGGCTCCTGGGAGAGTGATGCTGAGTCCCTGTCACCTTGCCCGCCCCAGCGCCGCTTCTCCCTGTCACCCAGCCTGGGCCCACAGGCAAGCCGCTTCTTGCCCTCTGCCCGGAGCTCCCCTGCATCCTCCCCAGAGCTGCCCTGGCGACCTCGAGGGCTCCGCAATCTTCCCCGAAGCCGCTCACAGCCCTGTGATCTGGATGCCCGCAAAGCAGGAGTCAAGCGGCGCCACGAGGAGGACCCCCGGCGGCTGCGGCCTTCTTTGGACTTTGACAAGATGAATCAGGTGGGACCAGTAGGACTAGAGAAACTTGGTTGGGAGCAGAGAGACTATTCCATTTTCCCTGAGAGCTGTCCTCTATTTCCATGCACTCCTGGAAGGTTCCTTTCTTTTTTATTTAAAAAAAAATCTTTTCTTAATTTTTAAGTAGGCTCCACACCCAGCATAGCGCCCAACCCGGGGCTTGAACTCAGCACCCTGAGATCAAGACCTGAGGTGAGAATCCAGAGTTGGACACTTAACCGACTGAGCCATCCAGGCATCCCTGAAAGGTTCTTTTCTGTCTGAGCTTTTGCTAGGATGATTTACCCTCCTGGTTGCCCAGGACTGTACCCATTTTAGCCCTCAAAGCCCATGTCCTGTGTTACTCCAGGTCTAGAAAAACTGAGGTGAGACCCATGTTAAATCTTGTAACTGGAATTTTTTTTTTCCCCGATTGTTCCGCTAAGGGCATTTTCCCCTCCACTCTAAGGATGCATAAGCCATAAAAGTCCCATCAGCAGTGCCCTGCCCCTTCTTGACCTCAGGGCTCATTTTGCCACTTGGCCATTACTGTTTCCTTTGCGTCTGTGAGGGCTTAAGCAGAATGGATTGCTGCATCATTCACATTCAGCAAATGCGTTTTCAGTTGCTAGTGTGAGTACAGCTGTTGTATCCAATTGCCCACTTTTTTCATACCCTTCCTTCCACTGGGTCACAAACCTCTTTGGGAATCTACATGGTTACACATAGAGTCATTCTTCCAACAAGTCAGCAGATGTTTCTGAATATCTGCTATGTACCAGGCTGTGACTAGGCACTTGCAATATTATGAAACATACGGACAATATTCCTGCCCACAGGAAGCTTATAAATGAGCTCTTAATCTTGAATCTCATAGAAACTGTGGATTCTTTGGCTCATTTCTCAAAGAATTTGTAGAAACTATTAATTTTCCAAATGTTAGCAGGTAGTTCACATATTTCACCCTAAAGTCTAGGACTCATTTTTTTTTTTTTAATTCTTTCTTCTTTTTTTTTTTTTTAAGATTTTATTTATTTGACAGAAAGAGGTCACAAGTAGTCAGAGAGGCAGGCAGAGAGAGAGAGAGGGAAGCAGGTTCCCCGCTGAGCAGAGAGCCCGATGCGGGACTCGATCCCAGGACCCTGAGATCATGACCTGAGCTGAAGGCAGAGGCTTTAACCCACGGAGCCACCCAGGCGCTCCTCTTCTTCTTCTTCTTCTTCTTAAAGATCTTATTGATTGGACAGAGCACAAATGGGGGAGTGGCAGACAGAGGGACGGGGAGAACCAGGCAGAGGGAGAGAGAGAAGCAGGCTCCCTTTAGAACAAAGAGCCCTCCACAGGGCTTGATCCCAGGAATCTGGGGATCATGACCTGAGCCGGAGACAGATAATTAACCGACTGAGCCACCCAGGCACCCCAAGCCTAGGATTCCTGCCTGCAAGAGTAATCAAGAGGGACACTTGGAAACACAGCTTGGACCCGGTTTTGTGGAAGTTGGTATCTTTTTTTGCAATCTTAACTTTGCTGTTTGTTTGACAGAAACCATACTCAGGAGGTCTCTGTCTCCAAGAAGCAGCCCGGGAAGGCAGCAGCATCTCTCCACCGTGGTTCATGGCCTGTAGCCCCCCACCCCTCTCTGCTTCCTGCAGCCCCACTGGGGGTTCCTCGCAGGTGCTGAGTGAAAGCGAAGAGGAGGAGGAGGAGGGGGCCGTGCGGTGGGGGCGGCAGGCACTGAGCAAGCGGACACTGTGCCAGCAGGACTTTGGGGACCTGGACTTGAATCTAATTGAGGAGAACTAAAACTGAGAGGCTACTTCCTGGGGCCACACAGACTGACTCTCTATGGCTACTAACAAGTGTCGAGGCCCCAAGGCCAGGGGCCCAGCCTGGGAATGGGGGTGAGTGGAGGGCTCCGACTCAGGGCAGCCGGAAATCTTCTCGCTCCAGGAAGCTCGACCATGCCAAGAGACTGGCCGGGACAAGATAAACGGAGCTGGTGGCGGGAGGGACAGCCCCAGAGCAGACCCTTCCCATGGCGGCCCTGAGTGTGAGTATCCCTGCCACCGAGAAAGCAATGGGCAGGGAAGGATGGGGTCTCCTGACCCCAGCTCGGGGAATTTCACTAGCCCCTTTGCTTCAAAGGGCACTCGTGTCTTAGAATTTGGCCAGGGTGGGGGGTTCATTCAGCCTCCTCGGAGAAATTGTGTGAGAGTGTGTGTGTGTGTGGGAGTGTACTTGGGAAAAGGTGTGTTTGCGTAGCCTTAGGGAAGGAAGGCAGTTGCTCCTTAATAGCAGAGCGTCGTGATACCCCCAGGATCTTGAATTTTCACGGGATAGCAGGCTTATTCAAGGAGTCAAGAGGAGGGCACCAAGTTTTTCTTTTTTCTAAGTAGCTCTGGAACCAGGCTTATGATCCATAAGCACCACTGGCTCTGCAGAGGATTCTCTTTGGGGTATGCCAGTGTCTTTTAAGTGCTGTGACCCCAGCCAATGGTCTTTTTCTTAGGCCCATCCCCTCTCCTAGGTAGATCTAATATTAGGACTGGAGAGGGCTCTTTACATTGATTCTGAGCTGGCCTTTCTTTTCTCATCAGATTGCCTAGGCTATATACAACCTGCCTTTGTCTCTAAGATGTAAGCGCATGTGGGCAACTGAGGCAGAGTTGGAGGGAGTCCATCTTCTTTCCCTCTCTACTGATGGGACTTTTTTCCCCCTCATTCTCTGAGCTTTAAGGGTTGAGAACATGGAGGGAAGGCTCTGTATTGGTCCCCATCATCTGAGGCCCACCTGCAGCAGAAGTGGCATTCAGTGCCCACTAACCATGGGTAAGCTCATCCCAGCACTGCCCTTTGGAAGCAGACTGTAGGGAAACTTGTTTGAAGATCCAGGCCTAACCTCTTTTCTGACCTGCTTGAGAAAGCGGAAGGGGATGTGAGCATTTACCAGTTTGCTTGTCTTCCATTCCTGCCAGGAAATGTTTATTTGCCTCTAATTGGACCTGAGAGACCTCAGGGAGGTTGGGGCTCGCTGAGGGGTTGGCTGAGGATGTGTAAAGCAACGGCTATGAGAATCAGCTGGGAGTTTGTTGTTGTTGGATTGAATTTCCTTTTTTTTTTTTTTTGGTTTCTCACCCATAACTTGAGCCAGGGCAGTAGGTCCCAGTGGCTGCAGTGATGGGTTTAACGGCTGCTGGACCCTTGGTAGGCCTGGCACCAGTGGAGATATATACCAACGGCGCCAAATAGCTTGTGAGGCTTTACCCAGCTTTGGTTGACCCTGCACAACTGAATTGGACCTGCCCTTCCGGTTTATTGGAGGAAGGGTGTTCTCTCCGATTTCCAGGGTGTCTTAGGATCCAATTCTTCATGTTAGGGAAGAAGACCAAAGCTCACATGTTTTCTTCATCATGAAATTGAACCTGTCATTTTCTTGGTTGCCCACGTGTTGGATAGGAGAGTCACCGAGGCTGCAATGTCCTCACCTCCACTCCTGAGGAAGTGGCCATTTCTTCTGGAGCCTCTGGCTCTAGAGGTTCTACCCTTCCAGGGCTCTGCCCCTTCTCCTGCTAGTTACCAGGTATTACCAGTGAGCTATCAGGTCTGTAGGGGCCTGAAAGAGGCTCTCTGGAGAATCCAGGGAAACTGGGAGCCCAGGAGTTGCCCCTCCTTGGTTTCATCCCTCCCTTGGCTCTTCTCCTTTAGGCCCTAATTTCCCTGGTGCCAGCTTCTTTTTCTCCTGGGGCATCCTTATCCCTGGGCTCTCTGCTGCATATTGGCTGTGCTAGCTTCCAGTAGGCCACTGGCAAGGCCGGTGGGGTCTCTGCAAGCCCTAAGCTGAAGAAGTGAGGGTAGTAATTCTCCCTCTACTCTGGCTTCCCCAAAGCCCTAGGGGTGCGATCCTTAGGGGAGAGGGTCTACAGATACCATATTTGAATTCTATTACTTTAAGATCTGGAAAGTTAAACTAGTTGAAACTGTCATCTTGCTTCCCAGTCCAAGCACCCATGACCCTGGGGACAAGCCTTTTCAAGAAGTGGTTCATTTTGCTTTACACAGTAGATCTGTTCCAACAGTTCTGTGTAAGCCAGATGCTATTTTGTGATGCATTTGGACTGCTGACCATTTTAAAAGCAGCCTGTGTGATTGCTTCTTTTGTAAAGCAAGCAACCTCCCTCTAATTTAGCTGTTTTGACTATTTGGATTTTCACATATTGGGCTTACCCAGAGTGGAGCACACCTTTACAGGGCTGTGGTTGACGCTGGGTAGACATCTGCATCTGTGTTGTGTGTGTGGTGTGGCTGACCAGTAGGTGAGTATTCCTGCGTGTGTGAGTGAAGCCACTCCCAGGCTGGTGCTCTCCTCCTGTGCCCGGTGACTGCCCAGTGGCAGCTCTAGCTGCCCTTCACTCCCACCTGCTGCCAAAGTCCCTGTGCTAATGGGATTACAAATACAAAAAGTGGAAAAAAATTTTTTCGTAAACTTTGTTTTATATTAAAAAAAAAATCCATTAAGTCTGTGTGTGTTAAACATGAGGTCCTGCCTCTGTGGCTGTGTTTGAAAAAATAAAGTTTTATTAGAATAATTCATTTTCCCAAGCAATCTTGTGTACTACAGTGTCTTCTTCCCTTCTCCACAAAGAAAGGCAAGGAGGAAGCAGAGAGAAGGCCACCTAACTCTAACAGCCTCTTCCTCTAGTGCATGGCTGGGCCTTCACCCTTGGAGGGCAGTATCTGGTCCCTAAGCCCTTCATGGCATGGCAGTAATATCCTATGGCCCAGGCCTGTGTTAGGCCTTGGTTATTTCTGGCAGTCTGATTTGGTCTTTGTTTCCCTGGTACCTATCTCTTCCGTACGGTCACTCTTCCAGCAAGTTGACATCAAGTATTTATACATTCTAGCTCCCTGAGAAGTGTTTGGTGGTCCAGTCAGGAACTTGTCTGGATTGGTTTGTAGGCTTTAGGAAGTGGGGAGAAAGCAGGCTGAGAGACTTGACAGGGAATCTTTTTCTAGGAGTTTTCACATCTTGTACCCTAGAGAGATGGAGATTTAGTCATCGGAATTTAGATTCCAGGGACCTAGGCAATTTCTCCATTCTAAAAATTATCCTAACAGCAGAGCTTCTCTCTTGCCCTAGAAGTTGGTATTTTCCGTAATGCTTCAGTTTGGGTCGTTTGTGTGTTCAGGGAAGCTGTGTGGTTCATTCTCTTTAGACATTGCTATTCCACCCTTTTCCCTGAGTTAGCATTCTTCCAGTTTGTGTGGGTGAAATGTAGTTGCTTAGAGATCCAGCCAGGAGCCTCTGTCCCTGAGGCGTAGCCTTTCTTTAGCAGTTGTGGTGCTGACTTGCCAGGCGCAAGAAGAGTCAAGTTGCTTAGCCTCCGTCCCAGTTTCCTGCATCAAATTTGTGGTACTCATCGTTGAATACCAATGAAGTGTGCGGGAGAACAGGATTGGCTTGATAACCTGGAGCAGGAACCTTTGAGGGGATGAAAGTACACTCCAAAAAGGGGGGCAGTTGTCACCTGCCCCCCAAACAAAGGAGGGGTTTTGAGAAGGGCGGGGCTTTGGCATGTGGTTAAAGGCGGCTCAGTATTAGAAGTTTTTCTCTTTAAAACTGCTGCTGTTTCATTTCACCTATTGTTTGAGCAAGGGTAAAGTTTGAACATCTAAAGTGACTTTGCTTTTTTTCCTTTATGTTCATTTTGTTGTTGTTGTTTTTGTTGTTGTTAGATTTTTATTTTGTTTATTTTTTGTGAGGCAAAGTGAGATTTCATTTTCCATTCTTGAAGTCCTGCTAGTATAGGAAAGAATGTAAACTCCATGAGGACAAGGATTTTTTTCAGTGTTGCGTCCCCACTTTGAAAAGTTTCTGGCACATGAAAAGAGCCTGCCATGTTTGTTGAATGAATTGCTCATCTTTGCCTTCCCATCCCTGAACTTAGGCACATTTCTGTCTCTGGTGCTGAGAAGCCAGCTTTGAACACTGGGGCAATAATTAGAGCTCCATATAGGAGAAAATCCCAACAGTGAACTTTGGTAGAAAACCTGCAAGGCAGCCAGCCAGGTCTTAGGAATTCACTCTTGTTCTCCTCTTTCCAACTATAGTTTGTGGGCCATGTGCTTTAAGAGATGTGTCTTGGCCCAGGAAAGCATTCTGATTCAGGTCTCAGGTGAGATGGAAGTTCCAAGGAATAGGGAGAGAAAAAGTTCAAGGAAATGTTTCCTTGGTTCTCCACAGGGTTAGTTCTAGAATGGCTTTCCAAGAAGTTTCATATTTTTTCGAAAGTCAGTAGTTGCTGCCCGCCCCCTCTTGGAGCCCTGTACCTTTGCTGCAAGTATGTCAAGGATAAAAAAAAAAGTATGGATAAGAGTTACCTGGGTCGCTACATAAGTCTTAGAGAAAGAACTAGCTACTACTCTTTCTGTCTGTAGGGCAGGTAATTAAAGAAACGGTCAGTTTTAGGATAACAATCAGGGATTGTTTCTAGACCCTTTGTCTTTCTGGTTATCTATTTCCATACATACTCATTCTGCATCCATAAAACTATGCAACCTGTGCTAATCTGACACTATCAATGGTAATGATTGAGGTTTCCCAGTTTCTGGTGTGCAAGACTATCTGGGTCAAAT
This sequence comes from Procyon lotor, assembly GCA_028646535.1. Classification (NCBI taxonomy): domain Eukaryota; kingdom Metazoa; phylum Chordata; class Mammalia; order Carnivora; family Procyonidae; genus Procyon; species Procyon lotor. The sequence goes on along the minus strand of CM053607.1, from coordinate 105,161,589 downwards.
TTCAGTATCTCCCCTTCTCTACTGTCCCTTTTCTATCAGGAGTTATCAATCTCCCACACCAATATTAAGTGAATTGAGATATGAGTGGTGGGGTTTTCTTTGCTCCCACTCCCACTGCTTCCATGGTAAGATGAGAAGCTATTGAACCAGAGAAGAGAATCTCTTTATTGCTGGTCTCATTCCAATTCCCCTCAAAGTTTAACTGAGAAACTCCTGTACTTAATAACATTAGAGGACTTAGAAAGAGAAGAAGTTCCATGGCTTTAGGCCAAAATAACAGGATGTTGGAAGCACATGGACCTTCACCCAGTGAAAAGAGTGGTATTCTAACATCCACTGGATGTAGCACATTGGTCAGTTGGAAAGGAACCCATGACGTACTGGTAGTATAGAATAGAATGGTACTATGTCATGGGCCAGTCGGAAGAAAGATACTGTGTCCCATGGACAATGGGGAGAGTTTCCTAAGAGATAATGATAGGAATGGTAGGGCCTATTTTCAGGATAGGAAATCAATAGGTATTGGGGCGCTAACTGCTTAGCTCAAAACACCAACCCGAGGTACCTTGGTCTTCAAGCCCCCCCCTCCCCCCCGCAGTAGAAGTCTTTGGTGGCAGACGCCGGTAAGCAAAAGCCTTCTCACATCCAGTACCCCACCCCCCAGAAGGAAGGTTGGAACCAGGATGGTGCCATGGAAGACAGAAGGACCCGCCCACTTCCCCACCCCGGCCGAAACTGCAATTCCCCTCCCTGCCGCAGGGGGCACTGCAGGCCCCGGGGAGGTTGGGGCGGAGCGCTGCGAGGGGCCAGGAGCTGCCGCCCCGCTCCGGAGCGCGGGGGGCGCTGTGCGGGGCCCAGGCTGCGGCTCCGCTCCCGGCCACGGGGGGCGCTGCGCGGCGCCGGTGGTTGGTGGTGGCTGTTGGGGGGGGGTGGGGGGGGAGCCGCGGCCGCGGGTGGTGCGGAGGGAGGCCTTGCGGGCGGATCGGGCGCTCAGCGGCAGAGGTGGTGGGAGGCGGCGGGCGGGAGCGCGGGTCTGGCCGGCCCTGGCGATGGCGGACGCGGCGGCCTCCCCGGTGGGCAAGCGGCTGCTGCTTCTGTTCACGGATAACGCGGCCTCGTCCTCGGCCTCGGTCCCCGCGGCGGCGGCGGGCGGAGATCCGGGGCCTGCGCTGCGCACTCGGGCCTGGCGGGCCGGCACGGTGCGGGCCATGAGCGGGGCGGTGCCCCAGGACCTAGCGGTGAGTGGCGGCCGAGGCGGGCACTTGAGGCCGGGGCTGCGGGGCCTGCGGGCGGCCTCCCCGGGGGCCTTTGTGAGGGGGCGGTGGGGTGGGGGTGACCCAGTTCCGCGCCCCCAGATCTCCTTAGCGCCCCCCACCGGCTCCTCAGCACCCCGAGCTCTGGCCGGCATGGCTTCCGCGTCGGGGTGCGCGCCCCGTTTCCCCCGGGGGGCGGCCAGGGCGCCAGGAGCTGCCGCCTCCACCCGGGAGGCCCCGCCTCCTGAGGGACCCCTTTCTCAGCCTCCCCCCGGCCAAACACGCCTCGGGAGCAGGCTCCCGAACCCTGGGTGCCCGGGCCCGTCAGAGTTCTACTGGTGCTGTCGCTGCCTCCTGAAAGACGCGGACCTGTAGTTCCCAGCCTCCCTGGAAACCTGCGCCCTGTTCCCTTCCTCCCGGAGCCCCGAGTGGGGCGGGAATGTGGGCAATTGTGGGAGGCACAGAGGCTGCAGTTGGAGCTGCTCGGGGCTTTTTTATCTGGCAGTTACTTCCTCCTTGTCTGAGCCGGGCTCGGCCTGGCGGTCTCCAGAAAGGCCAGCTCCTAGGATTCTCTTCGGGCTCCTTTCTCTTTGAGCTTCTGGGTGACAGGAGCTGCAGTTGTGGCTGTTTTTGTAAGTTTGAGATGTGTCTTAGCAGCCGAATGGAGCTAGTAGGTGGTGCTTTTTTGCTCCCAGCTTGGCTACTCTCTCAACCCTGGGAGAGGTTTTGTTTTGAAACTTTGTGTTGGAGCTCGGGTACTTTCGAATACTTGCCTTGGTATATTTTGTGATTAAAGGTGTTCAGTAAAATAGAACTTAATTAGTATTTGGGATCATGTGTTGTTTTTGCTAATGTGGCGGCAAAATACTGTCTTTGAGCTTTGGCAAGCCCCTTTAGTTCCTCATTCTGGTAGCGGCCCTAGCTTCTCTGTTAAGAGACTCTTAAAATAGGGAGATTCTTTTGGAATGTCATACATCAGCAGGCAGAAGATAAATTTTCGTGATGAACTTGCTCCTGCAGATATTGTATTTGTTATAAATTGAAATGATTTTTGGGCATTTGATATTAATATTGTAGGTTTCTGATACTCGTTGTTCTATTTATTGATTAGTGGTGTTGGGCTTTTCCCTCTCCCCCTTATCAAGCTTTATGGGTTGTTTGGCTTGCGTTTGGCTTAGCCTTTGCTTCTGCTGCTTGAGTTCACATTCTTTGATCTTTTCTCCATGCTAAGTAAGAAAAGGCTGCTTGGTCATTTATTTATGAGGCTTCAGTGGGACGAATTTGTAAAAAGATATCAGAAATATAAGGGGATGAGGATGATGATTAAGAAGGGGATTTGGATTTAAATTCCTCCGTGCTTTCTTCAAAAGACTGCTTTCTAGGTTGGGGTGGGGAAGAGGTGCCTCTGTGAGAGCCAGTAATTCACCCCCGTAAATGCAAAACATAACGAAGATTCACCATTATATACATACTTTGACCCACGGCCTAGCCTGCCTTAGCTTTTCAGTTGGAATTTTATATTCTAGTTGTTTCCTCCATCAGATGAATTGCTAATGAGCTCTGCACCTGAAATGGCTACCCATTCACTTTGTTGTTTGCTGGGCTCCCTAAGGGCAGAGGTTTTTGAAGCTCCCTGAAATGCTGGACACCTACTAAGCTAAATACTGAATAATTTTACCAGTGGGCTCATTGAGTTGGTTTCTCAAACCAAGTAAAAGGTTGCAGTGATTCTTGGAAATTAAAGCCAAGCCTAGTTAGAACTGTTGAGGTCTTGCATGGAGCTGTATACATATAGAAGCAGTCCTGTATATTTATCAAAAAAGCAAGCCTGTCCTGTATATTTATCAAAGGGACACAGATGAGAAAACAACCACAACAAAACTCAGAGCCTTTAGAATTTTTCACCAGTTTGCAAAATTGCTCAAGAATTGCAGTTGCTGTGTTGAGGTTCTATTATTATTTGGGATTCTATTAATGACAGTGACTAGTCTAGGATGAGAACTGGCCGTTTGTTTTTCTTTTTCATTAAAGACATTTCCTTTGGACCCTAGACATGTGGGCCTTACCAATTTGCACCACACACCGTAGTAAACACAACCTTCTTCCAATCAAAAGTGTTCTTCCTGTACTCAAGGGTGGAGTTTTCAAGCAGCTGGCCTGTGATTGGGCAGATTTTCATTCTGTTAGTTTAAGATGTTTTCAGGCATGCTTGGTTTTGAGTAATGCATAGCAGGGCGCCCCCTGTTAAGGATGAGTAATTGAGGGTTGGATGAATGAGTTTTTGAAGTGATTGAAAACACTTCTCAGTTTTAGGCTCCATTAATACCCTCTTTTTAAATACTTTTTAATCCTGAAATGTTTCAAAATATAGTCCTGCTCCATTTAATGAACCCTTTTCTGGAAAACAATACCAAAGCCATGTACTACCTTAAAATGAAACATGAAAAAAGAAAAGTCAGGATCCTGTTGATTGGGAGTTTTCTTGATAAGGGTTTAATAGTGGCCATCTTCATCAAAGCTATGCTAACAAGTAACTACTGCAGTATTTAGATGTAATAGGAAAAAACCTCCCTGCCCTCCACAGAATAGTAACTTTATTTGTATTTCTAAATAGGCTAGTTTAAAAAAAATAGTCTTGTTGCGAGATTACTTTAATGGATTTTTATGCATTTATTTCTGACTCTTAAGTCTGTCCTCATTGTGTTCTAAATCATTATTGATTCATATGAGTTCCAGAGACTTTGGGACCTTCATATTTGTAGGGACAGTAGATAAAACACACAGACCAAAAAAAATGGATTCCCCCTTTTTTTTTTGTTAAAAAGCAAGTCTTCTAGTTTGTGAAATGTCAAACAACCAAAAGTATATATACACAGGAAAAGCTAACAATCTCTCTCACACAGGGTTCCACTTGCTAAAGAAGGCTTTGCTCATCTTTCTTAATAGTAGTACAAAAAATATAGAAACATTCATCTATATACAAAAGGTTGTTTGTGGTTTTTTTTTTAATTTAAAAAATCAAATGATGTCACAGTGCACAATACCTGCAGCTTGCTTCCCCCCACTTTTTCAAGTAACGACTCCGCTTTTTTTTTTTTAAGATTTTATTTTTAAGTAATCTCTGTACTCAACATGGGGCTCAGACTTACAACCCCGAGGTCAAGAGTTGCAGGCTCTACCGCCTGAGCCAGCCAGGTGGCCCCTCTTCATTCAACATTATACCAAGGGCATCAATATCTATAGATCTTACTAATCCTTTTAGTAACTACATTGTATTTCGTAGACTGGATGATATACCATCATTTTTTCACTCATTCCTCCTTATTTTTTCAAGTTACTGAAAAAAAATTTTGGTACTACAGATAATGCCGTGGTTAATAAACTTGGGCATTTATCTTGTGTAATCATGGTTTTATTTCTCTAAGTTTAGACATTCCAGAGTGGGTTAGGAGCTATAGGAGTATATGCATATTTTATTTTATTGGATAATGCCACGTTATATTCCAAGAAGATGATAGCATTTCGTAATCCCATCGGCAGTATGTGCATGCAATGCTGCTTTCCCTTTTTACCTTTGCCATCATCAGTCTTTGTCATTTTTGGCAAGCCAATGGGTGAAAAATAATATAGCATTTTCATACTACTAGTCTTTTTTTATTTATTGGCTGTTTGTATTTTTTTAATGAGTTATATGCCTATCTTTTGCCCATTTGAAAAAAAAATAGGAGTTGTCCTACTGCTTTGTACAAGTTCTGTGCATTTTCAGGATAGGAACCCCTTTACTTCACAAGTGCGTTGCAGTTATTTTCTCTTTGTCTTCTGACTTGAGTTGTTTTGCCATACAGAAAAACAAAATGCTTTTTTATAAGATCTCTTACTTAATGGCTTCTGGGTTACTTGCTTGGGGATAGTTCCCCTATCTTGAGCCTATATAAATGTTCAGTTTTTCTTTATTTTTATCTTGAGATCTCTGGTCCCCCTAGGATATTTTTGCAAATGGTATGGGAGGTGGGGGATCTAACTTGCTTTCCACAAATGGTGGCAGCACCAATTTTATTAAGTAAACTGCCCTTTTCTTGCTGTTTCTTAGAATTAAACAGTGCCTTTAGTAGCACTGATTTGTTTTGAATGTATATCACAGCTATCCAGAATTTGGAAGAAGAGTGTAAGCATATTTGCGGTATTTTTTTATCCCTCAATCTTTCATCTTTATCTGGCAGAAAGGTGGACTCTAAAGTACTCCTTTCCTCTGATTCCAGATAATGTAATAATTGTAGCAGTGTCCAGGCTAGTACCATGTTTCTTCTATCTGGGAGTCTTCCAAGAGGAATGAAAGCTTATCTGTATCTGCCTTATTGTTTTACATCCTCCTGCAACCTTTCCTCCTTGTCTCAGGTTAGGTGGACTTTAAAATACCTCCCTACTTTGTTTGTAGGTAATGTAATGATTGTAATCAGGTCCAGGACAGTACCATATTTCCAGTCCACAGTCTCAGCCTGTGTTCACACAAACCTAGAACTTCAGCCCTAATTGAAATGGGAGTTTATGGATTTTAATGATTATCCTTAAGTGTCCTTTTTTTATAATTCCAGAAATTCAATAAAAATCTGCATGATACATGATACTCTGTTTATTAAAGTAAATAGTATATGGTTTTGTGGATCAGTGTAAGGTTTAGAGAACTTTAAATAAAAGTGAGATTGTAAGCCCGAATATGTAATGTTTAAGAGTGAACCCCTCTAACCACACATTTCATCTTAATTCTCTTAGAGCAGGTGGGCTATTTTTGAGACATTGAGCCATCCTTGAGGTTTTCAGGCACTCAGGTGCTTCATATTCTTTTTTTTTTTAAGGTTGTCTTGTGTGTATAATTGTTAACAGTTGTCTCTTTGTATTCTGTTTATTTTAGAGCTGTGTAATATATTCATTCACCAGTGATCACATACACTGGTCATTTTGTCCATCCAGCATCCTCTTCCTTTACTACACAATCAGATCTTTCCTCTTAATTACCCACTTAATTCTGAGTTCCTTCACTAATTCCCTGCCTGCCAAGAACTCATTCCCTCCTTCAGTGCTCACTTGCCGAGTTGTCATTTCCAACTTGTTATGGTTGATTCAGTTCTCCACTTCCCTTCCCCTAAATGGTGGGTAAGTAACGTGGCCTTTTCTGTTGTTAGTGATTTTTTCAACAGCTGGAGTTGATTCCTGTAGGCTTTGCTTCCACAAGGCCTGGGGGACACAACACCTGTTGCTGTTCTCAGTTTCCACTGCCTTTGACAGGTTGGTGGTTTTTAAGCCCTCTCTATCCCCCTACCCCAACTGTCAAAGTGGCTTTTACCCTTGTTCTGTAGGTAGATAAAACTTGCCTGATTGTTCAGCAGTGACTCATATAGTATGACCTCTCTCAGTTTTGCAAGGGCAAAAACTCCATTTTTGTATGTGTGTTCAGGGATAATCAGACTCTAGGGAACTGATTCTCACTAAGCAAACTCTCTGGAGACTGATTTGTAAATTGTCATATAAGGTTATTAATTTACAGTGGGAGATACACCTATCCAGAGATCTGCACAGAGCCCCCTCCTGGTCTACTCAAGAGACCAAATTACAGATAAGAAGGACCCTTGGTGTGCAAAGAATCAAACGAGGGAAATTGGGTGTTGCCAAAAGGATATTTATAGCAAGCATCCCAGATTCAATGATCTTGCACTTTTTTTTAATACTTTCTGGCTTCTACTGCCTTGTTTCCCCTTTCCCCTTTGCTTTTAAGGTTAACCATTGAAATCCTATAAGAAGAAGAGAAAGCCTTTCTGTTCCAGGTTCTACCACTTCTGTAATGCCTTTCTGAATCCCCAGCATGTTCTTTATTTTTTTTCTTTGCTCTTTTAGTACTTTGTTATATGCCTCTTTTGGAATATTAATCACAGTTTTTCTTCTTATAGATATATAACAAGATGTATAGCTTATCTCCTCTGCTAAATTTTCAGTTCCATCAAGAACAGAACATTCAGGGGCGCCTGGGTGGCTCAGTGGGTTAAAGCCTCTGCCTTCAGCTCAGGTCATGATCTCAGAGTCCTGGGATTGAGCACCACATCAGGCTCTCTGCTCAGCAGGGAGCCTGCTTTCCCCTCTCTCCCTCTGCCTGCCTCTCTGCCTACTTGTGATCTCTCTCTCTCTCTCTCTCTCTCTCTGTCAAATAAATAAATAAAATCTTTTTTAAAAAAAGAACAGAACATTCATTTTTCTGTTATTATTTTAAGAGGCTTTCTCAGACTACCATATCCTAAAAAGACTATTTAGAAGTTGGTATTACATTGTTAACTTTCACATCTAATTTATTATGTAATTTCTACTCTGTGGCTTCCTGTTATAAGGTGTTTATAATTGTTCTTTAATTTTTGTGTTACATATTTCTGTTTATATAGACTTGGTACTAATTTTTTTGTCTTGAAATTATTGGAATCTTACTTGGGACTCCATTCCCAGGTCCATTGTCCCCTGGTTTTTGTGACTTACATCTGGCTTGTTAGAGTAGAAGCATTAGATGTTTTATTTTTGTGATTCTCAAGTAATGCGTGCCTGTGATACAAAAATGAAGAAATTATTTTGAGGATAATTTTAAAGTAGCCCCTGTGTATCACAACCAATTAGATACTGCTATTTATGTTTGACACATACTCATCTAATCTCTTTTTTAGAATTGTTAAAAAAGTCAAATCCATACTGTATTTTCAGTTTTGTGTTTTGCTTTTTTACTTAATGTAGTAATTTTCCTGTGTACTGAAAACTTGTATATGGGTGATTTTAATTTTCTTCGTTCTTTTATTTATTTTCCACAGGTAACATGTATTGGTCTCATAACTGAAAGGAAAACAATAAAATTGTCTAAGAAAAATCTTCTAATTTTTATTGGCTGGATAATTTATTTAACTGTCCTTGTTTCAGTGAATATTGAAATTGTTTCATATTTTAGGCTTTATCAATTATGCTGTGATGAGCATTTTTGTGAATAAAGCCTATCCTGTGTTTAGGGTTATTTCCTAGGATTATTGCCAAGAATATTATTATGGAGACACAGAGTGTGCACATATTTAAGATTCTTGATAGATAACATTTTTTTCTTTTTTTAGTATCATACCAGTTTATAATCAGACCAGTAGTGTGAGTTTCTTAAGGAATGCAAGTTTATCAGGAACTCAAAGTCTGCTAGGCCTTTTATGCTTTTATTTCATTTAATCCTCAGACAATCCTTTGAGATACTTACTGTCCCTATTTATAGGCAAAGGAAGTGAAGCGCAAAAAGGCTAAAGTGACTTGCCCTCAGCTACACAGCTAAGAAATGAGGAAGTTGGGATGTAAAACCAGATCTTTGTGATTCCACAGGCCCTAAAAACACTATATATGTATATGCTTGAGTTTTTATTCTGATTATCCCTATAGTACTCAAGTACTTAACATTTAATTTATTGTGGATGTTAGAAAGTGGGGGGCGGGGATTGAGGTGGTGAATAACATTAATTGTTAGGAAGCTATCTCATGATCAAAGGAGCCATATAGAGAAAATTGTTTTTCATTTGAAAACTACTGTCTTCTAGACATGTATCATTCCCCAGCTTGGCTGTTGAAATATCCCAGTTTTGTAAAATCATTTGAAGCAGACTTTACATTTTGTTTAGAATCGTTAAGAAAACAAAATTCAACTGGTAGATTTTATAGATCTTACTGGCTTTGTTCGACAATACCTGAATCAGGCAGCAACCCTTGTGGCTAATAGAAAGGAACTCCAGGGGCACCTGGGTGGCTCAGTCGTTGAGCGTCTGCCTTCCCCTCGGGTTATGATCCCAGGGTCCTGGGATTGAGCCCCGCATCGGGCTCCTTGCTCTGCAGGAAGCCGCTTCTCCCGCTACCATTCCCTCTGCTTGTGTTCCCTCTATCCCTGTGTTTCTCTCTGTCAAATAAATAAAATCTTAAAAAAAAAAAAAAAGGAACTCCAGAGAGCTGTGCAAAGTGAAAGACATTTATAGGCACAAGGAGTTTGGACAAAGGTTATTCTAGCAAAGAGCTGACTGTTTCAGACAAGGCCACTTTCCTTGAGGGGGACAGTAGGGGTCTGTGAGGCTGATTACCTCACTAGTACTGACCAGGTAATTCTAGATTTACTTGTTTAAGATTCCATTCCCTAGAGAGGTTTTGTTGTGGTTTGATGACTTGGGCTTAGCACAAGTGACTCCATTTTGGACCTGTTGTCCTTTTTGAACAAAATGTAGGTAGGAAAATTGGAAAAGAAAATTTAGGGACCTTGGGAGTTGAGTTAGTCTTTCATTTCCCTTACTCTCAGTCATCACCATATCCTGTTACTTTTATCTCTGTAGTTTCTTAAATAAACTTTTCCCTTCTTACAGCCTTGCGGGATCAGGCCTTTTTCATCTCTTTCCTGGGTTATCATAGCTTTGTAAGTGGTCTCCCTGCCTTCAGTTTCTTCTCTCTGTGATTAATCTTCCACCCTGTTCCCAAAGTTAATTCTTTCCCTTTTAAAAAGTATTGGGTCGCTTGGGTCGCTCAGGTCATGATCCCATAGTCCTAGGACTGAGTCCCACATTGGGCTCCCTGCTCCACGGGAAGCCTGCTTCTCCTTCTCCCACTCCCTCTGGTTGCGTTTCCTCTTTCACTATATCTCTCTCTGTGTCAAATAAATAAAGTCTTAAGTTAAAAAAAAGTTATTAATTATTTAAGCATTACGTGAGTACATATTTATTTTTTAATTTTTATTTTTTAATGAGTGCATATTTTTTTTAAAGAAGGAGGAGCATTTACTGACTAAGGCTAAAATACTATTATCTCTTTTGTCCCAATCCTTCTCTTCCCTCACTGCCACCTCCCCAAATCTGCAACCAGCTTTTTTTTTTTAAAGATTTTATTTATTTATTTGACAGAGGGAGAGAGATCACAAGAAGGCAGAGAGGCAGGCAGAGAGAGAGGGGGAAGCAGGCTCCCCGCTGAGCAGAGAGCCTGATGTGGGGCTTGATCCCAGGACCCTGAGATCATGACCTGAGCCGAAGGCAGAGGCTTTAACCCACTGAGCCACCCAGGTGCCCCTGCAACCAATTTTTTTTTTTTTTTTTTGGTAAAGATATTTATGTATTTGCTAGAGAGAGAGAGAGAGAGAGAGAGAACAATTGGGGGAGGGGCAGAGGAACAAGCGGACTCCCTGCTGAGCTGGGACTCGGAAGCAGGGCTGGATCCTAGGACCTGAGACCACCACCCACCCTGAAGTCAGACACTCAATTGACTGAGTCATCCAGGTGCCCCTGCAGCCAACTTTTTTTGCATATAATACATCTTGGAGGTTTTCCTTGTTGGTGTTTTAGATATTTCTCATTTTTTCAAAACTTCTCAGTACTGTTTCATAGTATGAGTAAAGTGTGTTTAGCCATTCATCTAATTATAAAATACTTTGTAATTTTTATTTTGATCTTCTATTTTAAACAAGCATTGGGAAGTTTTTCCCCCAGATGGCATTATCTTTATAAAACATTTTACGGTGTCTTCCCTCTCCCCCTTTAAAACCATCAGTCACTCCTCCAGCGCCTATATCTGGGAACATAAACCCACATGTGTCCAGGGTAGCAGGCTTATGAAAATAGCTAGATGACAGACCAGAGGGTATAGTGGAGATTGGCAGCTGGAGAGTGCAGACACTGCCTGAAGATGTTCAGTGCACATTAAAAACAAACCAACAAAAAAATCCCGCTCTGCTGGCCAAACAAGGCACCTCTGCCACCAGATTTCAATGCATCATGTACTAACAACATGCCAATCAGAGCCCTTACAGCTTACTTACTAATAGCTATGGCTGCTGCCTGGAACACTCAATCTACTTTTATATTTCTCTTCCTTAATACCTGCTGGAAAGTCTTTTCTCCTTTCTCTTCCAGAATGCTTGTCGTTTAAGACCTAGCTTGGATATACTACCTCTACTGTGAAACTGTTCTAGTTTCTCAAGGCAGATACCTTTTCTGGCCTAATATATCATGTTCAGATCTTTGTTACTGCCCTTATTACATAGCTCTGTAATCATTTTTTTTTTTCCATTTAAGGTTTTATTTGTCAGAGAGGAGAGAGAGTGTGATCGTATTTGCGCGACAGCATGAGCGGGGGAGGGGCAGAAGAAGCAGGCTCCACCTTGTGCCTGATGTGGGACTTGATCTCAGGACTCTGGGATCATGACCTGAGCTAAAGGCAGACGCTTAACGACGGAGCCACTCAGGTGCCCCTCTGTAATCATTTCTGTGCCTCTCTGTTTACTCATCTGGGGTGTGAGTCCCTCCTGTCAATTGCTAGCTTTATTCACCTTGATATTCTTGGCCCCAGTAAATACTTTACATTAACGTAAGAGTTGTTCTATTTTTGTTGAGAGTAAATAAATGAATAATTTTATTAATTGTAGGAAGAATAGCCTTAGGGAGAACCAGAATCCAAAGTGATGATTAAACAATAAACATTAAAGCTTATATTACTCAGGTTACTACTATCTAATGTTATCAAACTCAGGAGAAATTAATTGATTTTACTAAAGAATTTCTTTGATTTTAATGCCACTAAAATAAATGTAACTCACTTAGATACCATAAAAGGAATTTTGAAATAAAAGCAAGAATGTTACCACTAACTTTACTTAACTAATGGAATATTTTACATCTAGTCCTTGGATTTCAGCTGTAGCATGTGTAGTTTTATTTACTACTTTTATTCTAATAGAAATCTTTAAAGACTTTAAATAACCAACTCAAACTGCCTTAGTCTTGTTCTGTTCAAATGATCAACCTGCCTTAGTCATCTCTGACTCAATCCCACTACAGTCATTGATTTTTGTTAGTTTATATCCCTTCCTCCTGTTCTGTGGTCTGGCCACTATCATTTTAAGAGTTCATGTTCTAGGTACTTTGATCTGAAATGATTATTTACTTTATATGTTCTAACTTCTTCCATTACTCTAGCTAGGAAGTAAAGCACAGTACTAGGGCCAGAAATAAGTCTCGCTGTTCAGAGAACATGTTTACATATATCCACATTCCATATTGCTCTTTATTTTACTTTTTCTAAAGACTTATTTATTTTGGAGAGAGAGCAATCAAGGGAGCGATGGGGAAGGGCAGAAGGAGAGGAAATCCCAGGTCAACTCTGCACTGACCACCAAGCCCTATCACCACAGGGGGCTCCATCTCAGGACCGAGATCAGGACCTGAGGTGAAACCAAGAATTGGACACTTAACCTACTGCGCCACCTATGCACCTCTTGATATTGCTCTTAGAACGAATTCATATTGTTAGCTGAGGTATAGCTTGATCCAGAGCACATAGAGCACTGCTGTTATTTTCAAAGTAAACACTTCATTCCATATATGTCCTTTGCCCAAGTGGGTTGAGAGATAATTTCCCTTAAGTGAGATCTGGCTTTCTAATAACTGAACTTTTCCCTGATGTTTTCAGGTAAGTGATGACAGGATTCCTGAATCTTAACTTTTTGAATGTTGAAGTTCTTTTGTATAAAGAGTAAAAATTGTTACAGCCTTAGTACAATGACTTCTTTTAGTGTTGTTCTTGTATTTGTGTGTTTCTGTATTTTGTGCCTTATGGGTTGATTTTTTTTTTTTTTTTAACATGGTTGGCAGATTAGAACTGCAGCATGATGCCTGGCTGTCACTCACCATGGAGCTTCAACTTCTGTTTTTCTGAGTGATTCTTAGTACAGGATTGTGTCACTCATGGTCACATGCAGCCAGGGCATTTAATACTTCATGCTTCTTTACATGTCATGCAAGATCTTATGTGTCTTTTAGTCACCTCCTCCTCCTGACATCAGTTATGTAATGGTACCACTCCAGTTCAAAATCCAGGTCATTTTGTATTTTCCTTTACCCTTTTATCCAACCAGTCATCAAGCTTGTTGATAGAACTCATGGATTCTAGGGGCACCTGGGTGGCTCAGTGGGTTAAAGTCTTTGCCTTCTGCTCAGGTCATGATCTCAGGGTCCTGGGATCGAGCCCCACATCGGGCTCTGCTCAGTGGGGAGCCTGCTTCCACCTCTTTCCTGCCTGCATCTCTGTCAAATAAATAAATAAAATCTTAAAAAAAAAAAACCAAAAACTTATGGATTCTAATAAGCACAAGTCATTTTTTTTCCTAGTCTCACTGTTCCCACCCTGGGTGATGGAAGAACACTTCCTATTATCTTCCCCCAACTCTAGTCCATCTATATACATTGGTAGGTAGGTGAATTTCCTTAAAACCAACTGCTCTGTTCATATCTTGACCTCAATCAGAAACCTCTTAATGGCACCTGTGTATATGCATGCGCGGGCATGTGTGTGCACGCGCACACACACACACACACGCACAGAGAAACACATTTACACCTCCCATTGGCAGCTGAATGAAGCCCCAATTTTTTTTTTTAAAGACTTTATTTATTTATTTGACAGAGAGAGAGACCACAAGTAGGCAGAGAGAGAGGGGGAAGCACGCTCCCTGCTAAGCAGAGAGCCCCATGTAGGGCTCGATCCCAGGACCCTGAGATCATGACCTGAGCTGAAGGCAGAGGCTTTAACCCACTGAGCTACCCAGGTGCCCCAAAGCCCCAACTTTTTAAAGATTTTATTTATTTGACAGAGAGATCACAAGTAGGCAGAGGCAGGCAGAGAGAGGGAGGGCGAAGCAGGCTCACTGCTGAGCAGAGAGCCCGATGCAGGACTTGATCCCAGGACCCTGAGATCATGACCTGAGCCAAAGGCAGAGGCTTTAACCCACTGAGCCACCCAGGTGCCCCGACTCTTAGTTTTTTTAGCCTCATCTCCTACTCCCTTCTTCCACAGTCTTCTTGTATAGTCTTGGCCATCCTAGAACTTGATTGGAACTTTTTTTTTTTTTTTTTTTTTGCCTCAGCCCATGTAAGTCCCTCTGGACCCTGAGGCGATCTCTCCTGCCCCTGAACATCCCCCAAACTTTATTTTACTTTATTTCTCTTTATTTTGTGGCATATTATTGCCTAAGTAGTGCTTTGCAATTGACCAAAGTGCTTTTGAATCCATTACTTTATTTAAATTTCACAACCTGTGTGTGAGGGAAGTAAGACAGGTGTGTCTTATCCCAAGGGAGGAAGCTAATACTTGAGGAGGAAAGAGTGACTTGTCCAGTTTTGCAGTTCATAGAGTGGAGCTAATGTTTAAATTCAAGCCTCCTAGAACATAAGCTCCAACCTTTGTTTATGCTGCTACTACCTTTCTTGGTGCCCGAGTTTGCACGTAAGTGTACATTTAATTATTTCTTTCCAGTTGTCTGCAAGTTATTTGAAGTTGTGTTTTATTCCCTTGGAATATATATGTATATATGAGCGAGCCCATTTGTATATTAAATACATAGCAGGTCAGCGTTCTCTTTCTCTGTAGAAAATCATTCTTCTGCTTTCTGAGCCTTGTTTCCCCTTTGTGTGTGTGTTTAAGTAGAAGAGAAGCTTACTTATTATAATAAACTACAGCTTTATATAATGAATTTAATTTCTGGGATAACTTTTCAGCAATGCATTCCACATCCACAAGTATACATTGCCTGTGAAGAGATTAAGCCTAATGCTACGCTACTGAGAAACTTTTCACACTTTTCAAGTAAAGTGTCCTGGAATTTCATATAATTGTACCTATAATTTTGTATATTGACTGGTAAGAACCTGTATACCAACAAAAGCTGATATGAATTCAGTAACAATTTTAATGGATTTAAATTTTATTCATTATATCATCAACATATTTTTTAAAGATTTTACGTATTTATTTATTTATTTGCATGGGGGAGAACACAGAGGGAGAGGGAGAGAAGCAGACTACCTGTTGAGCAAAGAGCCTGATGTGGGGTTCCCTCTCACGGCCCTGAGATCATGGCCTGAACTGAAGGCAGATGCTTAACCAATGGAGCCACCCAGGTGCCCTCATCAACATATATTTTAAAAATAATAGTGCATATAGGGGTACCTGGGTGGCTCAGTGGGTTGAAGCCTCTGCCTTCGGCTTGGGTCCTGGTCTCGGGGTCCTGGGATCAAGCCCCACATCGGGCTCTCTGCTCGGTGGGGAGCCTGCTTCCCACTCTCTCTTTGCCTGCCTCTCTGCCTACTTGTGATCTCTCTCTGTGTCAAATGAATAAATAAAATCTTTTTAAAAATTAAATAACAAAATAAAAATAATAGTACATAAATACACAACACATGTAGTACTCACTCTATAGGAAATGCTTGGTACCCCTAGTACTTAAAATCTTGGTAACTTAATGGTTCCTGGTTGGGAGTCACTACTCTACAGATTTTGGCTTTGTCCTACATCACTCATTGTTGCCTTAGGAAGCTTCTTATGAGAAATTTCCTACAGTGCCAAGGGTTGGAAAAGCATTGCTTCCCTGAGTAATTGCTTTGTTTTTCCTTTTAGACAGTGGGAGGGGCCATTGGCTGGCTCAGTGGGTAGAACATGTTAATCTTGATCTCCAGGTGGTTGGTTTGAGCCCCACATTGGGAATAGAGTTTAATTTAAAAAAGAAAAAAAGATGTAGATGGTGGGACCTATGCAGCTGACCTCCCATTTTCAAATTGCCCTTAAGAAGCTTAGAGCCAAAAACATCACTCAGTCATATAGCCATATAGATCCTTAGGGCCAGCTTAATTAAGTTTTCCATTTTACAATTTGATAGTGACTTCCTGTTGTAGTTTGTTTGGTCTTGGTTTTTTTCATTTATATTTTATCATTTTATTGCTTGTGTTTCTCAAAAGGCAACTAAAATTCTATGAAAATGAGTGAACAGTCTAGACCTTCTATGACCAGCTATATCTTAGGTCCCGGGTATATCTATGCTAAGTACTGATACCTATTTGCATGGGTCTTGCTCTATATGCTGCATGTGAAACATGCTTACAAGTCACAATTCATATAGAAAAACCAAACCTAAGGATACTATTTATTTGAAAAATGTGGTTTCATTTAATATGAATCACTTTAAAAACTTCTTAAACCGCCTGCTTAACCATACCTCAAAAAGTGGAGTATCTCTTGTGGGAGGAAGCAAAGCCTTGTTGGTGATAATAGCATGCCTCTCCTGACAGGTATGAGATCACTCCAGGCAGGATAATTTTAAAAATTCACACACAGGACTGAGAGCAATTTTTTTTCCCAGTGTTTATCATTTTGAATTTTGTACCATGTTTGTATATCACCTATTCAAAAAAATTTATCAAAAATTCATAGTCATTTAAAAAAAAAAAAATTCACAGTCATTTTCAGTAGAAGTGTAAAAAAATTTTCTCCAGCCTGTTAGACTATGAGCTCCCTGAGACCAGGAAATGTGCTAGATTTCTCTATTTCTGAACCTAGTGCAGTGCTTTTTACATAGTAAGCCCCCAACTGGTGTGCATTAGATGTAAATTGGAAGTCAAGAGTTACAAATTTCAATAGGGTCATGGCTAAAAATTGTTAACTGTGGATGTGCTTCCTTAATTTTGCTACCTACCTATCTACCTACCTATTTATTTGTTTGTTTGTTTGTTTGTTTTAAGATTTTGTTTATTTATTTGACAGAGAGAGAGAGGGAGACCACAAGCAGGCAGAGAGGCAGGCAGAGAGGAGGGGGGAAGCAGGCTCCCTGCTGAGCATAGAGCCCAATGTAGGGCTCGATCCCAGGACCTGAGATCATGACCTGAGCTGAAGGCAGAGGCTTTAACCCACTGAGCCACCCAGGCGCCCCTCTGCTACCTTTTTAGACTGAAGCTGAGCATAGCTTCCTTGCTGTGAAATAAGATTGATTCTTATTGAAATTCATTAAAAGAACTTCAAAACAACTTAGTAAAGGGGAGCTGAGTCATTAAGCATCTGCTCAGGTCATGATCTCGGGGTCCTGGGATTGAGCCTGCATCAGGCTCCCCTCTCGAGGAAGTCAGTCAACTTCTCCCTCTCCCACTCCCCCTGTTTATGTTCCTCTCTCGCTGTCTCTCACTGTCTGTCTGTCAAATAAATAAATAATCTTTTTAAAGAAAACCAACAACTTACTAGAATTTTTCCTAGTCACAATTTGTTTAATTATTACAGTGTGAGATTTTGCCAGATGTGACCTCCAAACTCCTTTTCATCTCTTCTTGCAGATCTTCGTGGAATTTGATGGCTGTAACTGGAAGCAACACTCCTGGGTTAAAGTTCATGCTGAAGAAGTTATTGTGCTTCTGCTGGAAGGGTCTCTGGTATGGGCACCCCGGAAGGACCCCGTCCTTGTCCAGGGTACTCGAGTCTCAATCGCACAGTGGCCAGCCCTGGTGAGTGAGTGACTTATTAGCTAGGAACATATTTGGGCTTTACTCCTATTCTATAAATGTAACTGTGGTATTTATCCAATAGCTAAACTCTTTAGAATTCCCAAAGCTCCGTGGTTATCCCTAACATACTTTTATTCTGAAGTTACTAAAGCAAAAACTGGGAGATCTTTTATTCTTTGTCTTCTGAAACTTACTTTGTTTTATTGAAGTATAATTAACATACAGTGTTTATATTAGTTTTAGCTTACAGTATAATGATTCAATAATTCTACATATTAGTCAGTACTCATCATGCTAAGTATACTCTCAGTCCAGTCCTCTTTATTTCACTCCTGCCCCCACCTCTCTCCCCTCTGGCAACCACCAGTTTATTCTCTGTATTAAAGAGTCTGGGTTTTTTGTCTCTTTTCTCTTTGTTCGTTCATTTTGTTTCTTAAGTTCCACATATGTGTGAAATCATATGGTATTTGCTTTTCTTTGACTTATTTCACTTAGCATTATACCCACTGAGTCCATTCATGCTTTGCAAATGACAAGATCTTTCTTTTTTATGGATGAATAATACTCCATTTTATGTATGGGTATGTTCTTAATCATTTATTTCTGTGAATGGACATTTAGATTGCCTCTATATCTTGCCTATTGTAAATGATGCTGCAGGAACCATAGAAGTTGCCTGTGTCTTTTCTTTGACACAAGAAAAGTGCTTATGTTTTCCTTGATTAAATACATAGTAGTGGAATTAATGGATCATCTGATAATTGTATTTTTATTTTTTTGAGGACCTTCCATACTGTTTGCCACAGTGGCAGCACCAATTTTCATTCCCACCAACAGGGCAGGAGGGTTCCTTTTTTTCCCCACAGCCTCCCCAACCCTTGTTATTTCTGGTCTTTTTGATACTATCCATTCTCATAGGTCTGAGGAGGTATCTCATTGTGGTTTGATCTACATTTCCCTGAGAAGGAGTGATGTTGAACATCTTCTCATGTGTCTCTTGGTCATCTGTGTCTTCTTTGGAAAAATGCCTGTTGTCTCTTTGGAAAAATGCCTGTTCAGATCCTCTGCCCATTTTTAATTGGAGTATTTGAGCATTTTTGTGGTGTTTTGTATTTTGGATATTAACCCCTTATGGGATATATCATTCTGCAAATATCTTCTCCCATAGAGTAGGTTGCCATGTCATTTTGTTGATGGTTTCCTTTGCTGTGCAAAGGCTTTTTATTTTGGTATAGTCCTGATAGTTTCTTTTTGCTTTTGTTTTCACTTTCTTGAGGGGACATATTTAGAAAAATGTTTCTATGGCCAGTGTCAATGAAATTACTGCCTATTTTCATTTATGGTTTCAGGTCTTAACATTTAGGTGTTTAATCCACTTTGAGTTTATTTTTGTTTTGGTTTAAGAGAGTGGTCCAGTTTTATTCTTTTGCATGTTTTCCCAACAGTATTTGTTTTGTTTTTAAAGATTTTATTTATTTATTTGACAGAGAGAGAGCACAAGTAGGCAGAGAGGCAGGCAGAGGGAGAGAAAGAAGCAGGCTCTCCACTGAGCAGGGAGCCCAGTGTGGGACTCGCGAGATCCCAGGACCCTGGAATTACGACCCCAGCCAAAGGCAGCTGCTAAACCAACTGAGCCACCCAGGCGCCCTCAACAGTATTTGTTGAAGAGACTATGTTTTCCTCATTGTCTATTCTTCTGTCCTTTGTCATAGATGAATTGATCATATGAGCTATAAGCATGGGTTTATTTCTGGGCTCTTTATTCTGTTCAGTTGATCTTTGTGTCTAATTTTGTGCCAGTACTGAACCTTTTTACATTAGATAATATTTGATACTTTTGTCTCTAAGGAATTTTTTTTTACCTTTAATGTCTTCTCATAGTAAAGTTATGAAACAATGTAATCCTTAAAGTCTTTTCTTTCCATAAGAACTCATTATTTTCGGGGCACCTGGGTGGCTCAGTGGGTTGGGCCTCTGCCTTCAGCTCAGGTCATGATCTCAGGGTCCTGGGATCGAGCCCCACATCGGGCTCTCTGCTCAGCGGGGAGCCTGCTTCCCTCTCTCTCTGCCTGCCTCTCTGCCTACTTGTGATCTCTCTCTCCCTCTGTCAAATAAATAAATAAAATCTTTAAAAAAAAAAAAAGAACTCATTATTTTCCCTCAGCTAGATAAAATTGACATTCAATATTGCACAAGTTTGTGAACAACATGATAATTTGATGTTTATATATGTTTTGAAATGATTGCCACACAGTGAGGTCACATATCCACTGGTTCATGTGGTTAATATTTGGTGTATGTGTGGTCAGAACTTTTAAGATTTACTTTCTTAACAACTCTCAGGTATACATTATTGTTAACTTTAGTTACTGTGCTTTACATTAGGCCCCCCCCAGAACTTATAACTGACGTTTGTACCCTTTCACCACCTTTACCCATTTCACATTCCCTCCAATCCATGGGAATCACCAGTCTCCACTGTATCTCTGAGGGGTTTTTTTGTTTGTTTTTTTGGGTTTGGTTTTTGGCTTTTTTTTTTTTTTTTTGGAAGCTTACACATGTAAATGAGATCATATCTTATTTGTTGTTCTCTGATTTATTTCACTTAGCATAATACCCTCAAGTTTCATTCCTGTTGTTGTAAGTCTTGGGCTTTCCTCCTTTTTAATGGCTGAATAGTATTCCTTTGTGTGCACTCACATCATTTTCCTTATCTGTTCATCTGTCACTGGATGCTTAGGTAATTTCCATGTCTTGGGTGTTGTGAATAATGATGCAGTGATTGTGGGGGTGCAGGTAATCTTTTGAGATGGTGATTTCATTTTTCAGATATATACCGAGAAGTGACTGCATCATCATATGGTAGTTCTAAGTTTTGGAGTATCCTCCATGCTGTTTTCCATAGTGACTGCACCAATTTACATTCCCCTTGACTGTGCACAGGGGTTCCCGTTTCTCTGCCTCCTTGCCATCCTTTGTTATTTTTTGTCTTTGATGATAGCCTTTCCAACAGGTGTGAAGTGATGTCTCTAGGTGGTATTTATTTGTATTTCCCTAATGATTATTGATGGTCAGTCCCCCTTCCCACTTGTTTAGAGAAAGAGTGCTCATGGAAGTGGGGAGGAGGACAGAGGGAGAGGGAGAGGGAGAGAATCTCAAGCATGCTCCATGTTGAATGCAGTGCTTAATCTCAGGACCCTGAGAATATGACCTGAGTGGAAATCAAGAGTCAGACATTTAACTGACTAAGCTACTCAGGACCCCCTCCCCCTGTTCATCCCCTTTTTATGTACCTTTTGGCCATTTGTATTTTTGGGGTTTTTTTTTTTTGTTTGTTTGTTTTTTGGGGTTTTTTTTAATGCTATTTTGGTGCTTTCCCCATATTTAAAATTAGATTATTTGTTTTTTTCCTTTGAATTGTATGAGTTCCTTATATATTTTGGCTATTAACGCTTTACCTAATATAAGATTTCTCCCATTCCTTATATTGCCTTTTCATTTTATTGGTTATTTCTTATGCTGTGTGTTAGTTGTTACTTAGTTTGTCATGGTTTTGCTTGTTTATTTTTGCTTTGTTGTTTATGCTTAGTTTGTTTTTTTTTTTTGTTTTTTTTTTTTAAGATTTTATTTATTTGAGGGCGCCTAGGTGGCTCAGTTGGTTAAGCAGCTGCCTTCAGCTCAGGTCATGATCCTGGAGTCCTGGGATCAAGTCCCACATTGGGCCCCTTGCTCCACAGGGAGCCTGCTTCTCCCTCTGACCTATCTCTCTCTCTCTCTGTCTCAAATAAATAAAATAAAAATAAATATTTAAAAAAAAAAGATTTTATTTATTTGACAGAGAGAGAGATCACAAGTAGGCAGAGAGAGGGGGAAGCAGGCTCCTTGCTGAGCAGAGAGCTCCCCAGAGGCTTTAACCCACTGAGCCACCCAGGCGCCCCTGTGCTTAGTTTTTTTTTTTTTAAATAAGTTTTGTTTTATGAAGTTTGACAGAATAGTACTATAAGTTTAATTCTGAGAGTATCCATTTGTTCATATCCTATTAGCAAAGTAAAGGCTTAAATGTTTATACTCTTTAGAAAAATTTAATTCTCGGGGCACCTGGGTGACTCAGTCGTTAAGCGTCTGCCTTCAGCCCAGGTCAGATCCCAGGAGCCTGGGATCGAGCCCCGCATCGGGCTCTCTGCTCTGCAGGAAGCCTGCTTCTCCCGCTACCATTCCCTCTGCTTGTGTTCCCTCTCTCGCTGTGTTTCTCTCTGTCAAATAAATAAAAAAAAATCTTTAAAATAAAAAAATAAAAAATAAATTAAAAAAAAAAGAAAAATTTAATTCTCCTATGGCTAACCAGAGTAAATAATATTCAAAAGAAATATATTTTACGGGGCACCTGGGTGGCTCAGTGGGTTAAAGCCTCTGCCTTCGGCTCAGGTCATGATCTCAGTCCTGGGATCGAGCCCCGCATTGGGCTCTCTACTCAGCAGGGAGCCTGCTTCCCCCTCCCTCTCTGCCTCTCTCTCTCTCTCAAATAAATAAATAAATAAGAAATATTTTACGTATTGATTATACACAACATCATTTACTGAACTGTCTTCTTGTTTGTTTTTAAGGCCATTTCCAATTGAACTTTTAGAAGAAGCTCAAATGGACAGGGGCCCCTGGGTGACTTTTGTAGGCTGTTTATGAAACAGCAATATGAATTTACCCATGAACATTTATACCAGTGATTATTTTGCAAATCTCACTAAGATTTCAGGAGTTCTAGAGACAATAATGGTGTAAGTCTTTATTCTGGGAATTTACTGTAATTTAGCCCTCTTGAAGCCTGACAAGATTAGTCAGATCCCTAGAGGGATTGAGGAATTTCTCATTCTTTGTGTCCTTTTTAGCTGTAAATAAGAGTTGAGCTGACTTTCTGCTCTAGTTTGCTTCCTATAATTATTTGTGGGGTAAATGCTGGGTTGGGAATGTTTTTAAGGACTTATGCTTTAGCTTATCTGTATTTACTGGGGTGAAATATATTAATAATGGGTATTTTCTCTGAAGTTAGAGATGTGGTTGAATTGTTGCCTATTTTCTTATCCAAATTCGAATCAACTTTTTTGTCCTTTCTCTTTCACAGACTTTCACTCCCCTAGTAGATAAACTTGGTTTGGGTTCTGTGGTTCCAGTTGAATACCTCTTGGATCGAGAGCTGCGTTTCCTGTCAGATGCTAATGGATTACATCTGTTTCAG
The DNA here is from genome assembly GCA_028646535.1 of Procyon lotor. NCBI lineage: Eukaryota > Metazoa > Chordata > Mammalia > Carnivora > Procyonidae > Procyon > Procyon lotor. The sequence continues at coordinate 105,138,766 of CM053607.1, read as the reverse complement.
GTACTTAACATTTGCTCCAGTTTTAAACTTTTCTCCTTGCTAGTTTTTTTGTTGATTATAAATATGTCGCCCCTTTTCTTTTAGCATTGAAAGAAGCACTTCCAAATAAATAAATAAATAAACAAACAAACAAATAAATAAATAAAAGAAGTACTTCCTCCCAATAATTCCTTGTGCCTTTTTTTTTTTTTTTTTAAGATTTTATTTATTTATTTGCCAGAGAAAGAAAGAGAGCACAAGCAGGGGGAGCCGCAGGCAGAGGGAGAAGCAGACTCCATGCTGAGCAGGGAACCCAATGTGGCACTGAGTCCCAAGACCCTGGGATCATAACCTCAGCCAAAGGCAGACACTTAACCAACTGAGCCACCCAGGCGTCCCTCCCTGTACCTTTTAAAGTTTTTGTGCTACCTTGAAAGTTCATTCACTACCTGAGGCTTGTTTCCTTTCCTACATACCCCACCCTACCTTAAAACCACTTAAGATTTAAGACCACAGTCCAAAGGGTATTCTCGGAAGGTAGCTTCCCAGAGGTGGCTGCTTGTATAAATAACTTAAGGATGCTAATATACTTAGGTCTTTGGCAGAGAAGCTGGGAATTTGGGCTGATTCCAAGGAGCATTAAATATTGAAGAGCTTAAATTTATCTCTACTTACAAAGAAAGGGGAGAAGTTAGTAGTTTAAACAAATTAGCGTCCAAGTTAGAGTTTTGGAATTTGATGGTAATATTTATTTCTTACCTGTAAAATTTACTGTCTGAAGGTTAAAAATTAGGAGACTTCTAAAACTTTTACTGACTTATTGAAGCAGCCAAGAACAGAATTTCCATAACTGTGTTCTGTGAAATATTAATGATGATTTCTTTGTTGATATGTATTCCTCCCTCTTTAAGCCTCACTCCCTCTCACCACCCTTAATTTATTCATCTTTGCAGTAATAGTGCACTCAGTAAATATTGGATAAATACCACAACATGCCAGAAGATTTACATGGAATAAGATATTTTGTGGTCAGATGTGTATGAGAAACACTGACTAAAACAAAGTTTTTTCTTCCATGTCTTCTCAGAGCCTTTAATATACTATTGTGTATAGAAAGATAGAGTATATAATATTTTCTAAACCTAACTGACCTAGCTTCATTATTTTTTTTTTAATTTATTTGGCAGAGAGAGAGAGAGATCACAAGTAGGCAGAGAGAGAGGGGGAAGCAGGCTCCCTGCTGAGCAGAGAGCCCAATGCGGCGCTCGATCCCAGGACCCTGAGATCACAACCTGAGCTGAAGGCAGAGGCTTTAACCCACTGAGCCACCAGGCGCCCCTAGCTTCATTATTTTTTGTAGAACATATCATGAGACTAGGGTTTTATTTTTATTTTTTATTTTTTTAAAGATTTTATTCATTTATTTGACAGAGAGATCACAAGCCCCGATTTGGGGCTTGATCCCAGGACCCTAAAATCATGATCTGAGCCGAAGGCAGAGGCTTTAACCCACGGAGCCACCCAGGTGCCCTTACATTCTTTGGCCATGCTGGCATAGAGCTCCTTCCTTAAGGGTATGATTTTTCTAATCTGGTTAGATACTATTGCTATTCATTTTATTTATTTTTTTATAATATTTTATTTATTTATTTGACAGAGAGAGAGAGAGATAGATCACAAGCAGACAGAGAGGCAGGCAGAGAGAGAAGGGGAAGCAGGCTCCCCACCGAGCACAGAGCCTGATGCAAGGCTCAATCCTAGGACCCTGAGATCATGACCTGAGCCGAAGGCAGAGGCTTTAACCCCCTGAGCCACCCAGGCGCCCCATTATTCATTTTACTTTTTTTTTAAATTTTTTTAATTTTATTTTTTAAAAAAGATTTTATTTATTTATTTGACAGATCACAAGTAGGCAGAGAGGCAGGCAGAGAAGGGTGGGGGAAGCAGGCTCCCTGCTGAGCAGAGAGCCCAATGCAGGGCTCGATCCCAGGATCTCAGGGTCCTGGCAGAGGCTTTAACCCACTGAGCTACCCAGGCCCCCCCCATTATTCATTTTAATATTTGGTTGTTTTCTTCTTTTATCTTTACCAGATGGGAACAGATAGCCAAAACCAGATTCTTTTGGAACATGCTGCACTGAGAGATACAGTTAATGCTTTGATCAGTGATCAGAAGCTACAAGAGATATTCAGCCGAGGTAAGAACAGGTAGTCTTCTGTCCCTGAATCCTCAATCAGGTATGTGATGAGTGTTGAAAGTGATAGAATGGGAAGACACCATGCAACTCTAAACATTTGTGCTGCTTTTTTGGGGAGAGTCAAGAGTATCCAGTTAGCTAGATTTCTAGAACAGTTTGGAAGAATAGGATCTCACTCAGACAACTGTTTCCTCTTTAGGATTTCATAATATCCCGTTTTGTTGTGAGCTTTGTTCTGTTGGGTTTTTTTTCCCCCATTTTAAAAATATTTATTAAGGCCAAACTGGCGGTGCCTGGGTTGCTCAGTCAGTTAAGCATCTGACTCTTGATCTCAGTTCAGGTCTTGATCTTACTTAGGTCAAGAGTTCAAGTCTTGCACTGGGCTCATCTTGCAGAATTAAAAAAGGACAAACCTTATACTAGACAGTGTAAGAGACAGTATAAGTATAAGTAGTAGAGCTAGAAAATGTCTGCTTTTATTGAGCTCATTGTCTGTGAGCTTCTCAAGGAGTAAAGCCTGTTAACACAAATAACAACTTCAAGTGCAGGGTATTTTCGTAAAAGAAGGTGTCCACAGACTCATTCACCTTAACAACATGCTACTTTTTTAAGAATGAAAAGAATTAGTAGCTTTTTCCAGTTTAGATACAGATTTTGCCCAAGATTCCACATAAAGACTAGACTATCCTTTTATTCATGTTGCACATCTACTCCTCTTCCTTTCCGAGCCTCTTGAAAATCATGATTTTTAGTGAAAAGGGGTCTTTGGTTCTCTTTTGTCAAACTGTATCTGAATGGGTAAAGGTAGGAAAAGTGGTTTATTGGGGGAAGGAGAGTATCAGGATAAAGTGATGTTTAATAATCAAGGAAAAATATGGAGGCAGAAAGAATGTGAGGAAAAAATTGACAGCAGAGAAAAGAAAGTCGAATGGACAGAATGACAGGTTGAGATGTATGGGAGTATATATAGAAAAACTAATGAAACTTAATTATTGTTCTGAGATAATAATTTAAAATCAGTAATAATTTAGCTATATAGTCTCAAATATATGAGATATGGAGAAGAGAGAAACTGTCCTTTGAGAGAAACTGTTCTTCTTGGAGGGCTAGCTGAAATTGCAGGGTAACATTACCTGCTGATAAAGTGATCGCTTTTAAAACTTTGTGTTCCTAAGAAGACAGTGCTATATTTGTTCAGACTATTATTAGTGCAGAGCCTGGAAACTTCATAAATTGAACTCTCCACCTATTGTTACTGAAAGTCAGCAGAGTGTAAATGATTATCTATTCCTATGGTCATTTAACATACTAGTATATTCAACTTACTGGCCTTCCATTTTTTTATATGTATGTGTCAGATCAGATATGTCTGATAGATTTTCTTACTACCTGTAGTTTTTATTTGTAAGTTTTCTTTCTCTTCCCTATATTACTTCTGCAATTGGAAGATTGAAATACGGTGAAATCAGATGTGGGAGATGCTAAGAAATCTCCACAAAACAGAACTTACAAAGATTGCTGGGAAAAACTGTTTTGTTTCTAAATTGCTGAGTATGGTAAATCTGAAATTGCTCATTTATTCAACTCACACAATTATGTGAGAACTGAAAATGCTAAATATTTATGCCATATAGTTTTCCTTATGCTTTTAGAAACAATCATGAACTATAGCTTAGCCAAACATATTCAGTATTGACTGATCTCTCCTTTAGGTCCCTACAGTGTCCAAGGTCACAGGGTCAAAGTATACCAGCCAGAGGGGGAAGAAAGTTGGCTCTATGGTGTTGTAAGCCATCAAGACTCCATCACCCGTCTTATGGAGGTCTCTGTAACAGAGGTGAGGTTTTGATTTATTTCCTCTAAGATTCATCCATCCCTTTATGGAGGATGGTGTAGAGGAAGGGAGCATTTGACTTTGTATTAGAACACTTGGAATCTTTCTCTGGCTCTTTCACTTAATGACTGTGTGACCTTGAGAAAAGCTGTTCAACTTTCTTAACCTCATTGTTCTCATCTGTAAATTGAGAGATAATTAGGTACTCCCCCAGCCCCACCTCAGCACTGTTTTGGGAACTGAGATAATATATTAGAAAGTGCTTTGAAATCTGTAAAACATTAGTGTAAAAATGTGAAGTGGTATTGTCCTTATTGTATCATATCCATAAAGGTTAGTAGTTTAAAATCCAGTCAGTGAGCATTTGCTTCTGTAATACTTACCCTGGTCCTCTTAGATGCTACCAAAAAAAATGAATAGTTTCTAATGAAGTAAATAAAAATAAAGCACAGCAACTAGAGCTACCTGGAGAATTGTCTAGGAAGAACAACAGATGAGTGTTTGGAAGCAAACAGAAATATATTTATGCTATCTTTGAATTGGTTTCAGATTTGCCCTTAGCAGTCACATGTAATGTAAGCGTAAATAATTTTACTTAATTCCTTATTGAGTTTTCAAAAATATCACTGATTAATCTTCATTTTAAAATGTCACGAATAGGTTGGGGCGCCTGGGTGGCTCAGTCATTAAGCGTCTGCCTTCGGCTCAGGTCATGATCCCAGGGTCCTGGGATCGAGCCCTGTGTTGGGCTCCTTGCTGGGCAGGAAGCCTGCTTCACCCGCTACCATTCCCTCTGAGTTCCCTATCTTGCTGTGTTTCTCTCTGTCAAATAAATAAAAAATCTTTAAAGAATAAAAAAAAAAATAAGATGTCACGAATAGGGGCACCTGGGTGGCTCAGTCGTTAAGCATCTGCCTTTGGCTCGGGTCATGATCTCAGGGTCCTGGGATCAAGTCCCACATTGGGCTCCCTGCTTGGCGGGAAGCCTGCTTCTCCCTCTCCCACTTCCCCTGCTTGTGTTTCCTCTTTCGGTGTGTCTCTCTCTGTCAAATAAATAAATAAAATATTTTTAAAATAAATAAATAAAATGTCAGAAATACATATAAAGTAGATATTGGAAAACCCCTTCCCCTAGGCAAATATCACTCCCCTCATCGGTAACCACCATTAATAATTTGGTATGTGTTCCATATTCTTTGAAATATCTTGCATTTGTGTGTTGTAATATTCACATGTTATAAATTTATGTGATAAGTATATGAGCCATACTTTATTAATAAATGAGATTATACAATACATACAGTTCTGTAATTTACCTTTTTTACTTAGCTATAGATTATCAACATCTTTCTGTGTAAATATACATAGAAATTTGCCTCATCCTTTTAAAATGGATGCATGCTGTTCCACTGAAAGGATATATTATAACTAATTTAATCTAAAATTGATGGACATTTAAATCATTGCCAGTATTTTCAATAATACAAGTAATGCGGTGAGTATCCTCGAACATATATTATTATACACTACTTCGCATTACTTACTGGAATAAATTTCTAGGTGTATAATTGCTAGATCAAAGGATATGCACACTAAATCTGACAGGGTATCAAATCAGCTGCTCTCCAATGTTTTTATTGTTTATTGATAGAGTGGTTCTTTTAATAATTTTTGGTTCTGTAGATTTTTACTTTCTATGTGCAGAGTAGGAGGATTTTAGAGATGCAGAATTTGCACTTATTGTCCCTGAAAGAAACGCTTGGGCCTTGAACTCAATTCTTGCATTCATTAATTTAACAAATATTTGAGTGCTCATGGTATTCCTGACCTTGTTTTGGAAGTTGTTATTCTGGCAGTGAATGAGATAATAGAGAACCCTGCTTTCCTGGAGCTTTCATCCTATTAGGGGAGTAGAAACAAAGAGATAATAACATGAATTAGAAGAATACATAATTATGTCTTTGGACAAGGCTTAAATCTTTTTTTCCTCCTTTTTCATATTTTCATATTTCACCTACTCTAGAGTGGTGAGATCAAGTCCGTAGATCCCAGACTGATCCATGTGATGCTGATGGACAATTCAACTACTCACAGTGAGGTACAGTAGTCGACTGAGTCTCTGATCAGACTCATGATCTTTATCTTGTTATGCAGACTCCTCGTGTGTGTGTGTGTTACCCATGGGTGCGCTTTGGGCTTCCACTCTGGCCACTGTACATTTCTTGCTCTCTCCAAGTCTTGTCTAGTTAAGGGTATATAGTCTCAAGAAGAAGTATAGTTGGAGCAAACCCTTTTAACCGTGGCTGTGTCGCCTAACCATTTTAGGAATCTATGGCCTAACTATTCACTCAGGACAGGTATATTTGGTATATTTGAAAGATGCAGTGGACAATTAAAGTTATAATAAGTGGTAGTAATATTTATAACCTGCCTAGTGATAAGAAATGGAGAATATGCATCCTTTTTCTTTCCGTTAAGTGGTAGTGAGCTCCAAGAGGTCTGAAATTTTTTATCCCAAGAAGAAATAAATCAAACAGGTGCCTAGTTAGTTCAGTGCTCAGCACACAGTGGATTACTCCATGATTACTGTGATTCAGGCCAACTCTTGGTTCATTCAGAATTATCATAACCCAAAAAAAGATAGATAATAAACCAGTGCCTAAACCAATCAAAGAATGCCATGTGAATTTCTTTCACTAAGATATTGACAAGACAGCCTTCTAGCCACATGTTCCTCATAGTCTCTTAGCAGCTCTGTAATATTGCTGAATTGGCCACTCCTGCTGAGTATATGGTTCTCATCTTTATCCAGTTATTCTTGACTTGATCAAACAAAATCAAGTTAGAAAAAGAAGAATCAGGGCTAAATTTAATAGCTCTTTACTATATATTGTATTGCCACAAGTAGGATAAGTCTCTTGACTGTTTACATGACTGAAAATATCTTTTACTTTGATGGTGTGTTGGGCCCATTTTTATTCCCATCCTTATTTCATTCATTCATTAAGTACCTCTTATATGCCACACACTATTCCACTGGTCAGATATAACTGGAGAGTACTGGTCTCCGTTCTTATGCTGTCTACTCACACGTGAGTAGCTCACCGGAAGTAGGACATACATAGAAGGTATTGCTCAGGAAGATTACAATGAGCCGAGATTAGCAACTTGACTGGATGCATAAGAGGTGAGATCTGTGGTTTTCAGCAGCAGATTGCCAAAAGTATGGGGGAAACAGAAGTAAATCTTGAGCTTGGTTAAGAACTATAGAAGGAAATTAAGGGAGAAAAGATGGAAATGAAGGCAGCAGAAAAAAAAAAGAGAATAGAGAAACTAGAACTGGCAAGAAATATAAAATTTGAAGAAGTTGCAGATGTCAGAGCTATAATAATGGCTACAACAAAAATACAGATCTGTACAAAGTACCTATAAATATTCAAGGGCACTCAGGTTAGTTTAATGAAGTTGGTAAACATTAATCACTAAATAACTGTGTGTCTCACTAGCTTATTGCCACTCCAACACGTTATTTGAGTAAAACTATCTGAAAGTTACCTGAATGAAGCTTAAAAAAAAAAAAAAGCATTGCTTCATAGTAGGATACCATTCTAATAAGGTTCTAAATAAAAGTTCTTGCAGCACAAAGATTGCTCTAGAGAATGGTAGCTGAGTTCCAAGCCCCCTTCCCCTTGTTCTTGTCAGGTGAGGAGTTTATTCAGAGATAGGAGTTGTGTCTTCTAATCTTCTATCTTTTAAGGTTACTTGGCCTCTCAAGGCACAAGTCAGATTTCATAAGATAGGCTGAAATTATTGAAAGAGCTAAGGGATTTGGCTGTTTGGTCTATGGTAACCTGCCTTTTTTGCTTTCCTTTGTCAAATACTTTGAAATAAGTTCTGGAGATTGTTTGTATATTTATAGTGTCCACAAGAGAATCCAAACTTGCCTGTGTTGGACTCACTTTTCCTTTGGTCACAGACTCACAAATGTTGATCTTCCTATTGTTAAGTTGTCATCAGACTTTTAGTGACTTCTGGATAGAGGAGATTTTCTATTTCAATACTTGAAATGCCAGTTTCAGTCAAACAAGGAGAAAAATATGAAATAAAGCAAATTTTTTTTTATCAAGGGGCAAATGAGCTCCCATCCTAGCACTAGCAGTCTTCTTTTATAAACGAAATTCCGCAAATTTTGAAACCCTCAAAAAAAAGGTCCATTTGAGGAAGACTTTTGTTTAAGGGCAAGTCTGCCAAGTGAGTTAATCTCTCCTAACCATTATCTTGAATACATGTATAAATTGAGTCATAGGAAGATTGGAGCTTTCTGACTAAGGGGATATCTTAGAGCTGGCGTTGGAATGGAGCAATCTGCCTGCTTTGATTGTCTGCTTCTAGAGATGGGAAAGAGCTAATGGTTTATGGTTTTCACAGGATGGAAGGTTCCTTATAATAAATCTCTTTTGAATTTTGTTTTGTAGGGGGGTACGTTAAAAGCAGTAAAATCTTCCAAAGGAAAGAAGAAGAGAGAGAGCATAGAGGGGAAAGATGGCCGGAGGAGAAAAAGTGCTTCGGACTCTGGGTGTGACCCTGCATCAAAGAAATTAAAAGGAGACAGGGGTGAAGTAGACAGTAATGGGAGCGATGGAGGTGAGGCGAGCCGAGGGCCCTGGAAAGGAGGGAATGCCAGTGGAGAGCCAGGGCTGGATCAGAGAGCCAAGCAGCCACCGACTACATTTGTCCCCCAGATTAACCGCAACATTCGCTTTGCCACTTACACCAAAGAAAACGGCAGGACTCTGGTGGTACAGGATGAGCCTGTAGGTGGGGACACACCTGTACCTTTCACTCCATATTCTCCAGCCACAGGTCAAACACCTTTGGCCCCAGAGGTGGGTGGAGCCGAAAACAAAGAGGCAGGAAAAACACTGGAACAAGTTGGCCAGGGCTTGGTGGCTTCAGCAGCTGTGGTCACTACCGCCAGCTCCACCCCAACCACGGTGAGGATCTCAGACACTGGCCTTGCAGCAGGGACTGGGCCGGACAAACAGAAAGGCAGCCGGTTACAGGCCCCAGGAGAGGTGAGTTGTTTCAGGGGCAGATGTGCAAGATTTGGGTTCATTTTCTTACCCTACTTTAATGTTAACACATTAAATAGCATCTAAAATGCCACAGGGAAGGAGTATTTCTGTGATGTGCTTAAATCGTACTCTGAATAGTCCTTTACTGCTCGTTGGGCTAATATGTATATTTTAATAACTTTATTAGCTCTTAAAAGTCACCTGAACAATTGCACTAATCAAAAACTGATTATAAAACCCAATTTAATGAGATGCTCAAATAGATCTGGTGGGGAATCTTTTTAATTCAATTATCTATTTAGTTCACATAGTGGTTGAGCCTCTATCAGGCCTATGAGAGGCAAGGTTAATGAATTACAGTGTTGGTAACAGTGAACACTATAATTAAGGCTATGTGAAAGCAACTATTACCATCCCCTGTTTTTAGTTCATCATTTTCTGTGATATTTTCCTTTGAGGCTAGGCTTCTTTCCATGATTTGATATGGCTATAAAAGTTTCTCTTTTTTTCTAACCTACTCTTTTTAAGCCTTACCTGGAAAATTTGATGGAATTAATCACAGTAGTGTCCAGTTTACTATGTTCTTTATCCGGTACACACGTTCCTTCCTGAAATGGAACTTCTGTTAAATACAAGTTAACGTCAAGTTGGCTACCCAGTCAAATTTGAAACACTATCAAAATTATTTCTTACATGATGCTAGTCATTTGTTTTTTCCAGACTGGCTGTTTCCTCAAGTTGGAATAGGTATACAAAGACAAAATACTAAATGATTTTTAAAATTATGTGTAGGAAACTACTGTGTGCTAAGTACTGTATATTATAAATAATGAATTGAAATCCCTCTTTGAAGGAGCTCACATCTTAAGATGAAATCATTTTAAGTGTAACAGTGCCCAGTAAAACATGGCATATATGGGGCGCCTGGGTGGCTCAGTGGGTTAAAGCCTCTGCCTTCAGCTCAGGTCATGATCTCAGGTTGCTGGGATTGAGCCCCACATCGGGCTGTCTGCTCATCGGGGAGCCTGCTTCCCCTCTCGCTGTGCCTCCTTTTCTGCCTACTTGTGATCTCTCTCTCTCTCTCTCTCTCTCTGTCAAACAAATAAATAATCTTTAAAAACAAAACAAAACATGGCATATACATTTCATCTGAGTCCTTCCCCTTCCCCTCCTGGGAGATGCAGTTTGTGAATCATTAGTGTGCAGGGATGGGGGAGGGAGGTGAAAGGTCCAAGCAGAAGAGAAGAAGGCCTATGAATGGAAATTTCACACTGTTCATGGTTTTCCTCTGTTAGTTGACCAGCATTCCCAAGATAACTAGGTGAGGATCTTATGTGAATTTCCACTGTGTGTAAGTCATCATATTGCTCAAATTAATTAAAATCCAGTTCATGTCAAAGGCGGTATACATTTAAAGGGGGATTACAAAGTAGACCACATTTTATATTCTGCAGGAGGAGACACACTGAATAGTGCTGTTATTCTTGGGGTAGCAAAGCTGAATAGAGGAAATGTAGAGTTAAAGGGCATTTTCCATACAGGTTGGAGAAGGTTCTGTGATTGTATCAGTGTTTTTGATAATGTGTCAGCCTAAGTATTGTCCTGGGATCTGATTTAAAAGTACAGAAATGGATGTTTCCACTATGATGTCAAATCTAAAATAGGGACACAGCCTCCAGGAAACTTCTTGCCCTAAAAATTAAGTTGAAATCAGTTTGTCATCACTTTCTTATAAGAAAAGTATTTAAAATTTAATCATTTGAAGGAAAGTGAAAGGCCATCCAAATTATTTTTCATTCATGTGTATATTTATTTTTAAAGAGTAACTTTAGTAATGAAACCTGAGCTACCCATGCGGGATTGTTGGGAGTCATGCAGGTGTCAAGGCTCCTGGCCAAATTCTGATACTAAAACAACCAGGGGCTCCTGGGTCACTCAGCTGGTTAAGCATCTGCCTTTGGCTCAGGTCATAATTCTGGGGCCCTGGAATCAGGGCCTGCATGCGGCTCCCTGCTTACCCCAGAGTCTGCTTCTCCTTCTCCCTTTGCCCCTCCCCCCATTTGTCCTGCTCTCTCTTTCTCACTTTCTCTCTATGAGGTGAATAAATAAAGTCTTAAAAAAAAAAAGGAGAGAAAGAAACAAGAGCCAGTCTTTAAGGCTGTGCCTTTCTTCTTTTTTGTTGGGAGGACATTTAAGGCAGTAGTTGTTGATTACTGGGAAGGAAAAGAAAAAGAATAATGGGGTGCCTGTCTGGCTCAGTCAGTAGAGTGAGTCTTGATCTCTGAGCTGCGCACACGTGGGATCTCAAGTTTACCTTTAAATAAATCAACAAACAAACTTCAGGTTTTTAACTCTAAAATGCCATGAAGCAGCCTCTGCAGCAGATGTCAACTAGAGGCAAGCCACAGGTGGCCTGCCTGGTCCTCAAGCCTCTGTGCCACCCTCAAAGAAAGTCCTAATGTAGGCTCCTCTTGCATATTTAAAGAATACCTTAAGTAAACAACCCCCCGTTTGGGACAATAGCCATTTCCTTTATCTGGAATAATGTTTTTAATTGTGGAAAAGTAACCATTAAATTTACCATTTTAACTATTTAAAGTGTTATAATACTGTGGTATTTAGTACGTCCACAGTGTTGTACAACCGACAGACAGCACTTTCTAGTTTCAGAAATTTTTATCACCCCGGAAGCGAGCCTGATACCCATTAAGCAGTCCCGGAACAATTTTTGTTACCAGTGTTTTAAAATGAATGTTTAGAGATAGCATCCTCTACTACCTGAAAGTTGATTTTCAGGGTTCACACCTGCCTATGGAAGTTTGTCTTTGTGTGTATAGATATGGGCATGTGTATGAAAGGGATCTTGCCCTTCTTAACACACGCACCTTTTATTCACATGCAGAAGTTAACGTTTTCAAGGTGAAGAAAAGGAAAGTGTTTTTTTCATTCTCCAGTTTGTTAGGCTGAATACTTACATTTGGTGAGTGTATGAGCATCTACACTTTTCCTGTTTGGAGGCTTGTTAAATCCTAATGATAACGAAAGGGTTCAGTGATAAGTGTGCTTTCTTTCTCTCTCCTTTTTTTTTTTTTTTTTTTTTTTTTAATTTTCATGCAGAGCTTGAACTCACAACCCTGAGATCAAGACCTGAACCAAGATAAGAGTAGGATGGCTAACCGACTGAGCCACTCAGGTTCCCCATGAGTGTGCTCTCAAATTTAACGTCTTTAGGTGTTAGGTCTAGCTTTAATCAAAACTGATACTCAATTTTTAGGTTGATTTGAACTCATAAATAAATGGCCAAATTCTAAACCAATCCATCTTGGAGAGTTTTAGACTAATAAAGAGGATATTTCCTTAATAATGTACAGTGGGCTTGTCATGGGACTGAAGTCCTTTTTGTAAGCCGGGCAGGTAGTTGAAATAAATCAAAACTTAAATAAGTCAAAACTTTGACAGTAGCTGTGGTCATTGAAGTGGATTAATATTACAAGACCACTAAATTCATTTCACAGTAAAAGCTGCTGTCTGTTCAGAAACCCTTTTCTCCAACTTCTGGTAGAGTCATCATTTCCAAATAGAAACTGAGAAGCCTACACAACCTCCTAGTGCTGTGACAACCAGTTGGCTAACAACCAAGGGAGTGGCAGGATGAATGACACCCTGCTACCTCTCGCTCTCCGTGTTAAAGATGCCCTCTGTGTGGTCTGTGGCAGGTTTCTTCCTTAATGCTGATGAGATGTAGTTTTAAGACCAGTTTTCATGGAATTGTAGGAGAGAAAAGTTGATCTGACTCAAAAGAAGCATTGGCCTAAGTCCAGAAAAGAGATGATAAAGGTTGTCAAGAGAAAGCAGCATCACTAACTCAGGCTGTCTTCTTTTCAGAATACGAGAAATACCGTTCTGGCCTCTTCTGGATTTGGAGCATCTCTCCCAAGTTCATCACAACCTTTGACTTTTGGAAGCGGAAGGAGCCAGTCCAATGGGGTTCTAGCCACAGAGAACAAACCTTTGGGCTTCTCTTTTGGCTGTAGCTCTGCACCAGAGTCTCAGAAAGACTCTGATCTCTCCAAAAACTTGTTTTTTCAATGCATGTCCCAAACTTTACCCACCAGTAACTACTTCACTACCGTTTCAGAGAGTTTGGCTGATGACTCCTCCAGTCGAGACTCATTCAAACAAAGCCTTGAGAGCCTGTGTAAAGGCAGATCCCCTCTTGGAGCAGACACTAAATCAGGCTCTAAGGCTGGCGGCTCTGTGGATCGGAAGGTGCCTACGGAGTCCATGCCCACACTCACGCCAGCCTTCCCACGGAGCCTCCTAAATGCCCGCACCCCAGAGAGTCATGAAAATCTATTTTTACAGCCCCCTAAACTGTCCCGAGAAGAGCCCTCTAACCCTTTCCTTGCATTTGTGGAGAAAGTTGAACATAGCCCTTTCAGCAGCTTTGCATCTCAGGCATCAGGTAGCTCTTCCTCTGCTACCACAGTCACCTCTAAAGCCACAGCCAGCTGGCCCGAGGCTCACTCCTCTGCAGATTCGGGATCTTTAGCAAAGAAGAAAACCCTCTTCATCACAACTGACTCCTCTAAACTGGTGTCCGGTGTTCTGGGCTCAGCTCTTACCACCGGAGGTCCGAGCCTCTCTGCCATGGGCAACGGCCGCTCCAGCTCGCCCACCAGCAGCCTCACCCAGCCCATTGAGATGCCTACTCTCTCCTCCAGCCCCACAGAGGAGAGGCCAACTGTGGGGCCTGGGCAGCAGGACAATCCCCTCCTCAAAACCTTTAGTAACGTCTTTGGCAGGCACTCGGGCAGCTTTCTGTCCTCCCCAGCAGATTTTTCACAGGAGAACAAAGCTCCTTTTGAAGCTGTGAAAAGGTTCTCACTGGATGAGCGAAGCTTGGCTTGCAGACAGGACTCAGACTCCAGTACCAACAGTGACCTGTCAGATTTGAGCGATTCTGAGGAGCAGCTGCAGGCCAAGACCGGCCTGAAGGGGATTCCAGAGCACCTAATGGGGAAGTTGGGCCCCAATGGGGAGCGAAGTGCTGAGCTATTGCTGGGCAAAGGCAAAGGGAAACAGGCCCCAAAGGGCCGGCCGCGGACCGCCCCCCTGAAAGGTGATATTGCTGGGGTTATCCATTGGCTTGGCTCTGGCACTGGCCTCGAATGCCTGCCTTGTGCTCTCGGGCAGTAGAAGCCCTTACTTTGATGGGAAGTTCTTTAATCATGTAGAATAATGTAGCCAGAAGGGCCCAGTAGACGCCCCTCATCAGACCTTTTGGTTCAGGGCAGGACTACATCTAACCAGTGCCGTTACTAAAGAGGAATAATCTACCTGTGTGATGGCGATCCCTCAGAAGAGGACCCTTTTGCTCAGGAGCTCTTTTCTGGTGTTTTTCTCATCTCTTTCTACTTCTCTTTGGCCCATCCTCTTTAATTTATTTTAGAGGAGTTACTGAGTACTGGCCCCTATTCTCACATAGAAGCCTTTCCTAGAGTTACTTAAGCAAAAAGAATCACCCCTCCAATATGCTCCTCTCTGTTACATATATAAGGTTTTAACACCTCTTCCAAAAGCCATTAACCCCTGTGCTATGAGGTTATGGTCCAGATTTATGTCAGGGCAAGTATCTAAGAGAAAGTCGGATGGTGACAAGTAACTTTTGTCATTAGGAATTGGTATCCTATGGAGGCACAAGAGTTGTTAGTAGAACAGTTGTATCCCCGGAAGCTAGAGGCAAGTGGCTACCTTCTACCTTCTTGGATTTTCCTCACTCGTGCCAGACCTGTTTCCTCGTAATGGGGCACTTCCCACAAATTCCGTCTGTGGTCCTTGGCTTCCAGTTGAAGCCTCTTTGCTCCCTCCCTTTCTGTCAAGGATAGACCTGGTAGGCACAAGCCCAGCCACGGCCAGGAAGAATGAGCCAGGTCAGGACAAGAATGCATCCCTAGGAAGATCGTTACTGGGTCTCATTAATACCAATCATGACCGGCCATTTCTCCCCCTTCCCTTGCCACAGTTGGCCAGTCAGTGCTGAAAGATGTGAGCAAGGTGAAGAAGCTGAAGCAGTCTGGAGAGCCCTTCCTGCAGGATGGGTCCTGCATCAACGTAGCCCCTCACTTGCACAAGTGCCGGGAGTGCCGCCTGGAGCGGTATCGGAAGTTTAAAGAACAGGAGCAAGATGATTCCACGGTGGCCTGCCGCTTCTTTCACTTCCGGAGGTACCCACACCTGTCTCTGTCTCCCTCCCCGTTTCCATTTCCCACTCTTTCTCTGAATCTCACACCTTTTCTTTGTTTTCCTTAACCCCTTGCCTCTGATGTCTCTGCTGAGGCTGTGCCATAAAAGCCACTCAGATGTTTGGGTTGTGAAGTGACTTGTGGCTTTGTCGAAGTTGAGAAGTCTGAGCTGCTGGACCCTGAGCTTCGTTAAGTTATTCCTAACTTGGGTTCCATCTGAAACCAATGGCAAGGACGCCATGCTGTGGTGTGGATCTGCCTGACCACCTCCTCCTTTTTGGTACTAAAGTACCGTGAGTCTCTGAGAGAAGAAGAAGGAAGATTAGGAGATAGTGGAAGTGGCTTTGAAATAGACGTAACTGACAAATCCTGGGAATGTCCCCTGATTTGACCAAACAAATGCCTTTAGTTACTTTTTTCTGCTTGATAAACTTAGAAGAATTTCTTGTAAAGATTTTTTTTTTTTTAAAGATTTATTTTTATTTTATTTATTTGAAGCAGAGAGAGAGAGGGAGAGAGAGCATGAGAGGGGAGAGGTCAGAGGGAGAAGCAGGCTACCCGCGGAGCAAGGAGCCTGATGTGGGACTCGATCCCGGGACTCCAGGATCACGACCTGAGCCGAAGGCAGTTGCTCAACCAACTGAGCCACCCAGGGACCCTTCTTGTAAAGATTTTATTTATTTATTTGACAGAAGTGAGAGAGGAAACACAAACAGGGGCAGTGGGAGAGGGAGAAGCAGACTCCTTGCTGAGGAGGGAGCCTGATGCGGGGCTCAATCCCAGGACCCTGGGATCATGACCCAAGCCAAAGGCAGAAGAAGAATTTCTTCTAAATGATCTTTCAGGAATTCTTCATTTTTAAAATAAATCCGAATGGTTTATCCACGTATTGTGGATTCACTCAGCAAATATTTACTGACCACTTCCTGTGTGCCAGCCATTGTGAGCACTGAGGGTTAAACAGCATATAAAACCATAAAGATCCAGCCCTTGGGAGGTTGCTGAGGAGGCAGACAATAAATATGGGAAAAAGATTAAATATATGGCATGTTAGTCTAATAATAATAATGAGAAAAATAAAGACAGAAGAGGATTGAAGTAAGGGGAGGTTAAGAGAGGCTACAGTTTAAATAGGGTGATTTTAGAAAGTGAGATTTGAGTAAAGAGGTGAAGGAGTGGTTTGCACATTTTTCTGGGAGACAAGTATTCCAAGTAGAAGGCACAAGAGCAACTGTCCCAAGGCTGGCATATTCCTGGTTTGTTTGTAGAGCTAGGGTGCCTAAAAGATAGAGTGGGGATGGAGGAGTTGAGGTCAAAGAGTTAGCAATGGATCTATATTTTCTTTTCTTTTTTCTTTTTTTAATAACATTTAATTTAATTATTTGACTGAGAGAGTGACAGCGAGAGAGGGAATACAAGCAAGGGAGTGGGAGAGGGAGCAGTAGGCTTCCTGCTGAGCAGGGAGCCTGATCAGGGCCTGCTCAACCTGAGTTGAAGGCACACACTTAACAACTGAGCCACCCAGGCAGCCCATCTGTCCATATTTTTTTTTTTAAAGATTTTATTTATTTATTTGATGGAGAGAGATCACGAGGAGGCAGAGAGGCAGGCAGAGAGAGAGGAGGAAGCAGGCTCCCCGATGAGCAGAGAGCCAGACGCGGGGCTCGATCCCAGGACCCTGAGATCATGACCTGAGCAGAAGGCAGAGGCTTTAACCCACTGAGCCACATAGGCGCCCCCCATCTGTCCATATTTTAAAGGAATATTCTAAGGGCCTTGGCTTTTTGTGCTGAAAAAGAAGTCATTAAAGATTTTGAGCTGATGAGTGACACTGAGGAATGTTTTAAAGGATCACTGTCATTGCCTTTTTTTTTTTTTTTTTTTTAAGATTTTATTTTTATTTGAGAGAGGGAGAGGATGAGAGGGAGAAGCAGACTCCCGACCCAGCACGGAGCCCAATGTGGGACTCAATCCCAGGACTCTAGGATCATGACCCAAGCCAAAGGCAGTTGCCCAACCAACTGAGCCACGCAGGCACCCCTTTAATTGCCTTCTTGAGAATAGATTATATTGAAGCAAAGGCAGAAACACAGAGAAGTAAGGAGGCTGTTGTAATTATACGGTGAGAAATGATGGTGGCCTAGTGATGGAAGTGAGTCTGGTTGGATTAAGGATATATCTTGAGTGGGTCCCTGGGCAGCTCAATCGGTTCTTCCTCTCCCTCTGCCTGCTACTCGCTACTCCCCCTGCTTTTGCACTCTCTCTGTCTCTCTTTTTGTCTAATAAGTAAATGAAATCTTCATATATATATATATATATTTTATACATAAAATATATATATATATATTGAAGGGAGAACTCGTATGATTTTCTGACGAGTTAGGTGAGTGTGAAAGAAGAAATGGAGTCAAAGATGATTCCACAGCTTTTGACCTGAAAAGTAGAAGAATGGAATTGCCATTTACTGATGAGGAGATTTCTCAGGGAAAAGCAGGTTTGGGGAAGAAAATGGGAACTTTAATTTGGGCTTTTTAAATTTGAGATGCCTATTAGATTTCTAGATGGAGGTGTTGAAAGGCAGCTGGAAACTCAACTCTTGAATTGAGGGGGAAGTCTAGGCAGGATGTTAAAAATTTTAATGTCACTGGGTATTTAAAGCTGTGTGTCTGGGCACCTGGGTGGCTCAGTTGGTTAAGCATATGCCTTTGACTCAGGTCATGATCCCAGGATCCTGGGATCGAGCCCCACATTGGGCTCCCTGCTCGGTGGGGAGCCTACTTCTCCCTCTCCCATTCCTTCTGCTTGGGCCGTCTTATAAATAAATAAATAAAATCTTTAAAAAAAAAAAAAAAGATAAAAAGCTGTGTCTCCTTGAGGAGGGAGGAGTCCAGGTATAGCTACAGAAGAGAAGCATTCCTAGGACCAGTCCTGGAGTTCTGCAACATTGAGAGATTAGAAAGATAAGGAAGAGCTAGTAAAGGAGGTTGAGGAAAAAATAGCCAGAAAGGTGCCCTGGAAGGCAAGTGAAGATATTTCCAGGAAGAAATAATGAACTGTAGCAAATATCGGGGATTGGGTCAGGTTAGATGAGGACTGAAAATGACCATTGGATTTAATGGGGCAAATGACCTTATCAAAAACATTTTTGGTATGTTGGTGAGGGGAAGCCTTATAGGAGTGGATGAAGAAAGCATACAAATGGCTAACAGACACATGGAAAAATGTTCATCATCTTTAGCCATCAGGGAGATTCAAATCAAAACCACACTGAGATACCACCTTACACTAGTTAGAATGGCCCAAATCAACAGTACAGTAAACAACAAATGTTGGAGAAAATGTGGAGAAAGGGCAACCCTCTTACACCGTTGGTGGGAATGCAAGTTGGTGCAGCCACTTTGGAAAACAGTGTGAAGATTCCTCAAGAAATTAAAAATAGAGCTACCCTATGACCCTGCAATTGCACTACTGGGTATTTACCCCAAAGATTGAGATTCAGTACAAAGAAGGGCCACATGTACCCCAACATTCACAGCAGCAATGGCCACAATCGCCAATAAAGAGCCAAGATGCCCTTCAACAGATGCATGGATAAAGAAGATATGGTCCATATATACAATGGGATATTATGCCTCCATCAGAAAGGATGAATACCCAACTTTTGCATCAACATAGACTGGACTGGAAGAGATTATGCGGAGTGAAATAAGTCAAGTGGAGAGAGTCAATTATCTTAGGGTCTCACTTACGTGTGGAGCATAAGGAAAAACATGGAGGGCATTGTGAGAAGGAAAGGAAGGGTGAATGGGGGGAAATCAAAGGGGGAGATGAACCTTGAGAGACTGTGGACTCTGAGCAACAAACTGAGGTTTTGGAGCGGAGGGGGTGGGGTTGGGTGAGCCTGGTGGTCGGTATTGAGGGCACGCATTGCATGGAGCACTGGGTGTGGTGCTTGAACAATTAATCATGTAACACTGAAAAAACAAAAGTATTTGGGGGGAAAAAGAAAATGTAAGAGGAACTGATGACAGTATAGACAACTCTCAAGAAATGTTGCTCTTACAAACAGATAAAAATGGAAGAGGGTGTAGGATTGAGAGGATTTTTGAGATAGCAAGTTTAAATACCAGAGTAATTCAGTAAGGAGGAAAATAGATGATGTAGAAAAGAGAATATGGGGGCACCTGGGTGGCTCAGTGGGTTAAAGCCTCTGCCTTCGGCTCAGGTCATGCTCTCAGGGTCCTGGAATCGAGCCCCGCATAAGCCCTCTCTGCTTAGCGGGGAGCCTGCTTCCCCCTCTCGCTCTCTGCCTGCTTGTGATCTCTCTCCTATCTGTCAAATAAATAAAAATCTTAAAAGAAAAAGAAAAGAGTATGTAGTGTGATGCCTATGCAAGAGGATAGGTTGTAGAGCATAGGTGGAGAGATGGGTCTTCGTTGGAACCTAGTCCATTCCTAGCAGAAGCAGGTCAGATGGAACATGGGCCCAGTTGCAGGAAGGCCTAGTATGGTGGGGGGAGCTTGTGGGACATCTCTTCTGGTTCTTAGTATTTTTTCAGTGGAATACATAGCAAGGCCCTCATGGGGAAAATTACACTAGAGGTTAGAAAAGAGAGGTGAGGATATGAAACTCCCTAGGAAAGGGAGTGTGCACTAGGAAACCTTTGTGACTGGGGGGCAACATGAAGGGCTCATCTGACATCTTTTGAATTTCAAGTGTGACAGTGAGCATGACTGTTTTCCTCTGGTCATGGTCAGTGGTGTGGGTGCACATGTGGAACAGGCAGATAGAGAAACTGAAAGGCATTTCTGAGGACAGCTTTTTTTTTTTTAAATAAAGTTTTTATTTATTTATTTGACAGAGAGAGAGATCACAAGTAGGCAGAGAGGCAGGCAGAGAGAGAGGGAGAAGCAGGCTCCCCACTGAGCCACCTAGGCACCCTGAATTTATTTTTTTAAAGATTTTTTTTATTTATTCGACAGACAGCAAGAGAGGGAACACAGGCAGGGGGAGTGGGGTTGGGAGAAGGCAGGCTTCCTGCTAAGCAGGGTGCCCAGATGTGGTGCTCAATTTTAGCACCTTGGGATCATGATCCGAGCCAAAAAGGGAGATGGTCAGCAACTGAGCCACCCAGGCGCCCCTGAGGACAGCTTTTTAAAGAACGCAGACTTACTAAGTGTTCACAAGTCTTTCTGCTAGTGCAGAAAATGCATAATGTGTTGGTCAGATAGGGTGGAAAATTTTTTTTTTTTCCTGAGTATGTCTACATCCAGTTTGGGAATTGAACTTAAAATCCCAAGATCAAGAGTTGGATGCCCTTCCAACCAAGCCAGCCAGATGCCCTCCAGGGTGAAAATTCTTAATGCACGCTGATTGCTTTTAAGTCCCATTTAATGTTTTTAGCTCCTAGGGGTTTAGGTGTGTATTAGTTTGCATGGCTGCTGCTGTTTACCATTTATTTAATTATCTACCTTCCTATCTCAGGTTAATCTTCACTCGGAAGGGGGTGCTCCGTGTGGAGGGATTTCTGAGTCCCCAGCAAAGTGACCCTGATGCCATGAACCTGTGGATTCCCTCTTCCTCCCTAGCAGAAGGGATAGACCTAGAAACCTCAAAATACATCCTGGCCAACGTTGGGGACCAGTTCTGCCAGCTCGTGATGTCTGAGAAGGAGGCCATGATGATGGTGGAGCCACACCGTAAGACACCCTCTTGCTTATTTTCCAGTCGCTTCTGCTGAAGAACTTTCATTTTCTGTTGCTTAAAGGAGGAGTGGCAGATGGCGTTTTCTATGGATGAGTTGAGACTGATAAGACTTGTCTTTGTAGCAAACTAAGTAGCTGAGGCCCTAACTGTATCCAGCAGACCTCTTTCCCTCCTTGATCCCTGTCCGGGTTTGGGTCCCTCTGAATAGTTTCAGTTTGCTTTGAACCAGTTTGTATTATTAAGTGATAATTATACGGCTTGTGAATAGATGTGCTACTGAGTACTATGCTTCACATCTAGAGCTCACCATTATTCAGATATTTTTGATATTTCATGTCTGTGAGATACTGTACCCAATGAAAATTCTGTGAAATTATTCCCTACATTTCAAGTGAAGAATCCTCTTGCTTCACACTCCCCCAAATCGAAATTTTTGCAGTATCTTAAGTAAAAACATGTGGCATTTATTTTCACTGACACTGGTTCAGAAATATTAGCAATTCCATCTATTTTCTTTCTCAACATTTATAGAAAGACTGACTGACATCTTTTGAGTTTTATTGCTGGACAAAACAGTTCAAGTAGCAGTCAGTGGATCTGGGGTCTTTTGCTGTTATTCACGATGATCCATGCCAACCATATTCCTCTTCCTCTTTCTACCAGAGAAAGTGGCATGGAAACGAGCAGTGCGTGGTGTACGGGAGATGTGTGATGTATGTGAAACAACTCTCTTCAACATCCACTGGGTTTGTCGCAAATGTGGATTTGGGGTCTGCCTTGACTGTTACCGGCTCAGAAAAAGCCGTCCACGCAGTGGTGAGCAAATATTGTCCTGTTCAGTTCTAAAGGTAACCTGTCATTGCAGGTATGGGACTTGAAGCCAGAATGGGTTTGTGCCCCCTCTTGAACTGCTTGGCTTCCCTCATTTTTGTTGCACTGTGAGGCCTCAACAGTTGCCAATATTCCAGCCTAACTGGGTAGGCTAAGAGGAGCCGAGAAGGGTTATTCTTCACCCTCGCTTGTTGTATTTTTCTTTTTTTTTTAAGACATCTTTATTGATATTATTATATAACTCACATGCTCTAAAATTCGCCCTTTTAAAGTGTACAATTCAGAAGTTTTTAGTATATTCTCAAGTACATTTAGTATATTTTCACTCTCAGATTTCACTATGGTTGCTCTGAAAAGAAATGTACGTATTAGCAATAACTGTATTTCTCCCTCTGCTTAGCCCTTGGTAACCATTAATCTACTTATTGTCTCACCCCTGTAGATTTACCTGTTGTGTACCTGTCCTATAAATGGAATCATACAGTACCCGGCCTTCTTTGACCTCTTTCACTTCAGCATACTGTTTTAAAGCTTCATAGCACGTATCATTAACTTATTATTTGGTATTGCCCAACAATATCCCATTGTGTGGATATACTACATTTTGTTTATCTCTTCAGTAGTTGATGGACATGTCGGTTGTTTCCATTCTGAGGTATTATGAAAGGTACTGCTGTGAACATTTGTGCACAGGTTTTTTGTGTGAACATAGGTTTTCATTTCTCTTGAGTATATGCTGAGAGTGGAATTGATGGGCTGTATGGCAGTTCTACGTTTCACCCTCTCAGGAACTGTCAAAGTGTATTCCACAGTAGCTACATCATTTTATAATCCCACCAGCAGTGCACAGGGGTTCCAGTTTTTCCCCTCTTTCCAACGCTTATTATTGTCTGCTTTTTTGGCTATAGCCCTCATGGTGGCTAGGAAAGAGTCCCTGTCTCATTGTGTGATTTTGATTTGCATTTCCCTGATGACTATTGGTGTTGCGTGTCTTTTCAGGCGCTTATTGACTCTCTGTTTATCTTTGGAAAAATGACTATTCAGATCTTTTTATTCCTTTTGTCCTTTCTTTATCTTACTATTTATCTGAAAACCTTCTTGCCCCTTAACGTCCTCATTCTTCCCTCTTCAGAGATCCTGTGCAACCATTGGAACACAGTGGTTTAGAGCTTATGCTACTAGGATTCGAGACCTACTTTCACAGCTTATTACACCACTGTGGTATCTTGGGCTAGTTTCTTAATCCCTCGAGCCTCAATTTCCTTATCTATAAAACAAAGGTGATATGAGTACTTCTCTCACAGCATTGTGAGGATTAAATGAGATATTGTATTTAAGTGGTTAGCACAGGGCCTAACATCCACTACGTACTGTGTATTATGTAGCTATTAGATCTTCCACTTCTGACCATGAAAGATTAGCTTCCACAGGAATTGCCCTCCTGCCACAAATGAGAAAACCAGACTAAATATATGAATCCACGATTTTCGATATTGGACAGCAGGCAGCATGAGTCCGTGATCTCTAAGAGAAGGGAAGAACCAAGGCAAATCCTACAGTTTCTGCAGCTTACTGCCTGCAGGCAGTTTCCAGGTTGTAGTAGAGGGAAGAGCAACTAAAACCGTCCGGCAGTCTCATGAGCTGAGACAGAGATCAGAGTCTGAGAAGAGTAAGGCAGTGTGCTAAAGACCTTAGAGCTGCACAGAGAAAACACCAGAGGCTTCAGAGAGGTCACCTTCGCTTTTGGCTATCTAGTGATCTGCACATATATGAGTCCCAAAAAGGAACCTTCAGAAAGCAATTGACTTAATAATTTCCAGAACTTACCATTTGTATTGCTGCCAGCCAGAATGGAAAGACACTGGGTAGAGTCCAGAAGGATCACACTTTGACAGTGGAACTAATGTAGCCCCAGAATAAAGGGGGCTCTGGAGATAACACAGTGTAAAGCAAGCCTGGAAGGGATCCAACTGATCTGCAGGCTACTTAACTATGCACCAGACTAAAACCAAACATTCTTGAAAGGATTACAACAAAATCCAGTACTCTGAAATATTAAACTCAAAAAACTCTGCATTCGGTCATGAAAAATCAGAGGACACCTGGCTGGCTCAGTAGACCATGCAACTCTTGATCTCAGGGTTGTGAGTTTGAGCCCCACACTGGGGATAGAGTTGACTTTAGAAGGAAAGAAAGAGGAGGAAGGAGGGAGAGAAGAAGGAAGTAAGGAAGGATCAGGTATGAGTCTGTTGGGTAAATGGTGCTGGGAAAACCGGACAACTACTTGCAAAGAAATGAAACGAGACCACTGTCTTACACCATACACAAAAATAAACTCAAAATGGATTAAATAACTAAATGTGAGACCCAAAACCATAAAACGCCTGTAAGAAAACATAGGCAGTAATCCCTTGGGCATTGGCCTTAGCAACATTTTTCTGGATATGTCTCCTCAGGCAAGAGAAACAAAAGAAAACTATTGGGACTATGCCAAAATAAAAAAAGATGTACACCAATGTTTACTGCATTGCTGTTTACAATAGGCAAGATATGGAAGTAACCCAAGTGTCCATCTGTTGATGAATGGATAAAGAAGATGGAAGGGGAGGGTATACACATATATACCTACAAGCACATGGTGGAATGCTACTCTGCCGTAAAAAAGAAGGATATCTTGCCACTTGCAACAACATGGACGTACTTACAGAGTATTGCACTAAGTGAAATAAATCAGACAAAGACAGATATCATATTTTTCACTTATTTGTGAAATCTAAAAAACAAAACAGGACACCTGGCTGGCTCAATCAGTAGACCATGCAAGTGTTGATCTTGGAGAAATGAGTTCAGGCCCCACATTGGGCATAGAGACTACTTGAAAAAAAATAATGAAGGGGTGCCTGGGTGGCTGAGTCAGTTAAGTGTCCAAATCTTGATTTCAGTTCAGGTCATGACCTCAGGATCATGAGATTGAGACCCATGTCAGACCTTACCCTGGGCTTGGAGCCTGTTTAAGATTCTCTCCAACAAATAAAATCTTAAAAAAGTGAGGGGGATGCCTGAATGACTCAGTCGGTTAAGCATCTGCCTTCGGCTCAGGTCGTGATCCCAGAGTCCTAGGATCGAGTCCCACATCGAGCTCCTTGCTCAGTGGGAAGCCTTCTTCTCCCTCTGCCTGCCACTCCCCCTGCTTGTGCTCTCGTGCTGTCTCTCTCTGACGAGTAAAATCTTTAAAGGGGGCGGGGGATGCTTGGGTGGCTCAGTCAGTAAGCATCGGCCTTCGGCTTAGGTCACCGTGGGATCACGGTCCTGGGATCGAGCCCTGTATCTGGCTCCCTACTCGGTGGGAAGCCTGCTTCTAAGCCTGCTTCTCCCTCTCCCACTTCCCCTGCTTGTGTTTCCTCTCTTGCTGTGTCTCTCTCTGTCAAATAAATAAATAAAATCTTTTTTAAAAATCTTAAAAAAAAAAAATTTCTCTCCCTCTCCCTGGGCCCCAACCCCCACTCGCATGCTCTTGCTTACTTGCTCTCTCTCTAAAAAAAATAAAAATAAAAACCAAAGCAAACAAATAAACTCATAAATAAATGTAGAGACCGGAATAGTGATTGCCTGAGAGGAAGCAGTGGGAGGTGAGGAAAATAGGTGAGAGGGGTTAAGAGGTACAGGGTTCCAGTGATAAATAAGTCACAGGGATGAAGTATGGCACAGGGAATATTGTCATTAATGTTGTAATAATATTGTGTGGTGACAGATGGCACCTACATTTGTTGGGAGGACCATGAAGTAATGTACGGAATCACATCACTCTGTTTTAAATGTGAAACTACTTCAGTGTATCAACTTTATGTCAACTATACTTCAGTAATAAAATTTTTTAACTAAAAGAATTATCACGTATGCAAAAAAGCAGGATAATATGACCAGTAACCTGGGGAAAAGAAACCATCAATAAAAACAAATCCAGAAATGACAGTAATGATAGTATTACTGTAAAAGGACCTTAAAGCTGCTATTATAAATGGTATAAATCTATGAAAAGACATAAAGGGATATGTGAACATGATGAGTAGAGAAACAAAATACGTAAGAGACCCAATGAATCATCTAGGTATGAAAATACCTCAAAAATTTATACTAGGTGGGATGATGGCAAATTAGACACTGCAGAAGAAACTGAAGTTAGACATAACAATAGAAACTAACACTGACCGAAGAGAGAAGAAAGACTTAAACTTATAAATTGAAAAGTACCTCGTTGGAGTATAGGAAATGTCACGCAGTCTACAAAACATAGAATTGTTGGGAGTTCCAGAAAGAGCAACAGTGAGAGGGCAGATACAAAAAAATATCTTAACAAATAAAGCCACAAATTTTCCACATTTGATGAAAAAGCTATAAAACCACAAATCCAACAATCTGAAACAGAAGAAGCATTAAGAAAACCGCCCAGAACACATCATAATCTACCTTATTGGAAAGCAGTAAGAGAAAGAGAAAATCTGAAAATCACAGGAGGGAAAAAAAAAACACATAATATGCAAAGTAACAAAGATAAGAATGACAGCCAACTTGTCAGAAAGCCTGTTCACCTGAAGACAATGGAACTTCTTCAAGCGCTGAAAAGAAACCTTTTAACCTGAAATTCATATCTACTGAAAATATTTTTCAAAAATGAGAGTGAGATAGTTTTTCAAAAGACCAAGAAAAGCTGATAGAAATCATCCGGAGGAGATTCACACTCAAAGATAGTTATTCAGGGAAAATATTGATATAGTACGGGAATTCAGATTTACACAAAGGAATGAAAAACTTCCTACATGATAAATATGTGAGTACATATGAAAGACTTTTTCTTATTTTTAATCTTTCTAAAAGATAGTTGTTTAAAGGAAAAGTAGCAATGTAATGAGGGGTTTATAATATAAAATTAAATATAATGTATATATATAATTAAATATAATGTAAAATTAAAATACGTAGTAACAGCACAAAAGAAGGGAAGTGGAATTCAGTTTTAGAAGGGTCTCACAGTGTGTGTAAAGAGTGGTATATTTGAAGATAGACTGTGTTAAGCTAAAGATACTACAAACCCTAGGGCAAACAGTAACAAAGAGGTATAGATAGCTAATAAGCCAAAAGTAGAGACAAAATCAAATCATAAGAGCAGTTAATTCAAAAGATGGGACAAATAAACAGATACACAGTATATCTTATATTCACTTTTCTTGGGGTGGGTAGCACAATTACAAACAAAAACTCTGTCTATAAAGGTCTTTGAGGGAGTAAATTAAGGTTGAAAAGCACTGAATCTAGATATAGGTAGGAGCATCTTACATAATGCGAAAGACTGAATTTTTCCCCCTGAGATCATGAGCAAAGCAAGATGTCTGCTTTTTACAACTTCTCCTCAACACTGAGCTGAAGTTACTAAACATTTCTCCACATGAAGAAATAAAAGCATACCTTTTCCCAACCCCCCAAAAGAAGCGTATAGACTGTAATGAAGTAAAATTTTTTTATTTCCAGGTGACACGATCATCTATATAGGAAATACCAAGTGAAGTGCCTGGCTGGCCCAGTAGAAAGAGGTCGTGACTCTTAATCTCAGGGTCATGGGTTCTTGCCTCACGTTGGATATAGAGATTTTGTAGTCTTTTTTTTTTTTTTTTTTTAAGATTTTATTTTTAGGTAATCTCTATACCCACTGTGGGGCTCAAACTCACAGCCTATGAGAGAACTTCAAGAGTCAATGTGTTCTATGGACTGAGCCAGCCAGGCACCCCAGATGTAGAGATCATTTTAAAAAAGAAAAAGAAAAAAAAAAAAAAAAAACCAAGAAAAAGAAAAAGCCCTAAGAAATCTGTAAAAAAGCTACAAGAACTAAAATGTGAGTTTAGCAAGATTGCAGGACAAACTCAACAAAAATCAATTCTATTTCTATAGGTTGTCAGTGAGCAATTAGAATTTGAATTGTTAGATCCTTATCATTTATGGCAGCATCAAAAAAACATGAATTGTGTAGGGATAAATTTAGTCAAAATGCAAAAAACACATACACTGAAAACTACAACAATTGCTGAGAAAAATGAAAGACTAAATAAGTGGAGAGATGTGCCATGTTCATGAAAAGAAGATGGTGTACTAAGATGTCACTTTTTCCAAATTAATCTATTACATGTAATTCAAATTAAAATCCCAGTAGACCTTTTTTGTAGAAATTGACAAGCTGGTTCTAAAATTTGTATGAAATTCAAAGGACTAGAATAGTGAAAACAATTTTGAAAAAGAAGAAGGCAGTTGGAGGATATATACTACATTTTAAGAGTTCTGATTGATAGAGCTATAGGAATCAAGGCACTATGTTAATAACAATAAAACAGAGATATACATACGTATATAATCAACTGATTAGTTCAAAGGTGCCACAATAATTCAGTGGGGGAAAGATAGTTCTTTCAACAAATGGTACTGGAATAATTGTGTATCCATACTCAAATAAAATAAACTTTATTTTTACTCATGCCATATGTTAAAAGTTAACTCTTAAGTAAATCATGGACCTAGGGGCACCTGGGTGGCTCGGTGGGTTAAAGCCTCTGCTTTTGGCTCAGGTCATGGTCCCAGGGTCCTGGGATCGAGCCCTACATCGGGCTCTCTGCTCAGAGGGGAGCCTGCTTCCCTCTCTTTCTCCACCAGCCTTTCTACCTACTTGTGATCTCTCTCTGTCAAATAAATAAAATCTTTTAAAAAAAATAAAATTAAATAAATAAAACCATAATGAAATCCCTATATTTACTTGAAAGGCTAGAATTTTAGTAACTGATAATACCAAGTGTTGCCAAGGATGTGGAAGAACTAGAACTCTTAAAATTGCTGGTAGGGGGGCGCCTGGGTGGCTCAGTGGGTTCTTCGACTCAGGTCATGATCTCAGGGTCCTGGGATCGAGCCCCACGTTGGGCTCTCTGCTCAGCAAGGAGCCTGCTTCCCCCTCTCTCTCTGCCTGCTGCTCTGCCTACTTGTGATCTCTCTCCTCTCTGTCAAATAAATAAAATCTTTAAAAAAAAAAAATTGCTTGTAAGAATGCACACTGATAGCATCACTTTGGAAAACTGTATGGCCATTTCTTATAAACATACCATATGACCCAGAATCCCACTTCTAGATATTTGTGAGAGAAATGAAAACATGTCCACATAAAAGATTGAACTTGGATGTTTATAGCAACTTTATTCATAATAGCCCCAAATTGGAAACAATCCAACGGTTCACCAGCTGGCAAATGAGTGTATTTAAAAAAAAAAAAAAAAAAAAAAGTATCGCCATACCATGGAGTAGTACTCAGCCATTAAAAAGGAATGAATTACTGATACGTGAACAATATGTATAAATCTCAAATCATGCTCTCTGAAAGAAAGCCAAAACAAATGAGTATATACTGTATGCTTCCAATTATATGAAATTATAGAAAAATTAAAACATTAGTATTAGAAAGTTGATCAGTGGTGGCCAGCGGTTAAGAAAAGACTTTTGACCACAAGCAAAGGACTTGAGGGAATATCAGTAAGGGAGATGTAAAGTTCTATATCATGATGATGGTGGTGTTTATACAGTTGTATACATTTGTCAAAATTACATTGAAGTGCACACTTTAAATTGTTGAATTTTGGGGCACCTGGGTGGCTCAGTGGGTTAAAGCCTCTGCCTTCAGCTCAGGTCATGATCTCAGGGTCCTGGGATCGAGCCCCACGTCAGGCTCTCTGCTCAGCAGGGAGCCTGCTTCCCCTTTTCTCTCTGCCTACTTGTGATTTCTCTCTCTGTGTCAAATAAATAAAAAATAAATAAATAAATAAATTGTTGAATTTTTTGTATGTATATCCAATAAATAACAATAAAACAATGAAGCAGATTCTTTAAAAGTTAGAGGTTATCTTCTCTGGCCCATGAGAAAATTGGCCGATAGGATCTGAAACTCTGACTCACTAAGAAGGATACATCTTGTGACCCTCATAAAATATATGAAGTCCTTTCATTTCTGTTTCAGAGACAGAAGAGATGGGTGATGAAGAGGTTTTCTCCTGGTTGAAGTGTGCAAAGGGGCAGTCCCATGAACCGGAGAATCTCATGCCTACACAGATCATCCCTGGCACAGGTAAGGGAGTTCCTTTTTAAATTCGGTGAAAGAAGGGCTCCTGGCTGGCTCAGTCGGAGCAGTGGTGGCTCTTGATTTCGGGGTTGTTTGATCCCCACATTGGTTGTAGAGATTACGTAAACTTTAAAAAAATACTAAAAATAAAAAATTTTTTTGGTGGGGGTGTGTTTTTAATTCAGTTTAGGGGCGCCTGGGTGGCCCATTGGGTTAAAGCCTCTGCCTTTGGCTCAGGTCATGATCTCAGGGTCCTGGGATCGAGCCCCGCATCGGGCTCTCTGCTCAGCGGGGAGCCTGCTTCCCCCTCTCTCTCTGCCTGCCTCTCTGCCTACTTGTGATCTCTATCTGTCAAATAAATAAATAAAAATCTTTAATAATTAATTAATTAATTCAGTTTAGGTATAATTCACACACCATAAAATCTGGTGAAATGATTTATCTTGGACTGATTTTTGTTTAGCCTCCCCAGATTTTTCTGACAGTTTGAATCATTAGATTTCTCTCTTTTTTTTTTTAATCTGTTAGATTTTATGCAGCCAGTGCACACACTTTGCCTCACCTTTCTGGTTGGAGAAGTTCGTTACTTTCCCACCTAACATTTTACATGCCTGTGATTGGTAGGTTCAGAATAGAGAAAGTCCCAAATGTTTCCAGAAAGACTTGATTTTAGGTTTGTAAAAATCCAGATGAAGCTATTCAAACCTCTTAAATCCCTGAAGAAGGCAGCTTAACAGTAGGAATGAATGGTCCCGTTTATGTCACAGTACCAGCGTACTTCAGTGATTCCTCCAAAAAGTCTTCCAGCTTCTTTACTTCTGTTAACACATACACACTGAAGATGGCCAGTCTACTATCTATATTCTCCCCTGCTGTGGCAGGAGCACTTTTTGGATCCTTATACCCCCATGCCTCCAAGCAGAAGGGTTCCCTCAGTGCCCTGGTAGGATGGCTGCTCCCTCCTGATCTAAGCGTTGGTTAAATGTTCGTGTTAAGTTTGCATCGGTCTGGTTTTTTTCTCTACATTTTCTTTTTTGTTAGGTATAACTTAAAGTATATAAATTTCAGGTATGCAAATTCAAAATGTTTACCATGCTCTCGAACACTAAGGAATCTACCCCTAGAGTTTCTCCTATAGGTCAGCTTGTTAATGTTTACTAGAAGGGGGAGTGTAGCTTAGTAGTTAAGAGTGCACAGAGCTTTAGGGCTAAGTATACTTCAGTTAAACTGTTACTACTTCCATTTACCAACTATGTGTCCTTGAGCAAATGACATAAATGTCTCTGAGTATCAGCTTCATCTTCAGAAATTGAGAGCATGGGGACCCTGGCTGGCTCAGTCAGTGGAATGTGCAGTGTTTGATCTCAGGGTTGTGATTGGTGTAGTGATTACTTAAAAAAATACAATCGTTAGGGGTGCCTGGCTGGTTCAGTTGGTAGAGCATGCGACTCTTAATCTCAGGGGCTTGAGGTCTGGGTGTGGAGCCTACTTAAATAAATTTAGGGGTGCCTGGGTGGCTCGGTCAGTTAGGTATCTGCCTTCAGGTCCTCAGATCTAGCCCCACGTCATGCTCTCTGCTCAGCTGGGAGCTTGCTTCTCCCCTTCCTTCTGCCTTCTGCTCCCCCTGCTTGTGTACTCTCTCGCTCCATCAAATAAATAAAACCGTAAATAAAATCTTTTTCAAAAAAATTGAGAGTAAAAGCTACCACCTCATTGAAATGTGGTCAGGGTTGAGGAAGATAATGTAAACGAGATCCTTAGCACAATACCTGGCACATAAAACATTCTGAGGCTTTTGTTGTTGCTGTCTGGTCTTCCAGCTCTTTACAACATTGGAGACATGGTACATGCTGCCCGGGGCAAATGGGGAATAAAAGCGAACTGCCCTTGTATTAGTCGGCAGAACAAATCTGTGTTGAGACCTGCTGTCACCAATGGGATGTCACAGGTGAGGTGGTATGTGTGGGTATGAATGAGAGAACTTCACCTCTTAGTCCTGGGAAATGCCCCATTTTCACCCGTGTTGTCCTAGGCTACTGTAGGGTACCTGAGGAATTGGGGATGGAGAAGTGTTTCTAGGAAGAGCCCCAAAAAAGTTACTCAAGGGATTTGATTCCCTCTGCCTGACATGAGTCTCTCTTCATTCATCTTTAAAACCATTTCAGGCTGGGTTGATAAATAGCACAAAGAAATTCTCTGCATCTTGTCAAGATTTACACGTCAGGGTCCTTATATAGGTGAGAAGTATAGAAAATGTTACTAGGAAGGCAGTCCTATCTGTGTGCATGGTCCCTGTCCTTGTCATGTTAGGTACTGAGGACAGAAATGTGAAGATTGGCCTGCTGAGCTGGGATCATTCTACCCTGAAAACAATGCCAGGCCTCCAGAGAGGCAGTGGTTTGCTCATTGCTCTGTCAGAGGTGGAGGTCATTCCGGTTTGATGGTAACTGTTTTGAACAAGAGGCTGTTTTTAAAACACACATGCACACCCACACACATACCCCTACCTGCTTACATTTGGAGGGCTTTCCTAGAACACAACTAACATGTGGTCAGGAGGAGTCACAGGAATTAAGGCCGATGGATCGGATCTCAAGATACATTTTCAGTAGACTTGATGTATCAGAGCAAATCGTCGGGAAAATTCAGTAATAGAACAATAAACATTTATGGATTATTTATGTGTGCCAAACACTATACCGAACTCCTTGCATACACTATCTCATTTATCCTCAGAACAGCTTTATGAGGTCACATTCTAATCACCAGTTTGCCAATGCAGAAACTGAGCTGCTTCAGGCATGCTAAATGAATGTATTTTAATAACATTTTAAAATATTTATTGTTATGTTCACTGTTCTTTCCACATTGCAGGACTCCTTAAATGTATGGTAATTGAATGAATGAATGAAATAGCAGTTTATGGGACAGTTTCACATTGTTTACCCAGACTTTTTCAATGTCAGCAGCCCTTACTGTGTGTGTTTTGTTTTGTTTTTTTCCTGTGCAAGGACAGCAGTCTAACCATGTTGGCCTTCTATGCTTTAGCTTCCCAGCATAAACCCTAGTGCCTCTTCTGGAAGTGAAACCACCTTCTCAGGCGGAGGAGGAACTGCAGCAGTAACATCAGAGAGCGACCATGTTCCGAAAGCCGACAGCACTGATAGCAGATCTGATGAATCTCTGAAAGCAGAGAGTTCGGCTTCAAATAGCAATAGTGAGCTAAAAGCCATCAGGCCCCCTTGCCCCGACACAGCTCCCCCCTCTTCTGCCCTGCACTGGTTGGCAGATTTAGCAACTCAGAAAGCTAAAGAGGAAACAAAAGGTGAGATAAACACAAGTCTCTGCCCTGCCTGCGGGTGGAACGCTTGAGTTATTCTGGGATTCTTCAAACTCACACATTACCATCCACATTTATGAAACATGCTGCTTGCTTTCTCTTGCTAATCACATACAATGAGGGATTCTCTTGCATTTTCTTTCTAGAAGTGGAGCTTTTTTTAAAAGGCACACGCCTGGGCTTTACCCCAGACCTCTTTAGTCAGAATCAATAGGAGAGTTTTAATGAGCTTCCAGGCGGTTCTGTTATGCAGCCAAGGTTGATTTTCAGTGGGCACAAAGAGTCACCTGGGGAATTGTTAAAAATGCAGATTCCTGTGCCCCACAAGAACTATTAAATGACAACCTCTTAGAGTAGGATCAAGAATCTCCATTTCTAATGATCCCTCCAGGTGATTCCAGTACAGGTGTTCTGGAGACCTCCTTGCAGAAACACTTAGTTAACTGAGGGAGATGAAAGATGGATGGGAACAGGAGGAAGTTTGAAATCCAGATCTGGAAAAGGAAGGAAGAAGTAGGAGAGTTTCTCCTAGGCCATGATCCTGCCATAGTCATGCCTGGTCAGGCTTGGCCCAGACAAACTGTTTGTAGTTTGGGGGGCAGGGGAGGGGAAAGTCTCCTCCTTCCCACTTGACTGATTTTTAGGAGTCAGTTGCCTGTTGGATGTTCCTTACCATGCCTAATACTGTTCCCGGTTATGTCCTTACAGAAGCAGGGTCCCTGAGGTCGGTGCTCAGTAAAGAGTCTCATTCACCCTTTGGGCTGGACTCGTTCAACTCCACTGCAAAGGTCTCTCCGTTGACTCCAAAGCTTTTTAACAGTCTGTTACTGGGTCCCACTGCCTCCAACAACAAAACCGAAGGCTCTAGCCTTCGAGACCTCCTTCACTCCGGGCCCGGAAAGCTTCCTCAAACCCCCTTGGACACAGGCATACCCTTCCCCCCGGTCTTCTCTACATCCTCAGCAGTAAGTGTCCTTTCTACAACTCTAGCCTTTTCCAGTGAAGAGCCTTCAGAGATCTGATAACTGGCTTAGAGTGTATGTGGGTGACTTGTATTCTCTACGTTATCTGTCCAGTTGACAAGATCTTTCTTTACATTGAGTTTGGGGAATGTTTGAGATCCTTTTAAATCATGAACTTTTTGTGCTGTGTTAAGAAGTCGGTAGAATTGAGACATTGAAATTTTCACTCAGCAGAAATCGCTATTTTCTTGACAATAATGGGCATTAATTTTTTTTTTTTTTTTAGACTAGGCTGTACATCCATGCTATCTTCTCTTGGATATCTAATAGACACATCAAACCTAACACATGTAAGACCATGTGTTACCTGTGTTCAGGTATAGACCATGTGTTCCTGATTCATCTTTTGCCCATAAGCCTGCTTCTCCCTTAGTTATCCCTCTTGGTCATGGCATCTGCATTCTTCCCATTGCTTGGCCAAAAATCTTAGAGTCAGTTGGGACTCCTGTCTCTCACATTTCATATCTAATCTGCCAGCACATTCTTTCTGTTTGAACTTTAAAATGTATTCAGAGGGGCGCCTGGGTGGCTCAGTGGGTTAAAGCCTCTGCCTTGGGCTCAGGTCATGATCTCAGGGTCCTGGGATCGAGCCCCACATCGGGCTCTCTGCTCAGCACGGAGCCTGCTTCCCCCTCTCTCTGTCAAATAAATAAATAAAATCTTTTAAAAACTAAAAAAATGTATTCAGAATCCACCCACTTCTCATTGGCTCTACCACTTTCTGATCTGAGCCAACATCCTCTTTCCTGCATATTTGCAGTAAACTCCTTTATTTCCTTTTATTTAGGTCCCCTTTATTTTTTGCCTTTTCCACTCTTTATAGTCTGTTGTCAACACAGCAGCTAGAGTGATTGTTTTAAAATATAAGTAATCTAATAACCATGATTTATGTCAGCTCTGCCTTGGGTCCTTCAAGGGTTTCCTGTTTCCCTCATAATATAAAGAGTCCTTTCAGTGGACCGTAAGGCTCCGTCCCTGTCTGTGCATCTTCCTCGCGCTTCTCTGACTTCAGCTACCACTCTCCTCGTGCAAGCTGCTCTGGCCACACCCACCTTCTTGTTCTTTGAATGAGACCAGCCAGGTCCCTCTTTAGAGCCTTTGCACTTGTCCTTTTCTTCCACTTGGAATGAACTTTCCCGTGCAACCACAGGCTTGCTTCATCATCACTTTTGTCTCCTCCCTCCTGAAATGTCACAGCCTGTAAGCCTTCTTCTTAAATCATCCTTTTTAACCGACTGCACCCCCCAGTTGCACCCCTTTAAATCACCCTTTTTAAAGTCCGTCATACTCCCATCCTTCAAAACTGTTTTCCTTACACTTCATGTTTTTTCCATAGCGTTCATTACCGTGTTTGATTTCTTTACTGTCTTACCTCTCCTTAGAGAATTTTTAACTGTTTTCACTTTTAAATCACGAGTGCCAGAGTTTGATACGTAGTAGGCGTTTGGTAAGCATTTACTGAATGAAGGAATTCACAGATAGAAAATTTAAAAGATAGAGTGAAAAGTCTCTGTCCTGTCATTGTCTCCCAGCTACCTGTTCTCCTTTCTGGAGGACAGTCGTCATTGTTTCAGGGCCTTACTGTATGTGTGTGCGTGTGTGTGCGTGTGTGTGTATAGGTGTTTTTACCCCTCTTTTTAAATGCATGTTTTACACCTTTTCTGCTTTCAGTTTGTATTCAAGATCATTTCAAGCAAGTACATAAACATGCTTGTCATTCTTTGTTGTGATTAATGGCTGAAATTCGATGAGCTGTGGGTGGTTGAGCCCTTTATGATATGAATATTGGTTTCTCTTTTGGATTCCAGGCTTTTAAAAAATCACTTTTGGTTTTGTTTTATTTGTACATGCTCTGTCAGTTCTCCTTTTCCTTTTTTAGTTTTCCCAGGAAGTCACATGATTAAGTGTCTTCTGTACAGATAATGATTAGTGATATTTCAGGAATAAGAATATCAAGTGTGCAAAAGCCCTCTGAGTTCTGTGACATTACAGATGTCACCTTGATTTCTGAACCTGAGTTTTCCCATCGCCTGAAGCATGTGAGAGATCCTCACTGTAGTGAGAAGTCGGGGGAGAATTCGGATTAGGAGACTTCTTTCAGAATATACATTTCTAATTGGATACTTTGGTTTACCCCTTTATTGGGGTGTACCCCCTGCTTTAAAATAGCACTGCCTCGATAAGTCACTGTATTACTTAATTGAAGTATTGTATCCCTTAGGCATGCTGGCGAGAAAAAAAAATGTATAACCTTCTAAGTCAATGATCTTTTCCACTCAGCTACAGTATTTTGTGATCCCTGTGGTCTCCATGCAAGTCCTTAATACCAGACTGAATGCCAGAGATATTTCTTAGGTCTCCAGTCTCCTGAGGCAAAGGGGATCTTTCCGTACTTTTCTTTTGTAAACATAAAGCAGGATCTGAAGGATAGGAAGATTTAAGATCTTGACTTAACAGACCCCACCCTTCAATTACAAAAGGTGTTTCAGTAGGTTTTATGAAAATTAATGAGATAAATCAGAACTCCTTCTTGTGAAGACAACTAGGAGACGGTTTTGTGAATGCTCTTCTCATGGCTCCTCAGTCAGACTTACCCAATGGAATTGTGTGTGGCAGGGAGTGAAGAACAAGGCCAGCCTACCCAACTTCCTTGACCACATCATTGCCTCAGTGGTAGAAAATAAGAAAACCTCAGATGCTGCAAAGCGGGCCTGTAACTTGACTGATACCCAAAAGGAAGTGAAGGAGATGGTGATGGGGTTAAATGTGCTGGACCCCCATACCTCTCACTCCTGGCTCTGTGATGGCAGACTTCTGTGTCTTCATGACCCCAGCAACAAAAACAATTGGAAGATCTTCCGGGAGTGTTGGAAGCAAGGCCAGGTAAGTAAAGAATAAGCGGTTAGCCAGGCCGGCTGGCTGCCTGTCCACCACAGCTACCGGGGCAGTTTCAGTTCTGTCTGGGAGCCTTTTTGCCAGGGAGAGTAAGACATAGTAAGTTCATTTTAGACAGCCTTGCTACTTCGATTTTTCTTGGGTTTAAAATCAGGAGATTCCTAAAAAAAATAAATAAATAAAATAAAAAATAAAATCAGGAAATTCCTAAACATATATTGAGGTTCCTTATATTTTCTAATTCTGTGTAGTGTGTAGCTCCGTGTTCTTAAAAGGGCAGTTGAAATTTCTGTGAAGTGGCGACTGCCATTAATGACACCTTCAGAGGAAAATCCTTAAGTGTGACATAGAGGTAAGGCAAAGGTGGGTGGAAATGAGCGGTACTTTTCTAGATAAATGTTTCAAGGCCGCACAAGTTTGAAGGATGGTGTGATAACACTTACTAATTCTTATACCTCAGCAGGTGCTTGAGAAAGGGTGGGGTAGGGAATTGTCTGGATAGTTTTTCATTCTGGATGTGAGGAAGTATTCTCAAAGGTCCCTTTGTCAGCTTTTTGTTTTCTCACCCCAGAATCGTGGTAGGTGCCAGAGCAACAGAAGTGATTTCTGGGGCCTGCCTCCCAGGGTGAGAATCGAGAGTAATGACGGAGTATAAGCCTCCATTTCCTGCAACTGCCGTGTTCACATCTTTAGATTCTGAAACTGGGAGAGAACAGTAAATCATGGTGAAGAAGACAGTGTTGTCCCAGGAAACCTAGTCTGTCCCTTAGCCCTGAGCTAAAGGTATTCCCAAATGGTTCTGATTGGGCTATTTTTGTTTCCACAGCCGGTGCTGGTTTCAGGGGTACATAAGAAGCTCAAGTCTGAACTCTGGAAGCCAGAAGCCTTTAGCCAGGAATTTGGAGATCAGGATGTGGACTTGGTGAACTGCAGGAACTGTGCTATAATTTCCGATGTGAAAGTTCGAGATTTCTGGGATGGCTTCGAGATCATATGCAGTAAGTTGCTTTGGTAATGGCAGACTAAGCATCTGTACATGCAGCACTGCCCCTGGACTCAAAATAAATCTTCCTGGCACGTGGTGGGGGGTGGGGGTGGAACACACGTTCTGTCCTGGTGCCAGCCAGGTAGCTCTCCTGGCAATCACGTGGCTCCCAGAGCACACCTAGGTCATAAGCACATGCCCCAACGGGTTGTGTGGAGCACTTTCACTGAGGAGTGCCTCTGGAATCCCTGTGAGTTGGAAAAATATAGTGTGTACTAAAGCAGTGGGTGAGGAAAACAAAGCCCCCCTAGTCCATTTTGATAGGTTACAAGTCTGAAAATAACTAAACCTTCTAAAATTTTTGGTCACTGAAAAATCAGGCAGCAGCCAAACTAGCAGATTATAGGAGTGCTTTCTATCTTCCAGAGCGATTAAGATCAGAAGATGGGCAGCCAATGGTGCTTAAACTCAAGGACTGGCCTCCTGGGGAAGATTTTCGGGACATGATGCCAACAAGGTTAGTGAACCAGAATGGGTCTTTTTGAGACACTTCGGCCTTGCTGGGGCATTTCAAAGTAATTATAGAAAAGGGGATTTTGCCTCTCTGCTTTTTTCCCTGTAACAAGCTAAGTCATCTTTCCTGGTCTTTTGTAGATTTGAAGATCTAATGGAGAACCTTCCCTTGCCAGAATATACCAAACGAGATGGCAGACTCAATCTGGCTTCTAGGCTACCCAGCTACTTTGTAAGGCCGGATCTGGGCCCCAAGATGTACAATGCCTACGGTATGAGGGAAAAGCCATAATTGCCCTTTTTGGACACTACCATTCCTGATTTCACCTATAGAAGGAGATATTTAGTCAGGGTCATTTGAAGAGATAGTGGAGGGCAAAGTGACAGATGCTAGAGAAGTTGGCAGTGTCCAGGATAGTTTGTGGTTTGGTTTGGTTTTGTTTTGTTTTGTTTTGTTTTGTTTTGTTTTGTTTTGTTTTGTTTTGTTTTAGAGGGGGAGGGGCCCAGGGAGAGGGAGAAAGAGAATCTTAAGCAGGTTCCACGCCCAGCATGGAGTCTGTCACAGGGCTTGATTTCATGAACCTGAGATCGGAGTCTGTTGCTTAACCGACTAAGCCATCCAGGCAACCCTCTGTTTTTCTGTGTGTGCTTTTTTTTAATAATTATTTTTTATTTTTAAGAAGATTGATTGATTTAAGAGAGAGCATGAGCAGGGCAAGGTGCAGAGAGGGATGGAGAAAGAATCTCAGGCTGACTCCGTTCTGAGCATGGAACCTGACCACCTGACCGAGGGTGGATCTCACAAACCCTGAGATTACGACCTGAGCTGAAACCATGAGTTGGATACTTAACTCACTGCGCCACCCAGACACTATTATTTGTTGGTTTTTTGTTTGTTTTATTTATTTGTTTATTTACTATTTTATTTATTTGGGAGATACAGAGATAGAGCATGATCAGGGGTGGGGGAAGGGAGGAGGCAGAGGGAGAGGGAGAAGCAGACACCCCACTGAGCAGGGAGCCCAACTTGGGGCTCAATCCCAGGATCCTGAAATCGTGACCCGAGCTAAAGGCAGGTGCTTAACCAACTGAGCCACCCACGGAAAGCCAAGCTTCCACTGAATGTCAGTAATGCCTGTATCAGTTTTGCTTTAAAAGGAGAGATTATGGGGGGGGAGGTGAGTTGGTTCAATGGCCAAATCTAATGATAGTGTCAGGCGAGCTAGAAATCAATCTTAAAACACTAGAAAAGAGATGAAGAGAATGATTTCTTACTAAACAGACCTCATTCTCTCAACCCATTTAAGAACATCTTTGAGTAGTTTTACACTTGTAGGGTCTTTGTGGATTTTTCACAGTATTGCCCTTTCACCCTGCATATCCTCTTTTTCCCTCAGGCTTGATAACTGCGGAAGATAGAAGAGTTGGCACAACAAACCTTCATTTAGATGTGTCTGATGCAGTTAACGTGATGGTGTATGTTGGGATCCCCATCGGGGAGGGTGCCCACGATGAAGGTATGCTTTCTAGAAGCCATACTTCAGGATGGCGAGGCTTGGCCTCAGAAGTAGAATCGGCGTCTTCCTCCTCACTTAGAGCTAGTGGCTTTTTCTTGACTCTCTTCTGGACCTGATGCATAGCAGGCACCCAGTGGATGTTGCCAGATGAAAGGAGGTTCTAGGGGAGAGGAGTGGTACTTGTGCGTCTTCGACCAGAGTCATCCTCTTTATGGGAATGCTCCCTTTTCCACTGAGTGTATAGCCCCAGCAAGATGAACAGAGAAGGAAGGGTCAGCTGGCTCACCTGGTCCATCCGCCAGATCCCCTGTGAGGTGATAGATGATAAGGCCAGTTCAGTGGCATGGAACTGAAGCATCACAGTGATATTTTGCTCCATTTGCACTCCCTGCATCTCAGAGTAAAATTAATATGTGGTAATTATGGACATTTTAGAAAACATGGGAAAAAATAAGTAACTCAAAGTGTCACAGTTCAGGGATTATCAGTGTCATCATTATGGTATGTTTGCTGCCACAATTTCGATTTTAATGCTACACACCTGCAGATCTTTCCATGATGTTGTCCTTTAAGGGATTAAAGTAGACAAGCATTAGAAGCCTACCCTCTTCACTTGTCAGAGATGCTTTACGTTTCTTGGCCTTAAATCTGTAGAACCCTAGAGTTTGAAGAGGTCTTGAGAAGGTAGGGAGTTTTCTACTTACAGTGGGAAATGACCTGCAATTTGGACATAAGATGTGGCTACACGGTTTGAGCAGGAAATAGTTTTAAAAGAAAACCCTACCCCTCAAAAATGCTGAGTTTCTCTTGAGTAAGGAAGATTTAGGATGGTTCTTCCTGTGTACAGGAAGCTTAGACAAATACGAGTTTTGATTCTTTGATTCTACTTTCTATTACTCCAGAGAGATGGAGAATTACTAAGAGAGACTAGACTCTACTACTAATAGTAGAGACTAATTGTAGAGACTAATTCTGAATTGGACATTTTACTTGACTCAGAGGTACTAAAATGGCTGGTTACAATGAAAAGTGATTTTGCTGTTTTCAGAGGTACTCAAGACCATTGATGAGGGGGATGCTGATGAGGTGACAAAGCAGAGGATTCACGACGGAAAGGAGAAGCCTGGTGCTTTGTGGCACATCTATGCAGCTAAGGATGCAGAAAAGATCCGGGAATTGCTCCGAAAGGTATGCCCCTGGGTTGGCTCCCAGCTCCCAGATTAAGGGTCTGGGGTTGCTGCTGACACAGCCTGCTTCAGGTTTCCCCTGTGCAGTCTCTTGGCTTTAAAGACCTGTACTTTTTGTCAAAATTCCCTGAAGGGGAATCCATACCTGGAGACTAGAGCAAAGCAGAAGATTTGGCCCACTAGGGACGTTGCCTCAGCAAGCTGGATTTATGCTGGTAGTAATATTGGTAAGATTGTTTCCATCTTTGGGTTTGGTTATGGCTTCAGGTTGGAGAAGAGCAAGGCCAAGAGAATCCCCCTGATCATGACCCAATTCATGACCAAAGTTGGTACCTGGACCAGACCCTCCGTAAGCGACTCTATGAAGAGTATGGTGTGCAAGGCTGGGCCATTGTTCAGTTCCTGGGAGATGCTGTCTTCATACCTGCTGGAGCCCCACACCAGGTGGGTCCCACTTGGTTCCATGGGCTTCCCTATTTCTGATTTTCTTGCTAATCTGGCAAGGGGTATAAGTGGCTGGATTGGACTGGCTGTTCTTTTTATTTTTATTTTTTTCATTATGTTCAGTTAGCCACCATATAGTACATCATTAGTTTTTGATGTAGTGTTCAGCTGTTCATTAGTTGCGTGTATAACACGCAGTGCTCCTCAACACGTGACCTCCTTCATACCCAAAACCCAGCTACCTTATCCCCATACCCCTAGCCCCCTCCCCTTTGAAGGACTGGCTTTTCTTAAACTGCAACTTATTTTTTGCTTTTTAGTTTCCTTCTGTGTAATTTTAAATGCACATTAAAAATTTTTTTGAAGAAGGGAGACCATTTTTTTAAAAACAAAGTCGAAGCTCGCCTCCCTGTGCCACACTCCTATTCAGTCCCTTCATCCTGCCTTCTCCAGAGGTAGCCTATGGCTAACAGTTTGGTGTGTATTTCTCCAAATCCTTTTCTGTGCAGCTACGAACATTTTCATGTATAAATTTACACTTGCAATTTTTCTGCATCTGTTTTTATGAAAATGGAATATTGGAAGTATTTCTTAAGTTTGGGGATTTTTGTTTGTTTTTTAAACCCTTATATAGACATTTCCCAGGTGTTACTGACTCTCTGATGGCTCCTCTCCCGCTGTACTTTCCCCCTCCCAGGTGCACAATCTATACAGT
The DNA here is from genome assembly GCA_028646535.1 of Procyon lotor. Lineage (NCBI taxonomy): Eukaryota > Metazoa > Chordata > Mammalia > Carnivora > Procyonidae > Procyon > Procyon lotor. Next base: position 105,096,138 of record CM053607.1, on the reverse strand, counting down.
TGCATAAAAGTAGCAGAGGACTTTGTATCTCCAGAACATGTAAAGCACTGTTTCCGCCTGACACAGGAATTCAGGCATCTCTCTAACACTCATACAAACCATGAGGATAAACTGCAGGTAAATAACTCCTCCTTCACCCCCTCTCTGTCTCCTCATCTCCTACTTGGCTGCATATGAAGAACGCACATTCTGCATGAGTCCTCGTCACATTCAGTTTTAGAGAACACTCATCTTTTAACGTAATCATTTCTGCCATCACCTTCTATTTCTCTGCCGGTAGCAGTATTTACTGCTGATAACTGACTGGACTGACTTTCCAGTCCGGTGGCCAAAGCGCTGTGGCTGTGTGTGCCAAGCATGTTTCCAAGAAGGGCACTTCCCCAGAGCTGCTTCTCACGATACGTTCGGTGCAGATTCAATTCCCAAAGCCCTGCTAGGACTGCAGTCCATGTCCCTAAGAATTACTGGGTGCTGCAGTAGCATTTAAAGAAAAGAATAAGAAAAAAAAAAAAATAATAATAATAATAAAAAGAATAAAGAAAAGAATAAGGAAGCAAGATTCCCCAGGCATATATGAGTCTCTCCGCCACCCGCCAGTAGATTCAGTCGCCTCCAACCCTGCTCTGATCTTTTTTGCTGTTCCTTTTTTAAAATTTAGAACATTTCAGCCATAAAAGTTCTTAGACAAAGTCCATTCACAAGGATAAAGTATAGCTCTGCAGGCATACGTCTGCTTGGGACGTGTCACCTCCCGCTCTCCCAGTCCTCTGTCACTGCTTTATTTTTTTCTGTAATATTTTTCACTGACATTATGTATTTTATCTGTTTGTTTCTATCCTTACTAGAATGTAAGCTGTTTAAGCTCCACGAAGGCAGGGATTTTACTGTTTTATTCACTGCTTTTCCCTAGCACAATATCTGATACATATATAGGTACTCAGTAAATATTTGTTGATGAATTAGTACAAAAATTTAATAAAGAATAGCAAAAGGGGGCTTGTGTGCCCATCACTCAGGTTAAGAATTAAAGCATCCTGGGGCGCCTGGGTGGCTCAGTGGGTTAAAGCCTCTGCTTTCGGCTCAGGTCATGGTCTCAGGGTCCTGGGATCGAGCCCCACATCGGGCTCTCTGCTTAGCGGGGAGCCTGCTTCCCCCTCTCTCTCTCTGTCTGCCTGCCTCTCTGCCTACTTGTGATCTCTCTCTGTCAAATAAATAAATAAAATCTTAAAAAAAAAAAAAAAAAGAATTAAAGCATCCTGGGGCACCTGGGTGCTCCGTCTTTAGCGTCTGCCATCGGCTCAGGTCATGATCTCAGGGTCCTGGGATCGAGCCCTGCATCGGGCTTCCTGCTCAGCAGGGAATCTGCTTCTTCCTCTGCCTCTCCCCTGCTTGTCTCTCTCTCTCTCTCTCTCTCTCTCTCTCTCTCTCTCTCTCCCCCTTCCCCCCCTTGGTCACAAACAAAATCTTTAAAAAAAAAAAGAAAGCATCCTATACATACAAACAGTGTTAACACACAGAACAACTACATTATTGAAGCTTCCGTGTACCCTTCCCCATCCTGTCTCTTTACTTTCCCTCCCCAGAAATTAACACTATCTTGATTTAAAACTCTTTATCTTGTTATTTAGTGACTGTTCTTCCTGCTTGATGTATATATAATATGTGTTACTCTTAGATTAGAGATTCTAATTAGAAAATATGTACAAGCACAAAGGGAAAAAATTTCCAATAATCTGACACTGCCCCCTGTTGTTTTAGTGCATTCCTGTTAGCTCTAGGACCTTAGGCAAGGTTCTTAACCACCTGACTTTGGTTTCCTCAGTTTCTCATATGTAAAAATGGGGATAATAGTAGAATTAACCTCATAAGATGTGGAAAGGATGAAATGAAAGTCCATGTAAAAGGTTAGCGGTAGTGCCCAGCACTTATTAAGCACATAGATGAAAGTGATTATATAGCCTTTCAAATGGATTCATCATTCTATTTTGATTATAGACCTTCTATCCTCTGTAATTTGTGAATCCTCTTTGGGACTGATTTGGGAAGTATGCGGTCCTGGCTGACAGGTTTCCTCATTAATTAGTAGGTTTTAGAGGCTGTGTAAAACATACGTTTTTGTGGGGCTCTGGGGTGGCTCAGTCGGTTAAGTGTCTGCCTTCGGCTCAGGTCATGATCCCAGGGGCCTAAGGTTGAGCCCCGCATTGGGCTCCTTGCTCACTGGGGACTCTGCTTCTCCCTCTGCCTCTGCCTGCTGCTCCCCCAGCTTGTGCTCGCTCGTGCACACCCTCTCTCTCTCTGTCAAATAAATAAATAAAATCTTTAAACAAAACAAACCAAAAACCACAAGCACATTTTTGTTTGAGAATATGACACGGGGCTGCCGTGAACTGACTGCTGATTGCTCTCTCCAGGTGAAGAACATCATTTATCACGCAGTGAAAGATGCTGTCGGCACCCTCAAGGCTCATGAATCCAAACTGGCAAGGTCTTAGGCACGGAGAAACTCCAGACTCCCCTGTGAAGCAGGTCTTTCACTCACAACACATACAGGGAACGGCGGGCTTCTCTGCTGGAGCAGAGGCCCTTCACGTGGAGCCGGTGTGGTCAGTATTAACAAACTCTCCAGCCACTCTTTTCTACGCTGCCTCAACACTGAAGGTTGACACAGGAAAGTCGCACTGTTCACACACACAGTTTCAGACTCCAAGCCGAGGGTGCCACATCCTCATCCTGTGGTCTTTTGGGACTCTGAATTGCCTGAACATTGCTGGGCTTTCCTGCACATTCTCGTGACTTGAGATCCATGAAAACCGGGAATGTGGGCACACCTTTCTTTTCTTTTTTCTCTCGTGCCTAGTGAAGTGGGAATGTGTTTGGAGGTAGGGGGAATCCCATAACTGGTACAAGTAGGGGCTAACTGCTTCAACATGCCTGGTGGAAGCCTGACAGTGTCTCTGCACGTGACCTCTGACACAGCCCATCCCAGGAGACGGGGTGAAGCCATTCCCCACAATCTCTCCCATGAACACTGGAGTCTTGCAGGACCCAGGGAGAACCCACTGCTTTTCCCAGGAGGCTCCAGGATTAGGAAACGTGTGTATTTAGTGAAAAATAGGTTTGTAGTGAAATAGTTACTATTTCATGAAAGTAGATATTTTTAGAATTTTTGAAATACCACAGTTGTTTTCCTGGATTATGAGGAAAGGCACATTACACTTAGTCTTCCTTTCGATAAAAATCTTTGAAGAAATATGATTTTTAGAAATCAACTGCCCATTATAGCACAAAATCAGCCAAAGCAGAATTTAAAAGAATTGGCTTTTTAGGATTCTTTTAGTTTTCTTCCCCTCCTATCTCAGTCATATCTTGAGGGAACAGCCAATTAAAAAAGAACTTTGTCGTGTCTGAGCAGTGGTATGTTTTACGAATATGCACACTCATGACACAGGAACCGTTTTCACCCATTACCAGCGTTCCCTTGGGACTCCTCTTACACTTCCAAATGCGAAGGAACGTTTGATTTCCTACATGAGGCTTTTTGGTTTTTGGGTTTTTTTGTCCAGAAATATTTTCAGCAAAACTTTCCAACTCCGTGGAGTTTTATTAAGAATTTATTTGAAAGTTATGGAATTCATTGGCCCGTAGATACATTGGAAAATGTATCTATCTTCTTTCCAGCTGTACTGTAGTGCCCTGCAGGCTTGTTTATATGTTCACAGTTACTTTTTTTTTTTTTTTTAATAAAAGTCATTTACTGTAGAATACTTTTAATTTCACTTTCTGTATTTTAATTTTGTTGAAGGGCTGATTGGGATTTCCATGTTCTTATTAAAAATCTAACAAATCTGTTTGGAGTGGACTAAATTCTTCCTGTGCCAGCCATTCTAAAAAGCAAAGGCAGGTCGAATGCGGGTTAAAGGTGGAGGATGGTTCATTTTCAGATCTTCATTACATTGCTGCTTCCGATTGCCCGGTTGCTTCCTGAATTTGTGCCTTTTTGAGAGTGGAAAGTGCCAGGTCATTGCGGTTTGTGGGCTTGGGGGATGAGGGGAAAAGGTCACTTGAATTAGAAGGTGGAAGAAGAGATGGGTTTTCCACAGTTTATGCTGTGTGAATGGAATGGGAAAGGTGAGGTCTTGATCTTCCTGTATCAGTCAAGAGTGAGGGGGCTGGGGGGTGGCATGAGCAAGGTTTTGGGCAAGCGGTGACAGGGTTCCTCAAAGCAGGAGACCTGGCTGCCCACATAGGAAACTTGTGGCCCTGGATCCACCTCAGAGTTGGTGGGAAAAGACCCAAGTGGGATTTTCTTTTTTTTAATCGAGCAGTAATTAAATGGCTTGAGGAGTGAGGACAGACTACATTCCCATTAGAAACGGGAATTTTGAAGAGGAAGTTGTGAAGAATAGCAAGAGGGGTCATCAGAGACTGCTTCTCCAGACCCTGTTGGAAAACATCTTCCAAAGTGTTTGAGCCTGGAAATACAATTATCAGGGTGGAAATACACCATTGTGTGGTTCAAGGATACTGAGTTTGAATAGGACCATAACTGAAATACAGAGCTCTGAGTGTGTCCTTTCAGCCTGGGTGGGCACGGGTCGAGGCTCTGATCACCAGAATACTTACACCTCCACTTGAAGAATGCAGAAGCTTTGAAATGGGACAGGAAAGGAAAGCAATGGGGAGAAAAGGGGGTTGCAGAGGTTGGAGCTTTGTTGCTTTGGTGAAAATCAGGAGGCGGGCTAGCCTACATTCTGGATATAAATGTCTTCAGAATTAGGGCATACACTGCTGCCAGCGTTTGCTGCTGGGGGTGGAACTGGAGCCCCTGGATCCATCTCCAACCTAGACATCAGGCCTCCAATCCTTCTGTTTAAAGAGGGTCGGCCCTGGGGTATTCCCCTTGAAAGCGTGGGCTCATTCCCCTGCAAAGCTGAGCAAATGACAACCTATAAAAAGTAGATGGGGGGATGGGTCCTCCTCCAACTGTGGTGATTGGTGATGGCCGAGAAGGGGTAAGGTGGACAGGTGCAGCCATACTTCAGGAGTTGCTGGGGATGTCTGTCTTTATAGGGCCTATGGTGGCAGGGCGGGGGGCAGGGCAGTTTGCTGGTCAGCAGTTGGGAGAAGTGGCCTGATTAAAGTAGATTTTGTGGGTTACATCTTAACAGCATGACTTGGTGATTTTGTGACCTTGACAAATTATTGAACTTCCCTAAGCGTCCCATTTCCTTATCTTCAAAATGAGGAAAATTATAACCTCTGCCATGTGGAATGGTAGTGAGGATTCAGGGAAATAATGCGGGTAAAGCTCTTACCTCCGGGCCTGACAGTTAGTAAGCACTCAAGAAGTCAGAGCTAGTATTCCTCAGGGGATGTTTAAGCCTTTCAGCCTGGTGTGGGCAAGACAGGAGGGCTAGGATCTGGGTATAAGAATGTCAGGATGGAACCTGAAGGCCTGTGAGGACTTCAAACCAGGGCTTGGAATCCAAGAAAGAGGAACAAGCGATTAGAGGAAGGCAGGGCGCTGAGGGTCAAAGGCGCATGCCCGGTGGTAGCAGGTGCAGGGGGCGCGCCGCCGCCGCCGCCACCGCCGCCGGGCCTCCCCTTTAAGAGCCGCCGCCGCCCACGGCCCGCCGCTGCGGCAGGGACCTCCCCTTTAACCGCGGCTGCTCAGCGCTCCGCGGCCCCCGCGGCGGCTGCTGCTGCTGCGGCTGCTGCTGCTACTGCGGCTCCTGCTGTCGCCGCCGCCGCCGCCCGACCTCCCGCACCTGCATCCTCGGCCCGGGCGGGTCCCCGCCGGCCCGCGCCCCGCCCGGCCCCGCCATGGTGTCCTGGATCATCTCTCGCCTGGTGGTGTGAGTGCGGCGGTGGCGGGGCGCGGCCGGCTGGGAGGGGGAGGGGGATTAGGGTTGGGGGTGAGGGGTCTTGAAGCCCTGGATGGACCGCTCCGTGGCTTCATACAACAGTCACCTAAAGGCACATCGTCCCTATTTGGGGTCCCCGGAGACAAGACATGGGATGTAGGACCCAGAACCCGAGGGGGGCATGTTAGAGGAGCCGTAGCACGCCCGGCTTCTCACCCCTTTTATTTTTAATTTTCTTGCTCCTTCGCGCTCCTTCGCCCTCCTTCATCCTAGGGCTGGCCAGCGTGGCCTGATTTATGAAGAGAGGTGGCGTGTCCCCTCCCCCACCTAGCCCACCTCCGCCGGAGGGGCAACTCGGACCTAGGCCCTCATCTCCCTGAGGGGAGAGGGCTAATGGAAGAGTGGAGAGCAAGGCAGGGCCTCTTCATTCCATAGCTTGGGGCCGTAGCTGGCAGCCTTGGCCTCCTTCCTCTTCCACTATCAGGACACTGGAGATGAGGGCACTTGCTCTGGAGGCCCCCCAGGGAGGACATGGGGTGGGGTGGGGGTGGCCGTATTGGGAAGCAGAGATGCCCGGAGGACAAAGTGTGGGAGGGAACTGGGAGAGGATATGTGTGTTCAGCCTGGATTTGTGAAAGCCACAGAGGGGCCGGCGTTAGGTGGCCTTCATACCAGGCCAGCCACAACGTGGAGCTATGCCCCTGCCGCCTCCCCCGGGCCTCCTGCACCCACACCACTGCTCCCACACCCCACACTTTGTCCTTGAGGAGTCCGTCCCCCACCCCATCTCCACAGGTCAGTTCAGAAGTATCCTGCTCTAGGAGGCAGGTCCCTGTGAGAACAGGCACTACCCACACATTGTCAAGGAGCTAGGCCTGGCAGGGGCTCTGCATGGGCCTCAGCCAACCCCTGTCCCCGCTCAGGACCCTGCCCCTCAGCCTCCACTGTGGGGGACTGACAGCCCAGGGTTCCCTTCCTCTTGCCTTCTTCCCATTCAGTGCTGTTAGGTGCTTGTGTCCTGGCTCCCTCTAGACCCACCAGGGTCTCCCTTCTTCCTCCCCCATCCCACCCCAGAGGGAATCCGGGGGCCTCATGCCTCCCTGTGGCCTTCAGAGTGGCTGCCTCTCTCTTACCTGGATGAGCTCCCTGGGGGTATCATTCCTCTTATTCCCTCACCTGTGCGCAGTATGTGGTCTCTAATGGGGTGTCTACCAGGTTGTACTCCAGCCAAGGCCTCAAGCCCAGCCTCCCACCCCGTTGAGCTTGGTCCCAAGGGTGCTTACATGAGGTAATAAACCTTTTTGCCCCTCTAGGGCCTCCTGCCCCTGTGCCCTCTGCTCCCCAGGTCCCCAGGGCCACAGCAGTGTCTCTGACTGCCACATAGAGGGCCCTGTTAGGTGGTGTCACATTCCCTTAGAGACCTGGCCCTTTCCAGCCTGGCTCTGAGACAGGGAAGTAGAGGTTCAGGGCAGATGAGTATGAGTGAGCACCGTATCTGGAGAAGGAAGACACTCGTGGTGTTGACCAGACGCCCCCACTCCGCATGATATGTTTATGCATAACCAACTATCATAGCTAAAGAGACCACATTGGACCCTCTGGCCTCTGGGTCTTTCTTCACCTAAGGGGCTGGAGAAAACCTGAACGATAAAGGGGAAAAGGCATCACCCTAACTGTCTGGGGGCCTCCACACTTGTGCATCACCCAAGACTGAACTACTTTGACCATAACCACTGATGTGAATGCATCAGTCCAGCCGATGTGGCACTCTGGAGTTCTGTCCTTCTCCCCTTACCTACCCAGGGACTGACTGATGGAGAGCTGGGAGGGAGAGGCCACTGCTCTTGGCCGAGGGGACCAGTAACCCTGCCTGCCTCCCTAGGCTCATCTTTGGCACCTTGTACCCAGCCTATTCTTCCTACAAGGCCGTGAAGACAAAAAACGTGAAGGAATATGTGAGTTTGTGACACTTCATCTCCCACCCAACCCACTCGGCAAAGATAGGGGAGGACTGTGGGTCACATTACAGACAGGAGTGACTTTGTACCAATGCCTCAGCACTAAGGAGACCCTGCTTCCAGAAGGTTCCTTTGTGTTCCTTTCCCCCAGGCCTGGTGGGATCCACAGACAAAGTTGAGATCCTGAGTGTCCCTTCCCCACCACACCTCCAGCGTAGTTGGAAAGCAGACACAGGCTCCTGGGTTCCCCTGAGGCCCCAGCTGACACTGCCCTCTGTGCCCTCAGGTGAAATGGATGATGTACTGGATCGTCTTTGCCTTCTTCACCACGGCTGAGACACTCACGGATATTGTGCTCTCCTGGTGAGGTCCAGCATCCCCACCCTGCACCCCAAGGTCCAGGGTTCAGACTCTCAACCCTACCAGCCTACTGAAGATTGAGAGCCGGGGTGGAGCGGCCCCACAGTTCCATGGGGTCCTGAATATCCACCCTCCCCCCCACAGGCCCGGCTTGAACAGTAGATTACCTTTGTGGTGGCAGCCAAAGCATCCCCATAGAATGCAGGTTACAGCGTGGTAGGTCTCAGCTTCCCTGATGGTAAAACAGGATTCAGTCTTGGAAACTTCCGATTTTCTAGTATTTCAAATACTAGACTATGTTACGAGCGCTTGGAGGACAGAGAATGTCTTAATCGCCTATATGTATATTCACAGCAAGAGCTCAAAAAATGTTTATCGGGCTAGCACATGTCTCTTGGAAGAGAGGACTAACAAAGCACAGAACATTGTAAGATAAAGAGAAGAGAGTTTTAGGAGAGGTGGAGGACAAAAGATGACAGCCTTTGTAGACTGTTTTTCTTTGAGAAAAACAGTTTTAGCAGAAGTTGAGTGGGATCAGATTAAGAAAGAATAATGGGTTAGAAATTGAGGCCAGTGAGCGTAGATACTTCTCGACACAAACAAAGGAAAAAGCTTTGCGAGGATGTGGGAGATGTGAGGGAGTCTGTGGCCTGAGGAGAAGGAGCCAGGGAACGGACAACAACCCTTAAAAGCAAGAGGCGTGTCACGACAGCAAGAGAGAGGAGACTTCCTCGTGGGGGAGGGCAGGGAGACAAGGAGGTAAGGACCCAGGAGCAGACTCAGGACAGAGGAGTGGGAGTCTTCTGTCAGAGTGAGAGGCCTGGAGCTCTAAGAATAAAGTGTGCAAAGAGCCACTGCTGGGGGGATTCCTGCTGGGGGCACTTCTCACTGACCCACTTGGAGTCTCAGCTGAGACTCCCGTTCTCCTGCAGATGAGAAATGTCCATTCGCCCAAGCCACGTGGGGACCCCAGTGCATTAAGGGGTGGGGGGCCAGCCAAGGTCTTGCAGGGGATCAGCTCACCCCCTGAGTCCCTATCCCAGGCTCTGCCACTTGCCTCTGTCCCACCAACAGGTTCCCCTTCTACTTTGAGCTCAAGATCGCCTTTGTGATATGGCTGCTGTCCCCTTACACCAAGGGCTCCAGCGTGCTCTACCGCAAGTTCGTGCACCCGACACTGTCCAACAAGGAGAAGGTTTGCCCCCACTCTCAGCTGACTTCCTCGCCTGCCCCAGGTGGAGGCAGCCCAGTGCCGGCAGCCGTGTGCATTCGTGGCTCTCCCTGTGGGTGCCCAGAACGTGAAGAGAAGGGCCTCCTAGAGCAGGCCGTGCCTTTGTCCGGGTGTGAACAAGGGCAGGGCAGGGCCTGGCCAGTGGGGCCCACCCCTCACCTCCCGCTCCTTCCCCTGCTACCCCTCAGGAGATCGACGAGTACATTACCCAGGCCCGAGACAAGAGCTATGAGACCATGATGAGGGTGGGCAAGAGGGGCCTGAACCTGGCTGCCAATGCCGCGGTCACAGCCGCTGCCAAGGTGAGATGGGGGCAGACCCAGGCTCCCAGGACCCCACCTTGCCCGCTCCGTGTCCCTGGCCAAGCCCCTTTGTGTCTACCCTGTCCTTGGGGCTGTGAAGGTTTGGGGCTTGTACAACACAGGGTTCCGAGCCTGGCTCTGCCAGCCTCCGCTTGTGTGATTTCCACTCCCCGGGCCAGTTTCTGCCTCTGTCCAAAGGGAAGGTGTGGCGGCGCCAGCCTGTCCGTGCTGCTGTAGGACGGGCTGAGGACAGTGTGGGGAAAACACTGAGCTCAGGGGCTGCTCGTGCTCCATGGTGACCTCTCTCTCCACCCCGCCCCTTCCTCCGGTGCTCCCGGTGCGTGGTGGTGACCCTAGGGCCAGGGGGTGCTGTCAGAGAAGCTCCGGAGCTTCAGCATGCAGGACCTGACCCTGATCCGGGACGACGATGCACTGCCCCTGCAGGGGCCTGACAGCCGACTCCGACCCAGCCCCGGCAGCCTCCTGGACACCATCGAGGACTTAGGTACAGGCAGGGCCCCGGGCTGGGCGGGCCGGAGGGCGTGGAGGCCAGGCGGGAGAGCCACCAGGCCTCTGTCCTCCTTTGTTCCCCCAAAGCAGGAGATGACCCTGCCCTGAGTTTAAGGTCTAGCACAAACCAGGCAGATCCCCGGACAGAGACCTCCGAGGATGACGTGGGAGACAAGGCCCCTAAGCGGGTCAAACCTGTCAAAAAAGTGCCCAAAGCTGAGGTGAGAGCTTGGGGACATGGGGAGGGGAGGGGAGCCTCAGCTGAGCCCTCTGACATCCTCCCTCCTTCCTACAGCCACTGGCGTCCAAGACACTGAAGACCCGGCCCAAGAAGAAGACCTCTGGCGGGGGTGACTTGGCTTGAGGTCCTGACCCCCGACAGACTGCAGAGCCCCTGCTCCACACTGTGCCAGTAGCCCACGTATCTCAGGCCCCAGGGCCCCTCCGATGGCTGCCTGCCCAGTGACCACTCCTCTGGAGGGGCTTGGAAAAGAGGAGGGAGGCCCTGCTGTGGGGGTGGAGGGTAGAGGCTGGAGGAGTTGCTAAGGACTGAGCCACCCAAGGAGGTGGGGGCTCCTTAGAGCCAACTTGCTATTCTCCCTGCTCCAGTCCTGTCCCCACCCACCCAGTGCCTTGCTGAAGACCATGGCCATCCCCTTTTCTGAGGTCCTAACATGCCCCCACTGCTCTCTCTGGGGTAGGGGGCGGGGCGGAGGCACTCACAGCCCAGAATGACCAGAGATGGGCCCGAAGGCACCCGAGAGACCAAGAGGGAGTGGGGAAGGCTTCAGAGAACCCGGCCAAGGGCTCCAGGCCTTAATGCGTGTTTGAAGGACCAGGATGGCCAGGCCAGAGCTGCAGTTGGGGGCATTGGGTAGGGCTGTGTGCTATATGTCCCCACTAAAAAGAAGTGGGGTTCTGGGGTGTGCGTGTGAGAGTGTGTGTGTGTGCGCGTGCACGTGTGCGTATTCCTGGGTCTAGGGCTGGTGGGATTTGGGGTAAAGGATTTTCCTGCCAGCAGCGACTATCCCCCACCGTAAGCCCCAGCTGGCCCCTCCCCGCTTTCAGCCCTCCTTCCTACTCTCAGACCCTCAGAGGACCCCAGCCCACCCTGAGAGGATGGGACTCTGAGGGCCTCTTCCCTCCTCCGCCCTTGATAGCCTTTTGCCTCCTCCCCTTCCTGCCCTGCCGCTGTGCTGGGCTCCTCCACCTCAGGGCCCCTGCTGTAGCCAGCTCCTTTCCTCCTCACCCGGGGGCTCATCTTCCTTTCCCCCAGAGCCCTCTTCCTGTGCCAAGCAAACTGGGCCCCACGTGAGCAGACTCTTAGGAGCCCAGCCTTTGCCTCACACTCTACCCCAGCTTCTGCCGTGGCTTCAGTCAGGGCCAGGAGGAGTGTGTGAAGAATAAAAGAAATTTAGGAGCCGAAGGGCTTCCAACTCTGTGGGAAGAGGGTGCCCGTTGGACCTTTGGCCCTGGATGAGCCAATAAACTGAATTCTGGCACCTCACGTGTTTCCGCTTCTGTGCTTTGTTCTTGCCCCTCCTGTCCACAGGTGAGAAGGACCTCAAGTGAAAAGCAGGGCCCAGGTATAGGAGGGGGGAGGGGCAGAGGTCGGACTGTGGGCCCCGGGAGTTCTGTTCCCCAAGATATGAGATGGACTTCAGCTGGCTCAGTCTGGGAAGATGGTTTGGAGGCACAAGGTGCAGCTCGGGGAGGGGCGCCTGGGTGGCTCAGTCAGTTAAGCGGCTGACTCTTGATTTTGGCTCAGGCCCTAATCTCAGGATCTCTGCATCAGGCCCTGCTCAGCGGGGAGTCCGCTTCAGGATTTTCTCTCTCCTCTGCCCCTCCCCCCACTTGCGTGCCTGTTCTCTCCCTCTCTCCCTCTCTCTCTCAAATAAATAAATAAATCTTTAAAAAAAAATGATACAGGGGCACCTGGGTGGCTCAGTGGGTTGAAGCCTCTGCCTTCGGCTCGGGTCATGATCTCAGGGTCCTGGGATCAAGCCCCACATGGGGCTCTCTGCTCGGCGGGGAGCCTGCTTCCTCCTCTCTCTCTGCCTGCCTCTCTGCCTACTTGTGATCTCTCTCTGTCAAATAAAAAAATAAATAAAATCTTAAAAAAAAAAAATGATACAGCCAGGAGACTAGGAGGGACCAGGACTTGAGGGCTGGGGGCCCCCAGCCCTCAAGGTTGTCGTGTCCCTCAGAATCCTGCCCAGAGACCTCCTCCCCCAGTGGACCTTCTGGAACCTGATAGAAAATGCCAGCATAAGCTCTAAGGATGAAGACCTCCATAAGGCTCCCAGGGAAGAAGGAATAGGATTTGGGGGCTGCTGGCCAGGGCGGGGGGGTTGGATGGCCACAGTGCTCAGAAGGGCTAAACAATGTTGGAGGGGAGCTGTGAGCCAGAGACTCTGAAAAGAGGAGACAGGTGGGCTGAGGGAAGAGGGGGTGCTGGGGAACCAGAGGTGCATGTCTGACCCTGGGGACAGAAGGACAGGGAACCAAAGGCTGGGCCCCAAGAAGCTGTCCCTGTGGCGCCAGGAGGGAAGGCTTGAGCCCTGGGCTACTGGGCTGGGTTGGAGGAGACGGGGAGGGAGGGTGCAGCATATGGGGTCTGAGTCCTTGGGAGGTAGAGCCAAGGCCACTGGGGACCAAGGCGCACAACCAGCTGGGAATGAGACTTGCAAGGCAGTGCCCAGGGGAAGGGAAAGGATGGCAGAAGAGCAGAGGCAGCACGGGAGGAGAAAAACAAAGGAAAAGAGTGGAGAGGGAGGGGGGAGAGACAGAGAGCAAAGCAAGGAGGAGGAAGGGAGAAGGGAGCGGAGAAACAGCCGCACAGCCTTGTGGAAGGAAAACGGAGGCAGAGTGTGGGGTGGGGTACAGCATGTGTGGCGGCCTGGCCCCAGGTCTGCAGACTTCCCTGGCCCTTCCCCAGCATCACAGAGGTATGTCCTCCTGCCACACTTGTGCCCAACTGGCCGAGAACCTGCTGGACTGAGGTCACAGTAGAGGAAAGGCGAGAAATGTCCTTTTCATCTTCCCTGGAATCCTCCAGTCACCAGACCTCAGAAGGTCATTCCTTTCACCACTGGCCTCTGTGCAAATTGGCCCCTTTCTCTCTCCAAAAGGACAGGATGTATCGGTAGAATTCAGGGGAGAGACTCGCTTGTTCTAGAAAGATCTCCGGAGAGTAAGATGCTGCAGTCTCAAGCTAGCAGCTACCATATGGTCAGGAAACCAGGTTAGGCCCTCTCTAACCTAAATCGCATTTGCTGCATAACACACACGTGCACACACACACACAGATACACACAGCCTCAGTGACCGGGGGCTAAGGAGGTCACTGCCAGTTTCCCCGTGCCAGGCTCTCTGTGCACATCTGAGTTTCTCTGTGTCAACGGGAACATGCTCAGATTTCCCAGCTCCGTGGTCCGTTGCCATGGAAACATTCAGTCAGTCTCCTAGAACTCGGCACAGGGCCTGGCCCCTGTGGTGTAGGGGAGGAGAGGAGAGGTGGAGGGTGACAACGAGATAGAGGGAAAGGTTCCTGGGAGGGGCAGGTGGGACACATTTGAGTCGAGGTGACATCTTGCTATCTCATTCCTTGGGACCGTCTGCCTCAGTAGTCCTCTAGGCCCAGGCAGTGGGGAAGAGATGTCAGAACAGAGGCTAGAGCTCTGTGGAGGATGCTTGATCACTGCCTGGGTGTCCAGGGGGCATTGAGGGATATTAGCTTTTGAGTGGGAGCTGAGGATTTGTCTAGCCCTGTGTCCCATGCTCAAACCATCCTGGGGACATTGGGAAGCCCTTCAGGCCTGAGGTCCTTGGATAGAATGTCCTCAGGGCTGGAGCTGCTTCAGCTGGCTCCCCCTCCCTTTCTTGTGTGTGTTCCACACCCTGAGAACCTGCTTAAAATGGGATTTCCAGGCCGTGACGTCAGAGGAAAGCCAGCAGCAGCTCCGGCCTGTGCCAGCTCTTCCTTGATCAGCAGAGCTGAGCCAAGCCTTGCTCAGCCTGGAGGAAAGAGGGTTAGCAGAAGAGGGAGGGGTTCTGAGGGCTCTGGATCATGGTCCCCATATCAGTGGCATCCATGACAACAGGGAGAGACAGTAATAGGGAGAGGCAAGCTAAAGCCACAGCTGGCTTCCTTACTGCCTTAAATTTCAGCCAGTTCGTGGTCATTTCCCTCCAGAATTTATCTAGTTTTTCCCTCTCTGTGCAGAATCAGGCCTTCCTGGTGGAGGAGGGCACATTGAGTTCTGCCTGAGAACTTGTCCCATATCTAGGCTGGAGTCCCGGAGGGATCGGAAGGATGCCTGCAAGGATGAAGAAGCCCACTAGGTGGCGCAGCTCGCGCTCGGTGTGGGATTCCCCACCCCTGCAGGGGAGAATCTTCGGGCAATCAGTCCGCCTAAGGTCTGGTGAGCAAGGTGCCACATGCTCCACTCCCTGGATTTGGAGGTTCATACAGAAAACATACTCGCAGCTGCATGAAACAGCATCTGGATTCTCAAGCCATCACTTCCTAAGCCCAGACTGTGTGCCCATGCCTGGCACACTCCCCAGGGAATGGTCAGACCCAAAGAGCAAGTCTCGGTGAGGATAGGGCGTCCTCTTGGGATCAGGGGAGTTGCCAAACTGACTCTGGAAGGGCGCTGCAGCCCAAGGGACCCAACATGGGTTTCTGAAATGACATCTAGAGGGGCTGCTGGAGCTAATTTCAAGGTCAGGTGAGGAGAGGGACCCAAGCATTGGCAAAGGGTAGGGAACTTGGGAGGGCCAGGCTAGGCCCATAGGGAAGGAAGCTCACTTGGCTTTAGGATTCTCTGGATTTGATTTCCCTGATGGCCACGTGGCAGTCCCAGGCCTGCCCCAGGTTTTCCTGTTCCTTGCCCCTTATTTTCATCTGGGGCACAGCAGGATTTAAAAAATGAGGAAAAGACTCTAATTTTTAAAAGATTTTATTTATTTATTTACTTATTTATTTATCTATTTATTTATTTATTTGACAGAGAGGAGAGAGATCACAAGTAGGCAGAGAGGCAGGCAGAGAGAGGGGGGGAAACAGGCTCCCCACTGAGCAGAGAGCCCGATGTGGGGCTCGATCCCAGGACCCTGAGATCATGACCTGAGCCGAAGGCAGAGGCTTTAACCCACTGAGCCACCCAGGCACCCCCAAAAGACCCTAATTTCCAAATGCTGGGATCCCAAGGTACTTTTTCAAGAGCGAATGTTGGGGCTCCTTAGTGACCTACCTTTCTCTGACCTCTTCCCTAAATGACCCCACCAGCCCTGCATCCCTAATGAATTACCCTCTCCTTTTGTCCCAGCCAGACGAGTGATCAATAAATAATGCTGCTTGAAATATTGATGGCGAGTTTTACACTAGCATCCCTCAGCTGTGCCTGTCATTGGGGAACTCGAGAGCTGACAGAAATGCATGGCCCCCCAGAGAGCTCTCTCCTCTCTCTGCCAACAGAGGGTCTGTCTTTGCCAAGATTTCAACCTGTTCCCATATCAGCCAGAATCATGACTCATTCCCACCAAGTAAGAAGAGGGAAGGAAGGTCCCTCAGAGACTCAGCCAGCAACCTCCAACCTGGGAAAAATCAGGTAAGCTAAACCAAGCAGAGACTCTTCTTGATACTTTTGTCTCAAGACAAAATCCATTTCCTCTGTTCCATGTCCATCTTGGACCTGAGTGATGACTCAGAAGGAGATCTGCACGTTCCCTGTCCCCTAGGTTGACCATTTAGAGTCTAAGCATCAAGGACTCACAGGCTCCCAAAATTCTCTGGCCCATGCCACTGTCATCTGGTTTTGTTCTCCCTGAAAGAAGGGGAGGAGAGATGAGGAGCAGGTGGAAACTCTTGAGTCCTCTTGAGCCCAGCTCACCTGGTACCAGCATCCTCCTTGGCAGAAGCCAGGCACACTAGGATCTCTGTGTGCACGGAGTGCACAGGGACTCTTGTTCTGCTCCATTTGGTCAGCTCCTGCGTGCACTGTCAAGTCTCAGCTTGGATGCGACGTCCCCATCGCATCCACGGGGTCCCTGTGGCATCCCGCCCTTCCTCCCGACACCTCCCCCTGGTGGTCATTGCCTATTTCCCCCCCCAGACTGAAAGCCAGAGCTCACCGTTTCCCCAGCATCTAGCACACAATAAGCCCTCGGCACATTTTTGTGGAATGTTCGAATGCCGTCCCTGTAGCATTCTTTCACTCCCGAGAATACCCCAACCTTCAAAGCTCGGTGTTTCTCTGCTGAGCTGTCTACCTGGCCCTGAGGATAGGTGTCTAACCTAAGCAGCGGCAGCCCAGATCAGCCTCCCTTGTTCTGACTGCCCCTGCTTGTGCTCATGCTCACTTGCTCTCCTTTCTCTCTCTCACACACACAGATGGGAGTCAGCTTTCCAGCCACATTCAGTTCTCACTTTAATTCAAAAGCTAAATTGGGAAGAAGAGCAGCTTCACACTCCCAATTTAGCCTGGGAGAGAAAAAGGGAGACAGCCTGGATTTGCCAGGGAAAGAAGAAAGCTGAGTGTGGGGTGGGGGAGTGGGGGCAAACATACCCAGAGCCCAGGGGAAGACAATGAAACCCTCACCACCCAGCTCCTAAAAATAAACCATCCATAGCTATGACCCCAGAGTGACCCCTATTAAGCCTCTTTCCCATACAAGTGCTGCCATTCGGGGCATTACCCTGGTCGAGGGATGGGATGAGAGGAGCCAGGGTTAATTGTGTTTATTAAAACTATGAAAAGAGGGAGATGCTGCAGCTTTAGTCACTGGTAGTACGAAATCAGGAAGTCCTTCTTAAATCTAACTTTAATCTCTCTTTCAGTAGCTGACGGGTGATGAATAAAAAGAGTCCGGGGGCGCCTGGGTGGCTCCTTTGGTTAAGTGTCTGCCTTCAGCTCAGGTTATGATCCCGGGGTCCTGGGATCAAGCCCCGCAATGGACTCTGCTCGTGGGAGCCTGTTTCTCCCTCTGCCTGCCACTCCCCATGCTTGTGCTCCCTCTCTCTGTCCGATAAATAAATAAAAATCTTAAAAGAAAAGAAAAGAAAGACACTGAGTCCAACGTCAGCTTGAAGGCTAGGTCATCCTTTCATAATGACTCTCTCAGGCTTGACCAGAGGGAAATCGAGTCCTGGAATTTCCAAAGATCCCTCCCTTTGCTGATAGGAGCAGAAGTGGCACTTCTGCTTGGAGTGCAAGGAACACCCCGCGGGGGATATTTCTGAGGATAAAGACTTATTTATTTATTTGAGAGAGAGCACTGGAGAGTGCGGGTGGGTGGAGCAGAGGGAGAGGATCTTCAAGCAGACTCCCACTGAGTGGCTCGATGAGGGGCTCAATCTCACAACCCTGAGATCATTACCTGAGCGGAATGGAAGAGTGAGATACTCCCTGGACTGAGCCACCCAGGGTCCCCCATTCTGCAGGACCGGAGCTCACTCTTCCTACCTCTTATCTCCTCTTATCTGTATGATTATCTGGAGGGAAGCTCTTCTTCCCGGTTCTGTATTCCAGCTTCCTCTTCAGGCACTCATTTTAACTTTGCCCAAAACAGGATTCCCGTAAGGGTGGAGTAGATAAGGGGCTGGTTAGCTAAGGTAAAAAGAGAAGACCCTTCCATCCAGCCACTCCAGCTGTCTTATTGCCACTGTTATCAAGGGGAAGGGATGCACTTTTAGGTTGAGCTGCCTGATAGTAAGTTTGGGTGTCCAGTATCCTTGCTCTCTGCCTCTGGCTGGGAGGCCCCCGATGGGAGTGTGTGACAGCCGGTGCTGAGCCATTCGGACCTCACCCTCTCTCCTGGGCGACCGCTTGGTTCCCTGAATGGTCTCACACTGGCACTCCGCACCCAGCCTCCTGAAGAATGGCCCGTTGGCTCTCTGATCGCTCAGAAGACCTTCAATGGGTGGGAGCCGAATAAGGGGCTCCCACAATCACTGTGCGTTCCCCACAGTAGCACATTTCACACTGTTGTGATCGCCTCTTTGTCTGTCTCCCCCACCAGACGTGAACTGCACAAGACGGAGTCACCTTTTTACTTCTTTTTGGATCTTTAATGCCTAGAGGAGCAGATCACTGTTGAAATGACTTGTTCACATGTCTCTCTGCCTGGCTCGACCTCACCCTTAGAGGGTGAGAGCTCTGTCCAGTTTGTTCTGAGCCACCAGGGAACCTGTGGTTCTTGGCATGAGCTAGGTTTCAGCCAGAGGTTCAGAAGCCGGACTTCTGGCTCTCCCACCTTAATCAAGTCACCTGCCCTCTCTGAGCCCCCTTCCTCGTTAAGGAAACGGGGGTGAGAATTGTACCTACTTCACAAGGCATCGTAAAGACAAATGCCTGTCCAGCATTTAGCACAGAGCCCGTCACATTGTAAATGTGTCTTGGGGGTGGGGTGGGGGTAGAGAATGCATTTAGAGATTAGGGAACATCAGAAGAAACAAGCACCCACCACCGACTGCCGAATCCTGGTGTTTTGGGGTGGGGGGAGTGAGGCCAGTGCCACAGTGGGGTAACCGCAGGGGCTGCCTGTCCCCTCCCTGCCTCCCCCTCCCACCAGGTCGGCAGAGTCTAAGCTCACCCACTATGAGGCTGAGCAGCCCCGGAGCTGGGCTGGGCGGTGGTGAGGGGCCAGAAATAACTACCGTTGCTATTCCTGCTTTTCTAGGCTGGATGGGAACGCTGCCTCTCTCATCTAAAGGCTGCTCTAGACTTCCTGCACATCAGTGGGCTCTTATGTAATGCTCCCCTCCCTCTGCCTGCCCAACGAGCTTCCAGAGATTTCTGCAGCCAGCTTTGCTGCACACTCAGCTGGGGGTGGTGGGGGAGCAAAGAAGTCACCACAGGCCAGATTGTCCTCTAAGCCCAGGGCCCCGACAGCTCCGGGCCTGCGACAGGGGCCACACAGCACAGGGTAAAGGGACTGATGTCCAAGGACAGCAGCCTTTTGCAGCATCTGCTCATTAACTCGGGGGTGGAAAGGACCCGGAGAGCCCCACGTGAGTGTTCAGCCGCTCCCTCTGCCCCTAACAGATGCTCTGTGCCACCTCCCCAAGTTATTATACTCAGGGTTCTCCACTTCAGGCCCAACCTAAAGACATCTGATGCGTGACCCCTTAGGCAGACTCTGAGGACAGCAACCCATACCCCAACTCTCTTGGGCAGATCCCCCAACCTTGGCCAAATCCTCCACGGTCTCTTCCTGCAGCTTCTGGATCCCATCGGAGCATGTCAGGTGCCCTCTTCAGAGCCGGGGGGCCCCCTCTGCCTTAGGCCTCAGCATGACTCTGCATCGGCCCTTCTCAGAACTTGCGCTTCTCCACCTGTCCTAGGACTCGGGATTCTCCTCGGGCACCCAGTTTCCCCATCTGTAATGGGGGCACATGAGATGGCTTCACACCCCAACACTCCGGGGTGATTTTCTTTCATCTCCCCTGGTCCTTCTTCACGCCTCCAAGCATCCTCTTCTGTCCGTGCACCTTCAGCCTCCTTCCCCCACCGCCCGCCAGACCTGGCTTCTTCAGGTTTCTCTGCACCCCTCACAACCCTTCACGGGGTGGGAGCAGAGCTGCCCCCAGACCTACTGAAGGCCAGGCCGTCCATATTTCCGGCGGAGCCCCCATCAGCTATCGGAAAGAGTGACAGGCACCCCATATAGAATCGAAGGGGGAGTCACTTCCTGAGCCCCAGGCCGGGCCACCGCGGTGGCAAACCACCAACTGAGCGACACATGTGGGTGCTGACGTAGCCCGGCGCTGGGGAGGAGGAAGTGGCAATGGAAAAAGGGGCTTGTTTTCCTCTGAGAGCAGCAGCCTGCTCAGCCACGGGTCGAGTTTCTGAGACATCATGGCTCCCAAAGGCTCTCACTTGGAGCCTCAGCTGCCATGGACGAGCTCGTCCTGCTCTCGACTCTGCCCCCTACTCTTCTCCTGTTTGCAAGGAAAGTCAGAGTGTAGACGGCAGCTCAGACCTGCACACCGTCTGAGAGCCTCTCCTCTTTCCCAGGACTTCTGGCACCAGTCTCCCCGGAAGGGCGAGGTGTGACTCCCAGGCTCATCCCTTACACCCCAAGTCCTGTAGATACCTGGACCGACCGGGGTGCGGGGGTGGGTCTGAGTCTTCCTTTCCCCCAACCTTCCTTAAAGTCTTTTCCTTTAGGTTCCAGGCTGGCTGACCCCTCGGGCACATAACAAGTTAGGTACTCAAACCCCCAACTGAGGTTTGGCTCCTTGGGAGGGGTCTTTTTTCCCTGTCTCCTCCCCTGTCAGTCCCCCCAGTCACAGCAAACGGGAACGTGCCATTGGCCAAAAGACAGACCAGACTAGAATGGGCATAACTCCATCTCTGAGAAGGCAGGAGCCTTCTGGAGCATAACCCTATCCAGGGAGAAGGCTTCCAGGCCCTTCTTGTCACCGGTTTCCCGGTCAAAGACAGGGCTAAGGTCCGAGCGGTGTGTAGGGGCTTTGAGATAGCTCCTCTCACTGGTCCTGTGGAAGCTGTCTTCTGTGGCCACACAGCCATGAAGGCAGAGCAGGGCTGACAAGGCCACCTCCTCCGTAGGAGCTGTAGGGGGCAGAAAGGGGGAGCTGAGGGTGGAGATAGTTTATCCCATCTCACGGCCCACACCTTAGCCGGAGGGCCTAGCCTGATCAAGGCCTTTCCCCTCCTGAGGCCTTTGCTCAGCCGTCCCCTTTGCCTAGAATAACCTCCCCCCACCCTCCTATAAGCAGAGTTGGTTTCCTTGGCATCCTTCGTGTCTCTGCATAAATGTCACCTCCTCTGAGAAGTCTTCCCTTGCCTCTCCAGTATGTTGTATACCATAATCTGAAATCAACCTTTTAATCTGTGTAGCTATTTACTTGGATACAAGTAACCCCCTGAATGGCAATTTCCTGGAGGGTAAAACTACATCTGCCTTCTTCACTGCAGAATCCCCAAGACTTAGCACTACCTCTGATGTAAGCAGTGGCCAATAAACCTTTTTTTTTTTTTTTAAATGAATGTTTTACTCAACCTTACCTTCTACTATATGTCCCAGTTGGAACCCTCTCTACCCTAGCCCATTTTTTCCAGACAGATAACACAAGGACTGTCCGGGCCACCCTACTCTCAACCCTGGCCTGTAACTGCCTCACTTCCTCACCACAAAGTTCCGTCCTTCTCATGCTCTCTTTCCTCCAAGATCTCTTCGTCATCCCTGCCCCTTCCCTGGAATCTCTCCCTCCTCTCATCTTCAGCATAACTGACATTTGGTGGCTCACAGGGCCGCTTCCTATTCTTAATTCTCTTGCGACGTGGAATCCAGTCTTCCTTCCACCCAAGTGTTAAGTTCCTTAGAGGCAGGGGCCTCTGCAGTAGCCTTCCCCGGCCTTGCCCATAGAGTCTTCAGAACAATTTTTTGTTGCTATGGATGATGGGTGTATTAATCAGAAACTGCTGGGTTGTGAGAACAGAAACTGAAATGAGCCTATTTTATTAAATCAAAAAGGAATGCATTGGCCTGCATAACTAAAAACCCTAGGTTGTATCAAAGACTCACTTTCTGCGTGTAGGTACCTCTCGTTTCCCTCCATGTTGGCTTCGTTTTCAGGTAGGCTTTCCAGACCTCATGGCAAGATGACCTGCAGAGTTACATTCCATTAGCTTAATACCACCAGGGAGGGAACTTTTTCAAGGGTTCCAGGAAAAATCCCGGAAGTGCTTCTCACAGGCCTGGTTTGGGTCATGTACCTATCCTGATTCAACTGCTGTGGCAACCTAAATGGATTGCTAGGTATGGGTGACATACCCACTCCTGGATCTGGAATGGGGTTATCTTTCACCAACCACATGGACTGGATTGGTTCCCCAAAGGAAATTACTACCTAGGAGCTATTACGAAAAGAAAGGCGAAATGCTATTGCATATGCAAAACAAAGGATGTAGACTATAAGGATTTTCAGTGTCCACTTTCAGCAAGGACCTGAAGATACCTTAGGTCATTTTGTGCATTAGAATCATAGTGGAATTGGTTTGCTCTGGCTGGGTTTGGGAGATGTGCTTTTGGGGTCTGGGCAGCTCCCCAGGGACAGAAGGAGGATTCTAGCATGAGGAACTGACTCAGTTCTGGCACTCACAAACTCAGAAAAATTGTGATTCAGTTGCTCTAAGGTTAAAACATTTTTCTTTTTTTTTTCAGAGTTCCACAAGTGATTCTTGTTATATCAGCAAGGTTGAAAAATTCTGCTCTGGGAAATGATGTTCTACTGCGGCAAGAAAGTTTCAGATTAGCTCTTCAGGACAATGTCCCCTGTGTTGGAACTGGAATGTTTCTCCTTCTCTGTACAACTTTTCAGAAAAGGGTCACTGGACTTTGCTTGGAAGCTGAAGATGGGTGGGTGAACTGTGGGTGACCCCCGACGGTCAAAAGCCCCTGAAAATAACAATAGCCACTGTTTATTGAATAGCAACTGTGCTTTGGGACTTCAGAGACTCACTCCCTGTAAGTTTCAGTTTTTTCACAAACAGTACTTCCATGTGGGTATCATTAACATTAGCTCCATTTTACATCTGAAGAAAGCGATTCGAAAAGCCTGGCCAAGGTACCCCACCAGGGGATGGCAAAATGGGCATTCAGACACAAGACCATCTGATCCTGACTGGCAGGAGGAGGCCTTAGAGAGGTGCATCACTCATGCCCCTAATGAAAAACACGGGTAGGCGGTGGGAGTGGGCCCCCCCACCTTACCCTAGGATTTTGGGTTGGGGAGCTCAGACAGAGATGGGGTTCATTGTGGGATTCCTTAAATAGATTTTTTATAAGACAATGTGTAAGGGATACAGGCGGATGAAGCCCCAGAGAATTATGCCCCCCACCAATTTAAACCCCCTGACTCCGACCTGTTTTGAGTTCAGAGACCCCAGCCCCGCCCCCTTCTGTCCCGGTGTCCTCAGCACCCTCCTTTCACACACATAGTTTCTGCTTTCTTTTTAAATTCAGAAAAACAGCACCTCCCCTGGATTCAGAGCTAAAGCAGGAACCTACCCCTTTCGGAATCCCTGTTTTCTTTGGGGTGCGCACTTGAATGCAGGGGGGATGATGGGACCGAGAGGGCTTCCCCGTTCTCGTCCGGCTTCTGCGAGACCTGCAGCAATCGTTCCCGCCTACTCCCCTCGCCCCCCCTCCCCCGCCTCCACCGCCCTTAGCCTGGCTCGGGGAGTGTTATCCCGCCCGGAGTCTGGGCGCCTCGGCGGTGGCGGCTCCCCAGGGACTGCAGGGAGAGCCCAGGCTGCGGCGCCTGCTCAGTTCGTGCTCACTGCGTCTAAGGCTCCCCCGGCCTGGCTCCGAGCCCAGCACAGGAGCAGGGAGGGGGAACAGGAAGGCGGCGGAAGAGCCCACTCGGCCCGGGGCCCAGGGAACAGAGCTGGAGAGGGGACCTCCAGGGGGCAGCACCAGGCCGCTAAGCAGGTCCTCTCTGTGCATGCCTAGGGGTCCCTAGACAGCCCATAGGGAAGCCCCCTTTTCAGATTGCCCGCACTGCCCGCCCCACCTCCATTTGTTCTGGATAAAGGTGGGAAAGGTCCTTGAGTCCTACCACCACAAGGACCACCAGCTAGCTCTTGGTCGAGAAGCAGAGGGCCCACCACAACGCAAAGGGACGTCGGGGATGACCTGGCGATAATTTCCTAGCCTCAGTTTCCCCGATGACACCTGGAAAGGCATAGTGTCATCGGTCAAGGCCGGGGGCGAGGGGGGGGGTCATCGCTCCGCCTCTCCTGGGCGGCCTCTGCCCCGGCCAGCCCAGTCACTCCTCCCCTTAGCTCCCGCCCCGCTCCCACGGTCCCAGAGGTGGGCGGGAGGGCCCTGGATGACGGTGGCAGAACCCCGGCTCGACTCGCCCTCGCCCCCGCCCTGGGCCCGGGCTTCCCCAGTCCAGTCCCCGCTGGGGAGCCGCCTGAGCCGCGGTGCACCTAGCTGTACGCGCCCTGGGACCTCCACTTGGGCGTCCTCAGCTCTTGCGCACGTTCGGGCTCCCGGCTTGGAACCAGGGAGGAGGGAGGGAGCCAGGGAACAGCAAGCAACGACCCGGAAACGCCATATAAGGAGCAGGAAGGATCCCCCGCCGGAACAACCCTTATTTGGGCAGCGCCTTATTTGGAACGGCCAGATATGGCCCGGCCGCTTCCGGCTCCGGGAGGAGGGAAGAAGGCGGAGGGAAGAGGCGGGGGCAACGCTGGGAACTCCGGAGCAGCCCGGGTCCGGGAGTCCTCAGCTGAGGTTTGGGTCCTAAGCTTTCTCGAGGCCTGGGCGTCCAGGGTGCAGGAGTCGGCTCGAGGGCCAGAGTGCTGGACGGCGGTGCCCACCGCTCTGGGATAGGGGGCTTCACGTCACTCCGGGTCCTCCCGGCCGGTCTTGCCATATTAGGGCTTCCTGCTTCCCATATATGGCCATGTACGTCACGACGGAGGCGGGGCTGTGGCGTTCCAGACCCTTCAAATAGAGGCGGATCCGGGGAGTCGCGAGAGATCCCAGCGCGCAGAACTTGGGGAGCCGCCGCCGCCGCCACCTACCGCCGCCGCCAGCTTCCGCCGCCGCAGGACCGGCCCCTGCCCCAACCTTGGTAGCAGCGCCGCGTCCACACCGGCTGGTGGCGAGGGCGAGCCTGGAGGCCCCACCTGCTCCCGCCACAGTGTCCCCCGCGTCCCGCATGTGACCCGGCCAGGCCCCCCGAGAGTGTGTCCCCCGCAGCCACGGCTCCGGGCTGCGCCCGCCCGCCCCGACACCAGCTCTCCAGCCGGCCCGTCCGGGATGGCCGCAGCCAAGGCCGAGATGCAGCTGATGTCCCCGCTGCAGATCTCCGACCCGTTCGGCTCCTTTCCTCACTCGCCCACCATGGACAACTATCCCAAGCTGGAAGAGATGATGCTGCTGAGCAACGGGGCTCCCCAGTTCCTCGGTGCCGCCGGGGCCTCGGAGGGCAGCGGCGGTAACAGCAGCAGCAGCAGCAGCGGGGGCGGTGGAGGTGGAGGGGGCGGCAGCAGCGGTAGCAGCAGCGGCGCCTTCAACCCTCAGGGGGAGGCGGGCGAGCAGCCCTACGAGCACCTGACCGCAGGTAAGCGGTGGCCTACGCCGAGGATTAGCCCCTTAGCCACCATCCTGGCGGGCAGTCCTTCCCCACCGCCTTGCAGCGCCCTCTTCACCGCAGCAGCAGTGTTCTGGACTTCAGGGATGCAAGTGGGGTTTCCCTTTCCTTCCTCGGGGTCATGTGTTAGAGGGATGCCTGGGGACATCCACCCTCACCCTCCTGGTCCCTAGCGGTGCGCAGAGGAGCTAGCTTCTGTTTTGGATGAAGAGCTCGGGCTGCGTGGGTGGGTGGGGGGGGGCTTGTTTTGAAGAGCAGGGCTGCGCCCCCCTTTCTTCAGACAGGCTTGCGTTGCCAGCCGCCTGACCCCAGCGAAGGGCCGCGATCCGTGCCCAGGGATGTCCTGGCAGCCGGGGGTAGGGGGCGCGCACTAGCAGCGGCGGAAGGGGTGCTGGCGGGAATCCCTCCGTGGCGCAGCCACCGCTGCGGAGCGCTGGGAGCTGCAGTGGAGGGGGATTCTCCGTATTTGCGTCAGCTGTTGTTGAAATGGGCTCTGCCGCTGGAGCGGGTCCAGGAACATTGCAATCTGCTGCTATCAATTATTAACCAGCTCAGGAGTCAATGGTAGCCAGCCCGACCTCTTGCCTGGCAGCTCGGGTCCTTCTCGTCCTCCAGTGATTGCTCTCCAGTAACCAGGCCTCCCCCTTCTCTCTCTCCTGCCAGAGTCTTTTCCTGATATCTCTCTGAATAACGAGAAGGTTCTGGTGGAGACAAGTTACCCCAGCCAAACCACCCGGCTGCCCCCCATCACCTACACTGGCCGCTTCTCTCTGGAGCCTGCACCCAACAGTGGCAACACCTTGTGGCCTGAGCCCCTCTTCAGCCTGGTCAGCGGCCTTGTGAGCATGACCAACCCACCGGCCACCTCATCTTCAGCACCATCTCCGGCAGCCTCCTCCTCCTCTTCTGCCTCTCAGAGCCCACCCCTGAGCTGTGCAGTACAGTCCAATGACAGCAGCCCCATTTACTCAGCGGCACCCACGTTCCCCACACCTAACACTGACATCTTTCCTGAGCCTCAGAGCCAGGCCTTTCCGGGCTCCGCGGGCGCCACGCTCCAGTACCCGCCTCCTGCCTACCCTGCTGCCAAGGGTGGCTTCCAAGTCCCCATGATCCCTGACTATCTGTTTCCACAACAGCAGGGGGACCTGGGCCTGGGCACCCCAGACCAGAAGCCCTTCCAGGGCCTGGAGAGCCGTACGCAGCAGCCTTCACTCACTCCACTGTCTACCATCAAGGCCTTTGCCACGCAGTCGGGCTCCCAGGACTTGAAGGCCCTCAACACCACCTACCAGTCCCAGCTCATCAAACCCAGCCGCATGCGCAAGTACCCCAACCGGCCCAGCAAGACGCCCCCTCACGAACGCCCGTACGCGTGCCCGGTGGAGTCCTGTGACCGCCGCTTCTCCCGCTCGGATGAGCTCACTCGCCACATTCGCATCCATACCGGCCAGAAGCCCTTCCAGTGTCGCATCTGCATGCGCAACTTCAGCCGCAGTGACCATCTCACCACCCACATCCGCACCCACACAGGCGAGAAGCCCTTCGCCTGCGACATCTGTGGGAGAAAGTTTGCCAGGAGCGATGAACGCAAGAGGCATACCAAGATCCACTTAAGGCAGAAGGACAAAAAAGCAGACAAAGGTGTTGTGGCCTCTTCTGCCGCCACCTCCCTCTCTTCCTACCCGTCCCAGGTGGCTACCTCCTACACGTCCCCAGTTACTACCTCTTACCCATCCCCGGTGCCCACCTCCTACTCCTCTCCCGGGTCCTCGACCTACCCATCCCCTGTGCACAGCGGCTTCCCCTCCCCCTCAGTGGCCACCACATACTCCCCGGTTCCCCCTGCTTTCCCAGCCCAAGTCAGCAGCTTCCCTTCCTCTGCTGTCACCAACTCCTTCAGCGCCTCCACGGGGCTTTCGGACATGACGACTACCTTTTCTCCCAGGACAATTGAAATTTGCTAAAGGGAAAGGAGAAAAAAGGGAAAAGGGAGAAAAAGAAACATGAGACTTAACGGCCAGGAGGAGGAGATGGCCACAGGAGGGTCTTCCTCTTAGGTGAGGTGGAGGTTCTCAGAGCCAAATCCTCTCCCTCCACTCTGCCCGGCGGTTGGCGGGGAGGGTCTGTTGGCCTCCAGTCCTTTCTGCCCACTTGCCCTTCCTCCCCAGTTACTACTCCCTTTGACTTCAGCTGCCTGAAACAGCCATGTCCAAGTTCTTCACCTCTATCCAAAGAACTTGATTTGCATGGATTTTGGATATATCATTTCAGTATCATCTCCATCGTATGCCTGACCCCCTGCTCCCTTCAATGCTAGAAAATCAAGTTGGCAAAAATGGGGTCTGGGCCCCTCAGAGCCCAGCCCTGCATCCTTGTACAGCATCTGTGCCATGGATTTTGTTTTTCTCGGGGGTACTCTTGATGTGAAGATAATTTGCATATTCTATTGTATCATTTGGAGTTAGGTCCTCACCTTGGGGGGGGGTAAAGAAAAGCCAAGCGAACCAACGGTGATCCTTTATTTTGTGATAATGCTGTGACAATTAAGTTTGAAGCTTTTTTTGAAACAGCAGTCCTTGGTATTAATCAGCATGTGTCAGAGTGAAGTTCCGTTAACCTTTTTGTAAATATTGCCCGACTGTACTCTCACATGTGACAAAATACGGTTTGGTTTTCTTTTTTTTGAAAGTGTTCCTTTTTCTCGTCCTTTTGGTTTAAAAAGTTTCACGTCTTGGTGCCTTTTGTGTGATGCGCCTTGCTGACAGCTTGACATGTGCAATCGTGAGGGATGTGCTCACCTCTAGCCTTAAGGGGGGCAGGGAGTGATGATTCGGGGGAGGCTTTGGGAGCAAAATGAGGAAGAGGGCTGAGCTAAGCCTCGGTCCTCCAGAATGTAAGAAAACAAAATCTAAAAATCTGAACTCTCAAAAGTCTATTTTTTTAACTGAAAATGTAAATTTATAAATATATTCAGGAGTTGGAACGTTGTAGTTACCTACTGAGTAGGCGGCGAGTTTTGTATGTTATGAACATGCAGTTCATTATTTTGTGGTTTTATTTTACTTTGTACTTGTGTTTGCTTAAACAAAGTGACTGGCTTATAAACACATTGAATGCGCTTTATTGCCCATGGGATATGTGGTGTATATCCTTCAGAAAAATTAAAAGGAAAATAAAATAGCTGCGGTTGGGTGCGTGTTTCCTGGGTTGGGGTGGGGGCCCTTTTGCCTTATTTTTTTTTTAAGATTTATTTATTGAGAGAGGAAGAGAGGGGAGGGGACTGGAACGTCTTTTTTTTTTTTTTTAAGATTTAACTATTTATTTGACAGAGACAGGGAGAAAGAGGGAACACAAGCAGGAGGAATAGGAGAGGGAGGAGCAGGCTTCCCGCTGAGCAGGGAGCCCGATGTGGGGGCTCAATCCCTGGACCCTGGGATGATGAGTTGAGCCCAAGGCTGAGCCATCCGGGCACCCTGGGGAAAGAGAGTCTTAAGAAGATTCCTTGCAGAGCCCCCTGGGAGGCTCCACGTGGGATTGGAGGCAGGATTTGAGTCGGGGCTCCATCTCACCATGGGAGATTAAGCTAAAACTGAGAGTCAGTCGCTTAACCGACTATGCCACCCAACCCCCGCCACTCCCTGCTTTTTCCATCTTTATTGAGGGCTTTTACAGAAAAAGGGAAATTCCTTTTTTTTTTTTTAAAGATCTTATTTTTAAGTAATCTCTGCGCCCAAGAGGAGGCTTGAACTCACAACCAGAAGATCCAAGAGTCGCATGCTCTACTGACTGAGCCAGCCAGGCACCCCCAAGACAAGGAACTTCCATTCAGAATCATGCCTGCTGTGTGTCACTCAAGGGAATTCTTTGAGAACTGTGTGTGGGTCTCTTCTTGATCCTGGGCCTCAATCTGGTGGTCTGAAGCCTTATCTTGGTTAATTAAAGCTAAAGAAGGCCACAGGCCTAAGTGGGACATGAGTGCCCAGAGGCAGTGCTATTCTCTTGGCCCCAAATATTTGGCTGGCCCTGCCCTGTATTCTCTACCCAGGGTTGGAGAAAGCCATGTTCTTGGGAATCCCTGCTATATACACTTGGGGGAGATAAAGGATGGGCACAAGGGCTTTGGGAAGTAGTAACAAGGCTGGAGCTGACTCAGCCTTTCCTTCCCATCCTCCGTGTCCCCAGAAACCTGAGGGCGTCGAAGAAGCCTAGAAGAGGTGAGGGCCAGTTCTCAAGCCAAGAATCCTTCCAGGAAGGAATCTCATTATGTGCCAGCTGGAGCTGTGATCTTTGGCAGCTTCCAAGAATCCGGGGCAGAGTGGGCAGGAGGCTGGCCTGGTATTTAAGGTTCCCATCCAGACCAAGTCTGTCCCCATTGTGTAGGAGGCCTGAGGTGCTAGGTTCCCCGGCCCTAGCTCCCTGATGGGGCACACTCATGACTGGAGCAATTCTTAGGGGCTTATTAGCATCTGTCTACTCTGAGAGGCCTTGAGCTGGTCACAACAATGCAGATTGTCGGTTGCGGAGACAGAGATGTAAGCCAAAAATTATAACATGGTGTTATGTTATATAATGTGGACAAGCGTAGGACTCTATGAGAGATGGAGAAAGACACCCAACCCGCTCAGGAGCTTAGGAAAAGTGGAAAAACTGAGTTGGGAAGGGTTAGTAGGAATCACCTCAACTGACTTGCTTTGTATGTGAGCCAGGGAGGGCATTGGTGACTCTGCCTGGGAGAGTGAATGGATAGACTATTGGACGCAAGCACTACTTTCAGCCCCAATCTGAGCCTTTTTATGAATTGCTCAGACACTACCATCCATTGGTCATTTGGGTACAACAGATTTGATGTCCCGGAATTCCCAAGCCTTGGCTCCCCTCTCAACTTCCGATCGTCCTGGTCAAGGACAGGGAAGCATCTTCTATACCCAGTATAGGCTGTCGGGCCTTGAGTAGGGTTGAGGTCTAACCTATTCCACTCCTTTTCCCTCTGAGGGTCTTCCAGGTTACCCATCGACAATGCTCCTGGAGCCAGGGGACTTCCGGCAATCTCCAGCATTAGCCCAATCCTTTCTCTTCCGTTCTAGCCCTCAACCACCAACACTGTTGATCTCTGCCCTTTCCCATGATAGCAGACTCCTCAGCCTGTAGCAGGAGGAACCAAGCCACCTTCCATAGCTAAGGGCACATCCCTGTGAGTCTCCTGGCGAAATTGCCAGGTCCTGATGAGATAATATTTGTATTGACACACCTTTTCCCAGCCTCACCTACCCCTCCCCATCTCACTCGGGGCCCAGGAACGCAAGCCTGTGCCTGTTACACATTCTTAATAATTTCTCACCACAGACTACCAAGGCAGGCGGGGCTGGGGGGGGGTAGGGAGAGGGAGAATGGCAAGAAGAAAGTACAAAAGAAGGAGCAAAAGGGGCGCCTGAGTGGCTCAGTGGGTTAAAGCCTCTGCCTTCGGCTCAGGTCATGATCTCAGGGTCCTGGGATTGAACCCCGCATCGGGCTCTCTGCTCAGCGGGGAGCCTGCTTCCCCCTCCCTCTGCCTGCCTCTCTGCCTACTTGTGATCTCTCTCTGTCAAATAAATAAAATCTTAAAAAAAAAAAAAAGGAACAAAAAGACTCTGTTCCTTTAAAGCAGAAAATCTCCTATGTTATTGTTACGATGCATCAGGATTAGATTCCCAGGCCCCCTTCCTAGGGCATCTTATTCTTGAGGTCTGGGTTGAAGGCCTGGAACTGATCTTGATAACAATCACGCTCAGCAATTCTGATGCAGATGGCTTGTTGAGAAATTCCGCCAAGATCGCTAGCTAATTTTTATTAGTCCTGTCACCAGGGTTCCTTTGGATTCTGCCCCTAGAAACTCAAGTTTCTCTGCACAGCTGAAATAGAGCAAGACTCAAAAATTGCACCATTTTACAGTCCTGTAGTATTTAAAAAAAAAAAAAAAAAGGAAAGTGTTCATTTTAATTCCTGTTCCTGTGAGGGAAATCTGAAACCAAGGGCGTAGAGCAGTGTTGATAAAGGCTCTATCATCATCAAGGTTTAGGAAAGGGTCCAGATAGTGTTGAACAATTGATTGTTACCTGGGGACATTGTCCAGGGCCTCAGGGATGTAGAGGACGGAGAGGAGTGGGGTGGAAGAGGAAAAGTGGCAGAGAAACTTGGCCAGCCAAGGCTAGGTTTAGATTCTGAAGAAAAAAAAAGAACCAGGTTTTAAAGACCCTTGACCCTCCCTCCTTCCTAGTACCTGAGAGATACTCTTTCCTCTTGAATTTCAGGAATGTTGAGCCTCATCTTTTTTGAAAGATTCTCAGCACTCAAAGACATAGCTTAGCCTGGTTGCCGGGCTGGGTTTAAGGTGTGCTTCCTTCTACCTCCTCCCTCCTGGAACCTCCAACCCCAGGAAGAAATGGAGTCAGGAATGGGTACTATAGGGTCAGAGGTAGTTCCTGCAACGTCCTCTTTTCTCCCCATTCCCGCTGTTTTCCCCCATTCAGCCACACTTGGTGTAGTTTGAGAGGGGAAGATTGAGCAGAGTAAGATCTCTGCGGTCCTAAGGGAAATGAGGCCAAGTCTAAAAGAATCAGGCGTTGAGCAAATAAGGTTTCAACATTTTACCCACAAGCCTCTAGGTGCTAATAAGATTTTTGCACCCAAATAGTAAATCTAGCCCTCTGCTGTAGTGATCTTTCTTCCCAGCTCCTCTCTTCCATTATCAGAACCTAGGAAAGCCTTTTGAGGCAAAGCTTACCGGAGAAGTTCTCTTAGGTCAAATGGGCAGCTTGGCTCCTCATCTGCAAGGAAATCTATTTCATCTCTCTTTTCGGGAGCTCTCTCCAGCAAGCCCATTCTCCTCGGTGCTTACGTTGTTTATTATTATTATTATTATAGTTTTACTGAGGTGCAATTGCTATAGAGTGAATTGTATAATTTGATTAGTCTTGATGTATGTGTTCACAGGTAAAACTGTAACCACAATTAAGATAATGAACATATCCAGCACTGCCCAAACTTTCCTTGTGCCCCTTGGAAATCTTTCCTTCTTCCATCCCTGTCCTGGGGCAACCACTAATCTGCTTTCTCTCGCTGTGTAGATCAGTTTGCACTTTCTGCTTTCTGGAGTTTCATATACATTTAATAATTCAGTATGTACTCCTTTTGGCCCGGTTCTTTTAAATTTTTTTCCTCCTTTTTATTTCTGAGGAGTATTTCACTCTATGGCTCTAGCACAATTTGTTCACCCTTTCACCTGTGGATGAACATTGGGGTACATTCCCTTTGGGACTATTATAAATAAAGTTGCTGTGACCATCTGAGAACAAGTCTTTATGTGGATGTGTTCCCATATGCTCCAACCCCTCCTCCCCCATTCTGGCTTCTTTTTCCCACCATGTCCCCATTTACTCACCTCCCTTTTGCTTGAAACAATAATCAACCATCTTCCCCCACACTCACACAGTTAGGGCTCAGCCTCTTAAAAGATCTGCTTCATTTAATTTTTCCTCACGTTGTGCTTGCTTCGGCAGCACATATACTAATTTTTCTTCATGTAAACAGAGCCAGCCCTTTCATCATTTTTATTGCCCTATTTCAAACTCCCTCCCACTTGTTTATACCTTCCTGGTAACGAGACATCTAAGGCTAAGCAAGGTAAGCTGTTGTTGTTTATTCAGCTTGGCAAATGTACATGAGTCCTTGGTGACACTTTTCTAAGGTACCTGGTAGTGGGTGAGCTACGTACTGATGAGACATTTCGACCTCAAGCAGAGGAAGGAGCTAAGCTCAAATAGGGTGAGAGCCTGCCCTGGGATACTCATCCTGAGAGGCTATCTGTCCATGTTATCACTGTCTCCTGTTGGCTTTTCCCTGGATGGGTTTTCTGGAACACAGGCCTCACTCACTAGTCAAAAACCTTACCCTACCGAATTCCCACCTCTCAGTTCTGAGGTAATGGTTTTTTTTGTTGTTGTTGTTTTGTTTTCTTTTTGTTTTTAAGATTTGATTTATTTATTTGAGAGAGAGAGAGAGAGCGCGCACGCAGGCTGTGCAAGAGGCAGAGGGAGAGACTCCTTAGAGGGAGAGTCCCTCTCCCTTCCTCTCGGAAGCAGCAGACTCCCTGGCAGGCAGAGAGCCTGATGCGGGACTTCATTCCAGGACCTGGGGATCATGACCTGAGCTGAAGGCAGAAGCTTCACCGACTGAGACACCCAGGCGCCCCAGTTCTGAGGTAACGTAACTATAACTTCTCTCTCTCTCCTTTGGGCCCAAGGAGCCTGGAACTGCAGAGCAGCCTCAGGACAGCTGAGGCTCGATTACTCAAGTGTAATCAACTGGCCCTTGTTCCCTGCCCAAGTGTATGTCTGGGTGGGGGTGAGGAGAGATGGCTTTACTTATGTTATTTATTTACTTACTTACTTACTTACTTACTTATTTATTAAGTATTTATTTATCTATTTATTTATTTAATTTTTTGGCTTTACTTATTTTAGAAAATTATCCTCAACAGTTATCTTTTCCAGACAGGCAATAACGAGTGTTGGTGAGGATATGGAAAACCTGGAACCCTCGTACCTTGCTGGCAGACATATAAAGAGGTACCATTCTGGGAAATAGTTTAGCTGTTTCTTATAAAGTTAAACATACACTCAGCATATGACCCAGCAGGTCCATTCCTGGGTATGTCCCCAGGAGAAATGAAAACACGTTTGTACAAAGATATGAATATGAATGTTCATAGCAGCATTATTCATAATAGCCCCAAAGCGGAAATGATCCACATGTCTATTCAACCAGTGAATGGATAAACAAGATGTGGTATTTCTAAACAGTGAAACTCCATTCTGCCATATGTGTGCTTCAATATAGATAAATCTCAAATACAGTATGATTAAAAAGTTTGGTGCATACGGTATGATTTCATTTTTATGAAATGTCCAGAAAAAGTGAATCTAGAGACAGCAGATTAGTAGACACTGGGGTAAGGGGAGGTGTTGACTGCAAATCAGGTTGCTATTTTGAAGATGGTGGCAATGTCCTAAAACCAGATTGTGATGTTTGAACAACTGTAAATTTACTAAATAAAAGTCACTGAGTTGTACAAATGGATGGTTTTTATGGTATATAAATTATACCTCACTAAAACTATTTTTAAACCCCTTGTACTTCGATAAATCTAGATTTTAAAAATCTTTTCCTTCCCTGGTCTCTGAGTTCCCATTTTCTAGGTGGGCTATGCATTGTTAATTCTACCCTACAGACGGGTCCTCATCCTTGAGGGTGAACCTCTTGGGCCCTCTCGCCTGCTAGCTGCCCTGGCCTGCACTCTGACCAGACCCTCTGCTCAGAGGACATGGCTCTCTAAGACTGTGGTGCTGATTTGCAAGCCAGAGGCCCGAGATTTGGCCCTAGGTTAGAGGTCCTCCTGACTTTCTCGTAGGGATTCATTTTGAAGGAAGGGAGTTTAAAAATCTGGAGAGACAAATGGGTGGAAATGCATCTATCCTGAAGTATCTTCTCCTATCCCTGTGACCCATGTAAATCATTCTGCCCACCATGGTTAGAATGTCTCCTCTCTTCCCAAGAAGGGAGTTTCCACACGACCAGTAATGGGTCCCCTCCTCAGAGAAAATGATTTCAGCCTTTTCCAAAGCTCATTTCTCGTCAGAACCAACTTCTCACCCCAGAACCTTTTCGGATCGAATAATCAGACTCCTGAGAACCAAACTGTTCTTCCCTTATTCAACCAATGAGTGGGGAATCTGCTGTAGGTGAGTTCGTCCAGGGGATTTGGAGGGGGTCTGGGAGAGAGAAAAGTCCATCCCTGTCTGCCAATCACCTTTGAATCTATTTTTTTTTTTAAGATTGTATTTATTTATTTATCTTAGAGAGAGTGAGTGGAGGGGAGGAGCAGAGGGAGAGGGAAAAGCAGACTCTATGTGGGGCTCCATGCACGGCTCGATCTCACAATCTTGAGATCATGACATGAGCCGAAATCAAGAGTCACACGCTTAACTGACTGAGCCAGGCAGAGGCCCCAACTCTGAATCTCTTTAGCGCCAACTATGAGTTTCCTCAAACTGACTTCTTAGGGGCAATGACTCTCCTCTTGCTGCCTTATCACAACCAATTTTCAGTCATCTCAACACCAACATCTCCAACCGTCTTCTCAGAAGCACCTATCTAGTACTCTCAGGTCCAGCAATACCTTGCTCCTGCTGAGCAGGGAGCCCATATATAGTGTCCTTTAAAAGGGGGAGTAATTAAGAGGGTACCTGGCTGGCTCAGTCAGTAAGGCATGTAACTCTTGATCTCACGGTTGTGACTTTGAGGCCTACATGGGGTGTAGAGATCACTTAAAAATAAAATCTTTTTGGGGCGCCTGGGTGGTTCAGTTGTTAGGCGTCTGCCTTCGGCCCAGGTCAGATCCCAGGGTCCTGGGATCGAGCCCCGCATCGGGCTCCCTGCTCTGCGGGAAGCCTTCTTCTCCCGCTGCCATTCCCTCTGCTTGTGTTCCCTCTCTCACTGTGTTTCTCTCTGTCAAAAAAAAAAATAAAAAATAAAATAAAATAAAATAAAATAAAATAAAATAAAATCTTTTTAAAAATGTGAAAAATAGGGACGCCTGGGCGGTTCAGTGGGTTAAAGCCTCTGCCTTCCGCTCGGGTTATGATTTAGGGGTCCTGGGATCGAGCCCCATATCAGGCTCCCTGCTCGGCGGGGAGCCTACTTCCTCCTCTTTCTCTGCTTGCCTCTCTGCCTACTAGTGATCTCTCTCTCTGTCAAATAAAGAAGTAAATTATTTTTTAAAAATTTAAAAAGAAAAAGAAAAAGAAAACCATTTTATTTATGAAAGTAAAAGAAAAAATAAGACTAAGCAAATAATTATTTTCTAAAATCTGGCATGATGTGGGGGTCTTCATGAAGGTCCCCTGATAGAGTATCCTCTCCTCCTGTAGGGATCTACTGCTTCCGTTGGGAGGTGTTAAAGAAGAGTGCTTAAGAATAAAGAAAGATTTCTAGAGACTCAGGGTTCTAGGTTCTTTCCTGCGTGGACACAAATTGCCTGTTTCCTTGTAGGTGGATCATTTGACAGGGGCTAGCAGAATAGAAGCACCGGAGAGATCCTGCTGGGTTCTAAATTTGAGGGCTGTAGGGTTTTCTAAAAATCAGGAAGGATTGTTAGTTTATTAACTTGCTGAGTTCCCTCAACTATGTCTTGGAGAACTCTTGAGATCTTGACCCATCTTTGAATTATCTCTATCCCCATTTCCAATATACAATTCATGCACATCACCAGGCTCCAAGCCTTTCTCTTCAATTTCTTTCTT
>CM053607.1:105033808-105058935 GCA_028646535.1 Procyon lotor | reverse complement strand
TAAATAAAATCTTTAAAAAAAAAAAAAAAAAGATCCAGGAACTGGGCTGGCAAAGATCAAACTCTTTAAACTGGAAAGTGGGATTGGATTCTAAGGTAGAAAACTTTTTTTTTTTTTTTTTTTTAAAATAGATATATATATATATATATATTTTTTTTTAAGATTTTATTTATTTGACAGAGAGAAACACAGTGAGAGAGGGAACACAAGCAGAGGGAATGGCAGCGGGAGAAGCAGGCTTCCCGCAGAGCAAGGAGCCCGATGCGGGGCTCGATCCCAGGACTCCGGGATCATGACCTGAGCCGAAGGCAGACGCCTAACGACTGAGCCACCCAGGCGCCCAAACTTTTTTTTTTTTTAAGATTTTATTTCTTCATTTGACAGAGAGAGAGGACACAAGTAGGCAGAGAGGCAGGCAGAGAGAGGGGGGAAGCAGGCTCCTCGCTGAGCAGAGAGCCCGAAGGTAGCTCCCAGGACCCTGACATCATGACCTGAGGCCGCAGACATAGGCTTTAACCCACTGAGCCACTCAGGTGCCCCTAAGCTGGAAAACTTTTGATGGAGAGGTAAGTGGAGAGAAAAAATGGAGGAACATTCACACTAATAAATCTTACCATCGTATGTACTTTCTGCAATGAACATGCATAAAAAATTCATGAATGGGATAGAAAATGCGTAAGTAAAATATTTTCAAACATCAAAGAGATGGTAAGGAAAGAAAGAAAGGAGCACTATCCTCTTTTGCTTTCCAGTTCCCTTTTCTGTCTGCATGGACTGACTGCTGCGTCCTTGACTTGCTGTTCCAGGGAAAGTGAAGTGGAACCTTTTCTCTGACTCAGGATTCCAAGTGTTTCCCACCCCCACAGCCCTGCAGCAGGGGAGGGAGTGGTGGAGTCTGTTCCTGTAACGAGGCAGAGGAGCCTCCGGGAGAGGCCACTGGGAGCCTGCCCAGCCGGAGAGGGTGCCACTCTGTGGTCTCCCTGATTGATCACTGGGTTCTCCAGCCTCCTCTCCAAAGAGGACCTCCCTTGGGCATTAAGGAGACCTCCTGAGGGCTGTTGGGTTTATATGTTTTTGCATCTTTTAGGAAAATGTCAAAGCATGGTGGGGGGGGTGGAGTGGTGAAGCCCTCTCAAGGTTTCCTCTTGCCTTGGGATCTGGATTGGAGATGACCAGAGCCCCAAGACACAGGGCCCATGTGACCTAGGCCCATCCGTCGAGACCCTAGAAGTAGTCTGGTGGCAAGTCTGAACTAAAAGGAGGGAACGCTCCTGGCCAGGTTCTCACCTGTGTGGCGAGCACTACAGAAATGCAGGTGTGGTCAGATTTTTCGTGGTCTCAGTCTTTGTGAGCAGGAGCCCCTGAGGAGAAGAAGCCTCGGTGGCAGCAAGTCGAGGTAGCCCAGGTGCTCTGGAGCCACAGAGTGAAATTCTAATCCTCCAGTCTGCCATTCTCATGACTTAGTGATCATAGACAAGTCCCTTACTTTGTGAGCCTCAGTTTTCGCCTGTAGAAAATGGGCATAATTGTTCCATCTCATTGGTTGCTGGTGAGGATAATAGGAGAAAATGTCTACAGAGTGCCTGGCCCACTCCCATTCACTGGGAGCTCTTGTTATTGAGGAGCCCACACACTTCAGCTTCCTTATCTCTAGAACAGGGATAACAGTAGGATCTCCCTGAGGGCAGTGATTCGATAAGATAATAGATGAAGCATGGCTGACACACTATTTCTACCTAAATATTAACCATTACTGCTATTAATACTTCCTTTGTTTTGCTTCAGCTCACTACCGGATAGTGCCCTTCTCCTACTGTTTTCTTCCTCACCCTGTTTGGTTGCCAGGACCCTTCTCATCTTTTTGGACAGAAGACTTGCAGAAAGAAAAAAACGATCCAGGAGTCTCTCTCCCGCCTGAGACCTGCCTCTCCTCCCCTCCCAGCGCAGTCACATCCAGGGCTTTCCTACTAATGTCCCTCTTGGGGAAAACTCTTGCCCAAGGGTTCATTTTAGAGACTTCTATAATCTCAAGAGGATCAGTATTAATCTTCCCCACCTACAAGATGAGTGACAGCTTAAAGCCCAGTGCTTCCCAGCCAGGGAAAGAAATGGAAGTTTCCTTTTTTCCTCGGTGTCTCTCTCCCCCTCCTTTTTGCGGGGGAGCTGAATGTGCTCACTCTGGAGGGACTGAGGGAAGCCGGGGCTGGCTCTCATGCAATTTTGCCTAGACGAAGCTGGCAGCTGGGAACCGCTTTCCCTCAGCTTGCCCTCTGCCGGGGAAACTCCATGACGGAGACAGGGCAGCTGGCAGGGGATGCCTCAAGTCTGAGGACGCTGCTGCTGCATTGCCACATAGAGCTATACAGGACCCCGTGGCCATGGAGACCGATGCCAATGCCCATTTTGTTCCTGAGCACCTCCTAGAAGGGCAGTGGCTTGGGACCCAGGCGGGGAAGGATTTCTTTCTCAGTAGCAAAGTAGCAAATATAAAGGAACACAAGGCATAGCATGGAGAGTGTGAGATTGGGGGTTGCCTGGGCGGCTTAGTCATTAAGTGGCTGCCTTCAGGCTCAGGTTGTGATCCCAGGGTCCTGGAATCAAGCCCCCAGTCAAGCCCCACATGGAGCCCCACATTGGGCTCCCTGCTCAGCGGGAAGCCTGCTTCTGTCTCTCCCATTGGGAATCTGGAGACTCTGGGTTCAAGTCTTGATGCCACCACTCCATGACCGTGTGTGATTTTTGGTTAAGTTGCATAAGATCTTCGTCCAAATTTTAGTTTTCCCATTTGTAAAACGAGTCCTAATACCTTTCCTATTACCTGTCCTAATAGGAGGTCCTAATACCTACCTAATACCTGTCCTAATACCTTTCTCATAGGGACTTGGGAAGACTCAGTTGAAATAATGTATGGGAAACTATGATACAGGATATGGCTAATAAATATTCATGTATTCCACAGAAAAACTGAGGAGAAAGGAAATCACTGGATTCTGAAGACTTTATGGTTGGTTTATCAGCTTATTCTACAGAATTAAGCACTGGGCGTCATGCCATTTGTCGGTGCCTGGTTTTAGTGAAGATACGTGTTTATCATTCATCACGAGATCTGGAAACGATCCCTAAATATTCTGGGCCTCAGAACTGGTTTCTCTGGGTGGTGGAGGATCAACATGTAGGGCAGAAGGAACCTGTTCCTCAGAGATCCAATCAGCATCTCCCTTAAGCCCTTTGCTGCCCTCCATGAACCAGACCTTCTTTTGTGCCACTAGCACCATGTCCCCATTCTGGGGGAAGCCAAAATGACACAGCTAGCTACATGTCACCCAATGATCAACAGTGCAGGGAAGGAGCTATGTTCCTGCTGGAACTAAAAAACATCCTTGAGGGCTGCAACTTTTATAGGAAAGGTTACCATGCCAACAACAGCCTCCTTGCCCAGCAAGGATGAAAGGAAACAAGGCCGTGGGTGACACACATCTATTGTGTGTGTCCCCAAACTTGCCTGGAACCTCTTAGGGGCTGCTAACTGCAGCTCAGCAGCATGGGGCTTGGACTGAAAGGCAGGAAGATTCAGGTTAGATTTAAGTGGGACTCCAGGACAGGCAGAACTGACGAGGGCAGGGCAAGGACAACAAGGGAAGATTGGGAAATATATTTCTGAGATTGATACCCATCTCTTGTTGAAATGTGTGGGTGTGGTACTGACAGCAGGCGTGGGAGGGGATGGTGTCCTAGATACCAGATTCTGGCTGTGATGGGAACTTCAACTTCCTATAAGTTCTTTTTGCCCTTGCGGGACAGTCCAGGTCACCTATGCTCTGGGGTAGGTAGAGTAGAGCAGCAGCAGGGAGGACAAGTCATCTGGATGGTGGTGGAACTGAGAAAAGGGAGCCTTAGGCCCCCCCCCCCCAACTCCTCTGGTAAAGGTATCAAATCTTGGCAGTAAGGCCCCAGAGAAGCCAAAGAAGGGACCGAAGAACAGCCAGCTACTCAAGCCCTTCCTGTTTTCTTCTCCTCCCTGTTGGGAAAGTGCACAGAGGAAGTCAATTAAGCATCAACTCCCCGTCAGGCACTTTACACACACACACACACACACACACACACACACACACACACACACTCCATTGCATTTGCTTATCACTATGACCTCACAAATCAGGAATTATTATCTCAATTTCACCTATGAAGAAATTAAGATTCAGGGAAGGTAAGTACCTTCCCAGCATCAGCCAGTTGGTATGGGGAGAAGCTGGGACTGGAACCCTCTCTATGTGAACCTCACAGACTCAAGGAAAACTAGACCTTAAAGTTGCCCTATTTTCTTCTGGACAGATCTCTTCTGAACTCGTCGCCTCCCATATAGCCCTTCATCCAGGTCCCCAGGAGTTGGCTGGGGAGAGGCTTAAGGGACACAGGCATCAGGTGATTGGAAAAATCGGCCCTCCTCCCCCGCCCCTTTCAATTGTTTAGAGTGACAGAACCGCCAGTGAGGGCCGTGCTCGCCCGAGGAGGTGCTTAACGGGAATCCTCTCATTTTCGAAGAGGAAACTGAGGCTCAGAGACGGAGCCGCTGTACCCAAGGTCACAAGAGCGAGTGCATGGCGGAGCTGGGAATCCAACTCCGCTAGGCTAGGCGTCTCGGCCGGGCTGGATCCCCCGCCGCGCCGGCCCCCGAGAGCCCCCTGCGGCCCCCCCATTCCGGCGGCCCCTCCGCCCGCGGGGAGGGTGAAGAAGGAAAGGACCGCTGGAGGGCGCGGGAGGCGGCCAGGGAGGGGCCCGGCGGCCCTGTGCGCGGTGGGGGTGGCGCGGCGCGGCGCCGGAAGCGGCCTCCATTCCGGGCGCACGGCCCGCCCCCGGCCCGCCCCCTCCCGCCCCTCGCCATGTTTGGCGCTTCCTCCCCGGGCCCTACAAGGCGCTTCCTCTCTGTCCCAGGCCCATACAAGGCGCTTCCTTTCCGGCGCGTCTGGCAGACGGCCCGCGGGCGGCTGTGGGCGGGAGCCAGCGGCCGGGAGACCCGCTGCCAAGGAGGGGGCGGCCGGCGGCGCTGGGAACGCGCGGCCTGGCCTCCTCGCGGCCGGGCCTGGCTGAGGTAAACGCGGACAGGCGAACTTGGGAGTCTGCATGTAGGCAGCGTGCTTTCCTTCGTCCCCAGAAGGGCTCAGGTTCCCACCAGCCCCACAGGTTTCATTTTTTTGCCGCTCTGCCCTCCCCCATTCCTGAACACAGCACACCTTGCTGCAGAACCCTCCGCGCCTCCGGCCTAGGGCCCGAAGCCCAAACTCCTAACTCTGCTGTGAGGGCCTGCCTCCTCCTCCCTTGCTGCTCCGCTTGTCGTTGCAAGGGGCTGTTTGGTATTTGTCCTTTTTCTCCCCCCCTTGCTGTTTCTTGCCAGTCTTCCTGCCTTTACTCGAGCCGTCGGCTCTGGCTGGAATGCCCTTCTCACACCATTCTGGGAGAACCGCTATTCATCCTTTACTTGGTTGAGACATGTTGGCCATCTGGAAATCCTTCCCACCCCCAACTCCTAGGCATGTTATGTGTAATAACAGTATTGGACATCGTTTGTTTATCGAGGCTGCTATTTGAGCTCACTCATCTTTGTGTTCCTGGTGACTAGCCCAGTGAGAGTTAGAGGGAGAAAGAGGGAAAGGACTCTGTTTTAGACCCCAGTGCCGTTTCAACATGGACAGGGGTACACGACTTTGGGTCTGGCCCCTAACACCCTGTGCTCCCTGTGGTGTGGAGTTTCTTGAGCCCCAGAACTCTGCATAAATAGTAGGGAAGGTTGGAGGGATGATGTGGGGGAGGCAGGGCTGGGGCAGGTGTATATCTGCCCTGGGGCTGAGGTCTGGAGCAGTGCACACTGGGTGCCCCCACCACCCTGGAAGGTCCCGGTTGTTCATCCTGACAACTCTGGTTTATCCACTGCAGGAACCAGCAAGTCCTTACAGGCCTTCCCTGCAGCACCTCCAGGGACTTAACCTGGCCCAGCCACGTGGTTATCCTGATCTATCTGCCTGGAGATGAGCAAAGGTCAGAGAGAGGGACCAGACCTCAGCAGACCAAACCAGCAGCAGCTCCTGAACCCCCACCCCCCAGCTCTTCCAGAAGTGCAACACGTCATCAGCATGCAGGCTTTCTGCTGGACCGGTGAGCCCCTGATTGTTGTGCCTCAGATGAGGTAGGGAAAGAAAAGCTCAGAGCTTGGGGCTGAGTCAGGGAATATGCTCCAGAAGGGGCTCCTAGTGCTAACCAGCCTTTGGGCTTGATCCCTCACAGACTTCCAGTTTTTTGGTTGTGCACATGTGTGTATCTGAGTGAGTGCACAGTCACGCTCACACACATGCTTATGCTTGCTCCCGCTCGCTTGCTCATTCACACACACACACACACACACACACTCTCTCTCTCTCTCTCTCTCATTCTCTCTCTCTCTGACTAAGGTTAAAGGATAATGAATGACCTTTGTTGGTCTCCCTGACTCCAGGTAGGCTGAGTGCCTGTGAATTGAGTGCATGGAGAGGAGATGAACTCCAAGGTCCAGGACTGAGGGTTTAGGGCTTAGATTTTTTTTGGGGAAAAAACACCAAAACCAAAAACTGGGTTTCGGGGCCTGGGCTGCATACCCAGAGCCTTAGATGCCTATGGCCTTGTTTTCCCATCTAAAGCAGTAGGCCCCCAGCAGCCTCCTCTTCCCAGCCACTGTCTAGGATTGTGGGTAATGTAGTCCAGAGGCTAGCCTCTCTGTGGTGCTGGTTCCTGCCCTCCCCTCCATTCCTTCCCCGACCAGCCACCACCTCCTTCTGCTCCAGGCTGAGGGCAGCACAGGGTGAGAAGGCGGGGCTTTCTCCTTGCAAGGCTGGGCATCCCCTGCTGGAAACCAGCAGGCTATTTATAGCTGAGCCTAGCAGAGGGGGAAGGCCTGAGAGAAAGCCAGGGAGCTCCAGCAGCCTTCTCTCTAGCTACAGAATTTGCAGGAACCCCAGGCCTCTGCTGGGCAGGCCTTGTGTTCTATTCTGGGTGAAAGGGCTTTGAATCTCAGGAAGTTCTGTGAAGCAGTAGGTGTCCTGGGTTGCTCCCTGCTTTGAGAGAGGTAGATTACTACGGTGGCCCTTGGGCCTGGCTTTTGGGCCTCTCTAAGGTGGGAGTATTTGGAACCCGGGAATTGATAAGGTGAGACTTTTTGTAGAAAAAGCCAGTGTCACACCCAGTATAATGGTTGCCTGGTATTTCTATGCATTTTTGTCATTGTTTTCCTCTGCTTGCTTTCTCAACCAAGTTATATGATCTTTAAACACAGGAACTAAACCTTTTCTTGTCAGTGGCACCAACCC
Source organism: Procyon lotor (assembly GCA_028646535.1). Lineage (NCBI taxonomy): Eukaryota > Metazoa > Chordata > Mammalia > Carnivora > Procyonidae > Procyon > Procyon lotor. The sequence goes on along the minus strand of CM053607.1, from coordinate 105,051,601 downwards.
CTTCTTCATGCTGTAACAGGTGATCTTGCCAAAAGCAAAACCAAACCCTCCCTTACCAAGACTGGGTTGGGTGCAATTTTTAGTCCCTCCTCCCCCAATCCTCCCAGTGCCCTGTGCCTTTCTCATCAAAGGATCAAAGTTTTACTTGACTGGATTCCTCAATAGATTAGGCACTCCTTGCTGACATGGATAGTGTGTCTCTTGTTGACTACGATAGCACCCATTGCCTGGCATCATAAACAATTATTGAATAAATATGAATGAATGATTCTTATGATCATTTATGATCATAAATATGATAGTCAGTGCTGTTTGTGGAGTACTTGATACATGCTTCCATCTCATGTTTAATCATAGTGCTTTGCAGGTTGGAAAACAGCTCCAGCCATGTAACTATCTTTCACCAAGATCTTGATATGTGCTAGAGCTATATAGGAATTGGTAGTGCTTAACTATGGTAAGAGGCTCCCCTTATGCTGGTGCCCAGTAGGTATATCTGGTTCCCAAAGAGCAAGATGGATGAGATGGTTAGATGAGGTGGGCAGACATGATTGAACTGGCCTCACCCCATGACACAGCTCGTGCAGCCAGCCAGGAGAGCTGCCAGGGGATCCTCCTCAGAAACTTAATGAGAAAGACCTGCTCTGATCTGCCAGAGGGGAAGTCCTGAGGCAGTGGCCACAGGGGCTGGAGATGACAGATGGGCTCTGGAGACTGAGCAGTGGTGTTGGGGGACTCCTCAGATATGACCAAGGACCTCTTATTTCTGAATCCAGTATATTTTTTTAGTCTTCATCTTCAATAATTTTCAGCAGCATTTCACTTGTATACGATCATCTCTTCTTGAAACCCTCTTTTTCGTGGCTTGATAAACAGTGTTCTACTTGGATGTTAAGTGCTTCAAGATGTTAAGTGCTTCACGACTCAGCCCTACACTCTCTTCTCAAATATGAAACAAATTTTAAAAATCCGAATTGTTATCCTCCCGCCTGAAACACCTGAATGGTTTTTCATAATCTTCAGAATAAAATTTCAAGTTCTCAGCAAGGCATCGAAGCTTAGCCTGCTCTGCGCTTGCTGACCTCTCTTCTAGTTTCATCTCTTGCACTCCTCCCTCATTCTCTGAGCTTCTACACTGGTCTTCACCTACCTCAACTGTACTTTCCCTCACCTCCCAAGTGTTGGGATGTTCCTTATCTTTACCTAGTTAACACCTTAGTGCTTAGTTCAAGCATCATTGTTTTTATTTTATTTATTTTATATATATATTTAAATATTTTATTTATTTATTTGACAGAGAGAGAGATCACAAGTAGGCAGAGGCAGGCAGAGAGAGTGGGAAGCAGGCTCCCGGCTGAGCAGAGAGCCCGATGCGGGGCTCGATCCCAGGACCCTGAGATCATGACCTGAGCCAAAGGCAGAGGCTTTAACCCACTGAGCCACCCAGGTGCCCCTAAGCATTCAGTTCTTGATTTCATCCCAGGTCATAGTCTCTGGATGATGAGATTGAGCCCTGCGTTGGGCTCCATGCTGGGCATGAGGTCTGCTTAAGATTCTTTCTCTCCTTCACACTGTCTCTCCACCCCCTCCTCTTCTCTCTTTGAAAAAGGAATGAAAGAGTAGGATGGTAGCTATGCTTGTAGTGAGTATAGTATAATTATAGAGTTGTCAAACCACTATGTTGTACATCTGAAGCTAATGTAACATTGTGTCAACTGTGTTTCAGTTAAAGTGAAACATTAGAATAGAATAAACAAGTCTAGAGGGAAAAAAAAGAATGAAAGATTATATTCTGCCAAAAGAGCTATACGAATGGCTAATAAGCACATGAAAAGATACTCAGCATCATTAGTCATCAGGGAAATGCAAATGAAAACCAGAGTGGCACCATCAATGAACAGTCCAAAAAGGAAATTAAGAAAACAATTCTATTTATAGTAGCACATGGAAGAATAGAATACCTAGGAATAAACTTGACCAAGGAAACGAAAGATTTGTACATAGTTGAAGGAAACCAAAGACCTAAATAAATGGAAAGACATACCGTATTTGTGGATTGGAAGACTTAATAAAGACTTAATATCTTTAATATGGCAGCACTATCCAAAACAATCTACAGAATCAGTGCAATCTGTGTCAAAATTCCAGTGTTTTTTTTGTTTTGTTTTGTTTTGTTTTGTTTTCAGAAATGAAAAAATTGATCCTCAAATTCATATGGAATTACAAGGAGACCTCCCAGTACCTCAGTGTGTTCACCAACCTGGAAGCTCTTTGAACCCCATAACTTAGGGGTTTTAATGGAAGCACCATCACGCAGACATTATTGATTAAATCATTGACCATTGGTGATTTACTTAACCTCCAGATCTCCCCTCCTCTAAGTGTGGCTGAAGTTCCAAGACCTGGTTAGGCCTTTCTGGCAACCTGGCTCCCTCCTGAAGCTATCTAGGGGCACCCTGCCACCAGTCATCTCATTAGTAATGCTCTCTTATCACTGTGGAGATTCATTCCCAAGGTTTTCGGAGCTGTGTGCCAGGAGCTGGGGAAAGAGACCAAATATATATTTCTTAATGTGTCACACTCCTCAGCAATAAAAAGCAGTAAACATGCAACAACATGGATGTATCTAAAAAGCTTGTTTAAAATGAAAGGAGCTAAAGCAAATAAGTGTAACCATGTATAAGACTATGTATTGTACTAGTCTAGTAATACAGAGTTTCTAGGAAAGGCAAACTAGGGAGACAGAAAGCAGATTAGTGGTTGGGTAGGGCTGGGAGGTGGGAGCAGGATTGACTGCAGAAGGGCACAAAAGCCTTTTGGGGCAATGGACACTGGATTGTGTTTATGCAATTGTACAAATTTATTCCAAAGAATCACTAAACTGGGCACCTGGGTGGTGCAGTTGGTTAAGTGACTGCCTTTGGCTCAGGTCATGATCCTGGAGTCCTGGGATTGAGTCCTGCACCAGGCTCCGAGCTCCACAGGGAGTATGCTTCTCTCTCTGACCTTCTCCCCTCTCATGCCCTCTCTCACTCTCACTCTCTCTCTCTCTCTCTCAAATAAATAAATAAAATCTTAAAAAAAAAAAATCACTAAACTATATTTATAGGGGGTGAACTTTGAAGTTTTGTGTTTTTTTTTTTTTTTTTAAGATTTTATTTATTTATTTGACAGAGCGGAGAAAGATCACAAGTAGGCAGAGAGGCAGGCAGAGAGAGAGGGGGAAGCAGGCTCCCCGCCGAGCAGGGAGCCTGATATGGGGCTCGATCCCAGGACCCCTAAATCATAACCCGAGCGGAAGGCAGAGGCTTTAACCCACTCAGCCACCCAGGAGCCCCGAACTTTGAAGTTTTTAAATTATACCTCAATAAAACTGTAAATAAACAACAACAAAAATGATAGCAGGGTGAAAATAATCAGTGTCCTGAAATCTGAGCAGCATCTTGGTCTTTGGATCAAGACAGGACCAACCCGTCTGCCTCTCCAAACCTACTTCTCATCTCTCCAGGCTGCCCCCTTGCTTACCAGGCAGGTCAGGTACTCCCAGATGAAGTGGGAGCCATTCTGCCCATCCCTTCTCCTCTAACACTCCTCACTGTCATTCCTTGCTACCTGCCTCTGCTCCAGAAGGGCAGGGATAGTGCCTGCGTTGTTCACCACTGTATCCCAGCATCTTGCACAGGCCCAGCACACAAGATATGTCTGTAAATGCTTAAATGAAAGAGTAAGACCGGGATTAACCCAAATCTAATTTAAGGAATGGTGTGCCGGGGGACTGTGTCTGTGGAAACAGAAAGCTGAGGAGACTGGGTTTCTGAGGGCCTTTGCTCAGCTGCCAAGAGAGGGGCAAACCCTTTTCTTCTGTGCTACCTATCTTCAGAATTAGTTTGATAGGGGTGTAAGGGAGGGCCTCCAGCCACGAGTACAGAAATGCAACTTTATCTAAAGGAACTTCACCTCCTCTTCCCTAGATGACATCCCGCCCTATTATGATAGAGTCTTTTTCTGGAAGCCTTTCAGTGGGGATTGTGTCATGAAGTGCTTGGTCCATCTCACCTCTTGGAGAGCCTAAGCTGAGAATGTATGTGGCTCTGGATGGCTATGTAACATGGGGCAGGTGTCTCCACATTACACTCTGGTTATTTCTCCTTCTTAAACCCCAGCTTCCATCTGCCACCTACTTTCCCCCATGTGGCAGAATATCCCTGCTTCTTTGCCTTTACCTTAGAAGATCCTTGCCATTCCTTGGGGAGCCTCTGTCTGAAGTTTCCACCCTCCTTTCTTGGTCTACAGCCTCGGAAATGGGCTCGCCCTCCAGGTTTCCTTTGGGGATGGAGAACAGCAGAAGGGGCTGAGCCCAGGGTATCTCAGCAGAGTAAAAGAGCTGGAAGTCTAACAGAGAAACCTAGATTGGGCTAATTTGGAACCCTGGGTGCTGGAGAAGCAAGTTAATCTACCCACTCAAGCCAACCCTGACTCATAGGGAAGTGACTTCAAAACAGCTTTCATAACCCCACCTGGATGTTGGCCATGTTTCCCCTCCCAGCTCTGTCTTTGGCATCAAGCCATTCACTCTCTGATCCTCCCTATTCTCATCCTAACAAAGAGAATGGAGGTTTATTTTAATTTAATTTAATTTATTTATTTGACAGAGAGAGAGATCACAAGTAGGCAGAGAGACAGGCAGAGAGAGATGGGGAAGCAGGCTCCCTGCTGAGCAGAGCCCGATGCGGGGCTCGATCCCAGGACCCTGAGATCATGACCTGAGCCGAAGGCAGAGGCCTAACCCACTGAGCCACCCAGGTGCCCTGAGAATGGGGTTTTGATGAAGAGTAACAAGACCATCCATGTGTTAAGAGCAAAGAGTTTGGAGCTATAACATCAGGTATTTATGCTGGCTTTGCTCATTTGCCGCACAAGCATTACAGGTCATTATGTTGTTTCTGAGCTTCTTTCTCTCTCTCCCCCCCTTTTTTTTTTTTAAAGATTTTATTTATTTGACAGAGAAACACAGTGAGAGAGGGAACACAAGCAGAGGGAATGGTAGCGGGAGAAGCAGGCTTCCTGCTGAGCAGGGAGCCCGATGCGGGGCTCGATCCCAGGACGCTGGGATCATGACCTGAGCCGAAGGCAGACGCTTAACGACTGAGCCACCCAGGTGCCCCTCTCCCTTTTTTTTTTTTTTAAATTAAATTAATTTGACAGATACAGAGAGCACAAGTAGGCAGAGAGGCAGGGAGAGGGAGAAGCAGGCTCCCTGCTGAGCAGAGAGCCTGATGTGGGGCTTGATCCCAGGGCTCTGGGATTATGACCTGAGCCAAAGGCAGTCGCTTAACCGACTGATCCACCCAGGCGCCCCAGCTTGAGATGGAAAAAGCGATAATTTTTTAATATCATTTTGTTAGGAGACATAGTGCTGTGAATAGGGTTGTTATTGCTCCTAAGCATAGGGTAATTGTTTGTATTGTTTTATTGTGTTCTGTTAGTGGGTGGAATTGAATTAAGAGGAATACCCCTGCTACTACTATTGTGCTTGAGTGGAGTAGGGCTGAAACAGGGGTAGGCCCTTCTATAGCTGATGGTAGTCAGGGATGAAGTCCGAATTGTGCTGCTAGCAATAGGCCTATGATGAGTATGTCCAACTAGGACTTATAATTGTTACTATTGGTATGAACCAACCCCACCTGGCATTCCTACATATCTGCACACACGCATTTTTTTAAAGGTGTATTATTCATATGCTCCGGAACTTGATTCCTTAAGAAGTGAAAGTATGGGGCAACAGAAGAGCGGTATAAGGGTGTGACTGTAGACAAAGGACTAGGATGTCTAATGACACTGTTGTTCTGAGAATGGGCTCTAGGCTGCCAGGTACAGCTCTGCCTCCTTCCCATCATCCCTAGGGTTGCTCACTAAGCTAGGGGTCAAGGGCCCCCCAAGAAGCCCTGTTCTTTACATGGCCATATCTCATCCATTTAGCACCAGATCAACCCTAAGACTTTATTATTTATTTATTTGACAGGGGGAGGGAGGGAGAGAGAGAGAGAGAGAGAGAGAGATATCACAAGTAGGCAGAGAGGCAGGCAGAGAGAGAGGGGGAAGCAGGCTCCCCACTGAGCAGAGAGCCCGATGTGGGGCTCGATCCCAGGACCCTGAGCCAAAGGCAGAGGCTTTAACCCACTCAGCCACCCAGCCCCCCCCAAAATTTTTTTAATGTGTACCTAATGTGGGGCTTGAACTCAATCCAGAGATCAAGAGTCGCATGCTCGACTGACTGAGCCAGTCATGTGTCCCCAACCCAACAGTGATTTTATATCTGAGGCATGTGACAGCAGCTCCTCTCTTGGCCCTCCCTCTGCCCTCTTCTTTGCAATCTGGGCCTGACTCCCAGGCACAGTCCCTCAGCCGTACTGGTGGACTGGATAAAGATTTCTCCTGAGCTGTAAACCCTGTGGCAGAACTAACTTCTAAATGATGACTTGAGTCAAACCCAAATCCTGAGTGAAAACCAAACTTGAAGAACTGAACCAAAGTTGTGTTCACAAAATACCTTGTGAACCAGTTTGAACCTAAATGCTTATCACACTGTTCTATAATGGATGTTCATGATGATTCTTAACTGTTACTTTTTTACTTCTATATTTCTGAAATTTCATAATTTTCTTTAATGAATAGGTCTTATTATAAACCCTTGATACTTCAATGTATATTTTCTAAGAAAAAGGGTATTCTCTTACATAACCACAGTAGTTACCAAATTCGGGAGATTTAACACTGATACAGTAGTTTTTATCTAGGGTCCACATTCCAATTCCTTTAATTGTCAGAGCAGGGGCAGATGCCCTAGTCTCTGAGAAATTCCACTTTATGTGTACATTCTTCTCTGAAGATGTTAAATCAATTATAGGGATCTTCTACGGAGTCCAAGGAAGCTCCTTTTATCCATCAACCGTGGTTATGCTGGGTTGACCGGTCAAAACTTGTGTTGAGGGAAGGATAGAATTGCTAGATGGATACCTTTCAGATGAATCTGTGCTATTGGTTGTCCCTGAAAGCACAAGGGCTGGTGAAGTGAGTCCACTTATCTTCTTAGTACAGGTCTACTCTTCTCTCCTTTCTTGAATGAGGAATGATCTGCATTTACATTGGCTTTGTAACCAAATTGACTTCTTTGAGTTCCGGATTTTGTCACTTATTAGCTTACGAACTTGGATGGGCAGATATAAAAACGGTATCCACCTCATTGTTTTTCTAAGGATTAAATGAGATGATGCTTGTGACACAAGCACTTGTCTGGTTTCTGTTCAACCAATGTTGGTGATTGTAGTTATTTTACAAATGGGTAGCTCAAAGCCCAGATTGAGACTCCTGGGTTTTCCTTGATGTTCAGTCATCCCTACATTCTTTAGTAGTTTGCCCTCTCCATTCCTCAAAATTTTAAGGTAAGCAAGCTGTCCTAGGTACCTCTTAATGCAGGTCAGAAATCTCCCCACCAGAAGCAACAAATGCATTCCACAGCCAGTATCCTTAACTCTAGCACCACCTCGTGGTTGCCAGCGCAAACTCACCCTGGCTACTTCCAGAGGACCAAGGTCAGTAGTGCAGGACCATCAGAAACAGCTCCCATTTCAACCCTTGCAAAATGCCAGGCACTGTACTATGCATTTCACATGCTTACTGCGTTTAATCCTTAACATCTTTATGGAGTAGGCATTATTACAGGTAGGGAAACTGCTGTTCAGAGACGTTAAAATAATTTGCCAAAGTGTCACCGACAGAGCCAGGATTTCTTCCCCAGTCACGTAGATTTGCTCGCCATGACGCTACCCTTGATAGCATTAGGGCTGGAAAGGCTCTTTAGATTCACAGACTTCTTTACCCTGGTGGGGAAACTGAGGAATAAGGACTTACCTGAAATCACAAGGCCAACTCCTGCAGAGCCAGAGCCACAGGTGTTTGTCCTAAGAGGTGATTCTTTGACCTGGACTCATAACTAAGCCACATGATGAGCCTGCCAAGCAATTTCAGATTACACCTGAAACAGCAGTCTAGCCAGGGTTTAGAGTTGATTATCAAAGAACCCTGGAGGTAAATTGTTTTCACGTGTACCTCTAGTTTGTTGTTCAGCCGTGTCCTCAGCAACTTTGGCATCCAATGCTTCTATACCCCTTGGGCTGGTCATTTCCTATGTCCCTGGAGGCAGAGTCCCACCAGGCTGGGACTTGGCAGGTGGGAGTCCCAGCAGGCGCTCACTCAAATTGGCAACAAGGGAGAAGCTGGCATTAGGCTTAAATTCCACCTTGGCACTCAGCCCTGAATCCGGTGTGCCTGTCTAGGAGCGTCACAGCATGAGAACCAGAGCCAGAGAACAAAAGATGGCAAGCGCTGCAGGCCCAGACAGGCAAACACAACAGCCCACGTACCCAGCACTAGTGTGCTGCCTTCCAACTTTTGACTTCAGACAGCACCTAGGTACGGATGCCATTAGGAGGAAAAATTATATACCTCTATCGTGCACAGGCAAGTTTATCCCTTACCAGATGGTGACTGGGTTTCATCAGGCTATCATCTAAATCTGGCAGCATTACTGGTCAATTTTGTGAAATCTATTTCCTTACATAGGGAGAAAGGAAATCATGCATCACACCTTGTTTTTTTTAACTCTGCTCCCTAAAACATCAAATAGGAACCCTAAGCACTTCCATCTTTGGGAAAAGCAAATGGAAATTTGCAAATGAAATTCTCCTTTCTTGACCTAACCTGGAAGGCTTACTGTTGCATGAGGTTATTACTCTCCTATCCAGTATACCAGGTATGGGAGAACAAAGAGACCTCCTTAGCTTCTGCTCTTCCATATGGACCATCCCAAGGCAACCAGATGTAGAAAAAGGATTAACTTTGGATTTAGGCCTGGGGTAAAATATAGCTTCTCCACTGCAGTCCTGTTTCATCACTTGTAAAATAGGCACACCATCTACCTCCATGAAATCCTGAGTTACATGGAATAACCTACTTGAAACAGCTTTTTAAAGTAAAGAAGGGGCAGGTTTTCCTTTGGTGCACATGTGAATCAGGAAGCTACAAACTGGATTTGCCCCAGCAACATGAACCTCCTCCTTCTGATGTTAACGTTGCGATCATGACCCCAGGCATCTTTTGCATATACCTTTCATAGGCAAATGTAACAAAGAAAACCAAAATCTAAGGCTTGAAATGTTATTAGCTGTTACTAAACACACCTTGGAGAGCTTACTCATAATATCTCTGTGGTTCAGACCTCGCCAGGGAACAATCCTGAAGAATCTCAAGCACACAAAGTGTATTCTTAAATATGGTTTAATACTCTTCTCCATTTCTGTACATCACAACACCAAGATTTCGCTGCTTAGGATCTCTCTGTAGAGGCTATAGAGAATGCAAAGGCTACGGTTTTCACCCCCTTATTTACGTGTTTGTATGTGTAAGTGTAATACATATCAGTATATATTGATACACACATCAATATATAATGCAATATATATCACCAAAGAGAACACATTGATTAAAGAAATACAAAAATTTGGCATCATTTCCAAACTTAAATAGTAAAAATAAAAACTACAAAAGGAGCTGCATACCCTAAATGTATCATGTGAAACAACAAGCATATCCAAAAATGTAAATTTACATCCAATTTCTCTGGTCTTGTCATATCACATTAGACCCATTTACAATGGCAAAACCCTAAGGTACTGCTGTGAAGAGAGCATGTTTGCTCGCTCTTGGGTGTTCTGCAAACAAACAGCAGAGCCCAAAGCAAAAGCCTGTTCCGGTGAAGCCTCCCACATTGGTGAATACCAAAGAACTGACTCTTCTCACTGGGGGTTGAGACATTAGGTTATACACTGAAAGACAGTCATTTGGACCTCAGAGTACAGTGTGAGAACCAGAAGCTTTACAGTTAAGACATACTCCCTTCATTCAAGTGAAACAGGATTATTGGAACGATAGGCAGGTCTGCAACCTGGGAACAAGGAGCTGGTTCAGACCAATAAAGCTACGAGTGACTGAGTCAAGTCAGTGAAGAACAGCAGTCAGGCACTAAAGTGTTAAAAGTACCCAATTTGAAAACCAAATGCACCCCACTACCCTATCAGTGTGGGAATGATACCAATTGACTTTTAAAACCTTTGGTCCTTCAAAGTCCATTTGGTATACTTTTTTTCATTGCTAACACTGGGCACGTCCTATACACTTTATTCACTGTCACCACCTTGGGCACGCCATGACTTTGCATGTCAGCTGGGGTCAAGTCCCACTTAGAGCCCAGCTGTGAAGCATAAGCTTTAGGTTTTCAGGCCCACTTTTGGATCCACCATAGTTAAGTCCTTGGTGCCAGAAGCTGTGTCCCATCCCTTCCCACCCCTGCCCTCCCCACCCCCTCCCATAATTTCTCATATGAGAGGTGCTTGTTAAGTCCCATATTTGAAACAGATGATCCAACCCCACCAGGAGGTCAGGGGTTTATAATTACATGCACAGTCATACATGTCTTGTCAGTTGTTCCTGTGAAAAACCTTGCAGTTCATTTTAAAAAAATCAAAACATTCACATAATCTCATGCCATCCAACACAAGGAAAACACGACCACCTCCCTTCTACCAAGGACAGACCCGAGCAAAATAAAATATTCTTTAAATTTCTTTGCGTCCACTTAAATTGCATGTTTTATTTCTCCCAATCCCAGCAATAGCATAGAAGCCCCATCATATCCATCCCAAACTGGTTTCTAGTAGGCTAAGATTATGGGAACCCTTGTCAATGCAACTGATGCTAGGGGTTCCCAAACCCCAGGCACAAATGCGCCTGCGAAACAGGTGGAAGGAAACAGTGCACTTGGCCCAAATGCTTCATATGTCAGTTTGACTTTGCAATGCAGTTCGCATCCTTGAAACTGACAGTATGGAGGGGGAGGAGTAGTGTGAGGGAGTGAAGTTCAAATTGCCTCCTATTAGCTCACTCTTTCAACATTAAACAGAGACCAAGAGAGAAATGGTTCCAACATTTCACCGCATGTATTTCTTCTTATGCAGTCTAAGCTGAGAATGCCATGTAAATGGGTCACTGCGAAATGCAGCAATTTTTCTCCACAATCAAAATAAGAAACAAACCAGTATGATCTCATTTCTATTAACTTTTGAAGGTTTACAGCAGTTAAAGTATTTTTGATTCTATGTATGAAGGTTAAAAAAATCATTTTTTTTTCATAAAATACAAGAGCAACCAATTTCACCATCGAGTAAAAGTAAAAACTGGGATTCTTTTTTAAATTAGTCCAAAGTGACATTTTAGGAACTTAGTTGTAGGCTGCTGCGCTGACACCATGACAAACCAAAGTGTAGGGTTGGGTCTGGTTTTGTTTCGGTTTTCTTTTCAATATCCAATGCTTGTGGATTAAGTTCTGGAAATGTTCCAATTGTAAGGCAGGGATCTGTTTGGATTCCACCACGGGTATGCTCCTTGGGTTGGATGCTGGAGGGTGAGGCACGTTTTGCCGGACCCATGTCGACTACCTAGTAGTCATCAAGGTCAAAAAATTCATCATCTCCTCCTTGGTATTCCATTCCCTGGAAATCTACTCGGTACCGCAAGATACCTGTGGAAGCAAATCAAAGAGTAAATCACCTACATTTACAAGTTCACTTCAATAATATTGGAAGGCTGGTGAAGGTTGATTTCAATATGGAAGGCTGGTGAAGGTTGATTTCAATATGGAATTTACAGAATTATAGAAAACAGATGATAATAAAAAATAGCCCTAATCATGGGTGCCTGGGTGGTGGCAGTTGGGAGTTTGACTCTTGGTTTAGGCTCAGGTCAGGTTGTGATCTCCAGGTGGAAGGATCAAGCCCTATGTCAGGCTCAAGTTCAGCACAGAGTCTGCTTGGGTTTGTCTCTCCATTTCCCTCTGCTCCTCCCCATGCGCATGTGCTCTCCTCTCTCTCAAATAAATCTTTTGTCCCAGCCAAGGAACATGCAACCACATGTTGCCTCAATCTCCTGCCATGTTCTATGATAAGCCACCTTGCCTGAAGTAACTTGACTCTGCGACAGCCAGGAAAGCTTTGGCTTGAGACCCTGGGCTTAAGTTTATTTTCCTTACTTGCTACTCACCTCCAATTCCACCAAATCCTTTCACAAACTGGGATCCCTCTTGCGACTTATCTGTGACAATTTCCAACGTAGCTCCAAATTTTTTATAGTTGTTAGCAAACCATTCCAGCAGGGGCATGCTCTCAATCAGCTCATGTTCTTGTCCTGTCTACAAGGGTGACCATGAGATACAGAAAAAATGGATCAGGGTATATCAAGACTTAGGAACCCTATCCTCCCCATCCGTCATCATTCTCATTCTTCCTCTCATTAAGTGGGTGTACAACTCTCTTAATTGTGGTTTCTACTGACATAATTCTAATAGTACAGAAGCCCTATTTCAAATACCATTCCTCCTCAGGCTCTGTTTCAGTGATGAAATTTCAACACACACTTCTGCTGGTTCCTGTTGTTGTTTCTAAAGTCAGGCTATTGTAAAGTGTCTCCAGGCAGCACTCATTTAACAACCCAGAAGAGACATACCAGAACTGCTTTAGGAGTAGCCTTGTCAAAAAACAAAGTCCTTCAACTACCAACCTGAGGAAGCTACTACTACCCTTAAGGGATCTGTGCCAGGCAGCGAACACTTTAAGCTGCAGTGATGCACTGAGACTAAACCTGCAGAAGGTGTTTCAGTGTAAGAGTTGATCAAGTAAGTGAAGAAAGCAATACAGATTCACAGTGCAGAAGAGGTACTAGTCAGTCAAATCTTTACTATTTCAAGAATGAGAATGCTTGACTACTTTAAAAATAATGAACTCCCGTAACCAGGAGGCATGGCCTCATTCCTTGGAGTTAGACTGGTATGTGGCAGATAAGAGGTGATCACCTCCTGCCGCCCCTCACCCTGCCAATGGCCAGCAGTATGGAATTTGATTTCCCAAGGTGGATAGGATACTTTATGCTGCCAGTGCTCTAACATGGATTTACGTTTCCTTGCATGTACCAGCAAATTAGGAAAACAACCACATACCTCTTTGTCTGTGAAATGAGATTTATCCTTCTCTTGTTCTGGAGTTAGATAGAGAATTTTCTCCTCTGTAGTATTGGGAAAAAATGTGTTAACATGGTTTTCATATACTAACAGATTTAAGTCTCATGAGGTAAGTCAGGTTAGGTAAAAGCGGTTCTGAACTCCTATCAACTTCTTTTCATAAACATATTAGTCTGCATGCACTGTATGTCTACCAGGTACACTGCTCTTACCATATGTAACCACCAAAGACATTCAAGATACAGTTCTTGTCCTCAGGAAATTTAACACTCTTAAGCAGACATTTATCAGTTCAAGCAAAACAATTTATGCAGACTGAAACCACCTCCCCCAAATCTCCATCTCAGGTTTCCAGAAGAAAAGAGCTTAGTAAAAAAAAAGGAATCTTACTTTATTTTCTAATTCTCATACCTTCTGTGCCTTGGCAATGAAGAACGTATCTCATTATATCCAGATTTTCATAGACTATTAGAATCTCTACAGCTCCCATTTCTAAAGCCTTTAGTGTATCTTCAACTCCAAAACAGTACTTGCCCGTGTCCTGGCTGATTTCATCAAAGTATCGTCCTGTGGTTAGGAACAAGTCTATAAGTATATATATATTAAAGTTTCCTTTGTAGATACAGACATTCTTGCTCAAAATCCAAGAGAGAGAGGAAAAAAAAGTAACTCAAAAATGAGTTAAGTGCCAAAAGTCAGTGAAAAACCATTACCACTCTAGTTGAGGCTCCAGAATTCCACTCAAGAGGTTAAGGGCTGGGCAAAATACACAGCCATTTGCAAAACTATGTGTGCTCCATTAAATCAGAAACAAAGCCAAATAATGGCCAGAATAATCTCTATTTGAGCTCTCTATGCATCAGTCTATTACAAAGAATAATATGCAAAATAAGACTGAAGTTTGGTTCCTACTGCCCAAGGGTAAAAACAGAAATATAAGCACATTTATTAGAACTCATGACTAAAGGAAGGTTAATGATCCCACTGAGGAAGTTTCTTGAATACAAATGCTAAATCTTCCTCTTTTACCTTCTCAGCATCTTGTTAACATACATTTATCATGTACATACAAACACACATATAAAAACATTTCAGAGAATAAGTAAAAAAATTACATTTCACTGATACCTATTAATTTCTTCTCTTGAATGAATTTCACGTTGGAGAGGACTTCAGTAGATAACTCAATAGCTTGGTTGAATCCATTTTCACCACCATAGGAAATATCAACTAATTTTAAAACTTTTGATTGCAATCTCTGACATACACACACACATAAAAAAAAATCATTAGTACTTCAAAACACCTTTAATGAGACCACTACTACTTAATGGCACGCAAAGCTCAGCATTACGAACATTGAAGTCTAAGAGGAAGAACACAGGGAAAGAACCCAATTCACAAGCAGGTCTCAGTGAGCAACACTGTCAAAGGTAAACTTCCCCAGCTAATTATATCACACATTCAATTAGACCTGTAAGAAGCCAACTCATTAATCACCAACAAGACTAAGTTTCTTGTTAAGGAAACAGGGAACTGTTAATCCCTGCCATATTAAATTTGTAGTGTACAATACCACTTCTTTGGTTGAGACTTATACCCTAATGCTACTCCCTCTCCAGTAGAGCACCTTGGGAAGTAGAGCACTATTGTGTTATGTCTGAGCCCATGTTATAAACCAAAAGATCTTTCTGGATTAAATGCTTCAGGCTAATCAGTTCTGTCACATTGTTGAGTTTCATTGCTTTATTTACCTTGAGGCATGAATCAGAAAAAGACCAGAAAAACATTTAGCCCCTAGTTTCTTTGATACCACACTTCATTTGGAAGCCAATTATGGCAATCCACTGAACTAGCAGCTGTCACAGGACCAGAACAATTCTATATAAAAATGGTTGGTTTTAGGGGCGCCTGGGTGGCTCAGTGGGTTTATGCCACTGAGCTCAGGTCATGATCTCAGGGTTCTGGGATCGAGCCCCACATCAGGCTCTCTGCTTGGCAGGGAGCTTGCTCCACCCCCCCCCCCACACCTGCTTGTGCTCTCTCTCTGTTGAATAAATAAATAAAACCTTAAAAAAAAAAAAAAAAAAGGTTGGTTTTGGGGCACCTCAACTGGTTAAATATCTGCCTTCAGCTCAGGACATGATCTGGGGTCCTGGAATTGAGCCTTGCATCAGGCTCCCCGCTCAGTGGGGAGTCTGCCTCTCCCTCTACGCCTCACCCTGCTGCTCTCGTGCTCTCTCAAATAAATAAAATCCTTAAAAAAAAAAAAAAAAAAAAAAAAAAGTTGGTTTTGAAAGATAAAAAAGACCCAGAAAGGTAAGGGGGAATCTTTCTTTCTTTAAAAAAGAACTCCAGGATCATGAACTGGGTTGAAGGCAGACACTTAACTGACTGAACCATCTAGGCACCAATGGGGAATGTTTTTTAAACACCTGGAATTCTGCCAGTTCAGAGGTAGGTTGTTTTCTGTTTGTTTTTTAGAGCTAGGTTTTTAAACATGAAACATATCACTCAAAAACCAAAAGATGTGCATGCCCCCATACTCAGTGGACACACTTATTCCCACCTATCAACATAACAGAGCATCGACTTCTCACTTACCTGATCAAACATATCAGATTGACTTAGTTCAGTTTTAAAGTCAGCTGATCCTGCTAAAACAAGACCAGCCACATTCACTTTGTCCCCAGAAATAAACAGCTGTACAGCAGTCTCAGCCACTTTCCGAACATAGTTATGTCGCTTTTCCATTCTTAAACGAGCAAAACGCAAGGCTGATTGACCTCCTCTACCTTTGACACAAAAAGTGGGGGGAAAAAGAGCAATCATTAAAAAGTACAAGATAACTTGCTTATTAAAAACTAAATAATCATGTCATCGCCCAACAAAACGATAAAGAAAAATCACTACTTCCTTAACTAAATGTTTGGCATAAACTGACATTTTTAGAGAATAACTTCTAATTATTTTATCAAAAGAAGAGCCACAGGCACCAAGGAATCATGAGTCATTTCATGATGCTTCTCCCATCCTCTAGATTTATTCCCTTCCATTATACTTGACCCCCCGCTTAAAAAGGAAAAAAAAAAAAAAAAAAAAAAAAGCTCTATTTTTTAAAGTAATCTCTACTCCCAAAGTGGGCCTTTACTTACAACCCAGAGATCAAGAGTTGCATGATCCACCAAATGAGCCAGTCACCCCCACAAACACTTGATTTAAATGTTAAATAATAAAGGTTTGAATTGTGTGGATCTACTTATATATGATTTTTTTTTTGGGCAAATACAGTGTAGTTCTGTATATGTATTTTGTCTTGCATATGATTTTAGTAACATTTTCTTTTCTCTAAGAGTACAGTACAAAATACAATATAATACACTAACATGTTAATCGACTGTTTATGTTAATGCTAAGGCTTCCCAGGAATAGGTTATTTAGGTCAAGTTTTTGGGGAAAAAGTTATATATAGTTATATGCATATATAAGCATATGCGAAAGTTATATGCAGATTTTAAATAAAAGTTATGTGCAGCTGGGTTGGTGCCCCTAACCTCTATACTTTTAAAGGGTCAATCAAGTGTAGTATTTGTTTCCTTATTGCTAGACACAAAGAAAATGGGCTCATGTTCTTTTCCTGTGTTACCATGTTTCTTTGGGAGATCCACAGTGAATTTGTGCAGGACTTCTCTCGTATTTCCTTGCAGTGTGCCAAAAAGTGCACCACTACCATCTATTACAATGAAGCCAAACTTGCTGTCATCTGAAAGTAGTGCTGTAAGAGCCTGGAAAGCAAACATAAGTACCACACTATAAATCCCAAAGCTTTTCTAGTGTCAAGACAAAGTCTAAAAGGACATATACAAACACTTTCACACCATTCAAGATGGTATGAATACTTAGAAAAGCCATTTTATGGAGTAATTTAAACTTCAGCTATAACTAACCCATATGCACATTTTTTTTTTTTTAAAGACTTTATTTATTTATCTGACAGAGAGAGAGATAGCGAGAGCAGGGAGAGTGGGAGAGGGAGAAGCAGGCTTCTCGCCGAGCAGGGAGCCTGATGTGGGGCTTGATCCCAGGACTCTGGGATCATGACCCGAGCAGCCGAAGGCAGACACTTAATGACTGAGCCACCCAGGCGCCCCCATATGTACAGTTTTGAACCAGATGCAGGAAAAAAAAAAAACAACAGAGATATAGGGTTCAGATTCATTCTAGTTCTTGATTTGATTTAGAGTGATGGCAATCCATGGAACATCATGTTCAAATTAAAAGTCTAAGCTCAAAAAACCAAACCAACAACTCCAACAAAACCTCCAAAAGCTGACTTTCTGTACAACCCCAGCATCAACAGGCAGTATTCATTATAGCAAAGAGTATCATGTAAATCAACTCTACAGAGTAGGGCTACAGGAGGTTAAAAAAAAAAAAAAAACAGGAAAAAAGTCTATAAAAAGATCTAGTTTTTTTTTTTTTTTTAAAGATTTTA
Source organism: Procyon lotor (assembly GCA_028646535.1). NCBI lineage: Eukaryota > Metazoa > Chordata > Mammalia > Carnivora > Procyonidae > Procyon > Procyon lotor. The sequence goes on along the minus strand of CM053607.1, from coordinate 105,033,980 downwards.
TTTATTTGACAGAGAGAAACACAGCGAGAGAGGGAGCACAAGCAGAGGGAATGGTAGCAGGAGAAGCAGGCTTCCCGCGGAGCAGGGAGCCCGATGCGGGGCTCGATCCCAGACCCCTGGGATCTGACCTGGGCCGAAGGCAGACGCTTAACGACTGAGCCACCCAGGCGCC
>CM053607.1:105018694-105033308 GCA_028646535.1 Procyon lotor | reverse complement strand
TTTTTTTTTTTTTTTAAAGATTTTATTTATTTGACAGAGAGAAACACAGCGAGAGAGGGAGCACAAGCAGAGGGAATGGTAGCAGGAGAAGCAGGCTTCCCGCGGAGCAGGGAGCCCGATGCGGGGCTCGATCCCAGACCCCTGGGATCTGACCTGGGCCGAAGGCAGACGCTTAACGACTGAGCCACCCAGGCGCCCCCTGGTGGGTTTTAAATTTAAAAATTTAAAGATTTTTAAAAAGATCTAGTTTTGAAATGTTTCATTTAAGTCCTATGTCTTGAGCATCCTTAATGATATCAGGATATAAAACTCAATCTTATTTTAAAGGTATTTAGACAGCTAAATGATTTGGTATTTATAGGGGAAACCCCTCCTTCTGGGTTAGCATATAATCACATTCCTGTAGTTCTGCTTCCTGAAAAAGCAAATATTTAAACAGTCCTGGGAACCCATATAGATGGGCGAGTTTTCATGATGGGAGTTTGTACACCTGCTAAATGACTAATTGCTAGGGGCCAGGCTTTTTTTGAACTAAGAAATACCCACTCCATTTTAACTAGGGAAGAAAATTTCCTTTAAGAATTGACCAGAAAGCAGATTAAGTATCAATCTTTAACCATACCATGTCTGATAATTATCATTAAGACATGAATGTTATGTACATTACGTCACAATCTGTTAAGCAGCTTGATTGATTTTAGGTTTTCAGTAAGTCTGCTTATCAGGGAATACTTATCCCTCATAAGAATGTGTAATTATTCTGATTAAACAGGATATAAATTATGTGGTGCAATATGTCACATTCATATCTAGGTATCAACATATCGATTAAAAGCCAAAATAAACAAAGCTAACAAGATTAAACAGTACTTTGGAAGAGTTAAGGTTTAGAAATACCAATGAAGCTAGCTTAAAAAGTAAGTTAAAGCTAGGTAAGAGTAGCAGGTACTATTTAAATTAACAAGACTCAAAACCTAGAGATTTTATTAGATACAGGTAACTGGGACGGGGTAAGACCTTCCCAATGGAGCTTTTGCCAGAGGAGGCTGGTAAAATAGCCAAGAGAACAGTCTCAACCATCTATGCAACAAACCAAGATCCAACTGGAATTGGACTTCCTGTCAAGTTAGCAGAAATCATCCATTGTAAACTGTCGACAAATGTCAGTTCTAATTTCACTGTAGAGGTTTTTCCCTAGTTCGATGAAAAGCAAAAGACTGAACTAGGAGCCAGCTGTGAATTCCTGATTGTTCTACTGTTGACTGATTTAGGTCACTCTAATGAGGCTTCCTTTCCACCCTTAAATTTTATCTTATGGCAGCTCTGTCACTCAAAAGTTTCATGGGGGGGGGGCTCTTACAGTCCTCAAGATTTTATAATTTGTGAGCTGAAAACTAGGGGTGCTGGAAATACAGCCAAGTATCATGGGTATATAGGGAGAGACAGAGATCAAGTTAGGCAATTACATCTTCACCTCTAACTAGTTCTCTAAACTCAGTTTAGCACTTTCCTTGAACATGCTGAATTACTATGTCATTGTGTCATGATAAATGTAAAGTCTTTTTTATTTTTTGAAAACAGCCAGCCTTGTGCTACAATGACTTAGAAAACAGTCCGGCAATTCCTCAAAAGGTTAAATAGTTACCATATTATGCAGAAATTCCATTCCTAAGCATATACCCGCCTCTCCCGGTTTTTATCTCTCTGATAAAAAATTTTGTCACCCAAAAATTCATACATGTGTGTTCAGAGCAGCATTATTCCTAATAGCCAAATAGTGGAAACAACACAAATGCCCATCAACTGATGAACAGAAAAATAAAACGGGGCAAGTATCATTTGGTGATAAAAAGGGATGAAGTACTGATGTTAAGGTAAAGAAACCAGTTGCAAAAAGCCACCCACTGTATGAAATGCCCAACATAAGCAAATCTAGACAGACAGTAAAATCAGTTATAGCCTAGAGCAGAGAGATCTTGGGGGATGGGAATGAGGCAAGGACTGGTAATAACTGCTAATGGGTATACGGTTTCTTTCTGGAATGATGACAATATTCTGTGCTTGAACTTCTTACCTCTGTATGGAATTTGTTGTCACACAAATACAATGACGTATTAATTGGTTTGAAAGGTTCAAAGTCAATGTTGACTTTCTTTTCCTTTCCTTCTTCTGTTACAATTGTACCACAGTAAACAACCAGGCCATTTGGAGGTACTGCAAAAAACACAATTTCTCTACTTAAGTCCACAGCTAATTTTCCTCAATTAATAGAAAATATTTCAACAGTCTATGTCCCTGCTCCCTTATTTTCAATTATTATTATTTTTTAAAGATTTTACTTATTTGACAAGAGAGAGAGGGAGATCGAGATCACAAGTAGGCAGAGAGGCAGGCAGAGAGAAAGGGGGAAGCAGGCTCCCCGCTGAGCAGAGAGCCGGATGCGGGGCTCGATCCCAGGACCCTGGGATCATGACCTGAGCCGAAGGCAGAGGCTTTAACCCACTCAGCCACCCAGGTGCCCCTATTTTCAATTATTTTTTAAAGATTTTTATTTTTCAGTAATCTCTATATACAACATGGGGCTCGAATTTATAACCTGGAGATCATTAGTCACATGTTCTACCAACTGAGCCAGCCAGGTGCCCCATGTCCCTGGTTCCTTTAAATCTTAACTTAAATAAGGCAGAAATATTGGATCTAACCTGCAGAATTCTCTCCCTAATTTCAAAAATTCTTGAGATGTTTTGAAAAGGAGGATGTGTCTTTAAGTAACTACTACTTTAAAGAAAAGTAACTTAAAAAAAAAAAAAAAAAGGTTTAAAATCCAAGACCAAAGGGACACTGCTGATAGATATCTGGAAAAAAAAAATTAGTAACCAAAAGCATCAGGGGATCAAAATGGAAAATATAACCAAGACAAAGTAGAGGAGGAAAATGATCAAGCTCTAGATTACCTTTGTTATAAAGTTTGAGTCTTTGTTGTACAGATGTAATGGCTCCCAGGACTGAAAGGCGGTTTACTCGTGACTTAATGTTAGATGCAGTTCCAAACTCATCTGCTAACATTTTTGCCACTCGTGAAATCTGGTCTTTGGGAGGAATGATCAATGATATCATGCTTGTGCCATTGCTGTGGGAAAAAGAAAAACATTAGAGTTGGTTCAAGTACCATGTAAGTGAAGAGTGAAGAGTTTAAATTCATGCTTGTCATTAGTATAGTGAGCTAATGAAATTCCCCTAAAACAGAAACCAATCACTCCCTAGGTGACCAGGAAGGTAGGAACTACACCAGTGTAATCAAAGTATGCTGGATTAGGAAAAGTGTTCAGAATATGGTAGGTACTCAATTATTACTTGTTTTTAAATTAAAGGTTTTATTTATTTATTTGAGAGAGAGCACAAGCAGGGGGAGAAAGATATGCAGATATCTGCCCCACTGAGCCATCCAGATGGATAAATAAATCTTAGCTATGTAAAGAAAAGGCAGCACTTTAAGGGATGCTCAGGAAACACCTCATTCTTCAAGGGCAAAGAGAGCAGCTTTCGTAAGGAGGTGACAACAGGCTGGAATTTGACAGAGTCTATGGCAGAGGTCTGGAATCTGATGGTTCTTTCAGTGGGAGAAGCCATCACAGGATGATGCAACAAGTCTTTACAAAGTCTACATGAAATAACAACTGAATACCATGAATTAACTGAATATCATTCTGTCTGCCCCTTCCCCCTTTAAACTTCAGGCTCACCATAAAAATTTATAATCATTAATTTAACACCCTAAGTAATGTGATAATGGGAAAGGAGAGTCTTGGAATTCACACAAGTATCCCAATTAGGAAATCACACACTCACTCTAGGTATATCTCTAAATGTACTTTACATATTCATCACTTTTGATTTTGAGAAGATATATACACCACACACAGCATACATACACTGAGGACCTGGTTAATTCTGGGTGCTCAAATTCCAGCTTCCAGAACTAAAAATGAGGACCAAATTCTAAACTATGGAAGACACTACTACCAAGGCCTTGCCAATATGGGAAGACCCTTTTGAGCAGCCACCAACCTCTAACCTTGGTATTGATGCCACCATCATCTTTTTTAACTACTTTATCTGAAGATACTTATTAACAACATCTCATTTCAGTATTTCTAGTTCTACCTGAAGCACACACAAAACTACATTATCAAAACATATCAACTCATCACTAGTCATTAGGATAGTGCAAATCAAAACACAAAACACTTCACAGCCATTAAAACAGTTACTATCAAAAAACAAAACGTGTTGGCAAAGATGTGGAGATATGAAAACCCAATGCCTTGCTGGTGATAATGTTAAATCATACAGCCATTATGGATAATACCATGGCAGTTGTTCACATAATTAAACACAGAATCACCATATGATCTAGCAATTCCACTTCTGGGTCTATCCTCCAAAGAGTGAAAGCTGAGAACCAGATACTTGTGCACCAATGCTTATAGCAGCAACATTCACAACAGCCAAAAGACAGGCAGAACTCATATGTCCATCTATCCATCTGATGCACAAATAATAACATAAAAAGTGCCACAGAGATAGACTGGAATATTATTCAGTCTTAAAATGCCAATATAATCAACTCTTAATACCTAAATAGGATGGAAAAGTTACTATTTTAAAATATTTGATTATCGGGATGCCTGGGTGACTGAGTTGGTTAAGCGTCTGCCTTCGGCTCAGGTTGTGATCCTGGGGACCTGCGATGCAGTCCCGCAACAGGCTCCTTGCTTGGCCTTGCTTGGGATGGGTGTGTGGGTGTGTGCTGGGGCCTGCTTCTGCACTCTCTCTAACAAAATAAGTAAATAAAATTTTCAAAATAGTTTCTCTAAATCACATGGACTTCATCAAAATTAAAAACTTATGTGCTTCAAAGGACACCACTAAAAAAGTAAAAAGACAACTCACAGAATAGGAGAAAAGGAAGTATTTGCTATTCATCTAAGGTTCAACAGTTAACAGACGATCCAGCCAATCCATCCAAAGCGTATCATTCTAGGTATATGCTCAAGAGAAATGAAAACACATGTACACACAAAAACTCGTGTTCACTGAGGCATTAGTAACAGCAGTCAAAAAGAAAAAAAACCCTATGTCCAACTAATGAACAGGTAACAAAATGTGGTATATTCATATAATGGAATATTATTTTCAGCAATAAAAAGGTATGGAGTATGGATATTTTACACTATACCAAGTAAATGCAGTCACAAAACCCCACACATTTTATGGTTTCATTTATATGAAATGTGCAGAACAGGCAACCTAGAGGCAGAGAAAGCAGAGTGACTGCCAAGGTGGAATGGGGAATGACTAGTAATGGGTATGGGGGAGGGAGGGGAGGAAGCGTCTTTCTGAGTTGATAAAAATGTTCTAAAATTATAGTGGTGATTGTTGCAGAATTCTCAAAAAAACCAGTATACTGTGTCCTTTAAAAAGGTAGCAATTAAGAGGGTGACTGGCTGGCTCAGTCAGAAGAGCATGCAACTCAATCTTGGGATTGCAGGTTGAAGCCCCATGTTGGGCATAATTAGGGGTACCTGGCAAGCTCAGTTAGTGGAGTATGTGACTCTGGATCTCAAGAGTTGTGAGTCTGGGGGCACCTGGGTGGCTCAGCGGGTTGGAGCCTCTGCCTTCGGCTTGGGTCATGATCTCAGGGTCCTGGGATAGAGTTCTGCATCTGGCTCTCTGCTCAGCAGGGAGCCTGCTTCCTCCTCTCCCTGCCTGCCTCTCTGCTTGTGATCTCTGTCAAATAAAGAAATAAAATATTAAAAAAAAAAAAAAAAAAGAGTTGTGAGTCTGGGCTCCATGTTGGGCACAGAGCTTACCTGAAGAAAAAGAGATAAAGAGGGGCTCTTGGGTGGCTTAGATGGTTAAGCCTCTGCCTTCGTGGCTCAGGCCATGATCCTGGAGTCTGGGGATCAAGGCCCACATTGGGCTCCCTGCTCAGCAGGGAGCTGAGAGTTAGAGCGGCTTCCCCCAACCTTCTCCCCCTCATGCTCTCTCTCAAATAAATAAAATCTTAAAAAAAAAAAAAATTAAAAGGGAGTAATTTTTACAGTATATAAAATTGTGTGTCAGTAAAGCTGTTACTAAAACAAAGAACAACAAAAAACTGTGGAAAAGACTCATAACAGAATACTCCTTTTAAAATCTCTTCAACTTTTGGGGGTGCCTGAGTGGCTCAGTCATTGGGCATCTGCCTTCGGCTCGGGTGGTAGTCCCAGGGTCCTGGGATTGAGCCCGGCATCGGCATCGGGCTCCCTGCTCGGCAGGGAGCCTGCTTCTCCTTCTCCCACTCCCCCTGCTTGTACTCCCTCTCTTGCTGTCTCTTTTTGTGTCAAATAAATACATAAATAACATCTTAAAAAAACAAAACAAAACCAAAAAAAACCTCTTCAACTTTTAACCTGACAGCTTACTAGAAAAGCCAAAGATTTTTCTGAGAAATGTTAATTTGTTTAACTAAATTAATTAACAATTGTTAATTTTATGCTAAAAAACTACATTACCAGTTTTAAAAGGAGAATGAGTGGCAATATAAACAATCAAATCTATAAAGACACATATATACGAAATTAATAACCCCAAATCTAATAGCTCCTGTGTAAATTGAGCCAATTTATATTATATATATAACTATATCATTTATAATATTAACTTTGCAAATTTGTTTTTCTGCAGTATCAGTGGTAGAAAGGGACCTCATTTACACAAGACCCTGCCCTTTCAAAGTTTTCTCCTAGTGGTAAATCCCACAGGTTCTCTGGTCAGACAGGTTTTCTCTATAAGCAGACAAGCTGCCTATATCTAGCCCTTCCGACTATCAAAATACTTAATCTCAGGTTGCTGGCTTATTTTCTATCTCTGAAACTGGCACTGTTTCTGTTGCAGTTTCTATTAAAAACCCAGAAGGCCAGTTCATCAACACAGGTTGATCAGTACAGACAGTACACGGTAAAGTATACCATGTGCTCTGCTGCCACCCCCCGAGTCAGGAGCAAGTATTCTAGCCAAACCAGAGAATCAAGCTGACTTATGAAGAGCAGCTTCACTTGGCATTACAAACATAATCAAAATAACCACAAAGCAAAGCTGCTTCAAAACAATCCCTTGCTCATGCACACACAAACACCCATCAAGTCAGGTGTTATCACTCTCTAAAATATTTTTTAATGTTCAGTGTAGCTACAAAAAGGAACTTTTCTAAATCAGGACAAGTTGTCTAGAAATCCAAAATTCTACATACTATTCTACCTGTGGCCATGTTCCAGTTTCTGAACTAAATGGAAAAAGAATTCTCACGTCAAACAAACTGGTATCTTCTATTACAAAAAAAGAAAAATGCTCTTTACAGTGAGTTCGTTGGATCCTATTTTTAAGCAACCAACTGTAACAAACTGCTATTCTTCCAATAATTTATCTTGCTAGGCTTCTAAAAAGGAATTTCCAAAGAACCTTTCTGATAATTTTTTATGGAGTTAAGTCAAACTCCACAGGTCAAACAGGAGTTTGCTGTGGCAGGGACTGGAAACATTAGGCGAGTCAATTTAACTTCAAACATGGTTTCTATTGTAGCTGCCACCTACCTGTTTGTACACAGGGGCTGTCAATTTATGCACGTGCACAATATGAAAATACAGAAGATGGGGGGAAAAAAGACCTATTTTAATACCGACTTTACTAGCCTGTGTTCGTGTTCAGATTACCAGTTCTCAAGAAAACACATTTCTCTACCCTACGGGCTCCTGGAATCTTTAGGGACCAAAGGAATTATTTCTCAAAAGGGCCCAGTTTTTAAAAGCTGGCGTGCTCTGATTTACAGAGTAGTTTCCTAGGAGATGGAACTAGCAAAGAGGCAATCAGTGGGGAACGGAATGAGAAGGGGCTCCAAGGATAGCAGAGGTGAAGCACACTTAGCTCAGGAAGGAAACAGGCACCAAACCCCAAAGGATGGAAAGTTTGAGGCTAAAGAGGATGTTGGGACAAATTCACTGAGTAAACCCAAAATGCCTGAAGGAAATCCTTAAAGCAAGATAATCATGCAGAGGACAAAGCAATGACCTTAAGATAAGTAGCTACTTACTTTCCACTCCAAGATAGGTTAAGCAGATAAGCATTCATTAAGCAACTTTGCTATAAAGCACCAGAGCGGGACAATCAACTTTATACTTACATCCATGTAACAGTCTAGATAGTGCAAAGTCACTATTCAGACACCTGAGAATAACATCTTGCCACAGGTTTCTACTTAATTCAGAAATGTAGGCCTGCCAAAAAAGTCGTAGATAAATTGCTAAATCTGAAAGCTACTTGAAAGCTAGTTTTGGCCTCTTACTCCTTTTGAATTTAGATTAATACTCAAAAAAAGTACCTTTCACTATTCCAGGTGGAATGGTGGTGGTGGAAACACCTTAAGTTTTAAACTCATTATTATTAAGTGGATTAAATTTCTACCTTAGAAATTTAAAGGCTACTTTATAATACCTGATTTTCTTTTTTGTACGTTGGGTTTAATAGAAGCAGATTAAAGTTTTTCCAGGAAAGTTTCCAAACAAAATAAGCGCTCATTTATCTCCAAGCCAATCACGGTTGTCAGACCAGTTTGTCTCACACCAAACTGGTGTCTAACACCAGTTTGTCAAACACCAAAATAAAATCAAGGAAGCGGCATATTTCATTTTAAAGTAACCTAAGCAGCCCACAGGGAAGAACTGAAGTAAAGCTTTCACCGAGGAGTTGCTGGACACTATGCAAACTACATCCTTTTAAAATTTTAACATTTTTCATCTACTGTTCTGCTTTGTCACTGTATCTTTTTTCCAAAATCAAAAGACTCTCATTCAGGAGTCAGTGAATTGTGAGGTACAGAAATGATTCATACACAGGTTGTAAAAACTGGGCAAAGCAAGACAAAGCATACAACAATGCGGCACATAAGGCTTCCCAGGGTCTCTGCTCTTGGATTCCTTCTTGTTCTCACCATATCTGGGGTACTTTCCCTTCAAACAAGGGTTTATCAATGCTTCCACAGGACTAACTTCTGAGCAACAAAACAACGGAGACAGAAGTAGTTGTAAATAGATTAAATGTGGAAAGTAAATAAAACTAGACAAAACTCAGGAAGGAAGAGAATTTTAAATAAAGAGCTGACAGCTTTTCCTTCCTTCGATCTCAAATAAACTTTGAAGAAAAGTTTCTCTACCTAACATGGGAGGTTATGATAGTATCACCAGTTATTCACCCAAGGTTTCACGAACCCTGAGCAGTATGGACAGGGAAATATGCATTAAGGTCACCCGAAATGTCTGGACTGAAATGCCTTAAGGTAGAAAATGCAAGGTAATCAGAGCAAAGCCTAGACTATGGGGAGTGTGTTACTTTAGGTCTCACATAGTTGCAGGCTTTGGATTCAACATGCCTTCTGACCAATGACAGGCAAAGAAAATCTAGGCACTCTTTGACTTGTAAAGAGTTCATCAAGGTTCATCATCAATAATGCTCAAGAACAGTTTAGAAAGGTAGCTGGAGGGGGTGCCTAGGTGACTCAGTGGGTTAAACCTCTGCCTTCAGCTCAAGTCATGGTCTCAGGATCCTGGGACGGAGCCCCGCATTGGGCTTTCTGCTCGATGAGGGGAGCCTGCTTCCCACTTATTTGATCTCTCTGTCAAATAAAATCTTAAAAAAAAAAAAAAAAAAAAAGTAGCTGGAAAAAACCAACGTGGCTCACACAAGGTTGTCCATTGAAAACCACTATTTGAACGAGAACCCTGAATCCTTGAGAGACTTTCTAAAAGAGCAAAACAAAAAATAAATGCTCAGATACAAAAAGATCTCCCCTTCCTCTATTCTGATTAAATTGCTCTTGAATAGGGATAGTGAGGGTAGTGGAGATTAGAAGAAGGAGACTCAATTATCAGAAAGACTGATTCAAATACAATTATATCAATTCTGATGTGTAACTATGGCTAAGAATCACTGGGTCTGGCTTGCATTCTGCGACTTTAAGCAGGATCTCTTGGCCAGTTGAAGCCAGAGATTCCATGAACTCATCCTGACCTACAGAAGACAAACTGAGCCCACGTACTGTAGGTAAGCTGCTGTCATTTACCCTGGCAGCAATACAACCACAACGAATTGTCCAACTTTTCCCTGACAGAACACCCACTGCATACCAAATGCCTGCCACCCATCTCATCACCCCTACTTAACAGAATTACTTTCAGTTTAGGACCAGGAAGTAGACTGCTGACTATACTCTTTGTTGGGATTTAGAGGGTATGCTCCCCAAGCTTTCATCCTACATTTGATGACTGGGGTCGTAATTAGGATAAGGGTGGCCAAGGACTCCCACCATCCCCCTTTCAAGGTCAAAAATCTCAACTTAAATCTCAAACCATTTCTGGGAATTGCTAAGCTAGCCACATTATATGGATTACCAGCTGTAAATCAACAAGTTCCTCTCTAATTTCTACTGCCTTTGTCCATGTACATTTTTTATGATTTTAATTTATACGAGAGAGGGAGAGGGAAAGAGAGTGCGAATGCGAGCACATGAGCAGGGCGGAGGGGCAGAGGGAGAGAAGAGGAATTAAGTAGACTCCACGCTGAGCATAGACCCAGAGATCTTGACCTGTGCAGAAGTCAGATGCTTAAACAACTGAGCCACCCGGGCACCTCTGCCCATATTTTTTATTTACCATGGGGTTTTTCCATTTTTCTTTTACCAAACATGCAAAACTAAGTTTAAAGTTTGAGACTATAGCAGTCTTTTTGATATGGGTTTAATATGGGAACAATGTAGGAGGTTGGTTAGGAGCATATTTTTTCATTCATTCATTTATAAGATTTTATTTATTTGACTGAGAGAGAGAGAGAGATCACAAGTAGGCAGAGAAGCAGGCAGAGAGAGAGGGGGAAGTAGGCTCCCTGCTGAGCAGAGAGCCCGATGTGGGGCTTGATCCCAGGACTCCGAGATCATGACCTGAGCTGAAGGCAGAGACTTTAACCCACTGAGCCACCCAGGTGCCCCTATTTTTTAAAATAAGTTTTTATTTTTAAGTAATCTCTATGCCCAACGTGGAGCTCAAACCCATGATCCTGACATCAAGAGTCACATGCTCTTCTGACTGAGCCATCCAGGCACTTTAGGAGCACAGATTTATACAAAAGATTTGGGTTTATGTCATGTCTTATCTGCATAACCTACAGCAAGTTACATAAGTGAGTATCTTTGGGACTCAGTTTCTACTTTCTTCACAAGGTCATGAGAATTCTGTAATATATGTCAAATGCCTACCTAGCATGGATAGCAATTATTAAGGGCTCACTAAAAGGTAACAAGATGGAACTCTACCTCGTTGTACCCTACCCCTCTGCTCTTTTATAGTCAGAAACATCACAGCACAGCTAGAAGGGAGGGGGAAGCACTTTAGATGGTGGTTAAGTCTTATCAGAATCCGAGTAAGTCCAGAGATAAAAGGTGACTTTTTGGGATGCCTGGGTGGCTCAGTGGGTTAAAGCCTCTGCCTTCGGCTCAGGTCATGGTCCCAGAGTCCTGGGATCGAGCCCCGCGTCAGGCTCCCTGCTCAGCAGGAAGCCTGCTTCTCCCACTACCATTCCCTCTGCTTGTGTTCCCTCTCTCGCTTTGTTTCTCACTGTCAGATAAATAAAATCTTAAAAAAAAAAAAAGTGACTTTGTGGGAGATGGTAATTACCTTTCTTGGATTAAAAGTCTTACCAAATCTTCCAATAGAACAAATGAACCAAACCAAAAATGCAGTTCAAAATAATATGGCCAGAACACTAGAAATGGTTTTATAACTCATCATTAGGGAGAAATACAGAAATCCATTCTCTGAAACTTTAAAAAATTTTATTATATAAAAGCTTGAACAGCTTTATCCTATAGTTATGACATGGATTCACAGTATTTTGATATAACCCAGAGTCAGTCACTACTCTCTGGTTATCAGTCACTTCAAAGATCCGACCCCATTTTCTCTTCCACCAAGTATCAAAAACTGAAATAACACGCTGCTTACACTATGTTTATATAAGCTTAAGGGCACAAATCATTTTAGGACATGAATCTGATGAATAAACAGTTAATTCCCAACATAATAAGATCTTCTCTATATAGTCTCTTCTATACCAACACCAGAGATGTATTCTAAACTAACATACAAAACACAAATTAAAAATTTGCTAGTTTTGGAGAGGAACTAACACTTGCCTAGAAATGAATGACTACCCAGCTTTATCTTTGCCCAAACCCCCAAACCATAGTCTTTAATATAATAAAACCAATACTTTCAAAGTGTCTTCTTTTGCTACCCTTAATTTTGTTCATCCTCAATTTGATGCCCTGCCTTTTATAAAGAGCTTGCTGAATACTAAACTAGGAGGGAGGATTGTTACTGTTTAAAAGTCTAGACAGAGTGCTTGCTTCGGCAGCACATATACTAAAAGTCTAGACAGAGTTACTTGAAATGGGTTTATACAATTGGCCTTAGGGTCAGATGCCATTACCAGACGGGACAAAGCCCAAGATCTGAGTATACTGAGACATTAAAGCAGTTTCTATCATAGAGAATAGAATAACTCACCTGTTCCAGCAAAAATTTCCAGTAGAAAGTTTATAAAGGTTCATTTTAATATTTTATGCTTAACAGCACTATGATTAGTCATCCAAAACAATATATATATATATATATATATATATATACACACACACACATACATATATACACACACACACACACACATATACATATGTATATATATATATATATCTGGTGTATTACTTTTTTTCTACACTTATAGGCATTTATTTTGTCTTAAAAAGAAAAATTATAATGGCGCCTGGGTGGCTCAGTTGGTAAAGCATCCAACTCTTGTTTTCAGCTCAAATTACAATCTCAGGGTTTTGAGATCAAGCCTGGCATCCGGCTTCACAGTGGGTGTGGAGCCTGCCTAAGATTCTCTTTCTCCCTCTGCCCTTTGGTCTAAAACAATAAGTAAATAAAAAATAAAAAAATATTTTAAAAATTTTAACAACTTCACAAAATTAACCTAGTAGAATATTCCACCACGGACCAGCAGAAGCTGAAACTTTCTCTAGTATTCATACATCAAGGCAAAGCCTCAAGGTATCAATCACAACAAGCTTTAGGGGCCAGTGTTCTACAAGAGACCCTATAAAATGAGACAGTTCACCTTTCTTTACCACAATGCAAGTATTTTTCAAATAAAACAAAAGCCACTGCCTTCCTGTTACTGTTCTAATAAAATGAATTTCTGGGGAAGGATTTGAAAACAAGTTATTTCCCTCACCAGCGATGCTCATTAAAAGTAAATATTTGGTACTTAAGTTCTTCCTTGGGTACATATGCAAAAAAGCACGCCTGTTTTCCTTTTATCTTTGCTCCTGTGTCCAGCACACCTGTTCCCTCTAGCAAAATGCAAACCTCCTTGGACAAGAGTCCTCCTTTCAAAAAGGAATGGGAAATGTTTCTATTTAGCAAAAGAAATACTAATCAAAGAGCAAGGCAGTGTGGTGTAATAGGATCACAGGTTCTGAAACCAGAAAAGTGGGAAAAGAATATCTAGCACTGCCCCTTACTGGGTTGTGGTAGGACACAAGCTACCTAACCTTTCTGTATTTCAATTTCTTCATCCATGAAATGGTCATAGTAGTTTTCTCTCACAGAGCTGTCGTGAGGAGTCAAAATGTTATGCTATTCAACTTCAGAAAACTAGTTTTATTACTTCATTAAAACATACCTCAAACAAACAAAAAAACACATACCTCAGTCATGAACCTCTAACCCTGTCTTTCCTGAGGCTCCTCCTTGCTTAAGTGGAGTCATCACTTAAGATGCCAGAAAACAGGGGTAGCTAAGAAAGGAAGAAAACTCTTTTTTCGTAAAAAGCTGAAACTATCCAGAGGTATTAAGGAATCCCTGTTTGGGGATCAGCACATTTTCACTACTTGCAAACTAAAGTTTATTTAGGTTGAAAGGCAAACTGTTGGGACTGTCTTCAGCTCTGTTATGCCAACTTTACGAACAAAGCACACATGCAGAAATGCTGTGCGCTATTTCAATACCCTGACAGCTCACCAACCATCAACCAACACAAAGCTCTTGGATCTAATTTTAGGGTAACTGGCTTTCAATCAAGAATGAATGTCAATTACAATTTCAAAGCTGCAGATCAGTTACAGCTCCACTCCACCACTGTATCAAAGACACTGTATCAGCCAAATACTACTAATGCCCTAGGTAACATTCTACAATACTTGCCTCCTTTAGGAAATTTGCTGGAGCAGTTACACAATCTCTCTTTTGGTTTCTGACAATGTCCAACACCTCATACAAGACCCTAATCATCTGTTTACACTATGTCCCGCTTCAACATGTACTGTGTTATTCTCTAGTTACTAACATAGTTCTGGAAATGATTCATATCAATCCACAGTTGTGTGTCAGACCATGCTCTCCTTGTATTACACATTTCCAAATGTCCTGTGTCCAACTTACAGCAGATGTTTGATGAAGCTTGTAAG
>CM053607.1:104975892-105018594 GCA_028646535.1 Procyon lotor | reverse complement strand
AGGCAGAGAGGCAGGCAGAGAGAGAGGGGGAAGGAGGCTCCTCGCTGAGCAGAAAGCCTGAAGCGGGGCGAAGCGGGGCTCGATCCCAGGACCCTGAGATAATGACCTGAGCCAAAGGCAGAGGCTTTAACCCACTGAGCCACCCAGGCGCCCCTAGGATCACTTTCTAAAGGATACCTTAGATGATCAAATGAACGTATGAATGAAAATGAAAAAATGAAAACAGAAGAGCGCCGGCCCAATATCCCCAAGTTATCTGCATGACAAAAGGCAGTTTGTCAGGCATCTGAAAAGTCCTATGAAAGGGACAGGAAGGATGGTGACAAAAGACAAAGCATTCATTGGATGAAAACTCTGCATCTGAAAATTGCTGTTAAAGATACAGAACAACTAGGAAGCTTTAAAAAAAAAAAAAAAGGACAAAGAAAACACATGAATACTTATAAGGCACCCATCATATACAAATTAAGTAGATTAAAGAGTAAGGGCTAGATTAAAGCACAGTAAATGTGATCAATGTATAATGTGTAAGAATCAAATGTTTTCACCTTTGTATCTATGAGAATGATAATGAAATTATGGTTTGTTTTTTTGAAGACTTTATCCATTCATTTGACAGAGGAAGAGAGATCACAAGTAGGCAGAGAGGCAGGCAGAGAGAGGGGGAAGCAGGCTCCCTGCTGAGCAGAGAGCCCGGGACTCGATCCCAGGACCCCTGAGATCATGACTGAGCCCAAGGCAGAGGCTTTAAGCCATTGAGCCACTCAGGCGCCCCTGAAATTATGGCTCTTAAAGTCAATTTATGTTTAGGGGGAGGTGAGAAAGAAAGGAAAAAATAAAATTATTTTCATTCATTCACATTCAAAGGAAGAAAACGTTTAAAAAGAAAAAAGGGAAGTTTCCATCTCTTTAAAATTTCTTTCTTTTTTTAAAAAGGATTTTATATATTTATTTGACAGAGAGAGACAGCAACAGAGGGAACACAAGCAGGGCTAGTGGGAGAGGAAGAAGCAGGCTTCCTCCTAAGCAGGGAGCCTAATGGGAGGCTCAATCCCAGGACCCTGGGATCATGACCTGAGCCAAAGGCAGATGCTTAACGACTGAGCCACCCAGGCACCAAAGAAGTTTCCATCTTAACAGACAGCAGGCAAGGGTTTAAACTGTGTCCATCCAATGGCTTAAGATAAAGTTGCTACCAAAGGGAGCCTTCATGTTCTTTCAGAAAAGTGCCCACAAGAAACCAAATTTCCAATCTGTTGGAAAGAAGAACCTTGAACCCCTCTAATCCCTTCTCCCCCTCTTTAAGGTAAGAGGCTGCTGAAGAATTAAGAAATACCTATAGAATGTATTCTATGAGAACGTTATATTCTGAAATCCCTAGAGAATTCACTGAACTCTGAAGAAATTTCTGCTCTTCATGTTCTCGGTTGGACAGTCCAGCTGTGGGTCTACAGAAAAGATACAATTTTTCCTTCTGAATCTTCAAATAGGATCTAAGACCATTCAACCCTGATGCCAAACTTATTTTAAGTTTTCTCACAACAGAACATCCAGCACAAGGGGTCACAATGGGCACACCCTTAAGAAAAAGGGCCCTCTACTAGTGCTAAAAGGGTCCAACTGATCTGGGGCAGGGGGTAAGACAGACACACCTATAATCCAAGGCACGTGGCCTTAAATGTTATTTTAAAATTATGGTGGTGGTGCTTACCTAGGAGTGTGTCCACAGTAAGCCTTCCTTTCCTGGAAGGATAAGTATATCTGCTATTACAATGAGAAGTCTGTCAAGAGTTGAAATTCAAAGACAGTAATTGTTTATTAGGTTCACAGTGCATACAACACTATTCCTGAATACACCGGCTGTTAGAACTAGTTCTAGGGTGAAGAAAGCAAACTATGACACTTGAGGGTTGCCTCAAGGACACTATCACACCGTATCAAATATACTCTCTCCCCTTCTTCCCTCATCTTTCTCTTCTCAGGGCTCAAACCTGTTGGTGGCATGTGTATCATGGCCTCTTAGTGAGAGGCCACCAAGACCTCTATCTGTAGTTGTACTCTGGTCTACATTCATCTCATCCCAAGAAATAAAAAACATTCTAATTCTTCACTTTTCTTGGGGGTTTTGTGCAGAAGAGAATGAAAAAACAAAAACAAACCTCTTTGTAAGAGCCTGAATGTTCTGGTGTCACTTTAGTTATAAGCAGCCCTTTAAGGTATGGAAAAGTTAAGTAAAAATTAAAGTACCTAAAACTCATGGCTTTGAGAACACTCCACGTATCATTTAGGTGAATGTTCTATTAACCAACAATTTTTACTTGGGGAAGGTATTCAAATACATCTGATGTGCTTTAATTGATCCAGGTCATATTAATAGCCTGTTCATATTATTTGTCTATAAGGTTAAAAAGAGCTTATTCAACAATCTCACAAAATTACCTTTTCTTTTTAAGAAGGCTCCATACTGGGGCATTGAGCCCTACATAGGGTTTCAATTTATGACCCTGAGATCAAGAGTCAGACACTTAACTAACTGAGCCACCCAGGCGCCCCTCACAAAACTACGTTTTTTTTTTTTTTTGAAAAAGATTCCATCCATTCATTTGACAGAGATATCACAAGTAGGCAGAGAGGCAGGCAGAGAGAGAGGGGGAAGCAGGCTCCCTGCTGAGCAGAGAGCCCGATGTGGGGCTCCATCCCAGGACCCTGAGATCACAACCCGAGCCGAAGGCAGGGCTTTAATCAACTGAGCCACCCCGGCGCCCAACCCCCCCTTTTAAATTATTTTTCATTTTTAAATTATTTTTCATTTTTTTAAACAAAACTACTTTTAATCCAACATAATGTGAGGAATTTTGTGGAGATGTAAAAAAATAGTTATGTGGTATAAGAAACATATTTGGTCTTTGTCCCTGGCTTTTGACAGAGCTTCTAAAGTCCTTAGAATTTTCTGGGTGATGGGTTTTGTTATTCCTAAGGAATTTTTGTGAAGTACAACTGAGTTTATGATAATAAAGTGACTTAGGGTAGGTCCACTGAGGTCACCAGAAAGACGAGCTAAGGGTTGGAATTTTCAGCTCTATCCACAGACCTCTGGGAAAAGTTTGATGTGTGGAAGGAGGGAGAGTTAGATTAAGAATTCAGATTAAGTTCTATAAAGTCTTGAACAAGATTTAATGAACTGGGTGGGTAAGCCCAGGAAATACGCCCCAGTTCCTCAGTAACAGAAGCTCCTGTACTTACTCAGATGCTTCTGGACCTTACCCTATGTACTTTTCATTTGTATCCTTTATTAAAAAAAGACAGTTGACACAAGTGAAGTGTTTCCCTAAGTTCTATGGGCCATTCTAGCAAATTATTAAATCCCCAATTTAAAGCTGTAGGTCAGAAATAGGAGAGGCCCAGACTTATCATAAATGGGGGCAGTCTTGTGGGACTCAGCACTTTATTTTATGGGATCAGATGCTAACTTTATGTAGTGCCAGAATAGATTAAATTGTAGGACACCCACAGCTGTTGTCCGCTAAGAACTATAGAACTGCTTGGTGTGGGGGATCCCCCTCCCCAATCAGGTATCAGAACTACTTAGAGGAGAAAAAAAGCTACTTATTTCAGGGGGGGAAAGGCAGTCATGTTAGCTAGCTTATTCCTATTTCCTTCAAAGTCAAAATATCTACAAGTTATTTTTAACTAAATAGTAAGACTTAAAAATGACCAAAGACCACCACACAAGACTCAAATGAAGTTTACGAACTGTGCAGATCTTCAAAGATGGGTTATCTGACTAGGCTTCATCATTTTTTTAAATATACAAGGTTCCCTGGTCAAGGAAGTCGAAAAATATACTAACACCCACAGATGCAACTTAGCCTAAATTATCCTTGTCTGTCTGTCACAATTACCACTGTCCTTGGCTAGAACAGGCTCTGGCAATGATTTTATTCCCTGAAAACTAAAAATCTTCCAGGCTTGTATCTGGGGCTACTTCTTGCTGGGTCAGAAAACATTAATAGGAAAAAAAACAACCAAAATTTCCCACTCACTTTTCTTGTAAAATATATTCACCTGCTTTAGTTCCTTATCCTAAATACCCACAACCACAGTTCCATTCACATGGCTCTAGTTCCAGTTCTGGCTTATGTACACATTTGTCCTCATTAAGCCAATGGTGGAGAAAGTGCCAGGAGCAATCATAAACCAGGAAGAACTTCCACTAACTTTAAGTGGGACTTATGTATATCAAAAGAAGTGGCAAGTTATCTTATTAACACACAAAGAAACTAACATTCAACCAAATTTTATGAAACTAAATAGGTATGTTCCACGAACTTAAATTTAATTTCTATGTGTTAACACTTCTTTCAACTCAGAAAATTAGGTATGATGTAGACTACAAAAAGACTCCACCAAGTTCCCTATTTTGGCTCTTATAAATGCTCTTCCACAGAAACGACAACATTAAGATAGTTATAGGGGCACCTGGGTGGCTCAGTTGGTTGAGTATCTGACTCTTGGTTTCAGCTCAGGTCATGATCTCAGGGTTCAGAGACTTAGCGGAGCCTCATGTTGGGCTCTGCACTCAGTGGTGAGTTTGCTTCTCTCTCTCTCTCTAAATAAATAAGTAAAATTTTAAAAATAAAATAGTCCGTTGTAGCTTAGATTACAATTTGAGTCATTTCAGTCTTGTATTTTCAGAAAATATAAAATACACTCATTGCACTGTGTAGCACACTGGTTCTAGGCCTGGGCTCTGCTACACTTCAGACACCAAATTATTTAACCTCTCAGCCTCAGGTGCCTTAGCTATCAAAAGGTGGCAATACTTCTTGTGAGGATTAAATCAAACAGTGTATTGCTTAACACAGTGTCTATAATATACTAAGCACCCAATAATTATTGTGTTTAGAAACTTCACTCTGTTCAGATGTACTTAATTACTGAGTCCATTTTGCAGTGGTTCCCTTTTTAAGCTACATTTCGGTGATATTATCAAGAGATAATCATAAACTAACTCTCAATTTCAAAATTACTCTTATAGTTAATATAAGCATATCTTACAGTTACTGTTAAAAACAAACCAATCTGAAAAAAAACAAAAACCAAACCAACAAAACAAAAACAAAGCCCTAACAAACAAACAAACAAACCCAAACAAAAAAACTTTTATTTCAAAAACTATTCTATTAATCCACCACTAAGTTTCACTTAGTGCTAATAACCATGCTTAAACACATCAGTTTTCTCCTTAAACCCAAAGACCACCGCCAAACACCAGCACACGAAGATTCATTTTGTCACCCAGTTTGTCTTTAAAGATCGTTACACTTCTCCTTAAACTATTTTAGCATTAGGCAAAGAAAATATTTCTCACCATACACTATGACAATCTGAGTCTGACTTCAATACAATTCAGCCAAGAATATGCAATCTTCCTATTCCCTAAAAGAAGTTGGCATGTACTGGGAAACTTCTGAGCCAAACTGAATACAGTTGTGGCTCCTTACTAATACCCAGAGATGGCAAAGATTTACAATTTTCATGAGATCAACATGCAACCAAATCCTAAATAAACGCAAAGTAGGACACGATTATCAACCATATTAGTTAAATGAAGACCACTACCAGCTCTTTTTTAGACAATTTAGTCCTTGTCCAAACTAACCCCATCACTTAGAAGAAAAGTTGTGCATGAGAACTTCATTTTTAGTGTGCTTTAAACTTGGTTGAACTTTGCTAATCAAAGGGATAAAGCCCCTAAAAGCTTTAAAGGGGAGCTTAAAAGTTTCAAGTAGCTAGGTAACATGGCTATGAGCAAATTTGAGAATAAACTTCCTTCATCAAGCACTAGAAGGGAATGCTGTTACTACACAGAATGTTATTTTTAATGTTACTACACTCAAAAAACAGGCAAATTATAGTAATAAATTCACATTTTAGAGTTTTTCAGAGAAAGTAATGTATGCAGATTCCAATGTATGACACTGCCCCAAAACGTAAAGAGATTAAGAGAACAAATCTACAGGTCACATTGAACTTTAAACACTGCGACAAAAATCCATTAAAAGCCATACTCAATTAAAAGTAACACAACAGTAGATCCTAGTGAAACAAATCTAATTCCTGGTAGTGCACCATACATAAGGGGTAATGACCTGTACTACCCCTCCTGTATAATACGTTTACACTTGGGGGAATAATTATTCAATGTACCATGTGGCAAAAAACCATCTGTGTTCAAGTTCCTGTAAGATTATTAAAGAGGTCTGAATATTTTATTACATTCAAAGAAACAAACTTAAAAAATAAAAAATAAGCTGCCACCTTCAATTTGTACTAGGTAAAGAGTTAGCAAAAGCCCAAGTCACTGAATGGATAGCCAAACTTTCAGAAGCTTCATTTCAAGCAGAACTGTCACTAATTTAATAAGAAAACACAATGGCAAAACCAACCTAACCACTCTGAGCCTTCCACGTAACTAAGCACACTTTATTTCATGTAGTAACAATTAAAAGCTTGATTAATTCTATCACTGCAAATCAAGCAATCAATGACAAACCTGAGCTGGAAACCTGAACGTCCAATTTCTGTGTTGGAAACAAACTTTCAACATGGCCTGGGGCAAGGCACTCTGCTATTCTAAGAATGCTCAGACACACAAATATGTAATGTTCCAAATGCTTTTTTTTTTTTGAGCCACTTCCTGTAAGCAAAAAGTTCCTATAACTGGGAAAAGAACAAAATAAACAAACTAAGAAAACGGGAATACCTGACACACCTCTCCAAACGAATACATTTTTAACTTATAAAAGGACATATACAGCCCAGTTTCAATCTAACCTTCCCATACTGCACACTCACAAAATATACAAAAGGAGACCCAAAGCCCACCTAATTCAGTTCTAAATTTCAACAAGCATTAGTACATCAGGCACCTCTATCCCTGAAAGTTCCAGAGAGGCCAAAAAGGACCCCGTAGTTAACAGTTCACATTAACGGCCCCATAACCCCGTTTCTCCTGTATATACAGATGCGTATTCGTCCACCAAAATCTCCTCTCTACCCCACCCCGCACACGTTGGTATTTTCATTTCATAGGTGGGTACTTGAACAGCTAACACCAGGAAGCTCCGGGGTAATTGGAGGACTTGGGGAAGTCATCTTGGAAGAGGTGGAAAACCCAGAGACATCAGGGAAAGTCAAAGAGGTTGTCCCTGACCACCTCTCCTTCCCGTCCCATCCAAACTTCACCAACCCGGGTCTCAGAAGACCGGGAGGGGGAGGCCATTTTAATGAGACTTGGTTGAGAAACATGAAGAGAGGAAATCAGGGAAGGACGTTCGGAAAGGAAGGCCGAGCCTTTTCCCCCAGCAGCACCCAAGCAGGGTGGCAGCAACTGGAGCTCGAAGACGGAGGTGCTGGATTCAAGGGCCTGGGAGAGATTCAAAAGTAGTAATGGCCTTCTACAAGGGGGTCAGGGGGTCCGAACACCGGGAGCGGGGCCCCTTACCCCGAAGCAGGGGAAGGATCCCTTCCCTGGCCAACCGCGAAGACCCTTGCCCCTGAGTCGGGGGCTACTACCCAGAGATCCAGAAGGCGGGAGTTGACTAGTGCCTGGTTCTCCTCATCCGGCCATGCGGCGCGGGGGCGGCCATCCTGAGGGGTCCGGGAACCAAGAGGGCACGGGGGGGCCGGACGCGGCGCTCACCCACGGGCCGCCTCCAAGCTCTTGATGAGCTTCTTGATCTTCCAAATCTCCACGTTCCTGTCGGCAGCACTGGGGTCGTCCGCCATCTTCTCGCCTCCTCCTCCCTAGAGCGGCCCGGCGGGGCCCGGAGACACCAAGACCACAGAGTTAGCGCCGCCGCTGGGGCAGAGCGGCCCCCTTCCTATCCACCCCCAAGAGGCCTTCTTCTTCCCGTCCCGCACCGCCCGCCGCGGCGGTCGCTGGCCTTTCCCTCCCTTGGCTTACCTAAGGGCCCAGTCCTGGGCGGCAGCGGCTGCTCCTCCCCGGCGGCGGCTCCGCGGCGGCGGCTCTGACGTAGGACACCGGCTCCCTCTCTCCAGGCAGCTGCATGTGTTGCAATCCGCTCACATGGGGCCTGTGACATCACTTCCTCCACCAGAGGCTGAGTGGAAGTCGGCGGGCGGAAGGGAGGGGGCCGGTGCGGAAGAGAGGAAGCTCTTCGCGCGCCGCGACTTGCCATTGGCTGTCCGCGCCGCGGCCTACAATGAGCTCGCTGATTGGTCGCAGCCGGGGCCGCGCTGCCTTGTGAGGTAGGGCCCGGGGCGAGGAAGTACCGCCTTCCTTCCGGTCCGGCTAGCCTGGTGGAGGAAGCGGGCAGAAACCGGTGCCTCTCGCGAGAATTTATTCAGAGACCCGCCAGCCTCCAGTGGGGGTTGTTTTCTAAAGGGCGAGAAATAAGAGGTCTTTTCCGTCCCTCTTTGGTGAATGGAATGGGCACCTGAAAATCTACAACGCGCGCCTAGACGATCGGGCCGGGACACAAGATTTGAATTGCGACTGAGGAGTCTTAAAGAAACGCTTCAAGCTTCGTGGCTTCATACCTGACAAAGTGCTCTCCGGCCGACGTGCGTCACTGTGCGCGGACTAGTTAGTGTTCAGGCTCCCAGCCTGGGTGTCTGGGTTAGGAAATTTTCCCTGGGTGGTCCGCGACCCCGCCACCCTCAAAGGCAAAAGAAGCGCATTACGTCTCGCTTAGTGCTCACATGGGTTCATTTTGAACCTGGAACTTTGTGGGGACGGGAGGGGAAAGCAGGGGCTGTGGAAGATTGGAAACCGTGAGGTATCTGAGGCTACGAATTGTTTGGTCTGAGGTTTTGAGAGTGGAGGTGGGAGAGTGTTGAAGCAAAATGGGCAGCTATATAAGTTAGAACTTTGTATCTTTTTGAGTTAGAATTTTTAGTTGACTATGTCAGTCTCCACATCATTTGGATTTGTTTAAATATTTGGGCCCAAACTATGCTAGAGTTGGTTTTCCTGAGGATGCTGAGGTGAATTGGATATGACAGTGCCTATCTTAGTGGAGCTTTCAGTTTCGTTGGGTTTATAACCCTTCGTGATTGTATACTTTTGTATCATAAAATAATTGCATAAATACGTAGATACCCGGAAATGCTGTGAGAGTGTAATAAAAGGGCCTGATTTTGGAACAAGACCCAAAGAATGAGATAGGGGTTTGTCAGAAGAGAGCATAACATATTTAAAAAAAAAAAAGTGTGCTTAAAAAGCCAGTATGGTGGAACAAGTTCAGGAATGGGTAAAGTAGCTTGAGGTGGAGACAGAGGACAGATCATTTAGGGCCTTGAAAGCCAGGTTTAGGAGTTTGGCTTCTTTCTCTTAAGAACAATGGACATCTTAAAGGGTTAATAGAGGTAGGTAAATAACATGAATGTATAGTTAATGTTTTTAAGGAGATGGTTCTGTTTGGATTGGAGAGAGCAAAAGTAGAAGCTTAGAGATCATTTTGGCTGCTGCAGTCATTCACGTGAGAGATAATTGTAGCTTAGACTAGGGTGGTGGTGCAGATAGAAGTCAATGATACGGGGCGCCTGGGTGGCCCAGTCCTTAAGCGTTTGCCTTTGGCTCAGGTCATGATCCCAGGATCCTGGGATCGAACCCAAATCGGGCTCCTTGCTCAGCAGAAAGCCTGCTTTCCCTCTCCCACTCCCCCTGCTTGTGTTCCTGCTCTTGCTGTTTCTCTGTCAAATAAATAAAGAAAACTTAAAAAAAAAAAGTCAGTGATATAAAAGGGGTTAGAATGGATAGGACTGGATGATGGATTGGATGTGGAGAAAACAAGAATGTTCCCAGAGTGTGGAAATGGTTACACTTCCTGAGATGGGAAAAATCGAGAGCAGGTTTTGAGGGATGATTGAAAATTTTCCTCCTGGGCGTATTAAGTTTGAGACATGCAAGTGGAGATGTCAGTCAGGCAGTTGCATTTATGTTTGCTTTGAGTCCTTTTTCCTTGTTATCTCAATTTTGCCCACATCTTTGAGATGGGGGAATTATCCCCATTTCACAGATAGGGAAACTAAGGCAAAGAAAGGTGAAAGGGACTTGCTCAAAGTCACACAGCTAGTTTATGACTTCCAGACTTCATGTTGTGTCCAGTGCATTTTATCATGCAACTCCATTACCTCTGTTGCCCTAGGGTGAGGACACATTTCCTGCAGAGTTAGTTTTTCCCCCAACAAATGAATTCCCAGGGTAGTATCTCTTCTTTGTACCATTTTGTAATTCATGGCATATGTTCATTCATTACATAGTATTTATTGTACTTCTGTGTGCCATTCACTGTGGTTAGCAATGGACCTTCGTAAAGTAAATAATCATAAACACGGTTACTGACTGGATGTGTACCATGTACGAAGCTTTTCCCTACTTCATCTCCCTTACCCTAATTCCTACTTTCTTCACTTGGTTGCCTTGATCTCTCCACTTTACGTTTACGGCATTGCTTCAGGTCCATGTTTCATGGCTTTATAGGCTTTCTAGACCACCTCACAGGCTTGCTTTTATATGTGATTCATCCTGCAGTAAGATGGTGACATCTCAGAATTGCTGTTTGTCAGCGTTTGAATTGTTTAAACTTGGTAATTACTGAGATGTGTAACTTGTTTCTTAGAATATTTCTAATTCCAGATAGGTTTTATGTAGCTCCCAAAGCTTACTTGCCTCGTTGCTGTAAATTCACTATCTCTGCATTTAGAATTGAAAACCAGTGTTTTAGAGGCAAATCCTGGCACTGATTTCTAGCAGAAGAGATTTGAAAGGAATAGAACAGAGATGACATTTCCTTCAGTAAGGAGGAGGCTTTGTGAATGCAGCCATGACCATCAGTGTTCAGGAAGAACCTCCTATGACATAAGAGTGATACAGATTTTTTCAAAATGACATATGATGAGGGTAGAATATATAGACTCTCTTGGCACAGGTTGTCCTTTTCTGAAAAATGAAGGATTTGTTATTTGACCTCGGAACTTCTCCTGGTCTAATGTTAAATAATAAAGTTAAATACTGGGGTATAGAGAACATTCCTAGTTAATGGGTGGAGGTGAGGGAGAGGAGGAGGATTGTTTTGATGATGTTGAAAGTACCCATAGCAACTTGAGAACACAGTGCTGTTAGGTACAGAATCAAATTATTGGTTGCTATTGTGCAGGCCAGTTTTAAGAGTTGCCAAGGTGAAGAAAGCAGGGAAGAAATGGTTGTGGGAAGATTTCCTAAGGGCTGTACCCTTTGACTTTTAGGGAAGTCAGTGGCGTTAAAGGAAATATCTCTGGAGCTAGGCAGCCTTAGGGTTGAACCCTGACTTTGCTCCTTATGTTGGGCAAGTCACTTAAATCTTGCAAAATTCGTGTTTTTATCTATAAAATGGGGATACTGCCTATTTTGTGGGACTTTTGGATTAAATAAGTTGTGTAAAG
Organism: Procyon lotor; assembly: GCA_028646535.1. NCBI lineage: Eukaryota > Metazoa > Chordata > Mammalia > Carnivora > Procyonidae > Procyon > Procyon lotor. Next base: position 105,007,143 of record CM053607.1, on the reverse strand, counting down.
TTTCTAGTACCATTTACAGCACCCGTGTCAATAGTGAATGCTAGTTCTCTTTTTAGTTTCTCCTAATTTGTTCTGTCCTCTTCCACTGTTTTCAGTACCCATCTGATACACTACACCTGATACGCTACTTCTAGCAGAAAACTGAAGTTGAGAGTCTAAAGTTAAAGCAGATCCAAATTAAAATTCCTAGGGATTTTTTTTTTTCCTGGTGGAAAGAGGGAGCAGGTAAAATGGTCTATGGTATCTTCACCCTGTTTCAGTGGCTGGTGTGTTAATAATTGTTAGAAATTTGGAACTTTTCACAGCTGGAGTTTAAAAGATTGAGTATTTATGTGGGGAGGGTTCTGTGGGTGCCAAGAAACAATTGTGGCTTAGACCTAGAAATTGACCTTTGGGCTGGTCAGCATCTGATAGTCATTGGATGACGCCTGCCTTTACTGTCACTGTGGCCATGAGATCAATTACAAGGTCTTGTTGCTTTGTGGCAGGATTTTTATATGTTTTTTTTTGACAATAAGCTATTTTTTTTAAGATTTTATTTATTTATTTATTTGAGAGAGAGAGAGATCACAGGTGGGCAGAGGCAGGCAGAGAGAGAGAGAAGCAGGCTCCCCGCCGAGCAGAGAGCCCGATGCGGGGCTCGATCCCAGGACCCTGAGACCATGGCCTGAGCTGAAGGCAGAGGCTTTAACCCACTGAGCCACCCAGGCGCCCCTGTGGTTTTTTTTTTTTTTAAATGGAAACTATTCCTGGGCTGCAGTAAACATTTTGAAGCCTCAGCAGTGTATTTGTATTAGCTATCACAAGGGTCTAGATATACTGGTCCCTGTTTGTTCTTTCTCCCTGTTAGCATTCAACATTCTTTACAATTTCCCCAGCTTGGAGTTGTCTGTTATATACTAGGGTCTCATGGTTATAGATAGAAAAGCAGGAATCTCCTAATGATGTTTAATAGCTTAAAGAGAAGGTCTTTTTTTGCTCTTGCCTAGGTAAGCAGTATGGAGAGAGCACAGGCCTCATTTCTGTATTTGTGGGTATCCTTGTCAGATAAGGTTGGGACTTAGGTAAGATTCCCTTTGGGATTATCCTTAATGTGTATTAGCTTCGTGTGTGTGTGTGTGTGTGTGTGTGTGTGTGTGTGTGTGTGTTTGTGTATTAGCTTCTAACTGGTATTCTAAGCATAATAACAGAATTTGGAGATCTCAGTTCTGTGTTCATGGTGGGTTTTTTTTTCTTTTTAAAGATTTTATTTATTTGACAGAGAGTGAGACAGCAAGGGAGGGAACACAAGCCTGGGGGAGTGGGAGAGGGAGAAGCAGGCCTCCTACTGAGCAGGGAGCCCAATTTAGGGCTTGATCCCAGGATCCCAGAATCATGACCTGAGCCAAAGGCAGATGCCCAACAACTGAGCCACCCAGGTGCCCATCACAGCTTTTTATTTACCCTAATAAAACTCCTAATAAATCCTTGCCAGACTTAAAAAAAAACTTGGTTATTTATATACACTATATTGGTATAATGAATGACTTTTTCCTAGGTATCTTAATAGTTATGTTTTTCTGGGCTCTGATCCATAAGAGTTCCATATAAGATTTTATTTTATTTTTTAAAGATTATATTTATTTGAGAAAGAGAGAGACAGTGAGAGAGGGAACAAACACAAGCAAGGGGAGTGGGAGAGGGAGAAGCAGGCTTCCCCGCTGAGCAGGGAGCCGGATGCAGAGCTCGATCCCAGGACCCTGGAATCATGACCTGAGCTGAAAGCATGCGTAAAGACTGAGCCACTCATGTGCCACCCCCCCCCATATAAGATTTTATTTAAAAAAAAAAAAAAAAACCAATATGCCTAAAAATAATTAAAATAATCTCTGGGTTAGATTATCCGTGAAGTGGGGCATCTAGGTGGCTCAGCAGGATTAAGCATCTGACTCTTAATTTCAGCTCAGGTCATGATCTCAGGGTTGTGAGATCAAGCCCCATGTTGGGCTCCATGCTTAGCGTGGAGTCTGCTTGTCCCTCACCCTTTGCTCCTCCCTCCGCCATTTGCCTGCATGCACATTCCCTCTCTCTCAATCCCCCCTCCCCCGCCAAATAAATTAATTGAAAAAAAAACTGTGAAGTGCTTACCATTTCATGAAATAGGTGAAGATCAGTAAATGAATATCTGGTCTGCTCTCAAGTTCCTGGATGTACTTAAGCATAATGAATTTGAACCCATAGGTTCCATCCTTAAATAAATGAAGAAATCTTACAGTAAGTAAAAGCCAATGAGGAAGACCTAAGCTATAGTGGTGTAGTGTAAAACTCAAAGATTTGTGCAAATTGACATAAGACAAGGTTGCTTAACTGGAGTACAGTGTGTGAAAGTGACTTGAAATGGTCAAGTGTAAAGTACTGTTTACTCCCCTGTGGACACAGGGAGTATAATATAACCCTTTAGTGGGAGGGGGGACTATAACTAAGGAATTACAGCAGTTTATTCTCTAAATGATCAAACATCTGTACATGAATTTGGAATCTTGTTAAATTAAGCAGATATTGACCATTATATGCTTTACCCTATAATGATTTCCAAATGTAAGGAAAAAAATGCACATAGAGAACACTCTTTCTGTTCTAGAATTTTTTTTTTTTTTTTACGGATCCCTGTTACAAGGAGCACTCACCAGCTGATGTATGTCTTCCTGTAACATGAAAGAATAATTAGCAAGGTGAGATTGAGCCAGGCCCTTGGATCATTTGGGGAGAAGTAAGTACTTATTGTTTCCAGTGATGCCTTTTTTTGACTCAATAGACAATTATAGAATAGTGAGGCAGATTATCATTTTTTAAAAAGATTTTATTTATTTATTTGACAGAGAGAGAGACACACAGTGAGAGAGGGAACACAAGCAGGGGGAGTGGAAGAGGGAGAAGCAGGCTTCCCACTGAGCAGGGAGCCCAATGCAATGTGGGGCTCGATCCCAGGACCCTGGGATCATTACCTGAGCTGAAGGCAGACGCTTAATGACTGAGCCACCCAGGTGCCCCAGATTATAATTTAGTTCAATTTCATAAATAATGGATACCATTTTTCTCTCTCATACTGGGATATGTGCTGAAACACTTTAAATATAGTGAGTTCTTAAATTTACAGTCTTTTTTTAAGGGGAAAAAGAACCAAAAAGTGGGGGGGGGGGCAAAGGAATGTTAAATAGATAACCATATCAAAAGAGAAGTAGCTGTTTGTAGGACTGAGGCAGATATGAAAAGATGAGCCTGGAACACCTTTTTATATAAGTAAGAAAGGAAACTAACAAAGACTCCTAGGGTCTTTTTTTTTCCCTTGTATAAGTACTTGTAACAGTCTAATAGACTTTTCTTGATTAAGGTATAATTGACATATAACATATTGTTTCCAGATGTACATGATTGAATATTTGCATATATTGTGAAATCACCATAGTAAGTCTAGTTAACATCTGTCAATGTAAATAGTTTCCAGGTTTTTTTATGATGAGAACTTTAAGATTTACTCTTAGCAGCTTTCAAATGTGCAATAATTATTAGAGTTACCATGCTGTACATTTCATCCCTAATACTTTATAATTGGAAGCTCATAACTTTTGACCTCCATCACTTCTTTCATCTACCCACCTTTCCCTTTTCCCCCATTTCCTCCCCTGCTTCTGGCAACCAGCAGCCTGTCCTCTGTATGTATGAGCCTGGGATTTTTTGTTGTTTTTTTTAAAAGATTTTATTTATTTGTCAGAAAGAGAGAGCACAAGCAGGGGGAGCAGCAGCCAGAGGGAGAAGCAGGCTTGCTGCTGAGCAAGGAGCCCAATGTGGGACTTGATCCCAGAGATCCCATGATTTCTGGGATCATGACCTGAGCCGAAGGCAGACATTTAACCAACAGTCGCACAGGCGTCCCTGTTGTTTTTTTAAAGATTCCATATATAAGTGAGATCATATGGTATTTGCCTTTCTCTGACTTACTTCACTTAGCATAATGCCTTCAGGGTCTATCCATGTTATCACAAAGGGCAAGATTTCATTCTTTTCTATGACCTTAGAGTATTTTTTTTTTTTTTAAGATTTTATTTATTTGAGAGAGACAGCCAGAGAGAAATAGAGCACAAACAGGGAGAACAGCAGAGGGAGAGGGAGAAGCAGGCTCCCTCAGCAGGGAGTGAAATGTGGGGCTCAGTCCTAGGACCCTAGGATCACGATCTGAGCCAAAAGTAGACGCTTTAATGCACTGAGCCACCCAGGTGCTGCTAGAGTATTCTGTTATGTGTGTGTGTGTGTGTGTGTGTGTGTGTGTGTGTGTGTGCATGCACTTGCTCATGTATCGATACATTATCTTCTTGATGTCTTCATCAGTGGACACCTAGGTTGTTTCCATATCTTGGCTATTGTAGATAATGCAGTGAACAGGGGAGATGCATGTACTTTTTTTTTTTTTAGAGAGTGTGTGCATATGTTGGGTGGGAGGTGGGGGGTGCGGTGTCTGGCAGAGGGGGCGGAGAGAATCTAAAGCAAGCTCCACGCCCAGTGCAAAGCCATTTCAGGCTCACGACCCTGCGATCATGACCTGATCAAAAGCAAGAGTTGGATGCTTAAGTGACTGAGCCACCCAGGCGCTCCTGCATATATCTTTTTAAATTAATAGTTTCATTGTCTTTGGGTAAATACTCAGAAGTGGAATTGCTGGATTGTATGATAGTTTTGTTTTTAATTTATTGAGGAACCTCCATACTGTTTTCCATAGTGGCTGTACCAATTTACATTCCCATCAACAGTGCACAAATATTCACATTTCTCCATATCTTTGCCACACTTGATATTATCATCTCTTTTTTTTTTTTTTTTAAGAGAGGGAGAGAGAATCTTTTTTTTTTTTAAGATTTTATTTATTTGACAGAGAGATCACAAGTAGGCAGAGGGGCAGGCGGGGGAGCGGGGGAAGCAGGCTCCCCGCTGAGCAGAGAGTCCGATGCGGGGCTCGATCCCAGGACCCTCAGATCATGACCTGAGCCAAAGGCAGAGGCTTTAACCCACTGAGTCACCCAGGTGCTCTGAGGGAGAGAGAATCTTAAGCAAGCCGCACACCTGTTACGGAGCCTGATGTGGGGTTCCATCTCACAACCTTGAGATCATGACCTGAGTGGAAATAGAGTCGGATGCTTAACTGACTGAGCCACCTAGGCACCCCTCTTCTTTTGATATTAGCCACTCTGAGAATTATGAGTTTAATAGTCCATTGTTTTGGTTTGCATTTCCCTGATGATAAGTGATACTGAACACCTTCTTGTGTATCTGTTGGCCATCTCTTTGTCATTGGAAAAGTGTTGGTCTTCTGCCCATTTTTTGATTGGATTGGATTGGGGTTTTTTTGCTAATTGAGTTGCATGAATTAATACATTTTGAATATTAAACCCTTTTCAGATATATTATTTAGAAATATTTTGTATCATTCAGTACGTTGCCTTTTCATTTTATTTTTTTAAAGATATTATTTACTTATTTAAGAGATCACAAGCAGGCCGAGAGGCAGGCAGAGAGAGAGGAGGAAGCAGGCTTCCTGCTGAGCAGAGAGCCTGATGCAGGGCTGGATCCCAGGACCCTGAGATCATGTCCACCCCGAACCACCCAGGTGCCCCATCATTTTGTTTCCTTTGCTGTGCATAAGCTTTTCAGTTTAATGTAGTCCACTTGATTTTTTTTCCCCTTTTGTTAACTTTGTTTTTGGCATCAAATCCAAAAATCGTCACCCAGACTGATGTCAAGGAGATTATGGCCTTTATTTTCTTTGGGGAATTTTATAGTGTCAGGTCTTCCATACAAGTTTTTAATTGATTTTGTGTTGATTTTTGTGTATGGTGTAAGATAATGGCATAGTTTCATTCTTTTGCATGTGGCTGTCCAGTTTTCTCAACACCATTTGTTGGAGAGACTGTTCTTGGGGTCCTATCAAAAGAACTAAAGAGCCAATAGGAAGTTTCCACAGGCCAAAAATAGAACAATTTGAGCATCATTAAGAACTACAGTGAATTGAAACACATAAAACGAGTTAAAATCTCTGAACTCACAGTGACACCTAAGAAACCTCAGTAGCAGGGAGCCTGCGTGGCTCAGTGTGTTAAAGCCTCTGCCTTCAGCTCAGGTCATGATCTCAGGGTCCGGGGGTCGAGCCCCGCATCTAGCTCTCTTGCTCAGCAGGGAGCCTGCTTCCCTCTCTCTGCCTACTTGTGATTTCTGTCAAATAAATAAATAAAATCTTAAAAAAAAAAAAACAAAAACAAAACCTCATGAGTCTCACCTTTGAATATTACTTCAGAACCAACTCATTCTTAAAACCAGTACATAATCCTTTTCTGTATGAACTGTACCTCAGGGTAACTAGATACTTATGAGGCGAAGTTTTTCACTGCAGAGGTATTCCAACTAAAAAGCGAAGATAGAATAGTATTACTTTTTTTTTTTTAGATTTTATTTATTTAGAAGAGAGAGTAGTCCCTGCATGAGAACCAGGGGAGGGACAAAGAGAAGGGGAGAGAATCCCAAGCAGACTCCTCGCTAACCATGGAGACAGATGCAGAACTTGATCATATGATCCCAAGATCATGACCTGAGCCAAAATCAAGAGTCAGATGCTTAACCAACTGAGCTACATAGGTGCTCTGGGGGTAGGATTACTTTTAATGAAGTCAGAGATCTAGGTAATGACCATCAGTGGCTGCTAACATCATCTAAGAGCCAGCCATAATTATGTACCCTCTGATGGAGGTACACACCACCTATTCTTGTCAAGAAACTCATCTTCAATCACATCAGTTAGGGATGGAAGAACATGTTAAATGATATCACAGGAATGCAATCCTGTGAAATGTAGTGAAATGAAGTATGTAGGACATTATTATAGGACTGGTGGCCCAGTTTCTTTAACAAAAAAATTGCTTCTTGGCCTTTTGGCTAAGATCAAGTGCAGTTTTTTTTTTTTAAAAAGATTTTATTTATTTGACAGAAACACAGTGAGAGAGGGAACACAAGCAGAAGGAATGGTAGCAGGAGAAGCAGGCTTCCTGCTGAGCAGGGAGCCCGATGCAGGGCTCGATCCCAGGACCCTGGGATCATGACCTGAGCCGAAGGCAGACGCTTAATGACTGAGCCACCCAGGTGCCCCTCAAGTGCAGTTTCTTTAATAAATAAATTACTGGGTGCCTGGGTGGCTCAGTTGGTCAAGCATCCGACTCTTGATTTTGGCTCAGGTCATGATTCTGGGGTCATGGGATTGAGCCCCATGTCAGGCTCTGCACTCAGTGGGGAGGCTGCTTGAGATTCTTTCTCTCCCTCTGCCCCTCTCCCGAACATTGTAAAATAATAGATATATAGCAAAGTGTGGGGAATAGGAAGGAGAGAAATGTGTAGTCCAAAAGAATCCTAGGGAACATATGAAGCAGTATAGGATGTGGCCTTTATTTGGTTCCTGGCTTTTAACAATTGACAAAGTTGTGAAAGGGGTACCTGGCTGGTTTAGTCAGAGCTTTTGAGTCTTGATATCGGGGTTGTAAGTTCAAGCCCAACATTGCGTATAGAGATTACTTAAATAAGATCTTAAAGTTGTGAAATGGGAAAATTTGGACATTTATTTGCTATTAAGGAGTTGCTCATGTCTTTTTTTTTTTTATTAATATGTATTATTTGCCCCAGGGTACATGTCCGTGAATCAACAGGCTTACACATTTCACAGCACTCACCATAAGCATATATCCTCCCCAATGTCCATAACCCAGCCACCCTGTTTGTTTCATGAGTTTAGGAGTCTCTTATGGTTTGTCTCCTTCCTGATCCCATCTTGTTTCATTTCCCTCCCCCAACCCCTCCACGATCCCCTGCTCTGCCTCTCAAATTCTTATCAGAGAGATCATATGGTAATTGTCTTTCTCTGACTTATTTCACTTAGTATAATACCCTCTAGTTCCCACATTGTTGCAAATGGCAAGATTTCATTTCTTTTGATGGCTGCATAGTATTTCATTGTATATGTATACCACATCATCTTTATCCATTCATCTGTTGATGGACATCTGGGTTCTTTCCGTAGGTTGGCTATTGTGGACATTCCTGCTATAAACATTGGGGTGCATGTGCCCCTTCGGATCACTACATTTGTATCTTTAGGGTAAATACCCAGTAGTGCGGTTGCTGGGTTGTAGGGTAGCTCTATGTTCCACTTTTTGAGGAACCTCCATACTGTTTTCCAGAGCTGCTGCACCAGCTTGCATCCCACCAACGTTGTAGGAGGGTTCCCTTTTCTCCGCATCCTCGCCAACATCTATCATTTCCTGACTTGCTAATTTTAGCCATTCTGACTGGTGTGAGGTGGTATCTCACTGTGGTTTGGATTTGTATTTCTCTGATGCTGAGTGAGGAGTTGCTCATGTCTTTTATGTTATCATGATAGTTGTATGTTAGAGTAAAATTATGAGTTAAAGTTTCATGGAGGGTGTAGAACAAGGATTCTTAAACACAGAGGTAAAATTGAACTGGCAAATGGCAAGGGGGACAGGGAGCATGAGGGTGTGAACTGAATTTAAGCTATACCAGTAGTGAGTTTCAGTTTAGCAAAGCTATGGTCTTAACCCTTTTTTGGTCACAGATTCAAGAAATAGTAAAAGCAGATGACCCTTTCTTCAGAAAAGTCAATACTGTCTTGCATTATGTAATTAGTGTTTTATGGACTCCCTGTTCTCGTTACTCCAAATCTCCACCTGCTAGGTCAGGGGCTGCAAGAACTTATTTAAGAGTGTGTGATTTAGGTCATACTTTGGGGCTCAAATTTACGACCCCCAGATTAAGAGTTACATGTTTTACCACTGAGCCAGCCTGATGTCCCTAGGTAGAACATATTACTTTCCTGTTTCCTGATGTCAGACTTAAAGCTCATAGTTATTAAAGGCTGATTGAGCTGCAGTGTGCTTTTTAGGGTCAAGATTTGTTCTTATTGGGGAACCTGAGTGGCCTGGTCCATTAGAAGTGTAACTCTGATTTTGGTTTAGGTCACGATCTCAGGGTTGTGAGATATAGTCGTGTTGGGCTCTCTGCTGGATGTGGAGCCTACTAGGATTCTCTATCTCCTTCCCTCTCTTCCTCCCCCCAATTTCTGCTTTGTGATCTGCAGCGGAATGGGTTTGATACAGGACATTGTATTAGGTTTAAGCATTATCAAATTGCTGATATTTAATGTTTTTAACCTACAGAAATGGCCGTTTCAATAGTTCTTTCTTAGCAAGTAATTGCTAACTTGCCTCCATGCTGTACAGATTGAGTAATGTAGGTCCCCCTATAGCTTCTCTATTTAAAGCTTTCATCCATTTCATTGTTCTGACAGTAGAGGAAAGGAGACAGCTCTTACAAAGTAGTCTTAGGACTGCAGAAAGGATTCACAGTGGTATCTGAAATAGTGAAGGGCCTATGCTTGAAGCAGTGTTTTTTTTTTTATTTGACAGTGAGAAACACAGCGAGAGAGGGAACACAAGCAGAGGGAATGGGAGCGGGAGAAGCAGGCTCCCTGCTGAACAGAGAGCCCGATGTGGGGCTCGATCCCAGGATCCTGGGATCATGACCTGAGTCAAAGGCAGACGCTTAACGACTGAGCCACCCAGGCGCCCCTGAAGCAGTGTATTTTCAAGGTCTGGGTTGTCTCTCCACTTCTAATCTCATGTACCTTCTATAAGAATTTGCTTTTATCTTTACTGTTTCTTCTTGCTATAACATTTCTGATGTAAATGTTATACTTAAAATTAAGCCACTATAATAGATTACTTATTAAAAGTATCTTCAGGGGTGCCTGGATGGCTCAGTGGGTTGAAGCCTCTGCCTTCGGTCCTGGGATCGAGCCCCACATTGGGCTCTTTGCTCCGCAGTGAGCCTGCTTCCCCCTCTCTCTGCCTGCCTCTCTGCCTACTTGTGATCTGTCAAGTAAATAAATAAAATCTTTTAAAAAAGTATCTTCAAAATGAAATACAGAGCAGAGCATCTATCAGCATGTCAATTGATAGAACACCTATGTGGTATATCTACCAGTAATATGTACATGACTCTAACTCAAGAAAATCATCAGGTGAATCCAGACAAAGGGCCATTCTGTAAATGAAATGGCCTGTATTCTTCAAGTTAGTGTTCTATACCTGGGTAGCTCATTTGGTTAAGTGTCTGCCTTGGCTCAGGTCATGATTTCAGGGTCACTTAAGGCTCCTTGCTGAGCAGGGAGCTTGCTTCTCCCTCTGCTTCTCCTGCTTGTGCTTGCTTTTTCTGACAAAAATTTTAAAGGAACCATTCTTACCTAAAAGGACACAAATGCTCCATGTGTTTTTTTTTTTTTTTTTCAAAGATTTGAGACCAGGGGGTGGGTGGGCAGAGGGAGAGATCTCAAGCAGACTCCCCACTTAGTGCAGAGTCTGCCATATTTGGGCCTCAATTCCACATCCCTGAGATCATACCTGAGCCTAAAATCAAGTCAGATGTTTAACTGAGCTACCCAGGCACCCTGAAATGCCACCTGTGATTTTTGGTTGCTGACTATTATGGGAAGAACCCAACAAGTAAATTACACTCATTGGCAGAAGTCGAGATGGTGGTTCTGGATATATGTTGACAGTGACTAAGATTTATTGACTTTGTTTAGGCAACTGTAAGCAGCATATTTATTCTAACTGGAAAGACTACTTAGGAAGAGAAACTAAAGTTCCTTTTGGACCCTTTCAAGCAGGTTACCACAAAAGGGAGACTGTATCTCACAAAAACAACTTTGTCTTTTAAGGTTGTTTCCACTATTTATCATTTTTACTGTTAGGTACCTGAATTGCTGCTGTTGTGTTCACTACACCTGGCGTAGCTTGAGACACTATCTCTGAGTGACCTTCCAAGCAGTTCTTTTACCTGATGCCAAAGATGAATCTTTAATAAAAAAAACTACTTCTAAAACAAACAACAAAGAAAAGCCCTACTACTTCTTACCTGGGATGCTTTAGAAGTCCTTGAGGGGCTTATTATCACAATGATTAGGGGACTCTAGTTATTCACTGGGCAAGTGCTGACCAGAGATGCTAAAGAAGTATCTTCCAATGCGCCACATCATCTTTCACAAAGAATTACTGCACATCCCACAAGGTTCCCAAGTGTTCACATAGCTGAAAACTTGAGCCTAGAATTTATTTTTCATATGAATCTCCACAAGTGTTTACATCGGTGTTAAGGAACACTTAATCCTCCAGGAATGTAGTAATTGTGTAAACAGTCTCCTTCACATTGGAGCACTACATTGACTTAATTATACATCAATTTCATTTCTAGATCTCACAGAATAAAAGGAGGTATCACATCTAATGGGGGCTAAGCCCATGTTCTTCACAGATTCCTTTGGGCATGGTGTATGAGAGTAATGCACGAAAGAAGGGGAAGTCTGTTGGAAAACTTTTGGGAAATAATTCTTCACACTTAAAATAATATAGGAAAGATAGTCACCCTTCTGCTTCTGAAGGTGTCAGCATTTAATTAGAACTGTATCCGAGAATATGGGTCTAGGCAACTGACTCGAGATTAAACAGGAGAAATGTAGAGTCAGTTCCTGATGGGACTGTCCTTGGTAATAATACTTATATCATACCAGCCATTCCAAATCCTGAATTTTGGCCAGTGTTAGAAACCTGAGTGACTTTAGGTCAAAGAATTGGGGGACAAGATTCATGTCCTATTCTTGAAGCTAAATCTGAGCCTCACTCAAAAACAAGAGATCAAGATGCTTTTCATATTTATTTAAAAAAGAAAAAAGCCCAGAATGGATCAAAAAAAAAAAATCAACAAGGACACATGTGCCAGACACAGAACGGAAGATAGCTAGAAAAATATGCCCTAGGGAAGTTAGGGAACCCTATTTTAAAGCTGTAACAGCTATTTTTCCACTGATCTAGCTATTCCTGCCCTACCTCCCAACATGACACAACTGGCTTGCCTCACAAGGCCTCAGTTAGTACGTACATAACAGGCTGGTATAGTAGTTCTCATTTAACTAGAAGGATCCCATCCCCATAGGATCTCATTCCAGGTCTATAGCTAACTACCTTCATTATTATGTTTAGAGATAGTTTAAACCTCTTGAAAACATGGATACTAAAGCACAAACGTTATTTTAATAATCATCAATAAATCATCTTCCCCCTGCCCTTTACATGCAGCTGAAAAATGACATGCAGCTGAAAAATGACAGAGTACTATGAATTTCGTATGGTTGAAATCCTCATTAAATGATCAATAGCTAATTCTCACTAAATTTACATATTAAGGAAATTATATATAGAATACTGCAAAAACACAGTAAAAGACTGAAGTTTGCCCATTTCTGCTCAGGAAGTCCCTTTACTCCCAAGCGTCATATTTTGACTCGAAAGTTTATTGTTATTACTGTTTTTCCTCCTTTTGATCTTCCTTTTGTTCCCCAGTGCCAGAACTTCCAGAGCCTTCTCTCTCAGATGCCATCTGTTAAAATATTTGACAGCAACTTACTCAGTGTTAAGGCCGACAGTTTGCACTTTGACATACTCAGCCTATTCCACTCTTCCACCCTCCTTGTACATTAGTGGTGGTTTCTGTGCATCCCTCCCATTGACTGCTATCACCCTCCCTCCCAACGCAGAGAAGGCAGTAAGAGAATTTCTAACTCCACTATCCCCAGTTTTATATAAATGGTCATGTAGACTGTCATCAGTGACAATAGTAATCAACAGCAGTTCTATTAAGATCAAAGTAGGGATGTGCGTGCCCTTCAGCCCTTGTACCTTTTTGTATGCCATTTCGAAGAGCTTCAGTGATGCTTGCTGAAGGGAAGATGCTGCCTGCCTTATGTTTTCTCCTGTTTCGCTGTCTTTTCGAGCCAGAAGTTCCCTCATTTTGGAAATCTCTTCTTTTAGCTTGTTGCACTTAAAAACAAAACCAAACTTTTTCTGGGTTTCTTATCCCATTTTATGTAGCAGTAACAGAAACATTAAGAAATTCCTATTACTGACAGAATTCATCTTTAGAATTTTATCTCCATTTTCTTATTTATAAAATGTTCCCAAATGAACGTTTGTGTGAAAAATGGAAATAAAAAGCCTTTGAGAAACAAAAAATACCACTGAATTCCTATCAAGACCCACACAGAAAAACTTTAGAGGTGGTGGGGTGGCTCATTGGTGGCAGTTGGTTAAACATCTGCCTTTGGCTCAGGTTATGGTCCCGGGTCCTCGGAACAAGCCACACATTGGGATCCTTGCTCAGCAGGGAGCCTGCTTCTCCCTTTCCTTCCGCTCTTACCCCCTGCTTGTGCTCTCTCTCAAAAACAAATAAATAAAAGTAAACTTCATTGACATTGGTGACGATGCCTAACTTCATTAACTATTTTAAAAGAGTACTCACTTCATCAGCAGGCAATTGGTCCTTGAATTCTTCCATTTTTGTTTCTGTGTCATGAATAATTCCTTCAGCCATATTAACAGCTTCAACTCGTTCCTAAGAAAAATCAGAAATTCAGTATGAAGACTTCCCACTGAAACAGTTGGTTGAATGTCCCCATCAAGCTAGACTACATGTTTAAGTGATGCATACAGTTACAGAGTAAAAAAATTATTGTGGTCTGAAATTATTGTGGTCTGAAAGAGTCTAGGATGTCTTTAAGTGATTACAACTGGACTGAAGAATTCTGATATGGAAGACTGAGCATAAAAAAGGCATTCTACACAAAAGCAATGAGCAAAAAGAGAGGAAAAATAGGTTAATATATCCAAATTCCCACTTTCACTTCCCAACTCCAAGAGGCAGAAAGTAGTTACCTTCTTCCGCCTGTCTTCCTCAGCATACTTCTCTGCATTTTTAACCATATTTTCAATATCATCTTTGCTTAACCCACCAGAAGACTGGATCACAACTATAGTGAGGAAAAAAAAAAAAAAAAAAAAAAAAGGCATCTTGTTATTATCTAGGTAAAACTATCTGCTTATTAGAAAAAGAATACACCTGTTCAGCGTAACCAATTTTGATATGTAATATACACAAGAATATTCTTGTCATTATAATAAAAAGGAAACAAAAAATAAATAAAAAATAAAATAAAAAGGAAACCAAATGTCTGAAATACACAGACCAAATGACCTGCCTACCTACCAAAACTTCACTAATCCTGAAGCCCAGTGCTTGCCCATTTAGGGTAATAAACACCATTCCTGTTTAATGTGAATCTGCCAACCAAGGACAAAAGGGGAAAAGAGGATTCATCCCACTAAGGATAAGAATAAAGCTAAGCACAACCTAGAAGGTCTACTTTTCAAACAAAGGAACTTCAAGGTCCCCTCACCTCACTCCTACAGTCTGATACATAAGAGTACTTACTCTGCTGCTCACGTCCTGTTCCCTTATCTTTCGCTGAAACATGTACAATCCCATTGGCATCAATGTCAAATGTAACTTCAATCTGAGGAACTCCACGAGGGGCTGGGGGAATTCCAATCTACAATAAATATACAGAGTTAAGGTCCTCTCATAAGAGGTCCAGTGTTCTATTTCCAAACCTATATAGTCTTCTGGGTAAAAAAAGTAAACTTGTTCCTAGGAAGAACACACACAATTAAAATGTATAAAAACACAAATTTATAATAAAGGTAATAATTTCACTGCTACCTGAAATAAACAGGGCTCATGCTAGTAAAGGTTCACGACAGGAAGCAGCCATCATGGCTTTATATGCCTGAGGACCAGTGAATGAGGAAAAAGCTCCATCACTGTTCGTCTCAGCAAGAACCAGTAACAATGCAGAATAGGAGCCAATATCAAAGGTCTTAAATTAATAATTGAAAATTCTTCCTAACATTGTTTTATTTTCCTGGCCCTTGTATTTATCAATTTCTTAATGAAGTTTTTAAGATATCAGGTACAAGGAAGGCTTTCAGGTAAAAATCGAAGCCATGCATATTCAACTGCAGAATTTGTACACTGGACCAAGGTAACACAGACTAGGTCCCCATGTTTTAGCAGTGTTTGGTAATATCATTAAGGATTAAAATGTAGTCTAACTATAGAAAAGGAATGGCAAGTACAGTATCCAGGATTCCCGATACCTACCAAAGTAAACTGTCCAAGAAGTTTGTTGTCTCCAGCCATTTCTCTCTCACCCTGACACACTTTAATCTCCACTTGAGTCTGACCATCAGCAGCTGTAGAAAACACCTAGTGAGAAAGAAACTCTCTGGGTTGGCAGTCTGATTGGGCTGCTTCCCTTTATATATATATAAAGTGCAAGCCAAAGAAAGAAATTGACATCTCAACACTTCAGAATCCCCATGCACACGATGTTCAGAAAAAAAGGCTTATTTATGTCTTCGCAGGGAACTGGAGTAGGATTAGCACAAAGAGTGTGCAATAGTGTTTCGTCTAAACAAATACACTACACAAAGATGCAGCATTAGCAAATAAGGCCTCAAAAGGAGCTAAAAAAGAGGTGTTGAAACATGCTCATCTGAAGAAATAGGTCACCCACATGACATTTATTTTATACTCAGTCACGGGAAGTCACCAGTTCTCTTTAGTGATGTGTTTGTGGTACATCACTAAACAAAGAGCAATATCCATTTATTAACTGCTTTTCAGAAAAACATCAAAACTGGGGAAGGCGGGAACTAATTCTTAATCTAAGACTGAGCGAGTCACTGTCCAAGTGCCCTGCTTGACCCCATCATTCACCCACAAGTACACTCTCTTGGCCACGTCCTTTTTACTGCCTTTCAGAGCAGAAGAATACAGGGAATTTGGTCCCAAATAATGAAGCTCCTTTTGCAAAGGTATTTTAATCCTGTGAAGGAGAAGATTGATATCCTCCCTCCTATCATCACTGCTGGCTGTCAGGTAGAACTTTTTCAGGAAAAACAACAAAAGAGAACAGAACACAGGATTCTTAGCACCCACATTCAACTAGTATGGACTCCCAAGATAAAAAGTGAAGTTTTCTAGGAAAAGCTCACAAAAGGGTGCAGTCACGTCAATCCCTGATCCTCCTATCTCTGGAACAATGGAGGAGTAAGATGATTCTTACCTGGCTTTTCTTGGTTGGAATAGTGGTGTTTCTGTTGATAAGTTTGGTAAAAACACCTCCCAGAGTCTCAATACCCAGAGACAGGGGAGTGACATCCAGGAGCAGCACATCTGTGACATCACCAGCTAACACACCTCCCTGAATGGCAGCTCCGATGGCCACAGCCTCATCAGGGTTTACAGCTTTGCTTGGGGCTCGGCCAAAGAGATCCTGTACAGTCTGCTGAACCTGAGCCATCAAAATAAAAAAGAACCTGTCACTTAAGTACTAAGGGCAACTACCCAAGAAAGGAAGAGTGTGTCCCCAAATCACAGCAAATCTCAGGACAAGCTGCGTCAGATCCAAGAATATTCACTTAAGTTACTACTATTTCACATGAGTTTTTTTAATGACGTACATATATCAAGTAGGTAATAGTCAAATATTTTACTTTTTTTTTTTTTTGAAAGATTTTATTTATTTGACAGAGGATAGAGAAATCACCAGTAGGCAGAGAGGAGGCAGGCAGAGGGAGAGGGGGAAGCAGGCCCCCTGCTGAGCAGAGAGCCCGATGTGGGGCTCCATCCCAGGACCCTGAGATCATGACCTGAGACAAAGGCAGAGGGTTAACCCACTGAGCCACCCAGGCGCCCCTCATATACTTGACTATCATTCCTAAGCCTTTTTAAGATAGGAGAAGAATCTGTTTTGTTACTGGGTTTCCCATACAACACACTGAATTAGAAAGAGGGTAAAAGGATGCCTAGAGGGCAAAGTCGGTTGAACATCGAAGTCTTGATTTCCTCACTGTCTTGGTTTTGGTTCATGTCATGTCCTTAGGATTCTGGGATTACCTGCACTGGGCTCTGCACTTGGTGCAGAGTCTGCTTGTCCTTCTCCCTCTATTCCTCCCCCAGCTCACGTGCTCACTCTCTCTCAAAAAATAAAATCCTAAGGAAAAAAAAAAAAAAGAAAAGCAATAGAGGGTGCATGGGGTGACTGGATGGTTCAGTTGGTTAAGCGTCCAACTCTTGATCTCAGGATGATTTTAAGCCCAGTGTTAGGCTCTATGCTGAGCATGGAGTCTACTTAAAAAACACCAACCATCGGTAAAAAGAAGAAACAGAGAGTGTTAGACACCGGGATTTAGGTATAGTCTAACTCCTACAGATCAACTTAAAAGCAGCAGTGGTTAATTGAGTAATTCAACACTGGTGCTAATGTGAGGCATGTTCTTCCTGCTTCTTTTATTAATGCTAGGAAAAAGTGCTGGGATAATACCAGGAAAAATACCATCTGGGATAATTTGTTAACTTAAAGATTCTTCCTGATCCAAAGCCTTTTCTTCCCATTTATTCTGTGTAGATTCTCCTAACCCCAGGAACAACAAAGGAAAATTTCTATCAAGGCCCATGAAAATTCTATTCAAGCTATACAGCAAGAATTGCATCTTCAAAAAAAAAAAGAATTGCATCTTCAACAGGTTCTGTGCTCAGTCATTAGTTTTCCACACACCTGTCTTATCAGAATGATGTGTTGGTAAAATGCATCACTGCACAAATCTTTGTTGAAGAGAGGCAGCCAGAAACCCCAAACACCATGATGCAAAGACATTCCTGTCCAAAACTGCCCTAGAGCTAGACAGTACCAAGGTTTTAAACTATCTCTGATGTCAAACTTTGTTTCATTCCTAAAAATAGTCCCCAAAATGAAGTTCAGGATCTTCCATGCTACCACCCCAAAGATATTCCGCCCATCCCAATCCTTTTCTTGATACCTTTAATTAAAAAGGAGGCTGGGGCGCCTGGGTGTTAAGCTTCTGCTTTCTGTTCAGGTCATGATCCCAGGGTCCTGGGATTGAACCCCACCTACAGCTCCGTCCGCAGTAAGCAGCCCGCTTCTGTCCCACTCCCCCTGCTTGCGTTCCTTCTCTGTCAAATAATTTTAAAAAAGGATTCTAAAAAGAACTCCAATAAGGGAACAAACTGATTGCCCTTTCAGGTCACTGTGGCAGGAATGCCACATATTCATGTCTCTACACAAACCATTTGTCCAGAGAAGACATTATGTGCTTGCCCTGTCCATGATTCCATGGGTCCATACCTTGGGCATTCTAGTCATGCCACCAACGAGAATGACTTCTCCGATGTCACTCTTGCTGACCTCGGCATCTTGCATCGCTTTTTGGCATGGGGCAATGGTTCTCCTGATTAGATCAGTGACAATCCCTTCAAACTGAGCGCGGGTCAGCTTCATATTCAAATGCTTGGGTCCAGAAGCATCCATTGTAAGATATGGCAAATTAATGTCGGTCTGCAAAGGAAGCAGGAAGAGCAATAGTGGTGACGTTTCTTTATGATTTCACTTAAGACCATACTCCCACACTAGGAAGACTTCCAAAGCTACAGGGAGAGACCCACTTTAAATGAACTGCCACCAAAGACAACGACTCTTTAAGATTCAAGCTCTTCTCTTCCCTGAGGCAAAAAATTTACAATCTATTACCAGCAAAGAATGTAGGGATGCCTGGGTGGCTAAGTCAGTGAAGCATCTCCTTCAGCTCAGGTCAGGATCCCAGGGTTCTGGGATGGAGTCCCGTACTGGGCTCCTTGCTCAGCAGGGAGCATGCTTCTTCCTCTGCCTGCTGCTCCCCCTGCTTATACTCTTGCTCTCTCTGTGTGGCAAATAAAATCTTAAAACAAAATGAAACAAAAGACAATGAAGAATGTAAGAGCAGGGAAAATCCCCATCTAGGGGATGAAGAACTGTCTTCCCACTAAACATACATAAGGAGTCACACTACTGTTTTCGGTCCCCAAGTTTTCAAAAACTCTATGTATGCACACACAATAAAGTCAAAGGCATGCTTTGAACCAAATAACGTGCCCCAAGCCAGGGGTTTCTAAGTTTTAGGAAGATGGTAAGAAAGCTACAACAAAAATGCTAAAGGTAACTCCAAGGACTGATGTGACATCACCTTCATGATAAGCAGCAAACACTACTACAACCATTCCAGGTAATAGCCATTATTTAATAAACCCCAAATCCTAAGAAGGCCTGGATTCAGAATATTCAGACTAACAAAACTCCTCACTCATCATGCTGAAACCCATGTCCCAAGGTAGACCCTCAGGAACAAAATTACTTTCTACCCCCCTTCCAATTTCACATCAAAGCAAGGCCAACAGGAAAAAGACTGAGAAGGAACAAATCCTTAACCATCTCTCATCAGGTAAACTACCCTAGGCATTTAAATGCTTAATAGCCAGACTTAAAACACACATACCTTCTATAGAAGAGTGATACTGAGTATTGCTAAAGAATACCATGGACAATTTCCTTCCTTCTTTGCAAAATGTTAATAAACCAAATCAGAAAATAGAAATTAATGATCTAAACAAATGCAATAGAACTTTCTGTGGCAATATTCTGTATTTGTGTTGTTCAATTCAGTAACCACTAGCCACACATGGCTCAGCACTTGAAATACAGGCAGTACAACTGACAAATGGAATTCAAAATTTAATTTTAAGAATCCTCACATGGAGACATTAATAATGTAGTTCTCTCTATGCTACATGTTGACAGTTTGAACTCCAGGACTCTCAACCCTCTAAAATCAGTCTGTGACCAAGTTTTATCCCTTCTCTCTCAAATTCAACAGTTTCTCACACTCTAGTCCAAGTCCACATCAGCTTCCCAAGGTTCTCCCACTCCCACTCAAGCTCCCTCTGCCATAGGAGCCCTCCTAACCCAGAACAAATCCCCATTCCACTGCTGCCACAGCACTTGTCATAAGCCCTATTTGACCACATTACTGCCCCTAAATTTTCACCAGGGTGCCTGGCTGGCTCAGGGGGGAGTGCATGTGACACTTGATCTCGGGGTCATGAGTTTAAGCCTCATGTTGGGTGTAGAGATTACTCAAAGTCTTTGTTTATACTCACTCTTGTCAGGATAGACCCTAATTCCCAAACCTACAAAGCCTCTATTCTCATATTCCACTTGCTCTGCATTTCAGCTCTCAAACATAGCAGCCCTTTCTCAGGTCTTTACCCCAGGGCTTCGGATTTACTTGACCCTTTATCTTTCTCTGATCAACATCTTTCAGAAACTCCCCTTGTTAGGTCAAACATCTTTATCAGGTTTCTCTTACCTGAGAATAAATCTTTTTTTTTTTTTTTTTTACATTAATAACTTTTCTATTTAAAGATTTTGAGAGAAAGAAAACGCGCACGCATGTGCATGCACAAGGGGAGAAGAAGCAGACTCCCCACTGAGCAGGGAGCCCAATGTGGGCTTTGATCCAAGGAGCCTGGTATCATGACCTGAGCCAAAGGCAGTTGCTTAACTGACTGAGCCACCCGGTGGGCCCCAGTAACTTAATTCAGAGTACTACTTAAAACATATCCTAACCATGTATCAATTTAGAATTCCTCACAACTCTAAGGGAGAAAGCACTATTGTCCTCATTTCAGAGACAGAACAGAAATGTTAAATTTATTAAGGATACACATTTATTAAGTGATAAAAAAGGACTTGAATCCCAGCATTCTATCTATAGGCCCACTCTTAACCAATCACATTATTTCTGGTCAGACAGTTATTAATAAGATGTCCTAATTAATATCTCTTTGGGGTGCCTGGGTGGCTCAGTTGGTTGAACATCCAATTCTTGATTTTGGCTCGTGATCTCAGTCGTGAAATGGAGTCCTGTACTGGGGTTCACACTGAGCGGGGAATCTGCTTAGGTGGAATTCTCTGTCTCCCCCTGACCCCACCAGTGCTCTCTAAAATAAATAAATAATTTTAAAACAAAACAAAACAAAACAAAAAAACCTCTAAACCACACTGTAAACCCTGTGAAGGTAATGCTTCTAGGAATTTATTCTACAGATTTCTAATTATACATGCACAAACAATGTGCAAGATGTTCAAAACACTTTGCTTTACCAACAAAATGCTAGAAAAAACAATCCAAATGCTTACCAGTAATAATCACACTAAAACAACCAACATCTCCCTCCAGTGTTACATATTCCAACTCTAATCCTAACCATCACGCCGAAAAGTTCTGCCACTCCGTATGACAGCAGAGACAAAGCAACATCATCATCATGGATGACGCTGTAACTTTGTGACTCCTCATAGCTACTTTAAGAAAAAAAAAAAAAAAAAAAATTCCAGGTTTTCCCACACTGGATAACCCAATGTGTATGATTAAATTAACAACTAAAGTAGTCATTGGCTAAGGCTTTCCCGCTGCCACGTGAGATCCCAGAAACAGATTTCCTGCCTTCCATCTTGTCGCCTCTCTGCCCAGACCTAACATGCTTTATATAGTTCTGTTAGTGGTTAAGGCAAACTGAAGCCTCACCTCTAAAGAAGGACTGGAACAACACACACTGACCCCTTCTGCAGGTGCGGAGCAACTCTGATGCTAACAAAAATGTACCCAAGTGTCTGTACCCCAGCCTTCAGCCCGGTTTCAGAGCTCACTTTCTGCATTGCTGATCCAAATAATTAAACGAGACAATTAAGAGACTCACCTGAAGGGCTGTCTGAAATAAAGACAGTAGCAGTTCTTGGAGGCTCCTATTATTTCTAGGCTAGTGATTCTAATTTTGTATGCTACTAGTCTGGATCTTAAAATCAGTACCTTTAATTTAAGGCAAATAAAATGCATTCAATGTCATTCAGATCTTCATTATTTTTTGTCTCTGGTATATAAAACCTCTTATTTGGGTGGTTAACACCACCTGGCTGGCTCATCCTTAAAGAAGTACTGCTCCTTTGTTCACGGAGGGCTCTTATACTAACCAGCAAAGTATAAGATTAGATGGACATCACACAATTATAACATGCTATTCAAATAAACTAAGGCTGAAAACATCAAGAGTGTCGGGATTTTTCCATATCCCACCTGCACAGATGAGGAGAGTTCACACTTAGCCTTCTCAGCAGCTTCCCGAACTCTCTGAAGTGCCATGTTGTCTTTGGTTAAATCAACACCTGTCTACAAAATGAAAACACACGATATTAGCATTAGCGAGTTGATGAATACTATTTTAAGATACAGTGATAATGATAACAGCATAAATAGATCCATACCTTTATAAACACACATGAATCACTTACTGCCCTTAAAAATCCGTAAGGAAAAGAAACCTTATTCTGTAAAGGCTATCTGTGCCTGGAGACAGAGGGCTGAGCCAAATCAGTCCTTTCTATCAGTGGGTTCTGGCTCAAAACAGGAGTTCCCAGAATTCCTTTGCCAATATTATACAGGGTACCATATCCTTTTTAATCTTTTTTTTAATCTTTATCCTTTTTATCTGTTTATTCCCAAGCTGAAGCTACAATAATCAGAATATTTCAGTCCACCCATGAAATGCAATGCAATTTAAATTGAACTGAAATGCAATTGTTTTAGTGTTCTAGTCAATGTTCTATTAAGGTCAAAAAATCATAAAGCAAATAGCTATCTGGGTAAAAAAATTCTCAACATCCCAATGTCTACATATTAACTATACTGAGAACCAACCTCTCTTTTGAACTCCTTCACAATGTGTCGTAGCAAGGCCTGGTCAAAGTCCTCACCACCTAAGAAGGTATCTCCGTTGGTGGACTTCACCTCAAATACACCTTTCTGAATTTCCAGGATAGAAATATCAAAAGTTCCACCACCTAAATCATATACAGCAATGCTAGAAAGAAAAAAAGAAGAACTTAAGGAATAACACCTCCCACAAAAGTATAAATTTTAATTACCAAACCAGCATAAACTTGATGATGTCCCCTTAAGTATAAAAATGAACGTGGATTAACTGCCTAAATGACAGGTGTGTTACTACATGGTTCTTACAGCTATTTGTAAATACAGAGTTGAAATAAGTTTTTAAAAGCAAAATTGACAGGATTCAATCACCCGTTTGTTTTTTTTAAAGCAGTCTCTGCGACCAACCTGGGCTTGAACTCACAATCCTGAGATCATGAGTCACATGGACTACCGACTGGGCCAGCCAGATGTCCCCCAAACACTCTTTTGAATAAATACTTGACAATATGTATACCAAGTTAAAAAAAAAAAAAAAAAAAAATGGCCACAGCCCAGTACTTTCATGGTTCCACAAACCGAGTTTCACAAATCTAGGTGGACTTTACTACACAAACTTACATTTTGTCTTCTGATTTGTCTAGACCATAGGCCAGAGCAGCAGCTGTGGGTTCATTAATTACCCGAAGCACATTTAGTCCAGATATCTGGCCAGCATCCTTAGTGGCCTAAAGGAAAAAAAGAAAGCATTTTATACCCTGTGTCCCAAGTACCATTTATTTCCTGAATAAGAAAACCAACTGAACTCACCTGTCTCTGAGAATCATTGAAATAAGCTGGAACAGTGATTACAGCATTTTTTGCTGTATGCCCCAAGTAATTTTCTGGGAAAGAAATAAAGAATGAAAAACAATCATGAGACTGTAAGATGAAACAGTTAACAGAATTACTCATGTAGGCTAACAACCTGTGTTATCCTCTTGGAGCCACAGACAACACTCGTTAAGTTTCTTCAGTTGACCTAACACAGAGATCCCGTAGAAAACACTCCAATGAAAGACAGTGGTTGAAAACCCAACATCTAACCTTTAACACTATAGTCAAGATTCACCAGCTGTAACGACCTATTCTTTGACTTAAAATAGCCACTAGTTTCTCCAAATGGGAAGTTTTAAGTTTTACTCAACAGAACCCAAGGATTAATCAGAACACCACCATTCTATATTGAAAAAGATAAACCACCACTAGGAAAACCTTGAAGGTAAATTCATCATGTAGAGAATGTGTGAGGAGTAACAGTTTTGCAATTTCAGGTTTTTGTGTAACCACCACCACCACCACCACTATAGACTCATCCAAGGGACACTGGGATATATAAGTGAGGAACCATCAAGTTCTTCAAATTTTCTCAGAAAGGAACTAAATCTTCTCACCTGCAGTCTCTTTCATCTTCATCAACACGAATGCTCCAATCTGACTTGGAGAATAGAGTTTTCCATGAGCTTCAACCCAGGCATCTCCATTGGAGGCACGGACAATTTTAAAGGGCACATTTTTACTGAAAGACACAAAAATCATACTTGAAAAAAAATGTGCCTGTGCAACCTACCATGGAAAGGCTACCATATACCATGTATGTCCATCCTCCATCCCAAGAGATCCATGGCTAACAAACAAAAACTTCAGGAATCCATTTAATGAAAACCTTTAGAAAGCAACCATTAACATGTAAAAACATCCTGGTTAAACCTGAACATTCTTGGGGTAGGGTTTTGGAAAAAAAAAACAAAAAACAAAACAACCAAAAAAACCCAAAAAAACCCCTGAACATTATCTCCAGCCAAACAAAAGATCTGTGCCCCTGCTTTGGCAATGGCTAGAGTTACCAACAACCCAGCAAGTCTATTACTAGGTTTCTACTCGAAGAGAAATAAAAATAGATCTTTGCAAAAGCCTATACGCAAATGTTTATGGCAGTATTCCTTCAAGTTTATTATGGCAGTACTCTTAATAGCCCCAGATGTCCATTAACTGACAAACAGATAAACAAAATATAGTATACGCTTGACCCTAAACATGGGTTCTAAATGCACTGGTCCACTTATATGTGGATATTTTTGGGTAAATACAATGCTACAAAACATTTCCTCTTCCTTATGACTTTTTAACTTTCCTTTTACTCTTTATCATACTTTATAACATACAAAATGTGTGTTAATTGACTGTGTATGTTATCAGTAAGGTTTCTGGTCATTAGGCTATTTATTAGTAGCTAACTTTCTGGGTAGTCAAAATTTATACATAGATGTTCAACTGCATGAAGGCTCAGCACCACAATCCCATGTTGTTTAAGGATTAATAATATATCCAAACAATGGAATATTATCTGGCCCTAAAAAGGAACAAGTACTGATACATGTTATAACCATGGACAAATCTTGGAAATCCTAGCTGATCAGCACATGAAGCCTATGCCACTATCTACCTTGAAAGTTTAACACCAATTTATGTTGTTCATAAATGACTAGCTAAATCTTCCCATCACGTCAGTACATAGCAAAGACCTATTATGTGAAGGCAAAAGAATTTTTTTTGAAGGAAATACCCTTTGGGTAGGGGCAGGACATACCTCCATGGACAACGTATAAAAATACTAAGGTTAGGATGCTCTGAGAATCTTGCTGAAAAGATTGTTTTGTGTGGCCTTTGGGAGTAACTATGCTTTTCCTGTTACTCACATATCTTTCTGTACTTCTGGGTCATCATATCGCCGGCCAATGAGGCGCTTGGTGGCATAGAATGTGTTGTTTGGGTTGGTCACAGCCTGTCGCTTGGCTGGCATTCCAACAAGTCGCTCACCATCTGCTGTAAAGGCCACAACTGAAGGGGTGGTTCTGGCACCTTCAGCATTCTCTAGCACCTAAAACTCCCAAAGACAGACAGAGAATGAGGTTCCAGTCACCACCATCACCACCACCAGCCTTTATCAATCATTTTAAGGCACAAAACGGCTGCTGTATCACAAGACAAATGCTCAAGAACAGTACTAATGGGCATGCTTTTCTGCTTGAATGCTGACATAATTAACTATTTCAGGTACACGTTCAAAGTATTTTTATTTACTTTTCTAAAAAATTTATTACACACACACACACACACACACTCAGCTGAGTGCAGAACCGATATGGGGCTCGATCGCACAACCCTGACACCATGACCTGAGCCGAAATCAAGGAAATCAAGAGCTGGGACACTTAACCAAATGAGTCACCCAGGTGCCCCTAAAGTATCTTTAGTCCTTTACTTTGAAACAAGTTCTAACTAAAAACAAAACAAAACAAAGACCAGAAAAATAAATATAAATTTGATCTTTCACACTAAGATACTAGAACAAGATACTCAATCCACTGGTATGGGGAATTAAATCTTCTTCTAGGGGCGCCTGGTTGGCTCAGTCAGTTAAGTCTCTGCCTTTGGCTCAGGTCATGACCCCAGGGTCCTGGGACTGACCCCCATGTCTGGCTCCCTCCTCAGTGTAAAGTTGGCTTCTGCACTCCCTCTGCATATGCTCGGTCAAAGAAATAAAAAAAAATTTTTTTTAAAGATTTTATTTATTTGTCAGAGAGAGAGAGCACAAGCAGGCAAAGTGGCAGGCAGAGGCAGAGGCAGAGGCAGAAGCAGGCTCCCTGCAGAGCAAGTAGCCCGATGTAGGACTCGATCCCAGGACCCTGGGATCATGACCTGAGCCGAAGTCAGCTGCTTAACCAACTGAGCCACCCAGGCATCCCAAATAAATAAAATCTTAAAAAAAAAAAAAAGAATAAAGCCAAAATAACAATTCAGGAATCCCAGGTGCTCTGCATCTTGAGAAGAACCCAGTGGGAATAAAGGTTTTATGAACAAACCAACGAGGTCTTTCAGGAAAAACAGCCTGTATCATAGCAAGAGTTCCTAAGATGCAGCCAACAAGTTATATGGAACTTTGTTTGCTTCTAAACTCTTCCTGTACCTCCATGGTTCAACAGACTTACAGAAATATATGACTCGGATGATAGAAATAATCCACAGAGCAAGTCATCCCAATTGGTCCTAATGGTAACTTAATAGTCCTACCTCTTTGGCAGAACACACTTAAATCCTTTAAGTCAAATCCTTTCATTTTACAGCACCTTGCAATTAAAAAAAAAAAAAGATTCACCTCAAAAGAATCTTAAGAAATTAAAAACAGCTTTAAAAATGCCCCTTTATCAGGATGCCTAGATGGCTCAGTTGGTTAAGTGTCTGCTTTGGGCTCAGGTCATGATCCCAAGGTCCTGGGATCGAATCCCGTATCGGGCTCCTTGCTCAGTGGGGAGCTTGCTTCTCCCTTTGCTGTTGCCCCTGCTTGTGCTCTCTCCCCCTCTAATAAATAAAATCTTTAAAAAAAAAAAAAAAAAAAAAAAGTCCCTTATCTAAGACAAAGGACACAGAATTCCAGATTGATACCTACTACTACCATATGATCCAGAGCTTCCAAACATGCTCACCTTTGCTTGTTTACCTTCCATAACTGCCACACAGGAGTTGGTAGTACCCAAATCAATACCAACAACTGCTCCCTTGATTGCTTCTGATCTGAAAGACATTTAAAATAATGCTATGGTTAATGTTATCGTAATAGTGGTCTCCAGAACGGTTGCAGGGATACACAAGAATACCTGTGCGTAAGTAGTCGTGCATTACATAATCTATAGGTTAAAAGTCAGTTTTTTCTTCATGGAAGAGTTAATCACAAGTTTATAGAGACCACTACTCTAGGATTTAATATTTATTACCTCTCAAAAGGAAATGAAATTACACTTACGCATAGTCCCGCCTTGAAACAATTCTAAAAGCCTCATGACTAAGGCCATTCCAGCCATCCTTTAAAAAAAAGATAAAGACGCATCAACAAACATGAAAACTTGAGCTTGTTCCCATTATTCTTCTGAAAAACACAAAGTCTGAACTTTCATTCTGGTAACCAAAACCTGAAAAGATGAAATCTTCTATATAAAAGGTACTATGGTACTTATTTATAGAAGAAAAATTTAACTGAGTACGAATTTTCCAAATAAGATTAAAAAAACAAAAAACAAAAACCCAAAATTGTCTTCAATTACATTATAACAGGGTTTCTCAACCTTAGCACTACTGAATTTAGAACCTTTGCACTAATGACTTTTGAACCAAATCTTTCTTGTGGGCGCTGTTCTGTTCTGCATTGTATGATGTTTAACAGCATCCTTGGCCTCTACTGCTAGAAGCCAGTAGGCCCCCAAATTTTAACAAATTATCTCCAGACACTACCAGACACCCCCTCAGGAGGCAAAATTGTCCCCAGTTGAGAATCATTACCTTGTAAAATATTACTGGAGCACTTCTCAATTTCATACTCAGCAGCAACGTACAGGTATCTAAACCCTACTAGGTGTGCTCGCAGCTGCAAATCTAAATCTAAATCGTTCAGAGACATTTCCCAACCTAGCCAAGCTAACACCTTAAGGGGACCAAGACTGGCAGTCCTGGGGAACCGTTTAGAAACAAACTTCGGGAATGGGCTCAAACCAGGATTAAACCTAATCTCAGGATACTCCCATGCCTTCTTTTTAACCCCAGGGTGAGTGCAGAGAGAGACCAGGTCCTGTTTTCCAAAGATATGTTCGGTCTTACACGTTAATTAGCAACTACTCCATGGCCATTTCCAGATCTTATTTTTTTCCGAAAAAACAAGAAAGGTCAATCTTACGCCAAAAATTTTTGGGAGAACTACAGACAAATGTTCCTAAGAAAGAAAATCTGTGCTTGGCTTTCACTTTATTAAGATACTTTTTTCTTTTCACCCTAACAATGGGGTCTTCGCACATCTATTTTAGAGGAGACGAACAGTCACCCTTCTACTTGTAGGTTTAAAGGAAACCTACAACAGCGGTTCCCTCCCAACTAAAACCGCGACCCTCGCCCTCAAGGCCAAAACCGTGTTTATCAGCCACTGAACGGATCGTCAGGAACACTATCCGCTACTTCCTAGAATAAAACTACACGCTTTTAAAAGGCGTGACTCAGCAGAATCCGAGACATAGAAACAAAACCCCGAGTTAGGCCTTGCAATGGCAGCACTGATTAATGAAGGCTACCTTCTTCCCATCATCCTGATCTGTGCGAGGGAATCCTGTTTGAAGGGCGAGGCCTGCCGCATGAGGTCAAGGCCATGAGCCCCTCGGAGAAGGCCCAGCCATTCCTTACCTTGTGGTGGGCGGCTGTGGGGCCCCGGGAGGCTGCGGCGCCGACAAGACGAGCTGCCGCGGCTCGGCTAGCACTTATCATGGCGACTAAACGATGGAAGTACAAAGCTGCAAACGCGCTGGGACGGCCAAGAGCTGCGCTGCGCTCCGGTGGTAGCGCTTCTGGAAACCTCCAACCACGTGGGGTGGGGGGCGGGGGTTAGTTGCTGCGGCCTAGAGGACCGCTCTTCCGCTGAGGCGCCACCCGCGCTGCCTGACCAGAGAGTTTGTGATAGCCACTCCCGGAGTTAGGACATATGGCTAATAGGCATCGCAGCATGATGGCTGGAAAAAGCGTGTCCTTTAGTTTTGGCTGCAACAGGTCTGGGCTCAGGGAGCGGCGAGGGGGCTAGGAGAGGTATAAAGGCATCACTATGGACAGCCCCGGTCCTCGGCGGCAGGAAAGACAAGGTCACACGGATAAATTACGAACCGATTACAGTGTCCTTGCGTCAGTTGCGTGAGAGGCGGGGCCTGCTGCGCCTGCGCAGCTGGCATCCCGTTGCGCGCTTAAGGCGCATGTGCGCAGGGTGCGGCGGAAACCGTGGGTGGAGTCTAACTACAGCACTCATTGGATGCTCCAGCGCACGTGAGTTTGGCCCGCGTGTAGCCCGGGGCGAGACCCGGCGCTTGCACGGTCTTTGAGCATTGACGTTTTC
This sequence comes from Procyon lotor, assembly GCA_028646535.1. Classification (NCBI taxonomy): domain Eukaryota; kingdom Metazoa; phylum Chordata; class Mammalia; order Carnivora; family Procyonidae; genus Procyon; species Procyon lotor. The sequence continues at coordinate 104,977,542 of CM053607.1, read as the reverse complement.
CTCGTTCCAGTTTCTGGAGAAGGGAGCCATTTTACTCTGGGCCTTTGTTTGCTTAAAATTCCTGGCTCAGAATGTTTGTTGCTGTGCTCTGTTCTGTATGTCTGTTGTTCGTCATTTGGTTGCCTGTTGCGGTAATTAGAACTGCACCTGTATGTGCAGACCTCGGACAAATTCATGCTGTTTACCACAGGGATTTCTGGGTTCTAACTACTAAAGCAGCCTTTCATACAGTTTGTTGGGTTGGGTTAGGCTAATTGTCGTGCAGACTCCCAAAGAGGAAAAATGCTTGGGTTAAGGCTCCTAGCCACCGCCCGCCGCCGCTGTGCTGGGCCTCCCTGAAGCTTCTCCCGCCCATCTCGAACCTTGTGCGGGTTTCCAGGGGCTGAAGCTGTGTGACCACTTTTGGTTTTTCAAAGACCTAGAATTCGCTGATGAAACAAACATGTATTGGAGTGCCAGCATGTGTGAGACACGATCTTAAGTGATAGGACTACAGTGAAAGCAAACCGTGAATTATTTTGCTTGATTCTGAAGGTGAAGCAACTTGTCCTTAAAGTGCTATTTTGAAAGGGAGTAAGCGATCACGACTGTGTGAGGAGTTCTGAAGGAAATGTGGGGGGATGTTTGGGATGGAAAGAAGGTAACCAAAGAGTTTACATTGTGAGGGGGTTGGAAGTGGGAGTAAGAAAATAGATGTCAAACATAACATTGGTTGTAGGTGAAATTCTAAAAAAAAAAAAAAATTAACCCCACACTCTTACCTAAGTCTTATCTCTTATGTTATTATTCTAACTAGTCTGCTTAATACTTTTTCATTTCTCTTGTTTTTTACTTCCCTCAGACGTAGACTCTTGTGAGGCCATCGAAGTTACCGGCTAATGACCGCTATTTGTAGAGATTTGTATTTTAAAGCAATATACTGGTGGAAAAGAACGTAGAGAGGAACGACAAATAGTGTTAAACATTGAAGCAAAATAGAAATGGATAATTTTACGTCCTTGTGTTGTATATGACAGGGAGGGAGGAGTTCGAGTAGAATAATTGGCGTACCTATATTCTCAGTTCCTTCTTTTCTCGACTGGTTCTCTTAAGAGTCTTTTTTTTTTCTTGTTGCATACACTTGAAATCGACCAAGTATTAATCAAAAGAATCCTGGAGTCAGGTGGTGTCAGCTACAAGGTGTCTGAGACCATGATTCTGTGGGTGATAGAGATTTTTAGTTGTTTTCCCCAAGAGCCTGGCAAATACTCGCCATGACCACAAGGGGGATGTGGTGAGCTCCGGATAATTCAAAGCTGGAGTCTGCGAATGGGGCTGGTATTTGCCAGTGTGAGGGACAGGTTTCTGGACTGCTTTGCAAATTAACATGGCCTAGAGCCTGAAGGCTTGAAGAAATGAGCTTGAGTCTAAAAAGAAATAGGGTGCAAATGAATAAGAATGTACAGTTAGATCCACAGCCAGGTGGTATAATTCTTCACCATACGGCACGGTACTGTATTTCATTTCTCTGTTGTCATCTCAGTGTCACACTGGAAAGTAAAAGGAGCCAGTACATAATTTGCATGTGGGTAAATGTTTACCAGACAGAATAGGCAGCTGTCCAATATCTGCATACTATATTTTAAATTATATTCTAATTGATGTGTTAGC
>CM053607.1:104948768-104975392 GCA_028646535.1 Procyon lotor | reverse complement strand
TTGCAATAAAATGGTTGACCATTCGGTTGTCAAAGTCTCCACCTAAGTGGGTGTCTCCAGCTGTAGACTTAACCTCAAAGATCCCATCTTCAGTAGTAAGGATGGATACATCAAAAGTGCCACCTCCTAAGTCAAAGATCAGCACATTCCTTTCAGCTCCAACCTTTTTGTCTAAGCCATAAGCAATAGCAGCAGCAGTTGGCTCAATCTGTAATATAACTCATAGAATCAAGTTCGTATTTTTAAAACGAAGTGTCTTTAAACTGGTGACTCAGGTGATGTTTTATTCACTTCTCCCAAAGATGAATATCCTGCTGTGACACGTTCCATCTTCACGAAATAAAAATGTGGCATACTTTTGTCACTTTTGTTCTCCTTGTCACTTTTGTCACTTTTACTCTCCTTGGAATTTTTTGTTCACTTTTGTTCTCCTTGGAATTTTTCAAGTACCTGTAGGTTTCAGGCTTCAGTTCCCACTTCTCCACGTTGGCATTAGCTACACTGTGTTGGAGTATATTACACAGTGTCACTGCACTCGAGTTTGATTCAACAGAGTTTGCCCCAGTGAAATGTAGGAAGTATTTTGTCAGGTAATGTCTCTGTCGCCACGGGTGGTGACAATTTGTAGATTTCATTTTATTTTGAATGCCTGGTTAACCCACCAACCTGCCTTCCTTCCAAAAAGAGAAAAGAGAAATAGAGGATGACCCTGAAAGAAAAGTAAGGCTGCAGTAAATAAAAATCAAATGTCACTTTGAGGGGCGCCTGGGTGGCTCAGTCATTAAGCGTCTGCCTTTGCCCCAGGACAGATCCCAGGGGCCTGGGATCGAGCCCCGCATCGGGCTCCCTGCTCGGCAGGAAGCCTGCTTCTCCCGCTACCACTCCCTCTGCCTGTGTTCCCTCTCTCACTGTGTTTCTCTCTGTCAAATAAATAAAATCTTTAAAAAAAAAAAATGTCACTTTGATTAGATAGGACATTTACATTCCATTGATACCAAAGTGTCATTGCACAGGGTAAAAATCAGTCAGCCTCACTCTGGATTTTCATTCCGATTTAAAAAACAGTTGGCTTTTGGATAGATGAAGGACCAACCAATGTTTGAAGTCCCTATCTGGGGGCAGGGGACAGGCCTACAAAAGCAGAAATTTACTCTTAATGAAGATCAATTTAATAGTTTATTTTGAAAGATATAGGAGCCTTTTCTGAATTTTCTACTTTAAAGGGCCAGAATTTTAATTTATTCTTAATTATCATGGTATAGTGGAAGGAACCCTGAGCTAGAAGTTGAATCTGAACTTGGGTTCTAGAAACACAAAAAGGACCCTTAAGACACCATTTAACATCTAACCTTTCATTTAATAGATGAAGAACAGAAAGAATAAGTGAGTTGCCTAAGGTCATAGGGACAATATTAGCTTCAGCTCTATAGCCTCCCTTTTTATTTGGTATGCTTTTTAGAAATCACCCACATGAGGGGCACCTGGGTGGCTCAGTCGGTTAAACATCCAGCTTTGGATTTCAGCTCAGGTCATGATCCTCAGGGTTGTGAGATCTGGCTCTGTGCTGGGCATGGATCCTGCTTAAGATTCTCTCCCTCTGCCCCTCTCCCCCCAGTCACCCACATGATTTCACATTATATGTTCAATCAGTACAGTCCCTTTTTCAAATTCTCACAGACAACTCTGGCTCATACATTCTCATATCTCATCCTCATTCCTTGAAGTACATAATTAGTGAAATTATGTCCACTATTTTTTCCTTTTGCCTGGATTACAGGCTCTCTCTCTGAGGGTCTGTTGGTTCCCTGCCCCTGCTCCCCAGCCATCAGGAGATGAAGTGCTCAGGTTTCCTTAGGTGATGAAGTTTTCACTGAAGGCTAGTTGGGGGTAGTATAGGCATCATTTCAATATCCAAAGAGCCAGAGTTCTGGAAGACCAAGGAGGGTGGCTGCTCCCCCTTGGTCAGGCCCCAGCAGGACCTCACCCGTAGGGACCATTTATTGGTCTTCCCTTCAGAAATGGGCTTCTGATGTTCCCATCTGCACTGATTCTGCCCTTTCCATAGCCCTGCTTCTCTAATTTTTCTATTGTGCTCGTTCCCAAACTTCAGAAGTCATCAGACTGGGAAGCTGTAAGCATTCCACTCCTAGATATTGAGGTCCTGTGGGGCCGAGATGGCTCCAGGAATCTGCATGCTTAGGTTCCACAGGGGGATTCTGATGGGGTAGGGTAGGGTTTAACGACCACACCCCAGCCAGCATGGTGTCCTCTGGTCTCCAAACTTTTGTGTCACACATTTCTATTAGGAAAGTATTTACAGGGTGCCTGGGTGGTTCACCCGGCTAAGCGTCTGCCTTCGGCTCAGGTCATGATCCCAGGGTCTAGGATCTTGTCCTGCATCAGGCTCCCTGCTCAGCAGAGAGCCTGCTTCTCCCTCTCCCTCGGCCTGCCGCTCCCCCTGCTTATACTCTGTCTCTCTTTGTCAAATAAATAAATAAAATCTTTTAAAAAATATTTGAGCACACACCTCCATTGTGTATATATTTATGTCTTTGTAAACATATGTATAGTACTATTATTAAACATACATCATATAGAAAATGAAAGTGGAAAAGAAAAAATTCAAATACACATAAGTATTTTCTTCCTGTACCCCACTGTATCCCTGGAGCTGCTTATACCACCCTGGCTGCCTTGCCACGTGGCTTGAGCTATGCCATTCATAGGGAGTACCTTTATTTCATTATTTTTTTAAGATTTTATTTATTTATTTGACAGAGAAGAGAAATATCACAAGTAGGCAGAGAGGCAGGCAGAGGCAAAGGGAGAAGCGGGCTCCCAGCTGAGCAGAGAGCCTCATGCAGGGCTTGATCCCAGGACCCTGAGATCATGACCAGAGCTGAAGGCAGAGGCTTTTTTTTTTTTTTTTTAAGATTTTATTTATTTATTTGATAGAGAGGAGAGAGATCACAAGTAGGCAGAGAGGCAGGCAGAGGCAGAGGGAGAAGCGGGCTCCCAGCTGAGCAGAGAGCCCGATGTGGGGCTCGATCCCAGGACCCTGAGATCATGACCTGAGCCGAAGGCAGAAACTTTAACCCACTGAGCCACCCAGGCGCCCCAGGGAGTACCTTTATTGTGCAAAGGTACAGAAAAGAGCCAGATTGTCTTAAGGGTCACTGGGTCAGTTCATAGACCTTTGGTGTAGGTGCCAGTTCCTTGTTTTATTTATCCAGCAGTTGAGGTGGGGTGGTGACTGTGTGTGACATGATGTGAAACAAGCTGGTTTACCTGGGAGGAGCCCTGTGACCCTTTCTTTAGGGGACAGGGAAATCTGTGAGCATGGTAGCTGCTGTGGGTCACGTGAACACCTGTCTTCCACCAGTCATGAACTGTTTCTGAGCCTGGCAAAGTGCAAAACTAATTCTCAGAGGCTGTGGACGAGGCCGCATGTGCTCTCTGCAGCTTTGCGTGGCTTCCTGGAAGGCAGCTGGCTCTGCCCTGGGCTGGTGTGTATGTGTGTTTGTGTTTGTGTGTTTGGTGCTTGCCCACTTCTGTCTCATTCCATTTACAGCATGACTCCCTGGCTTGAGCTGGGGAGGTGGCTTTCAGGATTACGGGCAGTCAACAGAACACCAGTGCCGCAAAGCTCTGGAGATCGGCACCTGTGTCTGAGTGTCTACAGGTCGGGTAGACACAGTAGGGGTCTACAGGTAGCTTAAGGAGAAGTGTTAGCTGAGTCTCTGAGTTCAAATGCAGTTCTTCAATGTGCATCTCCTCTGCTCTTGGATACACTCCCAGTGGCCAAATAGGCTTTACTTTAACTGATGCATTTGTGGTTCTCTGATGCTGGTCTTTTACCCTAGGGTGCCATTTTGTATGAAGAGCATCATTTCCATGAGTTAGGGCAACTGCATTGGTACGGGCAGACAGAAGGTGTTACTAGAACTGGATATATCTCAAGTTAGAACTGGAAAAATCTCAGACACATTTCAAAAATTAAATGGCTTAATAACTATTAAAGTTGGAAGGGGGATGCCTGGGTGGCTCAGTCAGTTGGGCGTCTGCCTTCAGCTTGGGTCATGATCTTAGGGTCCTGGGATGGAGTCCTGCATTGCGCTCCCTTCTCAGCAGAGAGCCTGCTTCTCCTTCTCCCTCTGCCATTCACCCTGTTTGTGCTCTCTGTCAAATAAAATCTTAAAAAAGTTGGAAGTGGGTTCCCCACATTCCTTTTTTCCAAGTAATTTTCTTACCCCTACTTGGAGACTTCATATTTTCAGCTTTTTTCTTTTGCCTCAGGGATTTGAGTATTGGTGTTCTTTACCCTCAGAGGCCAGGAAAGGTGGAACACTGTTGAGAGAGCTCTGCAGAGGACAGAGGGACAGGGTACTTCTTGAATTCAGGGCATTTAGCAGCCATGTATATGTCTCTGTTTCCTGATTGATAGGGATGTTCGAAAATACATTGTTTAGAATTGTTTTTCACTTCGCTTTATACTATAGAAAATCTTTAAGCTGGAAACACCATTTCCCCCATCACTTTGCCTTTTTCCTGTCAGCATTATGCTTACCATTTTCATTTTCTGCTTTTTATGCTTTTCTTGTCTAAAGATACCTGCTTGTCAACTTGGTCCCATGTATTTGTCATATTTAATGGCTGTCTATATAACCTTATTCTTTCTTTTTTTTAAAGATTTTATTTTTATTTATTTGACAGAGAGAGAGGGATCACAAGTAGGCAGAGAGGCAGGAAGAGAGAGGGGGAAGCAGGCTCCCTGCTGAGCAGAGAGCCGGATGCGGGGCTCGATCCCAGGACCCTGAGATCATGACCTGGGCCGAAGGCAGAGGCTTTAACCCACTGAGCCACCCAGGTGCCCCAACCTTATTCTTTCTTGAGATGCGTAAGTTTTTTCCACTGAATCCTTTGTGCTCGCACTTTTTGGCAGGCTATGGGGGTAGATCTGCTACATTTCTAAAATACCTCTGAAAACAAGCTACATTTCAGAACCTGCACCAACCCTTGCTTTTCTTCACTTGGAGGGTGCAGGCAGGCAGCGCCTGGGCACACCAAGGTGTTGAATTCTCTTCTCTGGGCTATTGAGACTTCTCCCCAAATCTCAGCAAGAGATCTCAGATACCAAACTGGGGGAAAATTAGGCTGACAGACTGCTTGATATTTCCAAAGAGTCATTTAGGTTCTGTCCATTAGTGCAGTGTTCAAAATGTAGACGTAGTTCAGTGCTGTGATTAAAGTGACTTTCGCTGTTAGCCTCTTTGTTCCTGTAAGATATAGTGGTGAGCTATGGCCATTTCATCATTTGGGGGGGTGATGGTTAGCTAAAGCTGTTTTTCTCCAAAGGACTGGTAATTTTTTTTTTTTTTTTTAGTTTTTCTTCAAAACTTCAGCTTTAGTAGGAAGGAGCCATAAATTCCGTGACATAGCTGCCTCCTTATCTGTCTTGGGAGTTATAGACTGCACACATAAGACAATTCGTGTACCTCTGCATAATGAGGTAAGTTTTTTAAATCATAAATCTTGACTTACCATGCAGGTGGTGTTGGGTGCCAGGTTTAGAAAAACTGATGTAGTTGCCAAGTTCATGAATGTCATAAATCATTCATGCCAGGGTAGCCCAGAATCATGCTGTCCTCTGAGGGAGACCAATTTCAAGGTGGTTGTTAAACACAAAAATGTGAGGCTTGATGATTATTTTTCAAAATCAAATGCACTTTTTATTGGAAGGGTAAAGCCAGATTACCTTTCTTTTTTCGTTGAAGTCAGTTTTCTAAGATCCTCCCTTCACTCTCAAAAAAATCTGTCAATATCTTTTCTTCCCTGATTCCTGAATTCTATCAGAAAAAAACATCACAAAATATATTACCTGTTCATTTGCAATCCAGATCTTTAATGTGCTGAAGATGAGATTCAGATGTCTCAATAAATCTTCAGACACATTATTAGGAACAAACTTTCTGAAGTTCTGGGGTGGGGGGCCGTTTTCTTCTTGTGCCATGTTTCACGTAAAATTACCGTGGGCGGTAGACAGGGATAGCCCTCTTTCACACTGGCTTTGTCTTCAGGGCCAAAGATGGGGAAGGAGGAGGGCCTAAAGCGAACTGACCCCCAAGACAGAAAGCTTGAAACTGTGTGGTAGGGTATGCCCCTCTTTATCCAGACTCTTGGAATCTGGATATTAAACTTAAGTGTTTTCTCTACAAGTTGCTCATGTGGTAGATGAAGAAGGTTATGAGGTTGGGTATTAATGAGGAGGGAAAAACATGCTAGCGATTTTGGTGAAAAGTCTTCAGAGAGAGGGGCACCTGGGGGGCTCAGTTGGTTAAGCATCTGCTTTTGTTCAGGTTATGATCCAGGGCTCCTTGCTCAGCGGGGAGCCTACTTCTCCCTCTCCCTCTGCTGCTCCCCCTTCTTGTGATCTTTCTCCCTGTCAAATAAGTAAATGGAAACTTAAAAAAAAAAAAAAGATATCTTCAGAGAGAATAATGAAGTTTAGTATCAGATTATTAGGTTCTCTATAGGTAGTTAAGTGTCTGTCTCCCTTTGTCGTATCCAGCACAGGGCCATACACCAGATGACATGTGACTCTCTTTGGTGTAGCTCACAAGTCCTATGGGGATGAATATGTTAGTAGCTACCCCTTCTGAGTCCATCATATGGGTCGCCGACCCTTGGTTAAAGATTGTAGGGTCCAGTTCTAGGCAGAACATCGTTTTCACTTAATGCAATTGAATTTTCTTCGTTGGATGTGATAATCCCACTTACCCTGTGAGTCTCAGCTTCAAGGCTTAGAAATAGGTCCTAACCTACCCATGAATTTGCAAAATCACTTATGTGATCTTTGTAGTTGAATTAATCTTGTGAAAATACTGGGGGGCTCACTCATTCTTCTGAGTTCTTTTTCATCCCTTCTCACCTGCCCCCACTACAAGCTCCCTATTTCTTTATGCCTCCATGCCTTGTGTATACCTTCCTATACCTGGAGTGCTCTTCTGTTCCTTATCAAAATGTTGAGCTCCTACTCATCCTGTAAAACCCACTGAAATCTCACCTCTGTAAAGCCTTCTCTGGCTTGCTGAAGCAGAGCTTGCCACTTGATCCTTCTAGAGCATTTATCCAGTTCTGCTATGACATGCACAGTGGGCACATGTCCATCCCTTCCGCTAGAGTGTGAGCATCTCAGAGACAGGAACAGAGTTATATTAATCTAGGTGTTGCTGGCACCCACCATATCTGACACCAAGTAGAAACTCCGTGACTAAATCTCATATATTTTTTTATTACTCGAGCACCAACACACAGCCTTGGGAGAACACAAGGCTTTTTTAAGTTGCATTTCATCATAATTTATGGATGCTAAGACTAACTCATAAAGCATTTACTTGAGTCCCCTATAGGAATGCCTAAGGGTAGAGAGTGACATAGGCAAGGAGAAACTTGCTGCATTCTCAATGTGCCCTGGGATTTTTCTGTAGATTCTGGGCAGATCAAGTCCCGTTCTTTATTCCTGAATAATATCTCTAGGACTTTTATGTCTTTGTCTTTTCATTGCAGTCATTCTAATCTAGGTGTCATCCCTTCACACTTGAACTGCAACGCTTAGAGCAGGTATGACTCTCAGTTTATAAATTCATGTGTGGGGGAAGTATCACATTTATTTATAATCTTAAATAAGGATACACTCCAATTTTCTGCTCCTATCCCATCTGACTGGTGGGAAATTTAACCTCACCTATTTCCCATCTTCATGTTTGAACTGTCATTCCAGGATCTTATATTTTGCCATGAGATTACAGAGGGCTTTGAGTTGCTGCTTATCTCTGGACACCCACTGCCCCGTCATTTGGACTGCCCCTTCAGGTCCAGGGAGTGAGCATCTGATCTTCATGCTTGACTCATAGGATTCTTGTGAGGCCCCAAATCCTGCAGCCTCAGATCCTGTCTCCTAGTTGCATCCTGTGGCCGGTCTTCTCTAGGGTCATGTTCCCTCCTCAGGTGCTTTCAGGGAGCAAGGCTTTAGGTCCCCCTGTTCCAGGACCTAAAAACCCATCTTGATCTGCAACCCAGGGGGATCTCTGGTGTGCCTGGAGCACTTGCCTATATCCTGCTTCTCCCTGGCCAGTCTCTTCAAGCTCTTGCTTCTATCTTACTGATTTATGGTCATCTTACTGGTCTTATAAATCCCAAACCCCTGTCACTGCAACCAAAATTTTTATCTCCTTTTCTTTAAATTTTGATGGGAGGTTAAGGGAAATGTCTATAATCCAGTTCTTTTAGGAAAAAAAAATGGAGAGAAGAAAAACTAAAAGTTATCAAATCCTGCCATATGCTGATCTCAAGCTGGCTTCCTTGCCTTTTTTTCCCCTCTTCTCCATTCAAATTATTTTGCACATTCCAATCACAAGAGTTATTCTTTTTTTTAAAAAAATATTTATTTATTTGACAGAGTGACAGAGAGAGAGAGAGAGATCACAAGCAGGCAGAGAGGCAGGCAGAGAGAGGGGGAGCAGGCTCCCCGTTGAGCAGAGAGCTCCACGTGGGGCTCGATCCCAGGACCCTGAGATCATGACCTGAGCCAAAAGCAGAGGCTTTAACCCACTGAGCCACCCAGGCACCCCCACAAGAGTTATTCTAAAACTCTGGCCCAAAAACTTTCAGTGGCTTCTCGCTATCGGCAGATTAAAATCAAAGTTTCAAGCTCTTTATTCTACCATTAGGGCTTTTCATGATTTTCTTCACCTTTCAAATCTGACTTCCCAACACTCCTTTGTCTGAAGTCCCTGGCCTAACCCTGTCCTTCCACCCCCATGCCTCCCACCCCTCCCTCCGCACACACATGCTCTCCTACCTCCTCACCACATCTGACTTTGATGGGGCCCCCAGATCGAGTGCCAGCTCCTTCAGAGAGCTTGGGGATTAACTAGGGACCTAGTTCCACATTGATTCTGCAGTGATCTAGTTTTCCAAAATGCCTAGGTTGTTTTTATGTCTATCCATTTGGTACCTGGGATTATGGTTTATCTTCTGGTGCGTGTTTCTACCTACTTTATCTAGGTTTATGAGCCTTTCAAGTACAGAAACCCCCACTTTTCTATATCCTGAGCCACCACGGGGCTCTTCATAGTGTGGAGAGCTGATTAGTAATAATGATGGCAAGGCACGGGACCCTTCCTGAGCACACCCAGCTCTGCACGTAGTGAGAAGCAGAAAGATGAAAGGGAAAGGGGGGCCAGATTTCACTCCTGCCATAGAAACATGAAGGTTTCATTGCTTTGTCCCACCTGGGAGTAGCCTCCATGTCTTGCATCTGGCACAAGAAGAATCATTCACCCTAACAGTGATGAACAAGTTCCAGTATTAGAGTGAATGGGCCAGAGCTCCTCCGGGAGGTGGACACTGTGGCTTTGCTGTCCTTTGGCTTCTCTCCAGGCTGCCTTGCCCAGCCCTCCACAATAGGTTTCTCTGTCATCAATGCAAACTAACCAAAGTGTCTTGAACAAACCAACCTCCTTGACACCTGCTCAAAGTAAGTCTCCACCCACCAAGCTGTGGTTAATAAACATGAATGGTTGCCATCCGCCTCACTTTGGCTGATGCTATGAGGGTGTCTTCACACAAATAGGCAGGCTGATGAACTTGGTAGCTCCAGTTCATTCTCTGGGGACAGAGAAATGGAGCCAAGAACCCTCCTGCCTCAACCCTTGGGGCTCCATGGGTATTTCACTCGCTCCCTTGTACCAGTCTTTGGCAAACCCATGCCAGGCCCTTTCTGGTCTCTGTTCATATTGAACCAGGGGTAGAGAATGGGCAGACAGGATTCGGGCATCATATGGTTGATTGGACTAGATAACCTTTAAAGTTCCTTCTAGGGGCACCTGGGTGGCTCAGTCATTCCTTCTAGTTGTCTAGATCTTTGATCCTATAATTCTCACTTGCTTTGTTCTGAGTCAACATCTAAAATTCCCAGCTTCCTGCTGATCCCTTCAACCTCCTCACCTTGGCTCCTTTCCTGATGCTTCGTTGATAGAGCCACTCTAGCCACACAGGCCTTCTTAAAGTTCCTTGGATGTGTTGCCTCGGCCTTCCCATTTGCCCTTTCTTCGCACTGGATCCCTTTTCTCCCCACCAGACATCTCTATAACCCTACTTAGCTTTCAAGGCCCTCTTGAAATGTTATTGGTGTGGGCAAACTTCTTGAACCCCTACTAGATGAGGTTCCTAATGACCAGACTAGTCCTGTGTATTATACCATTAACCTACTTTCTGTTAAGGGGTCGTTTAGTGTTTATTTTCTCTGGCATTTTGAAAGTTCTGTGTATGTGCAGGGAATGTGTCTTTTCTGCTCAAAATTTTATTACCAGAAGCTAGCCCAAACCCTGATATCTAGTAGCTGTTCAGTAAACACTCATTGACTGGCCAGTTCTGCTTCCTATCTCAATCCTGCATCTCCCCTGCTGTTCATTCATGTATTCGTTTCTGTTATTTACACTTTTATGCTTGTCTGTTTAATGTTAGCTGTCTTAAGTTGTACTTTCTTGGAGGGCAGAGAATCCATGTATATAATTTTCTTTGAATGTGGGTATATGTATCTCAACCACCCAGGACTCTAGGGGAAAACTGAGAAGATAAATGTTAGCATGGAAGAGACTGAACTGTCAAGATGACTGACTTCTGACCCCCTGTGTTATCCCTGAGGATGGGCAGGGTGTGTCTGTGTGGGGGGGGCCTGCAATAGCATAGGAAATTTTAAGACACTGTTAAAAGTAGCTTCCCTCGGGGCGCCTGGATGGCTCAGTGGGTTAAAATCTCTGCCTTCAGCTCAGGTCATGATCTCAGGGCCCTGGGATCGCCTGCCTGCATCAGGCTCTGCTCAGCAGGGAGCCTGCTTCCCCCTCTGTCTTTGCTTGCCTCTCTGCTTCTCTCTGTCAAATAAGTAAATAAAATCTTTGAGAGAAAAAACAAAAGTAGCTTCCCTCAGGGGTGCCTGGCTGGCTCAGTCAGTAGAGCTGTGTGACTCTTGATCTCAAGGTTGTGAGTTCAAGATCTTGGTTAAAAACAAACAAAAGACAACAAACAAACAAACAAACAAACAAAAAGTAGCTTCTCTTAAAACGGTGGTGCATGCTGCAGGGTGACAGAAGGGAATAGGTGATACTTCGGGAAATTAAGAAGAAATGGAGAAGTGAGCAGAACTTGAATCCATGGGTCTCATTTTCCAGAAGGACATTAGAGTGCTATTAAGCCAAGGAGAACTATTAGTCCTGACAGCAGCTCCTCTTGTTATGACCCCCTTGGTGGTGTTTTTATTACTTTTAAAAATAGAGGTTGAAGAACAACTTTTACAGTTGTGGCTTGGAACAATGACAAGCAGGACTCATGAGGTGCAATCATAAAAGAAACTTTGTTTTTGGCTCCCACTGTTACTTTCAGTCTGCTCAGTAGTGATGGTCCTAACTGCTCCTGGACAAATGCTTTTCTTGCAGGTTAATCAGGAAGCCCTGCAGTGACTTTATATAGTAAAACATGATCTCAGTTAGATACTTAACATGTTCAGCCCAGGTCTTATCCGTGTTTCCATATTTCTTGAAAATTAATCTTATCCGTGTTTCCATATTTCTTGAAAATTAAATTAAAATTATTTTTCCTTCCCAATCTGGGGTTTGCAGCAACTGAAGAGAGGGGGGTGTGGTCCTTATTTCTTTCCTGAAATTTCTGACCCACCAGGATTGGAGCAAGGAAGTAAGAGCTGGCAGGAAATATTGTATTCGGCTCATGTTGTTGAAACTGGCTTTTTTTTTTTTTTAAGCCACGAGGGGCCGATTTTTAAATCTAGCTTTTTTCTGGGGCACTCTTGTGGGTTCTTCAGAGATCTGAACTCCCCTCCACATACATGCACCCACACTTGACCTGGGCAAGTACACTCTCCTCTGTCAGCTGCCTTCTTCCTCTATAGACCCTAATAATTCAATAGTCCATTTCCGGTTTCTCCATGAGAAATAGGTTCTTGGCTCACACAAGCCCTGAGACTACGGGCGGATCCCAGCACTGCCCAGCAGCTGCCTGCCTATAAAATGGTCCCTGTATTTCTCCAGCTAGAGTCAGAAAGTAGTCCACTCTGCCCTTCTAACTTTAGAAGGTCCATCTCACGTTCCCTGATGGGTCACTTGAAGCTCTGCTCATTCAGCTTGTGGTGAAATGCAGGTCCCCCTCTCTTTGGAGGGGGTACCCACAGCACACCAAGACTTTGCACCAAATAAATCCTTTTCAAATACTTTTTCTTAATATCCAACAACTTCTTTTTTTTACTCAGGATAGGGGTGAGGGTTTTGGAGTTTCATAACTGGTTTTCAGCTGTTTTCTGTGGACATTTTGCTGGTGCCTCACTTTGCTATAACCTGGATACTACATAGTGGAGTCTCTCTTGAAACTTCCAAATACATAACGCTGTGTAGGGATTTCAGTAACCAAGTGATTAAGTTCTGAGTAACGGTAGGTAACATCATTTTCTCTTTCTCTATTCTGCTGAGGAAGTTTGGTTGTCCTCATCTATGGAATGGACCCCCATATTCTCCTTGCCTCACAGTAAGGATAGATAAATTAGAAATTGCACAGACAGAGATGATTCTGGAAGGACCACAGGCCCTGGGGAATAGTTCAATAATCAACAAGAAGCAGCATTTTTCATACACAAGGCAAGTAGAGATGAAGAGCTTGATGGAAAGAAGAAAAGAAAATGCCGAACTTCATCAGTGTTTTTCTAAACTCCATCCTAACCTCTCCCACCCCAGCCTTGGTTTGGAGCTAGCTGTCTGCTTGTTACAGGCAGGTCCGTTACAGCCCCAAAGCAATGTTTGCTCAGAGCACAGCCAGCGCCTGTTAGATCAATGATCCTTGGCTCTGTGTTTTCCAGCTGTATTTGTGTCTGTGGGTTTAAGTTTGGAAGGGTAGATGTCATCACTTCTGATAAAATGGCGGAATATCTTTACTCCATCATGATGAAAAGACATCTTGATGAAAAGACATCTCCTGGTTCAGAGCCAGAGCCTGCCTTGCAGGGAATTCAAAGGCTGCAATCCAGAGCTGTTGTCAAGCCAGCAGATGGAGTTGCGGTCCTTTTCTGTGTGCCTCTGGGCCCACCTGGGCTCACATGCCCAGTGAGGCTGGGCCCAGCTCCGTGGCCAGGTGGGACAGGGAAATGAATATAAATAATGGCACCCTGTTGCCATAACTGTTTGTCTGTGGAGGAGTTTGGTAAAATATGATCCTGGGAAAATGGTTTTCATATGCCTCTCTGGAATCACTGCAGAAGGAGTTGTAAGGAGTGAGTGCTTGTGTGCCTGCGACAACTATAGGGCATGAGACAGGGGAGGATGTGGAGATGTCAGAATGAAGCCCCTGGCAGTGGGGGAATATGGCATGGTCCTCTCCTCCTGGAACACCTTGGGGAGGACTCAGGAATACAACCAGGGGTTCTTGGTAGGAAAGGGCAGCCTTCAAAGGGGAGTTTAAACAATTAAAGCTGAATTACCATCTGCCAAACTCTTCTGTCAGAACCGCAAGCAGTGACGTCCTCTTACTAAAATCTGTAGTGGGTTAAAGCCTCTGCCTTCGGCTCAAGTTATGATCTCAGGGTCCTGGAATCGAGCCCCGCATCGGGCTCTCTGCTCAGCGTGGGAGCCTGCTTCCCCCTCTCTCTCTGCCTGCCTCTCTGCCTACCTGTCATCTCTTTCTCTCTGTCAAATAAATAAATAAATAAATAAATAAATAAAATCTTAAAAAAAAAAAAAAGAATGCTGAGGCTCCCCTAGCAACTTTAGGGGCGCCTGGGTGGCTCAGTGGGTTAAAATCTGTAGACTGCTAAAGGAATTTACTTTGGGGCCAGTAGTAGAATTTGAGCTTCCCTGAGATTAGTTTTTCCTTTTTTCTAAGAACCCACCACACAGCAGCTGTATGTATGGCAGTTGTTAATAAAAAAATGGCAGCATGAATGGCACCCTCATTGAGAACTCTTTTCTGCCCCCTAGGACTCTTTCTGTGAAATGGAGAGTCCTCCTCACCTCCTCCCATATGAATGGAAAGGGGCTCCAAAATGGAGGCTGGGCAGTAGATGGATTCCCACTCTCCAGGGCAGGGCCTGTGATGCTCCTTGCTGACTTCCTCTATTTAAATACTCCAGATCCTGTGGCGCCTGGGTGGCTCAGTTGGTTAAGCAGTTGCTTAACTCAGGTCATGATCCCAGAGTCCCAGGATCGAGTCCCATGTTGGGCTCCCAGCTCCTCATGGAGTCTGCTTTTCTTTCTGACCTTCTCTCCTTTCATGCTCTTGCTCTCTCTCAAATAAATAAAATCTTTAAAAATAAAAAATAAAAATAAATACTCCAAATCCAGAAGTAGGAGTGGATTGGGGAACTAAGCAGGATAGCCTCCATAACGCAAGGCCTGATCTCTGCAGACTGCCCAGAGGGAAAGCAGCTTCCTACTGGTTCTTTGCTCAGTCCTGAACTGAGGGGAGTCGGAGGTGCTTAGCCACAGAGCGGGTGGCAGTCTGTTCTTCGTTGGGAATCCAGAGGTGTCTGGCAAGTCCCTTGGCCACAGGCCTCCATGGAGCCCAGAGCTCTTTGAAGCGAAGAAGAGGTTCTAGGAACAAGGAAGCTGCTGCTCTTGATGAGAAAGTCAGAAGGGAAGAAAATAAAACTAACAAGGGCTAAAGAGAACTGTATGCGACTGAAGAGAATGCTAATGGCTCTGCTCGGGAGCTTCAAAGCCTAAGCTGGATAGGATGGCACACAGATGCCTCTGCTGTCACCTACAGAATGTGTACCAGAGACTGAGGCTTGCAAACAATCACAGACTGACTTTCCCAGGGCGGGAAGCAGCACCTGCTGAGACCTAGAAAAGAAGCTGTTGGGAGATCCTAGGCCTGGTTCCGCCCATCAGGGTTTAATTTTTCTGGGTCAGTCCATTGATGGGCTTCTGGAAGAACTTAGGTGCAAGGGAAATGGCTCTTGTGGAACAAATCTGGCTAACAATTGTTTCTTTTCCTTGTTTACAGAGTGGTGGCCGCTATGGACTGAATTGTGTCCCCCTGAAATTCAGATGATTAAAGCCCTAACCCCCAAAATGATGGTGTTTGGAGAAGGGCCTGTCGGAAGTATTTAGGTTTAGACGAGGTTACAAGGGTGGGACTGTGGGACCGTTATGGTGGAAATAGTGCCCTTATAAGAGGAGACATCAAAGAGCTTGCCTTGTGAGCACACAGCAAGAAGGTGGCCATCTGCAAACTAGGAGAAAAGCCCTTGTAAGAACTCAGCCACTCTGGCACCCTGACCTCAAACTTACAGCTTCCAGAACTGTGAGAAAATAAACTGAAGCCACCCAGTCCGTGGTAATTTGTTATGTCAGCCAGCCCTGATTAATACAGGAGCCCTAATGGGCTGTTGGTGCCTTGCCCGAATCCCTTTATGACATCACTGTATCCATGTCTCCAGCTGCTGTACTAGGCACAGAACATTGCTCTTGGTGGATGGGGGACCCCATCAATACCCCCTATAGCTTTCCCCCAAGGAGGTTTGAAGTCCAGCCCCTTGACCTCAAGGAAGGATCAGTTCTTTGGTGCTATTCTTGCTCCTGAGCATCCCTGTGGGATCCGGCTGAGGCCACACACAAAGTTGCAACCACATTCTTCTTTCCTGCCATCTCCTGCTTCCTTCATTCTCTTTCTCCTGAGGACACACCTCAGTACAGCGTATGACCTAAATCCTCTCAGGCTCTGCTTCTAACTGAAGGCAGCACCTCTCCCAAGTGGCAGAGTACTGAGTAACCCAAATGACTGTGGGGATAGTGACGATGATTAATGTCCCCTGATTATGAACATTGGGAACAACACCCCTTGTTCTTCTGTCCAAAAAATATAGATGAATAAAGGTCCAATGAGAGAAGATGTGGATGTGTTCTAGCGATCAATAGACGACTTCTTCAACAGGCATCTGACACATAGCCACAGGCTGAGGTTCCGTGGGTTTAACCAGTTATGGAACCGTGGAACCCTTGAGTCGTGAGTAGACGGCATGGTCAGTTGGGCGGGTCTGTGCTGCGTTTGGGAGCTGGTCGGCCTCCACACTCCCCTGGACAGGGTCCAGAGTTGTCTGAGAGGAGAAAGTCAGCACCTGCCCAGGGAAATGCCTGCTGTCATGGGGGGGTTTCAGGCGCTCGGGTCCTGCTGTGTTCTGCTCAGTCTGTCGGCTTTTTTATGTTGCTCTTTTGGTGTTTGAGAAATTGTTTTCACTCTTTTTGTAACAGTTCTCTTTGGTTTCCCTTTTTCTTCCTTTTCCACTCCCTGCTTTCTTCTCTGGGTCTGGACTTGATCATCAGAACCTCTGAGATGTGGAACTGGCTCCATCTTCGGAGGATGAAGGTGGATTCTTACATTCTTTCAAGGAAGGCTCTATAAGACAATTCCTTAACTGTTTCCCATTACCTCTTAGAGCTGAGCCTCCTTCACATTGACGGGGAGGATAGGAAAGGATGGAGTAGGCAGAGGAGCAGAGAACTCTCTCTGACGTGTCACTGGGTCTTGGTGCATCTATTTTGATAGGGGCTGCAGGAAAATGTGAGAGTACAGTAAATCCTCCAGATATTCCCAAATGATTTAGGGACATGCCTCAAATACTTAGTTGACTCACTATTTTTATTTATTTTTATTTTCAAAAGGTTTTATTTATTTGACACAGAGAGAACGCACAAGCAAGATGAGCAGCAGGGAGAGGGAGAAGCAGGCTCCCCGCACAGAGCAGGGAGCCTGATGGGGGACTCGATCCCAGGATCCCGGGATCATGACCTGAGCCTAAGGCAGGGGCTGACTGAGCCACCCAGGCGCCCAAAAAACAAAAACAAAAACAAAAAATTTAGAATGAGAGTGGTTCCTGATTCCTTTTCTCAAGAGATCTGGGATCTCGTGTTTAGATCTGTAGGAGAAAAGGGGAATTTTGAGAACTCTTACCCATTTCCATAACTTTTCTCCTAATATGTTTTATGGGAGATAGTTTAAGAACCTTATATCAGGGGTGCTTGGGTGGCTCAGTAGTTTGTTAAAGCCTTTGCCTTCGGCCCAGATCATGATCTCAGGGTCCTGGGATCCACCCCTCATCAGGCTCTCTGCTCAGCGGGGAGCCTGCTTCCCTCCCTCTCTATGCCTGCTTCTCTGCCTACTCTCTCTCTCTCTCTCTTTTTCTCTCTCTGTCAAGTAAATAAATAAAATCTTTACAAAAAAAAAAAAAAGAATCTTGTATCAGACCAGTGAAAGGCGATATCTGTTTTCTTCCCAAACATCTCCAGAGAAGAGTAGACTTGCTTCAGGAAGACTAAATCTGTGAGTTCAAATGATGCATCAAGGTGTAGACTACTTCCGTCATTTAGCTTGGCTTGCTGCTGCATTGCTTCATTCTTAGGTAGGCTCTCTACACCTAGCAGCCAGATGGCCACCAGTAGCCCCAAACCAGTACTACCCTTAGAACTTACCATTCCAGGGGGGGGAAAACATGTATCTTTTCCCATAGCTCCTGCAAAAGCACAGAGAAGACTGTAATTGATGTGGTGTGGGTCATATGTCCTTCTCTGAACCAGTTGCTGCAAAGTAATCTAATGGACTAAGCCTGGGTTGTGTCTTTACCCCTGAAGTTGTAGGAGCATCTTGTCCCTCCAGAACCATGTGGTCTTAAAATAACTAGGGAATGGGAGAAACTGATTCCCTAAGGACCTGTCTATTACAGTGTGCATTGTCTATTCTCCTCTTTAACTATGGAGTACATCTAGTTCATTTAAATGAAATTTTCTTACAAAACACAGATTATAGGTTCAGCAGTTAATTGTGAATGCCATTTTCTAGACTCAGGTGTGAAGACGGGCAAGTTCAGCTCAAGAAAGCCTCAAATCAGGCCAGCTGCTTTGGGAAGCCTCTGGTCACAGTGTCCAGGGAATCAAGTGGGGATGTGAGGGAACCACAAGGAAGAGGCAGTCTTGCCATGAATCCAAGGGCTATGCCAGGATAGGATATCAGTGCACATGGTGGCACTGAAGTAGTATTTGTGGAATGGATGCTCTGAAAATTGTAGGTCAATGAAAAAGCTAAGAGAAGCCGGAAGAACCAAGAACTGGAGCAAACTCCTGTGGTAAGCAGGAGTTCTACCCTTGACCAAGTTGTGCACAATTTGTCAGGTTGTACATAGCTGATGATATTCTAGGATTTTCCCCTACTATGATTAAAGTTGTTTTGTTGTCTCTGTTCTAAACAACTGGTGAAGTGTATGACTTTCTACTAACTCAAGATGGAGGACAAGACAGGTACCAGATAGCAATGACAGTAGGTAATGGTCTCAGGTCCAAAGTCTTCAGAAACAGGCAGTGTTTCCTTGAGAGTGGCTTTTAGACTTTGTGACATTGTAGTGAATTGTCACAATTGTAGACAAATGTCTAAGAGAGTTTCCACAATTGGGGCTTTTTAAGCAACATTTTCTTGGATATGAGTGGACTTTGGGAGATGTATGCTGACTTACCCTTCCCTCCGTCCTCCCTCCTAAATCCCCACTTGCTACTTTAGTGGTTGGTAGACAGGAAGGCATCAGTGTCTAGTCCAGGGAAATGTGTCGGCTCTCAGACCGGGACTTGGCATTCAGTGACCTGGCTGAAGCACAGTGTGGAAATTAAAAGATAAAAACCTGAGATATGTGATGGGGGCTATAGTTTGGAATAAATGGGTTCCAGCCCTCTGCCCAGTCAGCCTAACGTTCTGGCAGCTGCTGCATTTAATAACCGACTCCATTAACACATCCTTGTATGGAGGGAGGGAGAGGGAAGGAAAAAGGGCGGGGGGAGTTGAGTGTGTATGTGTGTTGGGAGAAAAGTAAAAAGCTTGGAGCTTCCCTCCAGGTCCCTTGGGGGAACTTTGTATGGTTGCCTTAGTCTGTGCTATCACGGGCTTTGACAGCTGAGGTGAAGCTGGGAAGGGTAGTAATTTGGGTCGGGTAGAATGAGGGCTCACACCACTTATCTTCGTGTCCCCACAGCACAGGGAGGATGAGAAGGAATCTATCCTGCCCGCCCCCCACCACTGTAATGAAGAGGTCCTGGAATTAAGAGGATAAAAACATGAGGGATTTGGGGGTGCCCTCTGAGAGATTCTGTGATAAAGCTGGTTGGCAAAGAAAAGTGAGGGCCAAGATGAAGTGAGTCTCAGGTTTCAGAAACTGGTTCCTGAGTGAGAAGAAAGTGGTTCCCACTGTAGGAGGAGAGGAGGGACAGATCTAAAAAGGAAAACAAAGGAAGCAGACAGCCATCTTCTCCAAGGGTGCGTAGGTTGGCCTCTGTGTAGGCTAGAGAAGAGTGAGGTGCCTCTTACCAAGGCTAACGAATGAGACTCAACCTGTCAGATAATCGAGGTGTCTGACTTCCTGAGTCCCTGGTATACAGAATGCAGAGTACTAACAAGAAACCATGTTTCCACAGAGGGATTTTCAGCTTTAGGATCTTCCCACTCCAGCCCTTTAGGTGCTGTCAGATCACATGAGGGCAGAATATTGAACCCAACCATATCACAGCTGCTGGAGATCTTCTAGAGGAGAGTGTGCAGTAAGAGGGAGCAGAGAAGCTCCGATCCAAGACTGTGCTTTCGGCATCTCTGAATGCCATCACCAGCTCACCTGCTCTCATTTCCAGAGCCAGAGCTAGGTATTTCGGGGGGCTGCCTACCCACAAATCCAGAACTGAGTATGACCTGCCCAGAGACAAATTCTCCGTCAGATCAAAGCCGTGCTTCTCGAGTACGTGAGCCTGACCCTGAGTCCTGGATTGGGGTGGAGGCCAGATTAGAGGGTATAGTGAACGGGCCCCTAGCTCACCCCTCGAAGAGGTCAAAAGTGCTGGGCTCGGGCCCTGATTCTACTCCATGTAGCCGTGTGAGCTTGGGCTATTATTTCACTTCTTTAAACTTTAGTGGTTTTTTTGATCTCTAAAGGGGAATAGTAATATCTTCCTCAAAGACTATTATCAAAATCAGGGAATGTGCATAAAAGCAGTTTGTAACATGCTGTATCGGTGGAAGGCCTCATTTCCCCATTCTTTCATTCTGCCTTCCAAATCCAAAGGCCTCTCCTTGGAATGTGCGAAAGCTATTGGGTTCAAGGTGAGCCCTGGGAAGGTATGTGTGTGGTGTGGGCAAGGAGAGGTGAAGGGAGAGTAAAAGAGGCAGTGAGATGGTAGAGTCATGAAGGATGTGACATGAGCTTTTTACCTGTACAGTAAGAGTCTATAAACACCTATTGAGTTGGTACCTGGGGCATAATAAGAAATACATATTTGGGGACGCCTGGGTGGCTCAGTCATTAAGCGTCTGCCTTCGGCTCAGGTCATGATCCCAGGGTCCTGGGATCGAGCCCCGCATCGGGCTCCCTGCTCGGCGGGAAGCCTGCTTCTCCCGCTACCATTCCCTCTGCTTGTGTTTCCTCTCTCGTTGTGTTTCTCTCCGTCAAATAAATAAAATCTTTAAAAAAAAAAAAGCAATACATATTTGATCGTTGTCCCCATTTTCTGACAAAAGCTCCTAAAGCCCTTGTAATTTCCTAATTGTTGGGGGTTATAGCAGCATCTTCTGTTTCTGGTGCGGAGCTCCTAAATGCATTTGAATTTTCAGGATGACAGGAGCCTCTTTTGTCCTAATAAGGTGACTCTTTGGTGGGACTTTAGATAGCTTCAGGATGGCGCTGTTCACCAGGAGGACTAAGCCTTAATTAGAGACCCAGAACTTTGGTTTTTTTAAGGATTTTATTTTACTTATTTGAGAGAGAGAACAAGCGAGAGAGAGAGAGAGAGAGAGAGCATGAACATGGGGACTGGCGGAAGGAGAGAGAAAGAAGCAGACTCCCCACAGAGCAGGGAGCCTGATGCGGGGCTCGATCCCAGGCCCTGGTGATCATGACTTGGGCCAAAGGCAGACACTTAACTGACTGAGCAGCCCCAGCGCCCAGAGGCCTAGAACTTTCATCCCACTCCACCCGCCCTCTGAAGAGGGGTGAGGGACTAGAGATTGGGTAATTAATCGATCATGCCTGTGTGGTAAGAGCTCCGTAAAAGCTCCTGAATGAAAACGTTCAGAGAGCATCCACTTTGGTGAATACATCCACATGCCAGGAGGGTGAGGTACCCCAAATCCATGGAGACAGAAGCTCCTGTGCTCAGGACCCTTCTGGATCTCACTCTGTGAACCTCTTCATCTGGCTGTTCATTGTAGCCTTTATAATGCCCTTTATAAATAAACCAGTGAATGTAAGCAGTGTTTTCCTTAGTTCTGTGAGCTGTTCTAGCAAATTCTTGCATCTGGTGGGGAAATTGTAAAAACTCCCCAATTTATAACTGGTTGGTCAGAGGTAGAGGTGGCCATGGATTTGTGCTTGGCGTTTGAAGTGGGGGCAGTCTTAGGAGACGGAGCCCTTAACCTGTGAGATCCGAGGCTAACTGCAGGTAGTGTCAGAATTGAATAAAGCTGTAGGACACCCGGCTGGTGTCCAGAGAGTTGGAGAATTGGTTGTTGGTGTAAGGAAAAAGCCTGCTCAGTTGATGTTGGAAATGTTCCATAGGTAGAAACAGACCTTAGTAATAGTACTCCAGCCAGGAAATCACTGGCCTGAAATACCTGAGGGCTTGGTGCTTCTCTGAGAAAGGAAGGGCCCAAACAGGCCGCCGGGAAGATAAGCGTCCTGGCATGGAGAGGGGGGGCACATGGTGGACCGAGGTGCCTGCTGTGATCTTCAGGCCCAGCTGCCTACCCCGGTTCTTCTGGGATCTTGTCAGCTTTCACTCCCCTGTTAATTACATAGCCCCATGTTCTATTCCTGCATTCCTGAGAGAATTTGAACCCCCTCACTTCCTTGTACCAGGCCTTGCTAGGTTGTCTCGCTTCAGAGCTGTGGCTGGGGTGCTTGGGCTCTCATCAGAGAATACTTGGCTGCGTAAGATTAAGGAAAAAAAAAAAAAAAGCAAGCGCAGGTGGAGGGATTACTCCGCGCCAACCACAGTGGAAAGTGCTCTTCAGGGCTTATCTCCCTAATAGAGTCCTCCCAACAACCCCCCTGAAGTTGGTTCTATTTTCCCCATTGTGGAGATAAGGAAACTGAAGCACAGAGAGGCTGGATAACTGTTAAGTGGTAGAGCTAGTATTTGAATCCAGGCCGACTGGCTTCCGAGCCCCAGCTCGTAAGGAGCTTCCTGCTTCCGAGGGGCGCAGTAGGTGAAGTCAGTCATCTCGGCAAGGGTGCTGGGCTCGCCCGCAGCATGCTCCGCGTGTGTAGTCCATGAGTGTCCTGCCGGAGGCAAGGCAAACAGACTTGATTCTGGAGTCTTCCAGCAGTTTTGTGAGTGCTCCTTGAGGAGCCGCTTATGGGTGTGGCATGAAAAGGGCTCTGTTGCCTTTTAAGTTGATAAACACAGGGTGGGGAGGAGGAAGCATGGGGCTCCCCTGTAACACTCCAGTAAAGAAACAGATTTGCTCTTGTTTGAATCTGGAGTCTCCCGAAATTGTCTGAGCAAAGAACTCCATTGTTTGCTTTGCAAGATGCCTATGCTGTACAGTGAACCGCTGTTCCAGGGCTGCTGGGTTAGAAACTGCTCTCTGGGACTTTGCCTCTCCCCAGCTCCTGCTGAGCCCCCTGGAAGTAACAGCACTTAGGATGGCAGCTGAGTTTTCGGCAGAGAGCAGAGTGCTCCGTGGCCAGTCTGTCCGGATGGCAACCACATGATGCTAATTAACCAAGGTCAGGCAGCTGCTGGGCTTCCCAGGCAGTGCGAAGAAGCCGTCCAACAGGGCTGGGTGGCTTATTTCTTGCTTTCATTTCTCGCGTCGCTGCTCCTGTCTAGACCCTCTACATGTCAAGTCTGTACTGTCAAAAGAGCCTCCTGGCCAGTCTCCCTGACAGCTGGCTTTCCCCTAAGGTCTATCCTGCACACCTGGCCAGATAAGTCTTCCTAAAACGCTGTTGGAGCTTGCCCTGTCCTTTCCCCAATTTTTTTTTTTTTTAAGATTTCATTTATTTATTTGAGAGAGAGAGAAAGAGAGAACACAATCAAGGGGGGGGGCAGAGAGAGAGGGAGAAGCAAACTCCCTGCTGAGCAGGAAGCCTGATGCAGGGCCCCTTTCCTGGGAACCTGGGATCGTGACCTGAGCTGAAGGCAGCAGCCCAAGGGATTGAGCCACCCAGGTGCCCCATCCTTTCCCAAATGTTTAATTTGGCTTTCAAGACCGTCTTGCATGGCCCT
Source organism: Procyon lotor (assembly GCA_028646535.1). Taxonomy (NCBI): domain Eukaryota; kingdom Metazoa; phylum Chordata; class Mammalia; order Carnivora; family Procyonidae; genus Procyon; species Procyon lotor. Next base: position 104,952,080 of record CM053607.1, on the reverse strand, counting down.
GGCCATGGAAATACCTTCCTTGTTCTTTTCTCATGCCCTTCCTTCTAGAGGAAGCGGAATCATTCCAGAAGCCCCTCTGTGCTCTGTATGTGCTGCTTCCTTCCAGTCAATGCTGGAAAAGCACCTGCCTACCTCCCCTGTTTGCTTCTGTCTGAATTCTGTGTTCTCATTCATTCATTTTTTCCATCCAAAAATCATGTATCTTGTGCCTCCTGCATGCCGGGCCCTATGCTAGAATAGGACACGGTCCTTGATCTCTAGGAGCTAATAATAAAAACAGATAAGTACATGTAGGGTGATGGCTGCTACAGTAGAGTGACGCTCTGGCTTTCATGGGCAGGGCCACCTGTCCCTGCTTGGGGCACAGGAGGCAAGTCAAGGTAGGCTTCCTGGAGAAAGGGTGAAACGGTGAAAAGGTGTTAGTTATTTGAGGTCATGTGGTGTGGCAGGAACTGGCCCAGAAAAGGTTGGGTGCCTGGATCTTGGCTGCAGGGCAAAGCAGACATGTTCAACTGAACCTCCCTGTCCTCAGGGAAAATCGCAGGCTGTTGACCCCGGGGAAGACAGGGGATGGGACAGCACTTGTACTCACCATGGCAGTGGGATCTGGGACAGGAAGGTGAAAAGAGGACGATGACTGGTATATCCTCTGCATCCTCTGGGTTAGTGACCTCCTCCAGCTCCCAAGTCTCCTCTAAGAAATGAACGCCACTGGAGCAGCTTGGTTGCCAGGGGCAACCCTGGAAGGCAGCCTCATTCTAAAGGCAGTCGCTGAAGCCCCTTGCCCCAGGGCTGACTCTGATAGACAAGAGGTAGGGAGCTCATCTCAGCCAGTGCCCTCTGGGAGGAGGTAGGTGTAGGCTAAGGAGCTCAGGGGTGCCGAGCAGCACATACAGCATATACAGTGGCCCTTCCAGCCACTCAGCAGGATCCTGAGAAAAGACTCACAAAATAGTACGTGATATTTTAATCCACACAAATACTTCATATGCGTAACATAACCTGTTTTTCTGAGACATGGCCTAATTTACTCCAGGCCTCAGGCTTAGTGACTTGCTGTTGACAACCTGCGGGTCTGATGCATGTGTGTAGGTCAGCAGTGTTAATGAGACTGTAGAAGTGGTGAACTTCTCTTGCTCAGTGCTCCTGCTCTGCTGAGGTTGTCTACCAGTAAGTCTTCCTCTTCCTGAGCTGGGACTTGTGATCTGGGTATAGGGGAAAAGGCAGAGCCTGTAGGCTCCTATGAAGAGAGAGAGAGAGCCAGCCTGGTGCAACTGACCTGTAATTCAGTTTCGCTAGGCTCCCTGCTTCTTTCTCTGGTTCCTGCTGTTCCTCCTGCCTGAATTTCCTGCTTCTCTCTTCACAATAAAGCCTGGGCTATTAAATTATAATAAGTAACAATAAACTGAAACTGGTTTTCAGTTTCTGTTCTGTGACTTGGACAATGTATTTAATCTTCCTGAGCCTCAATTTCTTCAACTGTAAAATGGAACCAGTTAACACCTGCCCTACCCAATCACAGGGTTATTGTAAATATTAAAGGAAGTGATTTATTAGGAATGTTTTGTAAACTGTAAGTAGCAATAATAAGAAAAGAGGAAAAGGAAGCAGCAACTGCTTCTAGTTTTTGAGCATTACTATACCAATTGCTGGTTCTTGATTCACATTATCTTTTTTTAATCAAGATAAAATTATTTTTATTCATATCTTCTCTGTCCCTCCTTCCTTTTAATTTTTATTGAAGTAATCTCTACACCCAGCGTGGGGCTTGAACTCACGACCCCAAGATCAATCGCAGGCTCTTCCAACTGAACCAAGTACCCCATATCCTCTCTGTCCTTTAAGACTCAGCTCTCAACTCATCTTCCCATGAGAGGTTTTTTGGCAGCTCTTACTCACGTTGGTTTCTAGCTTCTCTGAACTAGTAAGCACCATGTAGGTTAATCTACTGTTATTTTTCAAATTTAAGTTCTCTTTTCCCAGCTGGATTATAAACTCCTTTGGCATAGGGACTAGCTGTCCTACCTCACTTGGTTTTCCTAAGATACCAAAGACATGACAGATGCTCTAGAAAACCTGAGATTGAAACTTTATGGCCATGTAATTATCAGATAAGTTGGGAATTCCGTACATATTGTAAAGCAAAGCTTTGGGTGAAAAGTTATTACTCTTTGTCTTTGTCACCAGGAGAGGACCCATCTGCTCAATTCAGATTGATAATTATCATCTTCATAAAGCCTTACCAAGCTCCTAGACTGAGAGTTCCGATTGCAAGACCTGCTTCTAGAGACACTAATCATGTTAGCCCCCACACCCCCTTCCATATCCCTGTCCCGCTCCACACTTTTCTCCTTGCTTATATAAGTGTATGCAGCAGAAACAGATGAATTCTACTCTTAAAAGACAAAATAGCCCCTTTTTAAGACTCAAGAGGATGCAGAGAAGGCTAGAGTTAGATGTCAGGAGTGACTTCCCTCTCCCCCCATTGTGCAAAGTCAGGAGCAGGGGTATAAGGACACTAAAGAGTCCTTAGAAGGAGAATCTTCCTGCTTCCGAATTTCTCTCCAACTTATCTCCATTCACTGCCCTCTGGCCCGGTGTTCCGCAAACACATTAGCCTCCTTTCCCACCATTGGACCTGCCTGGTCCATTCTGGCCTCAGGGCCTTTGTATTAGCTGTTCCAGATCCCTGGAAGCTGCCGCTCTGAGATCTTCGCCCGGCTGCCACCTTCTTATCATTCGAGTCTTAGCCTAAATTATAATCCTTTCCTGATCTCCCAATTTAAAATAGCTTCCTCGAGGTGAAAATATAGACTATACACATATATCTGCTTCTTATACGAAAAATTTCTCTGGAAGGATGCACAAGAAATTAACATTTGTTGTTTATAGGGAGGGAAACTGGAGAGCTAGGAAACAGAGCTGGTAGAGATGCTTCTCTGCATATCCTTTTCTATTTTTTCGTTTAAATTTAGACTCATTGAATATATTATCTATTCAAAAATTAATTTAAAAATACAAAGAAAAAGAGAGAAAATAAAATAGGCCCCTGCTGAGTGTTCTTTATTTACTTTATAAATTTTATTTACAAAATTGGAAGTGGGCCATACTTGGCTGATCCAATCCCTACTCTATAATATCCTCTTATTTGATATTCATCCTAGCCCTGATTATTGGTTTACTTGTTTCTTCTCTGCCTTCTCCCACTAGAACACAAGCACAATGAAAGCACAGTGCTTTTCTTTTACGAGCATATTCCTGCACTGCGATCAGTTTCTGGCTCACAGTAGGTGCTCAAAAAATACTTGTTGA
>CM053607.1:104935374-104948268 GCA_028646535.1 Procyon lotor | reverse complement strand
CACACACCACCTAGGGAAACTGCTGAGTTGGAACGGGACTCTCTCTGCCAGAAAGGCGTGGGTACCAGCCAGGACCTGGGGAGGAGGAGGAGCTGAGGAAAGAGGAAGCAAGGAGTTTGGCAAATCGCAGCTCAGGCGGCCCTGGTTGCCCTGAACAAACAGCCCGCGTCACTGTGTGCCGATTAATTTTTTTAAATGTTTCTGAATCAACACATTCTTTGCATGACTGGGGCCGGGTTTTTTGTGGCCATGCAGTACACTGGCCAAGAAAGTGTGAGGTCCTGAAGGAGAAATAGCTCCAGATGAATCGCCCAGGCCACTAGGTACTAACTACTGCCTACTCAGCGAGGATGAGCGGGGCCCAGACTGCAGGGTTTGGAGGTCAAGTCGAGATCAGCAGATCCAGGCGGTACTACTCTCCTTCTTCCTTGGAAGAAGGTCGGGCAGGTTTCTCTTGTACTTCCCCCAACATTATCTTAACCACCAGACAGGGCCTCATGCTTACTCAGAGACAGGTGAGAAGGCTCCCAGTAGAATGCTCTGGAGAAGCAGTAGAAGGGGCAAAGGTTTGGAGTTAGCCAGGCGTGGGGGTGAATACTGGCTCCTTCACTGGCTCGCCATTTAATCTCCAGTGAGTCTTGTAAAATTCTGGAGCCTCAAGCTTTCTCACCTTTCTCTACAATAGCACTTGGAGTTATTTAAATGAAAATAAAGTAATGGGGTCCCTGGCTGGCCCCCAGTCCATAGAGCATGCTGACTCTTGATCTCGGGGTCATGAATTTAGGCCTCATGTTGGGCATATAGATTACTTAAAAAAATAATAAGCATAAAGCACATGGAAGAGTATAGATGCCTGGGGCGCCTGGGTGGCTCAGCTGTTAAGCGTCTGCCTTCGGCCCAGGTCATGATCCCAGGGTCCTGGGATCAAGCCCCGCATCGGGCTCCCTGCTCTGCGGGAAGCCTGCTTCTCCCGCTTCCATTCCCTCTGCTTGTGTTCCCTCTCTCACTGTGTTTCTCTCTGTCAAATAAATAAAATCTTTAAAAAAAAAAAAAAAAAAGAGTATAGATGCCTGATAAAGAGAAGGTTTTAGGGAGGCAGAAAGGGAGCATGCTTGCCCAGCAGTGTCTAGGAAGGAAGACTGAGCCTATCTTGGTGTAACTACTAGAAGCAGAGCTCTTAAAGCCTCATCTCAAACCATTGAGTGTGTCCTTTTGACCTTCCCGATCAGGATCTAGCCTGGCAATGTTGGGTCCTCTCTGCTTCAGCCTGGGGTTCAGGTATGTCAGCTGGCTTTCATTGCCTGGTTGGTCTGGAGCTTGGAGAGAGCTTGGAGAGGGGCTTGAATCCTTTGTCCTTTGTTCATACTGAGGGGCCTCTCCCTCAGACAAGCTCTGGACATGAGTTGAGCCTGAGGGAGAGTGAGGAGTTCCAGCACATGGGCTGTAGCCCACACGTCCTCTGCCCCCTGCCCGGGGCTTGTGTCTGTGTTTTCCAGGGTGTGCTTCCCAAGCCCTAGGAAGGAGCCCTTGGGGGCCCTGTGTGGAGATTCCTGAGGAGAGGGCTGAGCTGAATGCGAGGCCTGGCCAGCTGAGTTCTAGTCCTGTGGGGGGTGGGGGTGGCTCACAGTTTTGTGTGTATGCCGCTGCTCTGGGTATGTATGAGGTTCAGCACTAGGGGGGCGTCTGAGATTTGTCTGTAGCTGAATCCCCCCTCCTCTATTCCTGGAGGGGGAGCTGTAACTCAGCCCTCAGGCTACCTACTGCATTCCCCTTCCCCCAACCCACCAGCCTCTCTTTCTGTCACAACAAGGAGGTTTGGCAGAAAGGGAGGCAGCGTGGGTGCTGCAGAGAGAAAAACACCCCAAAGTTTCAGTAAAATGGCAAGAGAGATGCCAGCACACAAGGGGAAGGAGCCTTCTGTTTCCCACAGCCTGCACTGCTGGGCTGGGGTACACAGTCCATGATTTCCTTTCCTTCCTTCCTCCTGCTTTCTCTTCCTTCCCTGCGTTATAGTCAGGAAATGGAGACCTGCAGAGAGGGATAAAAAAAGGAACAAAGATGCTTTTCCCAGGAATCGACATCTTCTGTAACCACCGAATAGGCAGTTTTGGGCTCTGCTTGTTTTGGGCCGAGAGAGAGAGAGAGAGAGAGAGAGAGAGAGAGAGAGAGAGAGAATGTGTGAGTCACTGTGTGTATGAGTGAAAGAGTGTATGTGCGTGTGGAATAGTAACATGTCAGCATGTGAGTGTGTGTGTGTGTGTGTGCGTGCGCGTGTGCATGCTTGGGGGGGCAGTAAAGATAAAGGGCAGATAAAACAAGCAAACATAGGGTTGGTTAGATATGTGCCTTGGATAACCCATACACGAATAAATGAAAATTGACTGCATTTGTGCAGTAGTTGGGCCATTAGCCAATATTTCGCAAGATTACAATAGAGATGTATAAAAGGAAAAACCTCAAGTTTGACATTTTTCCTTGTGCTTTTGAAATCAGGGCATTTCCTGTGAGCAATAGCTCCTTTTTGATAGGTTAAAACCCTCATTTAGTCAAAAGCTTAGGAATATAATTTTGTGATCGTTTCACTTATATAAGAGCTGAGTTCATCTCAGTGCTATTTGCTTACAAAATATTTGAGTTTATAAACAAGATCCCAAGGGGAATGTTTGTCCCACTCAAGAAAACAAGTTACTTTTCACCTCTTTGAAGTATCTATTTGCATTCCAACAATGTGGTACTTAAAAATCATTCCTTTCAAGCAATCCATTAAAGCAACTCCTGGAGGCAATGCTTGAAGAAAAAAAGAAGGCTATGTTTCTTTTTTTTAAAAGCCTGTGATGATTTGAACAGTTTATCTAACTTATGTCCATTCATATATGATCACAATGATTTCTAACAGTTATCTGGTGGTCGTCATGTACCAGTCCCTGCATTAGATGCTCTACCCACATGTTCTTATTTGGTCCTTACAACCAGGGAGGTACTACACTTTAAGGGGCTTGACCAAGTTCATGCAGGTAACAAATGTTAGGGCAGAACTTAAATTTGGGTTTTGACTCCAAAGCCCCATGCCTTACCCTACATGCTGAATTGCATCTCTTTATATTTACTGCCCAAGGATATCAAGCATGCTGGCGAGAAGAATGATTACACGGGTGCCTACGCAAGGTCTGCCCTCCCAGAATTTTTGATTTCTGATCCAGACCCAGTGTGTAGGGTCAGTGCCTTAGCCTTTGGGGTTAGCCCAGCTCAGAAAGAACAATTCCTGTTATTGGAACGGGGCAGGATAAACCTGGCTGGGTTGTGGCCCATGAATCCCCTTGGGATTTTTCAATTCTCCCTGGGACAGGAGGTTTTGTAGGGTCAGAGATACAGAGCCTGAGACATTGGCATGAGGAAATCAGTAAATACAAAACATACCATAAAGAATGTATCTGGGGCACCTGGGTGGCTCAGTAAGTTAAGCATCTGCCTTCGGCTCAGGTCATGATCTCAGGATCCTGGGATGGAGCCCCAGGTTGTGCTCCCTGCTCAGCAGGAGAGTCTGCTTCTCCCTTTCTCTCTGCCCCACCTACCATCCTGCTAGTGTGCTCTCCCTCCCTCCCTTTCTCTCCTATAAGTAAATAAAAGTCTTTAAAAGGGGATGCCCTGGGTGGCTTAGTTGGTTAAGTGTCTGCTCAGATGTGATCCTGGAGTCCTGGAATCAAGTCCCGCATTAGGCTCCTTGCTCGGCAGGGATCCTGTTTCTCCCTTTGCCTGCTGTCCCTCCTGCTTGTGAGTGCGCTCTCTCTCTCTGACAAATAAATAAATAAGATAAAATCTTTTTTTTTTTTAATAAGATAAAATCTTAAAAAAAAATAAAATCTTGGGGCGCCTGGGTGGCTCAGTGGGTTAAAGCCTCTGCCTTCGGCTCAGGTCATGATCTCAGGGTCCTGGGATCGAGCCCCGCATCGGGCTCTCTGCTCAGCGGGGAGCCTGCTTCCCCCTCTCTCTCTGCCTGCTTCTCTGCCTACTTGTGATCCCTCTCTCTGTCAAATAAATAAATAAAAATCTTTAATAAATAAATAAATAAATAAAAATCTTTAGGGTCGCCTGGGTGGCTTAGTCGTTAAGTGTCTGCCTTCGGCTCAGGTCATGATCCTGGGGTCCTGGGATCGAGCCCCGCATCGGGCTCCCTGCTCCGCAGGAAGCCTGCTTCTCCCGCTACCATTCCCTCTGCTTGTGTTCTCTCTCTCGCTGTGTTTCTCTCTGTCAAATAAATAAAATCTTTAAAAAAAAAATTAAAAATAAAAAAATAAAATCTTTAAAAAAAATCTTTAAGAAAATGTATTTAGCCTTGTGATCACCAACCTAGCTGAGAATGCTGGCAGAAGGTTCTGGGAAGAGTGTAGAACTTTGAGGGAATGCCAGTGACCCTGAATTCCCTCTGGAAGCGAGAAGGGAGAGGAAACAAAGGGACAAAAGGAGGGTGATGGAGAGGCAGAAGAGCGGACATGAGGGCGTGTGTGACAGGGAGGAAGTGTGCAACCCGATAAATAATGGAGAATAGCTTTATTACTTTGACTATTTGGAGTAAGAACTGGCCTATGAAGGTGGGTTGGGAACAGCCTGGGACTAAATGAAATGAGAAAGGAAATTGAAGCCATCATTTCTGGCTTGCTGATGGGCAGATGTCAGGATGCCCGTAGCCTCTTGCTGTATTTAGTGCTTTTCCAGAGATAAATGGCAGAGCTCAAAGAGGTTACATTGGGGCCTAAAATGAAAACTCAGAGGTGTGAGGATATTTTAGTTAGGAGAAAAGAGGGCTATAAGTTGGGGACTAGTCATCCAAATTCTGAAGGATTTTTTTTTAAACATATGTTATTTCACTATTAGCACTGGATTTATGTATAAAAATAAAGGGAGATAAAGTACGAATTTATTAAAAAGGAGGTTATAAGATGCTGAGATCTCTCCCAAGATGACTCTAGGGGTAGATTGGTGGGGAAATCTAGAAAGGAAAGAATTAGAAACTTTCACCAAGCCATTGAGAAGCCTAGCAGAGCAGAGAATATCTGGAGCAGTCCTGCCTTCAGGCCTTCTCTTAGAAGAAGCAAGGCCAGACAGGAGAGGAGAGACAGTTAAGCCAATAGCTACCTGAAGGGGATAGAGAGAGGCTGGCTCCAGGACCAAGCCTAGGAAAGTAGCCAGTGTGTTGAAATTAACGAGTTCTGAGGAAGACTCATTCCCTGCAAGGGGAGATGGGCAGAGTGTGCCCTGAAGACCAGGCATCTGCATCAAAAATTATTTATGGGGTGCCTAGGTGGCTCAGTGGGTTAATCCTCTGCCTTTGGCTCAGGTCATGATTTCAGGGTCCTGGGATCGAGCCCCACATCGGGCTCTCTGCTCGGCGGGGAGCCTGCTTCCCCCTCTCCCTGCCTGCCTCTCTGCCTACTTGTTATCTCTCTCTCTCTCTCTCAAGTAAATAAATAAAATCTTTGGAAAAAAGTTCTTTATTTGTTAAAAAAAAATCTTCATTTGAATATCTTCTGGATCCAGCCAAAGGGAATTACTTATTTTCAGGTGGGAGAAGTGGGCTAATATCACAACTTGATGGGTTAACTATGGTCTGTGAATGGGCCCAGCATAGGGAGCTGACCCTGCTGACTCAGAATCTACCACATCCAGGGGCACCTGGGTGGCTCAGTCGTTAAGCGTCTGCCTTCGGCTCAGGTCATGATCCCAGGGTCCTGGGATCGAGCCCCGCATCGGGCTCCCTGCTCGGCGGGAAGCCTGCTTCTCCCGCTACCGTTCCCTCTCTGCTTGTGTTTCTCTCTGTCAAATAAATAAAATCTTAAAAAAAAAAAAAGAATCTACCATATCCTGAAATTGTGCTTCTAACAGGCGAGATCAAGAGCCTAGGCTGGACAGAGAAATTAGAGAGTGCTATGAATGCCCAAACCCCAGTCCCAGGATTATGCCCGACCAGACGCGTGGATTCTCTTATTGAACCGTTTGTCTAAACAGTGCTGGAGTCAATAAGTACTTATTGAAATCTTTGGGGGCTTATATGGGGGTTGAGACTGCCCCTCCTCTGGAGGAAATGAGCATGTGGTCAGATGGGTTGGGCCCTTTCTCCTTCAGCCCTTCCCCTCCTCATTGCTTTCACCTGTGTGATCCTTCTACCTCTATACTCTTCCTCCTCCTCTTTTTCTTGTTATCTTTGTTTTCTGGCCCTTTCCTGCCCTCTTTGGTCGTTTTCCTCTCTGAATATCTTTGTTCTCGCTTTCGCACTTGATCTTTCCTAACCCCCTAACCTAATCTCCCCGTCTTCCGCACTCCCCTCCTGCTAAGCAGATGGTTCTGTTGGCTTCAGAAGTTTAAAATTCTGTCATCCTGTGAAATGTATCTGTACCCGGACAGGCATAGGTATCACCTATTTCCCGGAATTTAGAAATTGTGCGAATGAACTAATCTGTTAGAGGCAGATGGAGTCTGGGTCAGAGGAGTCTTAGCTGTGCCCAGTTTTATATTAAACATGTGAGTCAAGAAGCACATCTGACCCCACTTTGTGACTGTAATGGCTAAAAGACGTGGAGCGAGTTACTGTGAAATTGATGGGAGTGTGAATCATTAAAATTATAATAATTAGGAATAAGCAAGAAAGACCAGAGGAAAGGATAGTTTCGTGGGTGATATGTTTTCTCACATTTTATATTTGGCAAGTGTATTTGAGAGTAATCAACATGCCAAGACTTTATTCACTCTTCAGCTATAACTTGAGTTTCAACAAAACCTAAATTTGAAGCCCTCAACCCAGACTCTCTATTCCTTTCCGGAGCACCAAATTCCCTGATGGTTGCTCTTGGCACAAGTAACTTTAAGGAAGAGTCGAATGGGTTTGTGTAAGTAACTTTGTGGGGAAATGACCCTGAATTTTCCTTGCTTGGCCTCAACAATGCCTTGGGCCCTACAGGTAATGAAGGAAGCAGTGCGATTTTGGAGAGAGAGTGGGAATGTCTTAGATGGTTTTTCATACTCTATGGGAGAAGGAACCTGAATTTATTCCCCTAATCCACAGTTGACTTCAACTCTGCACTGCCCAGCAAGAAAGGGAGGTTAGCTGGTTAATTCATTGTTTTTTCCCCGATTCACTCATTTTATTCACAAAGAGTGCCAGATGCTGGAGATGTGAGAATGGAAAAATCATGGTCCCTGTCCTCCAAGAGGCAGTCTTGTGGGGAAGACAGGCATAGAAATAATCATAATCCAGGTTGCTAATTGCTGTTGTACAGGTAACATGGGATCTGAGAGGAGGGAACAGTTAATGTGAAAGAGGGAGGGAAAGAGACACTTAAACTGCATCTTTTCAAAGGGTGAGCTGGGAGTTGGCCAATCTGAAAGGAGGTAGAAAGCGATTCCAGGCAGAGGGAACAAGAATTACAAAGGCACAAAGGAGCACAGTGAATGGGGAGAATGGTGAATTTAGTATGAATAGAGGTAAGGGATGTCCTGGGGGAGTAGTGAGAGGACTAGAAAGAGTAGTGAGAGCCCAGTTATGAAGTGACTAGTGTATTCTGCTAAGCTTGAACTTTCTCACACAACAGTGTGGAACTACTGAAGACATTTAAACAAGGGAGTAGGCTGATCAGCTGTTTGCTCTATCACAGAGTAGAGTGGGGGTAGAAACAGTTTTGTTCCAGGGCCCCATGGAGAATACCTCTTGACATCTATCTCCTGTCTTGGTGCGCCAACTGGGGAATTCTTTCCTTCCTCTGTTTTTCTCTTCTTTTTTTCCACAGAAACATGGCGAGCGCTTTTCAGAACCCAGGCTCTAGGTTAGGTCCTGGGAAAGCACAAATGAAGAAAAACCACTCCTTGCTCAGAGGAGTTCATAGTCTGGTGTAGTTTTTCCCAAACTCCATACTTCAGTATTCATGGGCCCATTTCACGACCATGATGAATTGAGGAAAAAAATGAGGATAGTGTAATGAGTCTTCAAATAAGTCTAAATATATTCCATATGAAATCTTTCCTTTATAATAGGAGGTTATATTCATATGTGCATATTTTCTTGAAAAGATGATAATGAAGGTAGGCTTTGTTTTGTTTCGTTTTGTTTACTTGGCAAAATGAGAAGTCAGCAGTATTTTGTCATACCTCAGAAATGAGGTATGAGAGAAATTTGCTGGTTAAAGGTTAATTTCCTCATTACAGCGGTGGGAATAAGAGAAGGACTTTTTCATCCAAAGGAGTGTGGGCCTGGGCGCCTGGGTGGCTCAGTTGGTTGGGCGACTGCCTTTGGCTCAGGTCATGATCCCAGAGTCCCAAAATTGAGTCCCACATCGGGCTCCCAGCTCTGCGGGGAGTCTGCTTCTCTCTCTGACCTTCTCTCATGCGCTCTCTCACTCTCTCTCTCTCAAATTAAAAAAAAAAAAAAAAATCAAAGGAGTGGGCCTATGTAGAGAACATCAATTTACCAGATGTGACCAAGACAGAAGCAGGCTCTCGTGCCATTTCCTACCCTCTCCAGAGTCAGAAATGGGAGAAGGGGAGAGTCCTTGGTTTTGAGAGAGTCAGGATTTCTAGATTGGAGAGAGTCAGAATTCTAGAGAGGAATTTCTTTTCTAGAGAGCGGTTGCTCTTCCTTATAGCATGGAAGGGGAATGGCTGATGTTCCCGGAGCCTAGAGGCCCATGAGCTCTGTGTTCCTCTCATTGGGAAAGGACAGCACTTCTACAGAGAGATCCAGCAAGTGTAACAGGAAGAGCTGTCGAAATAGAAGTAGGATGCTGCAGGGTAAGGAACCTCTGGCCTTTCTTGCAGTGTAGTGCAATGGGGTCACCACTTTCATCCCCATGAGCCAGGCATTTGGGGTTTTCGGGGCTCAGGCATAAATAACCCACAGTCAATCCCTACAGTCATATCACCAAGCCAGTCACACGCCTGCTCTCAGTGAAGCATCAGCACCTAAGCTCACCATGCTGTAGCAAGGCTGCATCCTCCTGTTTAAACCTCATAAGTTTAAACTAATTTAGGAAGCATTGGAGCAAGTCTTGTTAGGAAGTGGCAGTTGGTTTAGTGCATAGGATGCAATACGTTCTTGAAATCCAGCAGTTGGGGAGCCACTGCTCTCTTGGGAGAATCAGACGTGTAAGCAGTTATTTCAGTACAGTGTAATAAATAGAAGTGCAAGGGCACAAAGAATCATGGTGTGGGCAGAGTGATGGGTTTGGTATGAGCAGAAGTAATTGGAGTGTCTGAAAAGGGGCCTAGAAAGGAAGGTTGGAGGCTCATAAGATGGACCAGACCAGGAGAAGATACTTAGGAAGAAAGCGGAAGAGAGAGCTGCTGATCCAGGGACTAGGGAGCATGGGGGATGCTTTCCCGAGGAGCTAGCTCTCGGGATGGGTCTCTTGCTGAGCCCTCTGCTTTAAGGCTCTCTTCTCTCCTTCCTTTCCCTCTGCCCCACATTTCCTGTGTGTGCCAGGCCCAGAACATCCTCGCAGTCTGCTGCTCTAATTACTTCATTCCATTTTAATTCTGCTGAGTTAGGAGCCTGTGAACTCAAGAGGAAATTCACGCAAAATACCCAACAAATTGAATGTGCTGGCATTTTCAGAAACGCATCTGACCCTATCTGCCCCTTCATGTTCCTTTCCTCTAGCACTGCTTCTCCCAGGCTCAGATGGAAAAATCAAGGGTAAGATGTGGTGATGGGAAGAGGTGGTGGTACTTAGAGGGAAAGATGTTGGATTGCACTGACCACTTGAGCCATTATTTTCTGGGGGAAGAAAGATGGACAGGGTGGGGGCTTTCTGATGGGGGTGCTTTTCCTGGGCCCTTTTAAAAACTGAAGGGGCCTGTCTCTGCAGCTCCAAAACATTGTGCCTATATATGAGTTGTAGTGTTCCTTCTTCCCTAAAATTATCTGTGAATTAGAGCTACCTTATTCCAAGTTGTTTGTTCAGGGAGTTATATAGAATGATTTCTTAAATGAGAGGATTGCAGTTTCTAAGTTAGTAGTTCTCAATTTTTTTGGTCTTAATGTTGCTTTCCACTCTTAAAAATTACTGAGGTCTCCCAGAGCTTTTATGTGGGTTATATCTATTAATATTTACTGCATTAAAAATAAAACCCAGAAATTAAAAGAATGTTGATTAATCCCTTTAAAAACAATACCCGATTTTATGTTAACATAATACATTTTGCTGAAAAGAGAACTATATATATATTTTTTGAAAACAGAACTATGTTTTTTATTTTTAAGATTTTGTTTATTTATTTATTTGAGAGAGAGAGAGCCCAGGCAGGGGGAGGAGCAGAGGGAGAAGTAGAGGAAGAGAATCTCAAGCAGATCCTACACTGAGCAGGTAGCCCCAGGCATGTCTTGATCTCATGACCCTGAGATCTTGACCTGAGCTGAAATCGAGAGTCAGGTGCTAGGGGCACCTGGGTGGCCCAGTGGGTTAAAGCCTCTGCCTTCAGCTCAGGTCATGATCTCAGGGTCCTGGGATCGAGCCCCGCATCGGGTTCTCTGCTCAGCAGGGAGCCTGCTTCCCCCTTTCTCTGCCTGCCTCTCTGCCTGCTTGTGATCTCTCTCTCTCTGTCAAATAAATAAATAAAATCTTAAAAAAAAAAAAGATTGGCATGTTTTGCATTTCTGCAGATTTCTTTAATATCTGGCTTAGTAGAAGACACCTGGATTCTTATTTCTGCTTCTGCATTCATTCGATTTCAATCTGTTGTTTTAGTTGAGGTATATCAATACTTGAAGACTCATAGAGTTGAAAAACAGAATATTTTAGCTTTCAAATAATTGTAGATCTTCTTCTTTGATATTACACCAAAACTCCATACACAGTAATTTCTTTAGGGTTAGTTACAGTGTGGAATCTGAGACCATATCACATAATTCTTACTCCATTATATCTATTGGCTTATCTTGCACTTTGAGTAGGTTTTTTAACATCACACATTGGTCATTTGGAAAATATAGATCCTTTAAGTTACATAGATCTTCCACTATTGATACATTTCATTATATAATATTTAAAAAATTATATTCATTCTACCACCATCAATCTCATCAGAGAAATCTTTAAGCATTGGGAAGCTGTCAAGCTCATTGTGGTAGATACAAGTGTTCCAAAATTCTAATTTTTGCTTGAAAGCTTGAATTTTATCATTGGCAACAAATACTGTCAGTTGTTTTCCTTGGAGTGACAGGCTTACTTTGTTCATTTTGGGGAAACTGTCTGCCAAACACCAAATCTGAATAATCTTAGTTTGTCTTTCAGTCATTCTTTCAAGTACAAATAATGTTCCATGGAAAAAGGGGCTAGTTTGGCTTGAAACTTAAATAGTTACAGAAGTGCTTTCCCTGGGGACAACCATTATATTTGGGATACAGCAGAAGTGCTTTAAGTGTACTTTGTATTTCCCCAGAAAGAATATTAAAAAGATGTACTCAAGAGTTGAGATTTAGGGGCAACTAGCTAACTCAGTCTGTAGAGCATGTGATTCTTGATCTCAAGGTTGTGAGTTCAAGCCCCATATTAGGCATGAAGTCTACTTAAAAAAAAAAAGTTGAGATTTAGTAAAAATTCATAATACTTACTGTTTTATCAAAGACATCCCTAAGTGAAAGTGTTTTGTTTTGTTTTTTTTTTTTTACTGTATGCGTGTGGTGGTGAACTACAATGTACTACTAGTACATTTTGTGCCATGCTTTGATTCCTGCTCAGGTGCAAACTGTTTTACCCTCAGTTGCTTGTGTACCATCAGTGCAAATGTTAACACAGTGAAAAAGGTGAATAAATGTCTTAATAGTGTTATGAATATAGTTTTGACCTTGTGGACCTTTAGGGTCTGGGGAGCCTCCCAAGGGTCCTTGGATCACACATTGAGAACCACTGCCCTACAGGACATATCTGAGTTCCTTAGGCTTTGACCCTAGTCCTCTTTTCTTCTCTTTCTTCACTCTCTCCTTAGGTGAACTCCTCTATTGCCTTTGAACTACTTTTGAGCCAATTACCCACACATTTGTTTTTCTAGCTCTGACCTCTCCTTTGAGCTCCAGACATGTATTCAGCTGCCAATTCAACATTGATATTGGACTTGTTAAAATTTCCCCAAGGGCAACCTGTCGAAGACTTCACCTGTGGTCTTCTTCTGCATCGTCTTTCTTGCAGTTATACAGGCTAGAATCCTTGTCCTGACCACATTCTCTCTCCCCCATTTCCAGTCAATCATCAAGCTCTGTTACTTTTACTTCCTAAATATCTTTTTAGTCTATAACTTCTCTCTATCTCTACCATTCCCACCATTACCAAAGTCAAAGACATCAATATCTCTTGCTGGAATTACCACAACAGTCTCCTTTATTATAGTGGAGTGATCTTTTTATTTTTATGTTTTATTTTAAAGATTTTGTTTATTTATGTGACAGAGGGAGACACAGCGAGAGAGGGAACACAAGTAGGGGGAGTGGGAGAGGGAGAAGCAGGCTTCCTGTGGAGCAGGGAGCCCAATGAAGGGCTCGATCCCAGGACCCCAGGATCATTACCTGAGCCAAAGGCAGTCAAAGGCAGATGCTTAACGATTGAGCCACCCAGGTGCCCCGAAGTGATCTTTTTAAAACACAAATCTAGGGGCGCCTGGGTGGCTCAGTGGGTTAAAGCCTCTGCCTTCGGCTCAGGTCATGATCTCAGGGTCCTGGGATCGAGCCCCGCATCGGGCTCTCTGCTCATCGGGGAGCCTGCTTCCCCCTCTCTCTCTCTGCCTGCCTCTCTGCCTATTTGTGATCTCTGTCAAATAAATAAATAAAATTTAAAAAAAGATTTTAAAACACAAATCTAATCATGCAAAACCCTGCTTTTTTTTTTTAAGTTTTTTTTTTTTTTTTTAAGATTTTAT
>CM053607.1:104925012-104935274 GCA_028646535.1 Procyon lotor | reverse complement strand
AGTGTCTCTCCCTGAGGAGATTGTAAGTTCCATGAGAGCAGACATTTCGTAAATATCTACTGAGTCAATGATCGCATGAGGCCTAGGACATTTTCTCTGAACATAGATTAACCACTGAAAAATTAAGTCATTTGCCCTAGGCCCCTGCACTGGGGGAAGACCTATTTCTATTTTTACTGTCTCATAGCATTTCAGAGAAAAATGCTGCCTTGTCCCAGGCTTTCCGTCAAAGTGTCCTCCTAATCGCAGGGACACATTTATCTTCCTTTTGACATAGGAGCCCTTTCTGCTCTCCATCACTCAGGCTGCCACTGGTTCTTAGAGAGGGTTAGCTAGCAATACAGGCCCTTCAGGAATATAAAGGAGACTACCTCATCTCTCTCTCCCACTAGATGATTGGCTGGGAAGCCCATTTCAGCAGGAGAGAATAAAATATATCAAGTGGAGGTGCCAATAGGTAAACAAAAACAGAGGGAAGCATGACGTTTGTCCTCAGGGAGAATTCAGTCTCCCTGAGAGAGGACAGGGAGAGAGAACCCCCTGTTGAGTTTTTTTCAGCTGAGGTCAATACAGCCCTAGAAGTGGCCCTTCCTGCAAGAGGGAAAGCACATACCAGGTGCTTTGACTTTTGTTCTCGCATTTAGTCTTTGCAACAACATGAGGTAGGAATTATTGTTCCATTTGTATACATGAGAAAACAACTGAGGCCCAGAGAGATTAAGTAACTTACACACTTAGTATATTGTCATAGACCCATTTACTGGGCCACCTGGGTGGCTCAGTGGGTTAAAGCCTCTGCCTTCAGCTCAGGTCATGATCTCAGGGTCCTGGGATCGAGCCCCGCATCGGGCTCTCTGCTCAGTGGGGAGCCTGCTTCCCCCTCTCTCTCTGCCTGCCTCTCTGCCTGCTTGTCATCCCTCTCTGTGTCAAATAAGTAAATAAAATCTTTAAAAAAAGTAGACCCATTTACTTACCCAGTCCACGGCCCCTTTTAAGAGACTGGCCCAAACGTGGCTGCCGGCCATATTATGTACCACAGGATCCTTCTGCCCACCAGTTTCTTAAACCACCACTTACCCACCACCACCCTCCTCTGCCCTAGGTGACTGGACCACAGGAGGTTCTCACCCGAGGTCAGTTTAGGGGCTGGCCAGTCACCTCTAATTTGTGGCCTGGTGGAAAAAAAGATAAGCTAGGCCAGTCAGATTCCATGTCTTAGAAACTTCCACCTGAAGCATAGAGTTCCCCAGAAGTGTCCAGAGCCTGGAAGAGAAGCCGACCTGCCCAGTGTGGCTGAATCATTTTAAGTGTGGGTGGGACCTGACAAGGAAGAGCCAGGACATCCAGCCGTTGAGGAGTCTCGAATCTAGATTCATGCCCTGTGTTAGCTCCTGCTCTTGGAGCGTCTGGAGAGGCCCCAGCATGCCAACATGAACCTTCTCTGCTGGCGCTAACTTGAGAGGGTCTCTTTGTCCAGAAGAGTTAAATAGTTACAGAGTAACAGAGGCAGAATCCCAATCCAAGACCATCCAGCTTCCTAGCCTGTGCTCCGTTTGTTATTCCACACTGTGGAGGGGGAGCCCAAGGAGTGTCAGGGGCCCAGCACCCTGGGAATGAACCCAGTCACTTTGGAGAGAGCTACCAATTTAAAAAAGGGTGTGGAGGGGCGCCTGGGTGGCTCAGTGGGTTAAAGCCTCTGCCTTCGGCTCAGGTCATGATCTCAGGGTCATGGGATCGAGCCCCGCATCAGGCTCTATGCTCGGCAGGGAGCCTGCTTCCCCCTCTCTCTCTGCCTGCCTCTCTGCCTACTTGTGATCTCTCTCTCTGTCAAATAAATAAATAAAATCTTTAAAAATAAATAAATAAATAAATAAAAAAGGGTGTGGGGGCACCTGGGTGGCTCAGCTGGGCAAGCATCTGCCTTTGGCTCAAGTCATGATCCCAGGGTCCTGGGATCGAGCCCTGCATCAGGCTCCCTGCTCAACCGGAAGCCTGCTTCTCCCTCTGCCCCTCCCCACTTACTCTTGCTCTCTCGCTCAAATAAATAAATAAAAATCTTTAAAAAATTTTTTTAAAGAAGAGTGTGTCAGAGACCCTGGGTGCTGTGTACTCACCACAAGACTAATAGTGCCTGGCTTGGCTTTGGGAATCCTGCTCGAGAAGCACAAAGCATGCTGGCCAGACGCGCTCCCACCACCAGCCATAGTTCGGCATATGACATCATATGTGAGGTTACTAGTCATCAGTGACATCACTCAGTGATGTCATGCCCATATTGGACAGCTCGGCGTAGGGAAGCACAGAGAGCACCAGCTTTGGGACTGAGCAGACTGGGATTCAGATCCTCTCCCTGCCTGTCTGTCCTTAGGAAAAGCAGCCTTACTTTTCCTCAGTGTCCTCACTGGTAAAAATGGGGATAATTCTTATTCCACAATAAGGATTACCAGAGATAAATGTGCAAGGCCCTGCACTGAGGGGAGTTAGTATTTAATGGGTATGGAATTTTAGTCAGGTAAGATGGAGAAGTTCTGGAGAGGGATGACGGCGACGGTGGTACAACAATAGGAATGCACTTATTGCCGCAGAACTGTACACTTAAAATGGTAAATTTTGGGGTGCCTGGGTGGCTCAGTCGTTAAGCGTCTGCCTTCGGCTCAGGTCATGATCCCAGAGTCCTGGGATCGAGCCCCGCATCGGGCTCCTTGCTCTGCAGGAAGCCTGCTTCTCCTGCTACCATTCCCTCTGCTTGTGTACCCTCTCTCGCTGTGTTTCTCGCTGTCAAATAAATAAAATCTTTAAAAAAAAAAATGGTAAATTTTATGTTATATATATTGTATACTTAAACAAGGACCTTATGTTGATCTCACGTATAGCAGGGCCTTAGAAATGCTGGTTTCTGTCTTTAAGCTCCGTAGCAGAAGCCATGGTCCAATCAAGCCCAGTGCCCTTAACCCAGGGGAACCCTCTGGCCCTCCTCTGGCACCACAGCTCCTGCCCTAGAGAGCTGGAGGCCTGTTGGGGCAATGAGGTAGAGTCTCCAGACCTGGCGAATAGGACCGTTACAGGCTGAGCACTTTGCCGGGCAAGAGGCCAGGACCTGAGGCTGCTGGGGCAGCGGGGAGCTAGGGGGGGATGCCAGGCCATGGGGCAGTGTCCAGAGTTCTGCCTGCGGAGGCTCTCTGCCCCGGAGAGAAGAGCACCGGGAAGTCTGCTTGTCAGGCAAGAGTGGATGGTTG
Organism: Procyon lotor; assembly: GCA_028646535.1. Taxonomy (NCBI): domain Eukaryota; kingdom Metazoa; phylum Chordata; class Mammalia; order Carnivora; family Procyonidae; genus Procyon; species Procyon lotor. The sequence continues at coordinate 104,932,038 of CM053607.1, read as the reverse complement.
AGTTGTATCTCTGCTGGAAATTCCAGCGCTCTCCTGGGAGGCCTCCTTTCTCCCAGCCATCAGTTTTCTGATCACACCACTAGCGATGTTCATTGTGTGCTCTGTGGAGCTGGTCTGCCGCCCCCGCCCCTTCCTCACAGCACCCCCTGCCACCTGCCCCAAAGTCGGCACCTGCCTTAATATGATGCTGCTGTGATAATGGCCAGGAGATGACTTCAGCAACTGATGAGGCCCTCTGGAGTGGCATCCAGGGCGCTGTCTTCATTCTCCCCGGTGAGCAGGCAGCCAGGGCCCAGGGCTGGGCCACAGGCGCTGGCTGGGAAATTGCATCCGGGAAAGCACTGAGGGGGAAAATTGGAAGTATCAGGCTTTCCCAGGTTGCTCTTCCACAGGCAAGACACCGTTAGCAGCAGCAGCCCTAATTATGATCCAGGAGAGTCAGGCCTGGCTGCCTAGCCTGCCCGGGCAGCCCTTGAGAGTGGCCTTGGGACAGCAGGACAGAGGCCGAGTGCAGGGAGCTCTGGGCGATGAGAGGGGGCAGGGTCTGGTCTGGTCATTCAGACACGTGGGGATGGGGACCTGGGTCAGCTTCAGTTGCCGGGGCCCCTCGTGTCCTTTAGCATGCTGGCAGTTGTGAAAGGAAGGATGGAACTTAGGTTGCTGGGATGATTTCTGCCTGCCAGGAATTCAGAGGTATCTTCACTTCTGTTCTTCTTCTGTCTCATCCTTGGTGCTCCTCTGAAAATTCTCTCGTCTATGTCACTCATGACTTCCCCGTCGCCAGTTTCAGCCGTCATGGTCATCTCTTAGTCATTCTGGAGCCACACTGACACAGTTGGTTGCTTGCTTCTTCCTTTTTTCTTTCTTTCTTTTTTAAGATTTTATTTATCTGACAGAGAGAGGGCACAAGCAGGGGGAGCGGCAGACAGGAGAGGCAGGCTCCCTGCTAAACAGGGAGTGAGATGCAGGGCTCCATCCCAGGACCCTGGGATCATGACCTGAGCCGAAGGCAGACGCTTAACTGACTGAGCCAGTCAAGTGCTCCATGCTCATTCCTTCTTAAAACACCCTCTTCATTTGGCTCTCAAGATACCCCTCTCTCCGTTCTCCAACCTCCATAGTCTCCTGTGCTGGCTGCTCCTCGTCGTCGTCATCTCTTTGCTGGTCTGGGACTGACTGACATCACACCCTTACTGTTCTGGACCCGATCTCACTCCCTCAGTAATCACGTCTATCTCAAGGCATTAAAGCCAGCTGCATGTTGATGAATCCCAAATGGGTATCATCAGCGCCTACATCTACCCTGAACTTTAGATGCACATCCAGCTGCTGCTTGACATCTCCGTGTAAATGTCACTCACTGCCCCCCCCCCATCTTCTCCCTTGTGGTAAATGCAGCTCTATTCTACCTGTCCCCAAAACTTCCAGAGTCATTCCTGGCTTTTCTTTTTCCTTAATGCCTCTAATCCAATTCCTCAGAAATGGTATAAGTTCTACCTTTTTTCTTTTTCTTTTTTTTTTTAAGATTTCATTTATTTATTTGAGAGAGAGAGAAATAGCGAGAGAGAGCATGAGCAGGGAGGAGAGGGTGAGGCCAGGAACCTGATGCAGGGCTCGAACCCAGGGCCCTGGGATCATGGCCTGAGCTGAAGGCAAATACTTAACTGACTGAGCCACTCAGGCACCCCATAAGTTCTGCCTTTAAATTGTCTCCAGAATCTCTATTTACACCACTCCTACCCTCATCAGAGCCACCGTCATTACTTGCCTAGGCCATTGTGATTTCTTCTGAGTTGGTTACAATCTAGATTAGGCTGCTATATCAGAGTCTCCAAAACAGAGTTTTATACAAGATAGAAGATTGATTCTTCTTGACTGCGAATCTGCATAAATAGTCGGGTTAATAACAGTCATTCCACATGGTCAGGGACCCTAGCTTCTCAGGGCTTGGGGCTTGTCCTCTTCATCGTGTGACTTCCATCTTGTGGCCTAAGATAGCTGGTCCAGCTGCCACTGTCCTGCGCATGAGCTTTCAGCCTGTGGAAAGCAGAGAAGGAAGAAGTAGAGGGCAGGCCTATACCTTTAAGAACATGACCTGAAAGTTGCATCTCTCCCTCTGCTCACATCCCATCAATCGGTATTTTGTCACATGGCCACACTTAGCTGCATGAGTGGTTGGGAAACGTACCTTGTGCCCAGCTAAAATGTGGAAAGAGAGGATGAATCTGGGGGGAAATGAGTAGGCTATACCATAGCTTCCTAAGTGATTTCCCTGCTTCTACTTCACCCCTGTAGGTTGTTCTCAAAAGAGCAGCCAAGGGGCGCCTGGGTGTCTCAGTCGGTTGAGTGTCCGACTCTTGATTTCGGCTCAAGTCATGACCTCAGGGTCATGAGATGGAACCCCACTTCGAGCTCCATGAGTCTGCTTAGGATTCTCTCTCTTCCTCTCCCTCTGCCCCTTCGCCCATCTCCCTTTCTTAAAAAACAAACAACCAGTAGCAAACTAGTTCTATATAACAAAAATATGTCACTCTTCCATGCACCACTTTCTGATAACTTCTTTCTCAGTCAGAATGAAATCTAAAATCCTTATGGTCTACAGGGCTCTGTGAACCTTGAGCACCAATTTCTTTCTGATTTCATCTCCCACCTCTCTCCCCCTTGCTCACTCCCCTCCAGCCGTGCTGGACTCCTTGCAAGGTAGATGCCCCCACCTCAGGGCTTTTGCAGTCGCTGTTTCCTCTGCCTGGAGCACTCTCCCCTCCACAGAGCTGCTGGTCCAGCTCCTTCTCTCCCTTCAGGTATGTGCTCAAATGCCACTTCCTCTGAGTGGCTTTTCTTGACCCCTAGTCCCACTGTCCCCTTACACTACTTTGTTTTTCCCAAGGCAATTAATACCACGTGAAATATTATGTGTTTACTTTTACTTATTTTATATTTGTTTCTCCCCACTGGAACATAAGATCTAGGGTTCGCATATAGCATGTGTGCTATTCATGCTTGTTGCAGGATGAATGGATGAAGATGGCAGTTCCTGGGCACCGAGGTGCCAGGACAGGGCTTGTTTTCCAATTATTTCAGAGAGGACCCATTTCTTTCTTTCCTTCTTTCTTTTTTAAAGATTATTTATTTATTTATTTGACAGAGAGACAGATCACAAGTAGGCAGAGAGGCAGGCAGAGAGAGAGGGGGAAGCAGGCTCCCCGCTGAGCAGAGACCCCGATGTGGGGCTCGATCCCAGGACCCTGAGATCATGACCTGAGCCGAAGGCAGAAGCTTTAACCCACTGACCCACCCAGGTGCCCCGAGAGGACCCATTTCTTGATCCCTGTTGTGTTTCTAGTATAGCAGCAAAGACTCATTAGTGTCGTGCTTCTGGGCACTTCCTTCAGTTCAATTTCTCACATATTCATTAGACATCTAGTGTGTTAGTTATCTAGTATGGTAGATATAAAAGGAGAATAGGCTGTTTACCAGATCTGGCCCTCAGGAAACTTACAGGTTGGTTAGGAGCCTCAGTTTTGTCTTTTTTTTTTTTTTCTTTGCAAGTATGACCATTCAGTTATGGTATAAAAGGTCATGGAAAGAGTAGCTCCTCTTTGTCTTTATGGTGTGGACTGGATGGGGACAGAGGTGAGGGTATGAAGAAAGGCTGCCCCTTTATAGGTTATAGTTGTGGGTTATGGTGGGCTTCTTCGTCCTACTCCCTGGGGATAGGGTCTCACAACTGATATGCTTACAAAACTAGTTGAACTAGTTCTCATTCACTGGATGAGGGAAAAAGACATGAGATGAATGGGGTGGCCAGAGGGCTGGGGAGATGGCAGGGAGGGATGGGAGGCTCGAAAGGGCCCAGCTGGAGGAAAAAGTAGCTCAGAGGAGTTGAGTAGGAGACACATTACCTAAAATGATTGTTCGATTATCCGTTCCTTCCCTCGACAAAATGTGAAGGGTCAGGGTTAGTTATCTTCCCCAGACTTGTCCGTGTAGGGCCACTTAGCCATTGCTATGACATTTACAGTCTGAGAAGATCAGAGGAGGCATGGCTTTGGATTTCCACACTGGGAAAGCTGTTATTATTATTATTTTTTTTTTTTCTGTTGAATGAGGCTGCTTATTGCGTCCTCTCCTAATTCGTCTTTGCCTTGACATTCCCTTTCTGGCTGAGGTAGAGCAAAGAGTAGTAGTTCTCAAACTTAAACATGGATTGGGACCACTTGGAGGGCTTGTTAAAACAAGATTGTAAGTTGTCGCATCCAGAGTTGACTAATTCAGTAGATCTGGGTAGAGCCTGAGAATTTACATTTATAGCAAGTTCTCAGATAATGTTGATGCTACTGGTCCCACCCACACTGGGAGAACCACTGGCCTAGAGCAACTACGTTGGGTCTAAAGGTGTCCCATCCCTGATACCCACTCTAGTCATTTCTACCCATTCTTCAACTGCACAGAAATTGGCCTTGACTTATTGCAAGATTAACCATTGGGGTTACAGCCAACTCAGACCCAGGAATCTCTTCTTAGAGAATCTCTTCCAGTGCCAAGTGGCTGAGTGAGTGAAGGTCTGTCCTCTGCCTGCCACGGGCCCTCCTGCCTCGGACAGGGAATCCCTAGACCTGAGAATTGCAGGAACTATTGCAGGTCGAAGGTGGAGAGCAATAGATACAGAGTAAGCAGAGGGAACTCCCTTTCCCTCCCACACTTGTGTTTCTTAGAAATTAAAATATTTGTTTCTTCCTGAGCTCTCTGCTAGTGCTGATGTCTGGGAAACCATTTATGCTTAATGTCTCCAACCCATTAGCTGCCCGGCATGGGGCTCTGCTAATCAGGCTTCTTAATGGCAGCACTCTAAAGAGTGACGTTGTGGGTGTCTGCACCAGCTTCCCAGCCTCAGCTGGAGAGGAAGTGTCTAGACGAAGATCAGGGCCCAGGTAGGCTCAGAGGTGTCCTGAGAATGGTTCATGGCAGTGTAGGAAGCCCATCTAAGAGTAACCTGTCCTCCCCCCTCCATTTTGGTAGACATGCCATATGTAATAGGCCCTCTGATCACCTTGGCCAAAATGGCAAGACCCTCCAGTCTTAGTCTAGCCTTCTCTCTCTTCACATTAGAGGACAATGGACTCCTTTGGATACACATTCCTATACCAGTGGCCCTCATCCAGCATTCATTGAGTACCCTTATGCATGAAAGTCTCTCTTCTGTATCACCTGCTTTCCCCTTCAAAATCCAAAAGCCCATGCTTTATTCTGTCACCGAATAGGTGGTGAGGGCCTTTGGCTAGATGTCTAGGTAATCCCTGAGGATCGTTTAGCTCTACCACACTGTGCTTCTGTGTTGCTGCTCCTTCTGCAGGGACCCTTGAAGAGTTTGGGTTCTGTGGCTTTGACGCACAGTGGAACTGTTTGGAGTACCTTTGTTTAAGGGTGACCAGATAATATTCCCAGACAGAAGGCCATGCCTTGAATCCAATCTCAAAGTATTTCCCTCTTGCTCTTCTTAACATCTCTTGATCCTTTTGGTCCTACTAGATAACACAAACTTTTGGCAGCTCCACAAGATGCTAGGAGGCAAAGATACCACCCCCCCAGATATATACCCCTTAATGAAACACTTGAGAGAGGAGGTCAGTCTTTGTTATTAAGAACCATGAAGGGAGCCAGCAAGGGCCAGTGACTCATTCATATTCACCCTCCCCTCATCTCTTGGAACTTCAAGGGCTAGGACAGGTTGAACCCCTTTAATGGGAACCCCAACACTGAGTGAGCCCCAGGAGCCATCAGAATCACGGGTCTGGATAATGCTGACTTTACTCCTTCCAGGCAGGGAGAGCTCATACAGGCATCTGTATTGCAGGCCACCAGTAAGCTGGCTGGCTGGCCAAGAGCTTGGGGGCCTCCTCGTTCTTGCTTTTCCCATCCTGGCTCCTCAGCCTCAGGTCTGAGCCATGGGAAACTCTCTCCAATCTGCTGGAACAGAACGTCACAAGCTGCTCCTGTTGTGGTCTGGGCCGCCAGCTCCCCAGCCTGCTGCTGCTGGAAGAAGACTGTGATGTTAGTGATCCGTCCACAGCTTCCCTCCACATGCCAGTCCCTTCATCGGGGGGATGCCCATTTGGAAAGAATCACATTCGAAGCAGGCAATTTGGGGAGCCGTGGGGAAAATGGATGAAGGGAAAGTGTTCAAGTCACCAAGTGGGCAGAGCCGTGTTTCTGCCAGGTCACGTGTACCCACACTTTTCCTTCAGCCCAGCCCTCCCACATGGCCTGTCCAGGCCCATCTGCCTGGCTCTCCTCCCTTCTCCTGCTCCTGGGTCCTGGAGATATGCCCGCATTCCTTCTGCTTTTGGGGCCCCACCCGACCCATCCCCAAGATGGGAACCTCCCAGCTGGAGGCTGGCTTCCAGGCAGGCAGTATAAGCAGGACAGGGGCTAGAACTGTAGGTCTGAGCTGATAATCCTGCATTCTAGAGCCAAGGGTAGGTAGGCACACTTAGCAACTGAAATGTCACCTGCTTCCTGGCCCCCTTTTCTACCAGACATAATCTGCCTGTAGCAGGCCATAGAGGTGGAAGATTGTGCTTGACTCAGATCTGTCCCTTTTCTAGCTTTGGCACATTGACCCCTCTGGGTCTCTACTTCCTCATCTGTAAAATAAGGGCATTAGGTAGGATAATTTGAGAAGGAAGGAGTAAACCCAGAACTGTGGTACAGATCTTAGTTATCCTTTTCATGCTCTGTCCCTTTGGGTCCCCCAGGATGCTGGTCACACAGGAAATGCTCTCTTGTCTGCCTGAGGGGTCAGGATGCCCCCAGGAGGCAGCCCCATCCTGCCCAGGGGCAGCCGGAGCCCTGGAACTTCGAGGAAGGGTTACCATGAGCCCATATCTGTGTGGTTTTCCCAATGACCCGAGGTAGAGGGTGGATGGGAAGAACTTGGGCCAGAGGAGGCACTGTGGGTTGGTGGGGGAAGGGTGGGGTGATAAACTCATTTGCATTGCTTTGCCCCTGAAGGCCCAAGTGTGTGTC
>CM053607.1:104887925-104924912 GCA_028646535.1 Procyon lotor | reverse complement strand
AGCCTGGTAGGGATCTGGGGAGGCCGGAGTGACTACAAAGTGCAAAGTGTCTGTAGGGATTGACTACAAGGGCTTAGTTTCCTTTTTGTTCTGTAACTAGGGAGGGGAGAAGGGAGGCGGAGGCTATCTGCATTGCTGGGAATGCTGCTGCCCCAACACCCACCCCCCCAGTCCCAGCTGTTTCCTGCCCCGGGAAGTAGGGACACCCCTGCAGCCCACCGCTCAGGGTGAGGATGGCTGGATTTGCGGCTGTTGTTGGCGGTGATCAAAGAGGTGGGGCAGAGGACAGGTAAAGGAGGACCGTTTGATTGGGTGGTGCTCTGGAAGGAAGAGAACCGGGTCTCCCCACTTCATCCTTCCCTCCCCCATTCGAACAGCTCAGCATTTACTGGAGGTTAGCACCCAGAAAGGGGCTGTTTTGAAAGCACAAACACCTAGTGCTGTAGGGCTTGGAGGCCGGGAGGTAGGGGGCTGCATGAGGGGAAGATAATTATGTGGGTGGAGGCTGAACTCTCTGGGCCAAGAGAGAAATGCCGCCCCCTCCAAACCCCCCCCCCCCGCCCCCAGCCAGACCTTCCCCACAGTCAACTGGTGTGTGTGTACGTGTGTGTGCACTCACACCTACATTCCTCATGTGCACAGAGTTGCAGCTATGGAATGTTTAGAGGGAGAATGATTAGAATAATGCTGAGACTTGTTCCCCACCTCTCCAGCCCGACAGATGGTTTCTTCCAAGTATTTGCTGGGTCTTGACCATCTCTCCATTCCTTAATCTTGCTTCTACCTCTTCTACCAATTTCTCCAAGTCCTGTCTCTTTCCCTATCTCTGATCTGGAAAATGGGAAATGTTGAAAGAACCCCTGCCCCCCCAAACTTCTACCTGCCAATATTTAGGATGCAAGAGAGGAGTTTATTTTTTTTAGATTTTATTTATTTACTTGACAGAGAGAGAGAGAGAGAGAGCACTCGAGCACACAAGCACAGGGAGTGGGAGAAGAGACTCCCTGCTGAGTAAAGATCCTGACATGGGGCTTGGTCCTAGGACGCTGGGATCGTGACCCGAGCTGATGGCAGACACCTAACTGACTGAGCCACGTAGGCCCCAGGAAGAGGAGTTTAAATTAGATTAAAAAGAAGAACTGGGAGCAGAAAGTAGTGTGTGGTTGGGAGAGAAGACAGCCCCTGGGAATGGGCTGTACAATCCTACAGGCTCATAGAATGTTGGAGCTCAGGAGACCTGAAGAATCTTCAAATATCTCCTGAGCTTGCAGACATGGAGCCAGAGGTCCTTTTGGAAAGAGCTATTGTTATCTGTATAACCAGTTGTAAATTTGGACATGTGCCACTGGCACTGAGGGGATTTAGTTGCTGGGGAGAAGTGGGCTTTCTCCTGTGCTCTCCAAGGCTGGCAAAGACCCCCCTACCACACACTCACTAAGCTGATTCACTGAGTACGGTACAGCCTTTTCTCTCTTGAGGCTCAGAGGAGGATGCTGATTTTTTTTTTTAATTTTTTTATTAACATAAGTGTATTATTTGCCCCAGGGGTACATGTCTGTGAATCGTCAGGCTTACACATTTCACAGCCCTCACCATAGCACATACCCTCCCCAATGTCCATAACCCAGCCAGCCTATCCCCACCCCCCGCCCCCACCACCCCAGCAACGCTCAGTTTGTTGCATGAGTTGCGTGAGTCTCTTATGGTTTGTCTCCTTGGAGGATGCTGATTTTGCTACAGAGCATGACTTTTCTCCTGAAGCCAGGAACACCTGCAAAACAGACAGCTTCCTCAGAGCTCTGGGCCTATGCGCAGAGGCCAGGCTGCAGGGCCCTTCTGCTGGGGCAAATATGATCTGCTTTCATACTCCTTCCTTCCTCCAGCCCTCAACTGGCTTCAGCCAAATGAGACAGCAGGGGGCGCTCCTGGGTCATCCCAATGAGAGGATTCTGGTCTGCTGTCTTTTTAGCCTGGACTTTTAGAACACGGGAAATTTTGTCTGTCCACTTGTCAGTCTGAGGGTGAGTAGGGCAAGTCCTCTGGGAACTGGTAGCAATCTTTTTCTAGCAGGCAGAAACAGAGACTTGAGAAATAGGCTTTTCTAGCTTGTCCCTGAGCCTCCAAGTGCTGGAAGGAATGTGACTTCTGTCTTGAGGTCAGTTAGTAGGGCAGGTCTCCATCCAGGAACCATGGCCAAGGACAGGTGGGTCCCAGTTTGGGGACAGTATAACTCTTGCCCTCTTACCAGTCTCCAGGAGCTGAACCCGGATTGGCCATCTTTGGGGAGCTGAATTTTCTTCAGAATGACTTCCAGCTTAATCTATGTTGCTATTGCCCATGTCCTGCCCACTAGGCTCTTCATCATGAGGAGAAAACAAAAACGAACAACGTTTTTCTCTTCCCGATCGAACTGTTCTCTGTGACTGTTCCTATATCTAGGAGGCAGATAGCGTTGGGGTGAGGCAGGAAGTGCTGAGCAGGGCTGTGACAGATTCCTAACCCTGCCTGACAAGGTAGGGGCTTCCTGGGGAGCAGCTGCCTTCAGGGAAGCCCTGGAAGGCGGCTGCTTCCCAAGGCCCAGCTCCTGCTTTTTTTCCAGTTGTGTCCCTCAGATTTGCTCACCCCACCACCCAGTCATCCCAAAGCCACCAACAGTCAGGAGTTCCTCCTTTCCAGCAACAGGGCATGTGGGGGCACAAGGAGGGTGACACCTCTATCAGGTTATGCAGCCCCAGAAGAAAAGCCTGGCTTCTAGCACCTCCAAGTTTTCTCTGACCGAACAGTGAGGGGAGAGTCTGGGGCATGGCAGCTGGTGTGGAAGATGGCATCTGTGGGCTGGAGACAAAGGCTTTGTTGCCAGCAGAGTCGAGGACACAGGCCTGAGTCTGTGAATTTATTCTGGGGGAGGATGTGACTGAGTCATCCTCAGACCTGGTTTCTCACATCAGAACCCAGCATCACTGGTTCTCCCTAGAGTGTGGCTCTGCAGGAGCCTCATCCCACAAGGCCTTGGGATTGCTGGGAACATTAAAGTAACAGGTCCTCCAGAATACTGAGGAAGGGGGGAGGGGAAAGGAAAGACAATGACAGTGTGGGGTACCCTGGCTCGGTCTAGCATGAGAACTGCCTCACTTTCCCCAATGTCTTAGGAGTCCTGATAGCCCCAGCCCCAGCCCACGCCCACAGAGGCATTCACTGTCAAGCTCTCCAGGGCGGCAGAGGTTCAGGATGGGGCCTTCTTTGAAAATCTGCAGAGAAGCACGGAGCCCTTTCCCTGTGTCTCCCAGCTCTGTCATCCAGGATACTCACTGAGGTTTCACCTTAAGTTTTAGCCCACCGTGTAGTTTGTGACACACCCTGGACGCCCCTGGGACACCCACCTGTGCAGTTCACTCTGTCAGACCCTGTGTGGAAGTGGCCCGCATGATGAAGGCTGCTTCACAAATTAGCTGATTCATAGGTCGCAGAGGTCAGCAGTGTGTGTGACTGGCCCCAGGAGGCCCATGGGTGTTTTCAAGGAGGAAGACAGTGAGGGTTGAGGGGCAGTCTGCAGTTGCTCAGCCATAGCTGAGAACTCCTCACAGAAATGAGACCTCAGCTGGACCACAGGAACCTTGAAGAGGCATTGTAGCCCCACCCATGCGGTCCTCTCATCCATGCTCTTGTGTCCCCTCCCTCAGCCGGGCATCTGACCCTCTGTGTAGGGACAAAACGTTTTTCCATTCCAAATGACCCTTTACCCCTTTCCTCCAGGATACTAGGCATTAGCTGGACATCAGCCCACTCGAAGAAGCTCAGGCTCCCGAGCCAGAAATGAGGGAGCGCGAAAGTCAAAGTCATTTCTGATCCAGAAGCCAGTGGAGCGTTCGCTGGCATGGCCCTTAGGGATGACCACCCCCCACTCCCTGGGACTCCAGAAGCCTCGTTTTCATGGTCTCTACTGCTTAGGGAACTGAGAGTTTGGGTCAGATCTGTAATGGCTGCTTGATGCATAATCTGAGGCCCTGGGGGAAGAAGAGAGATAGAGGAATCAAAATAACAGCTCCTTTTCAACGAGCACTTTCTATGGGAAAAGTATTGGTAGAAGCATTTCACATGCTCTGCCTTGTGTAATCTTCACATGACTCGTTGAATTGTGATCCCTATTTTACAGATGAGTAAACAAGGCATGCACTTATTGGTAATAAAAATTAAAGTAGTAATATTAATGAGAAAATTTTAACAGCTTTAATTTTTTATACTGATCCAGTGCCGGGCCCCGTGCAAGCGTATCATATGTATGATATTTTTAAATCCTGACAATTCCCTCATACTGTGCCCATTTTCAGCTAAGGAAATCAAGACTGAGAGAGAAGTGACTTGCCAAAGGTCACAGGGTTTCAGAGAATGACCAAACCAAGAGCCAAACTCACTTCTGATTCCAAAGCCACTTGAGGTCCTGATCCCTTAGCTACAGTGTCTCCTGAGGGGGCCATCATGGAGAGCGCAGGTGCTTACACAGGAGAATCCTGCTGGCTTTCGGCTTTCGAAAGCTCGGCCAGGAGCCGCAAATCTGCCATGGTGGGAAGCTGTGGGAGAGATCCCGCCACTTCCCACCGGACTGTGAGGGAAGCTGTAATGCTCTCTTCTGACCCACCTGGGACTGGGCTGTGTCAGCTCACGGACTGCGGGAAAACAGTCCCTTGAGCAGGGCTGCAGGGGATGTTGGCTCTGGTCTGAAGCCTCTGCCTCCTGCTCCCCATAAGATGTGGGGCTGGTGTCAGTCTCTGCTTTCTTTTCATTGTCACTGTGAATCCTGCGGCTGCGGTTGCCTTGGAAACTTGGTGGGAAGCTCTTGAGGTTTTTTGAAACCAGAGAGGGCTGTGGAGGGAGAAACCAGGCTCTGCTGGGCTGCCCATCACAGAAGGGAAGAAACCATCCCGGGGTTCGCTGCCCCTTCCAGCCAACCAGACAGCCCTTCCTCGGATTTAATCTTGAACCTGTTCTGCGGCATCCGCAGGAACCCTGTAGCTTTTGGGGCTGGGCCTGAAGGGAGGGAGCTGCCAGGCTGCTCTGCCCTTGGACTTGGTCCCACTGTTGCCAGAGCTGCTTGGACTTCTGCTTGCACCTGTACCCTGGCCCTGAAATCTTAATTGGTTTTATGAAGTTCACTGCCTATTTTTTATGAGACAGATAATTATGGTAAGGGGAGGTCAGGCCCTCTGTGCTGGACTTGGCGGGGCCTCCAGAATTGCTGACTCCCCAGTCAGTACCGGGCTGACTGATAGGATCAGGGTAGACAGGAGCAGGCCTGGGATAGGGGCGGGGGCAGGATAGACTCACTGTGGGAGGAGGGGCCGAGTCTTCAGGCTTGTTGACCCTGCGATGGGACCAGGGAGGGGAAGGCACACCCACCTCCGAAGGAGCCCACATATCCGAGGTGGGCACCTGCAGATGCTGTCCTTTTTTTTTTTTTTTTAAGATTTTATTTATTTGACAGAGAGAGAGAGAGATATCACAAGTAGGCAGAGAGACAGGCAGAGAGAGAGGGGGAAGCAGGCTCTCCACCGAGCAGAGCCCGATGCGGGGCTCCATCCCAGGACCCTGAGATCATGACCTGAGCCGAAGGCAGAGGCTTTAGCCCACTGAGCCACCCAGGTGCCCCAGATGCTGCCCTTGAGTGGGAGAGAGGGAGCGGTGGGGCTCTCCTTCTAGGGGCTTCTGGCAGCTCTCTCAGGCTTCCTGGGGGATTCTGACATGGGGCCTGCCCCAGGCTGTGCCAAGAAATCCTTCATTTTGACACTGTTGTTACTGTTGTTACCTGTGGGGCTCTTTCTTCCTCTCTCCTTCAGTGTTCTTTCTTTTCTCTCGCAGTCCTAGTCTGGCCTTTTTCTTCTTTAGGTCAGTCTCTGTAACTGATGTCTGTTTCTCTCTTGGTTTTTCCCCTCAGTCCTGGTCCAGTTTCGTTATCTCTGTCTGTCTCTCTCCTCCGTCCCTTTCTTGCCTGCTCCTTCTCTCTTCCCCAGGGGGGAATTGACCTCCTGCCCGCTGGAGGACAGCTCGCTCACGGGACTCCCTGCCGGCATGGGCAGGGTCTGACACTGGGGAGCAGGCAGTGCAAGAAATGCCACTGACCCTGGGATGGCTCCCCTCCAACCCTTATGGCCAGGAAGAGTGGGGGGTGGTCAGTGTGGGGGGACAGAGGTTTATGCCCTTCTCTCCAGGCTAGGAACTCGTGTCCAGTTTCGTGACTTCCAGGTGGTCTCACTGGTTAGCCCTGTCCCTAGATGAGGCCAAACGTCTGTGTGCCTGTGTTCCTTAGCCCTCTGGAAGGATCTTTGATAACCTACTCTGGCTGTGATCACTGCGCCTATCCTCGTGCCCTGATCCAAAGGGACTGACTCCTCCTCCCCAAAGCTGGCTGACTTGTTCATGGCCCATCTGTAACTGTACTTTCAGACCCAGCCGGTTGCTGGATACGGCCGGCCGGCAGTGGGACACAGTGCCCTCAGGAAGACACTAAGCTACTCAGCATACTGCCACACTCCCTCCTTCCTTGTTTTCTGCCTCGGTGGCCAACTCCCCAGGAGTTGCTTCCTCTTTAAAGTAAGTCCAACCTTAAAGGGGAAAGAGAGAGGAATGAGACTAGAGCTGCCCAGGTCAGGAGGGCCTAGAGTCCCAATGCAGAGGCCAAGCCCTCCTCCTTCTGCTCCTCCTGCATTTAATTAGCTAATGTCTGTAAAGGGCTGGGCTGTAGAAAAGCCCTATACAAATGTTGAGCACAATTTCATTTCCAAGACTCGCCAAGAATAAATTTGCAGACTTGAGCGAAAGGTCACTGGGCCTGCCTGGGACAGAAGGAGAACTCCTTGTAGGACTCAGACAGAGGACAGAGGACCTTGGGAGGCCAGGGCAGGGGAATGAGAGGCCACAGTGGAGGCCAGGGTCCCTGCCTCCTTGGTGTTCCAGCTGAGCGTCTTGGCACTATGCCTGCTTCTACCCTCCTGACTCCCTGCTTTCCCCTGCCCTCTACCCTTGTGACTCCCAGGATCCTATGGCCCAGCCTTCTCTGTAGGCATCAGCCTCAGAAACTTTCTCCCAGAAGATTATACAGATATCTGCAACAGCTAATATTTATTGAACACTTACTGTAGGCCAGGCTGTGCTAAGAGGGCTCCAGCTTGCCAGCCTGGGGAGAAGTAGCTGCTCTCAATGGCAGTGGGGTAGAGGAACTTTCCTGTGAAATGACCCCCTTTGTGTTGCAAGCCCAGGTCTGCCAGGAAGGCTTTTCTGACCAATGAGAAGGGTCCCTGCTTTTGTAATCCGAGTCCCTCTAGCATTTGCTCTGCAAGCTTCTGGACTCTCCTTCCTCCAGTGACAACTCACCTGGGCCTAAATCCATTATTACAGATCCCTGAGGCCACTTAGCCTTGATAGGCTCCATGGCCAAAGGACAGCTTTCCAGTTTTCAGTGCCCCAAGGCCTGTTTATGCGAACCTGCCCATCTGAGAACTCTGTACCTCTGCTCCTGAGGAGTGGGCCCCTCCCTCCATCTCTGGCTTTGGGTGAGGGCCAGAGAGCCAGAGGCTGGGACAGTGGAATAGCCAGCTTCACCTTTGCCAGCTCCATTGCCAAGGGGAGGGCTTTGGGAGGTGAGAGAGAGAGGGAATGGAAGCCAGGTTGGGGATATGATATTGCTGTTTCCAACATCTCTTGGGCCTCCTTTGTCTCCATCCCCTTCCCTCTACAATCTCAAAAGGGCTGGAATGAGCTTTCTGAGGCCCTTGAGCCCCCAAGCCCCACCAGCCTTTACTGTATCCCTAATCGTTCTTCTCTGGCTTCCCTCCAGAGCCCAGGGGCCTCCGTGTGTCACAGTTTTTTATCATTCTGGTAAAAGTCATGAGTCCTTGAGAAAGTAAGACTCCTCCCCTGAGGCCAGCCCCCCGCCCCCACCCGAGGAGGAGTATGAATGTTTGGAGACAATGTTGGGAACCGGACAGGGAGAGACACACTCAGTTGCCAAGGCACAGTCGCAGTGATGCTCCTTCCTTGGGCTGTGGGTAAACGGACACAAACCCGCTGGTGCACGCAGCCCACACACCTTCACACAAAGGCACGGGGACATTTTACGTGCCCAGGGGTAGTCACACCAGAGAGCCCACAGAGCTGTGTCACGGTAGCCACACTTGGTGGCTTACCGTCCCCCATTCCCTCATCGTCCAGATGGGCGATGCGGCATCCTGCAGCCACAGCCTCCTGCAGACCCGGAAGCCGGGCTCCCCAGACTCTGGTGGGGGAGGGGAGCGGAATGTAGAAGCCGAGGTTAGAGATCTGCAAGTTCCATTAGCCACGAGAAGCATGTCTGGAATCTAAAAGCGCTGGGACAAGGGCGCTGCGGAGCAATTCCTGACAGCGCTTCACATTTCCCACCCCCTCCCCCGCTAGGAAGCATCTCTCGGTCAATAAAGCCATTTAGGGATTAGAGCAGCTCCCTCAATAAAAGCTGCTTATTCCAAAGGTGCTTTCGGTTAATTTGCATTTACTTTAAGGATATTATAATGCGTGGAAGAGCTGCCTCCTCAGACTCCCTTCGTTGTCCCCATTTCGAGTCCCAAGCCCACACTTTCCATCTTCCCTCCTCCAATGCTCCTCTCCTCTGCCCCCACCAGTGGGCACAGTTGGGGCAGAGCCATGCTTTGAAGCAATCCAGGGACCTTGATGGGGAGGGGCAGCTCCAGGGACAGCCAGAGGGGCCTGGCTGAAAGAGTTTTCCCAAAAGAGAGGAAAGATGCCTGAGGCTCTGGGAGGAGGAGGGTTCCATCCCAGAGCTGGTGCAAGTCTGAACTAGGGAAAGAACTGATCTGATTGTTTGCTGTGTGTCAGTGGGGACACCCGTGGGATAGGCAGACTCCTTGGCTTCAACTGCTAAGACTTCCTCTGGCAGCACCTCCCATACATTCAGTCTATTTAACTAATACCTACTATGTGCCACACTTCATGCTAAGCACCTGGTATACAGTGTCTGGATAATACACTGTGGGGCCTGCCCTCGCAGAAATTCCAGTCTGTGGGGACAACCCACAAAAAATGAGGAAATGAGCCAATGAATATAGAATTACAAATTATATAAAATATAATTAGTACTGGGGCACCTGGGTGGATCAGTGGTTTAAGCCTCCGCCTTCAGCTCAAATCATGATCTCAGGGTCCTGGGATCGAGCCCCACATCAGGCTCTCTGCTCAACGGGGAGCCTGCTTCCCCCCCCTCCTGCCTGCCTCTCTGCCTGCTTGTGATCTCTCACTCTCTGTCAAATAAATAAATAAAATCTTTAAGTAAATAAATATATATGTACATTTATATAATTAATACTATAAAGTGAACAGATAGGGTGCTGAGACAGGAAGGGGGACTTACTTCAGATGAAATAATTAGTGAAGGGTGGTGACATAGGTACAGAGCTAGAAGAGTAGAAGCCAGGGGAAATTTCAGATTGCAGGAACTGCCAGTGCAAAGGCCCTGTGGCAGGAGTGGTGGAGAAACTGAAAGCAATGAGTGGTTTCCAGTGAGTTGATAGGCTAAGATGGGCAAGGTCAAGTCTTGTGAGCCATGTAAGGAATTTGGTCTTCTCCTAAGGGAGGAGGGAAGCTGACAAAGAGGTTTAATCAGGGAAACAAAAGGCATGATCTGAGTTCCATTCAGCAAGAGAATATGAGAAGGGTAGTAGTGGAAGTAAGCAGACCATCAAGGAAACTATTGCCATTATCTTAGCAGAGGGGCAGGAAGGGGATAATGGACACATCCAAATCTCCCTTTTTAAAGAGAGAAAGTCCTCAAGGTACCTGCTAGATACAAATCAAGAAGTCCTCTCTGTCCACTCTTGATTTGTCCTTTCATCATGCCCAAGGTTCTTTTATGTACCCCCAAGGTATACCATGGGATTTCCCATCCCAGCTCAGGGCAAAGCCATGGCTGGTGCCTCCTCAACCCCATGTCAGCCCATGGTAAGGGCACTGTGGGTTTTTGTGTTACTGTTCTTTAAAAAAAAAAAAGATTTTATTTAGTTATATATAGAGATTGAGAGAGAGTGCATGAGAGGGGAGAAGGTCAGAGGGAGAAGCAGACTCCCAATGAAGCTGGGAGCCCTATGCAGGACTCAATCACGGGACTCCAGGATCATGATCTGAGCCGAAGGCAGTCCCTTAACCAACTTCCACCCAGGCGCCCTGTTGTTGTTGTTGTTATTAAAGATTTTATTTATTTTGAGAGAGAGAGAGAGAGAGTGTGTGTGTGTGTGTGTGTGTGTGTGTGTGCGTGCGCGCAAGCAGGGGGAGAGGCAGAGGGAATCTTAAGTGGATTCTGCTTAGTGTGGAGCCCAAAATGGGGTTCGATCTCATGACACTGAGGTAACGACTTGAGCTGAAATCAAGAGTTGGACGCTTAAGCGACTGAGCCTTGCAGGCGCCCCTGGGCCCTGTGTTTTTGAGACTCTGGGGAGGGGCCCACCTGCGTCCTCCCAGCACATCCTACAGGACTAGGAGAAAATTGCCATTCTGGCAGGAATGGTCAGTTTCAATGCCTTCTTCCGAGTTGATCCAGAGCATGTGAAGCTCAGGCCTGGCTGAATCAGGACAGAGCCATCCACCTCCATCCCTCAGACCAGGGCCCCGTAGAACCGAGAGCCAATTCCAGTTTTCCCAGTTCCCCTCCTCCCCTCAGTCAGGGGATGGGATGGATGTCAGAATCAGGACTAGGGGAAGGGGACTGCTCAGAGCCCGAATCACCCCCCAGGGATGTAGGACCATGAGGCGAGGATCCTGTGCTTGAACATTTACAGGTAGCACTCAGGATTGAAAACTGATTTATAGTCTGAAGCAAGCAGGAGGGAGCGGGAGGAAGGTGGGGAGCTCTGTGTACAGTGCAGCCTTGTTGGGCAGCGGTAATTATATATTACATTGAACTGTCCTTGCAGCACAGTGAAGGGCAGTGGGAATGAGACTCTAAATCACGCTTCCCTGATGCTCCCCATAGCTCACCTCCCTGTGATGTGGCCCCAGAGTCTTGGGCTGACACTTTTCAACACACACACACACACACACACACACACACACACACACACACACCCAGAGCCTGGGGGGACTCAGAGAGCAGGAAGGTGGGATCTTATCACTTCTGACAGCTTCCAGGAGCTGCTCCTGCTACACGCCTCAGTGTTTATTGTTCCCCATACCTCCCACATTCTTTATCCCTGTTCTTCCGAGGGGCCCCCTTTGAAAAAGACATACCTGCCCACCCTTTGTTTCCTCCTGCAGTGGCTGTCTTCTGCACACTGGAGGTACTACCTTAATTCATTTGGGACCTCCTCACTTTGCTCCTGGAAAGGAGCTCCTGCAACTGACTCCTAACTCACCCTCACCCCTAATCGATCCATCATCCTTTACTTTGTTGCCATGGTGATCGTGCCAAACACACTCTGGCTGTAATCTTGATCTCATTTGTCAGGGAATTGTAGGAGTGGGGAGAGATGGCCAAAGACTTTGGGTTCTGGAGGGCCCAGGAGGGAAGAAGTTTCTCCAGGCTCTTTTGAGGTTGGTGATGGCAGGCTTACCTCCCGCCCTGAGCTATCAGTCAGGAGGAACACTGTTTCTCATCCTTCCTTCCCTGTCTAGACCCTGGTCCCTGAACCAATCACCCTCAACTTCCCACCAGTCCCCTGTCTCTCTCTCGAGGCCCCTGACCACAAGTGGCTGATGTTTCCTGGTTCCTCAGGGAGATGGTAGTGCCTAATGGTGCCAAGAATGGGCTCTGGGGTCAGACAGATCTAGATTCGAATTCTGGCCCATGACCATGTACAAGTTATCCCAAGCAGTAACATGATCTAGATCATGAACTCTGCAGCCAGTCTGCATCTTGCCTCTGCTACTCTTTAGTCTCGCTAAGGCAAATTATTTAACCTTCCTGTGCAGTTTCCCCATTTCTAAAATAAAGGTGATGCTAGTATCTAGCTCCGAGAGTTGTGGTGCAGATTAAATGAACACAATAATAATAGCTTGCTGGTACACTAGTGTTGTGAATCTAAGCTCTTATTATTTATAGCTTCACCTCCTTGAGCCTCAGTTTCCTTGCCTACCACAAATCTCCGTAATATGTCTCCTCCTTGCCTCAAGGTTGTTGTGAAGATCGAATGACAGATTCTCTTTAGAAACTCTCAAAGGCTCTACAAATGTAAGGCGTTATTATTTATTATCAGATACTTGCTCCCTGAGGTTTCTCGGGGTCTGGGCAGGAGGGCCACATTCCCTTTAATCACAAAACAGCCACCTTTGTCCTCCTCCTACACCAGCAGACAGACAGTTGGTGAGTCCTGGAACCAGGAGCAGCCTGAGGTCATCTGGTCCTCTTGCCCCTGGAGGAAGGGGCATACAGGGTCATGAGGACAGACTGGCATCTCTGATAGAGATGCTTTCAAAGGAGGCTGCAAATCCAATTAAGAACAGAGTCTATTCTCTTCATTGCAGAGATCGACTCACATTTTGTCTGTCCCAAAGCTTATACAATTTGGGGACGCCCTCTTTAAGAAAAATAATACAAAATTATGAACATAAAATTGAGTGCCGGCTTTGGAAGAGGCCTGTGCAAATGAGGAGCTTAAGCTTCATTAGCCTGATGGAAAATCCACCTCTGCCACTGTGTCGGGGGGGACATTTGACAAATACTTGTCAGCTGGTTGCTTGTGGCCAAAACAAACCATTTCCACATGTTACAAGTCCAGAGGGCGGCAGCAGCCTCGATCTCCACCCAGACCCTGAGAGTCCCCCCAGTGCATGGGCTGTGGATCCTCCTCTGCCTTTACGTTGGGCTAATTGTTCTCTTTCAAGCCCTGCAAGCTATTTATTTTTGCTTTCAATGCATTTGCGTGTGATTTACATCACATTAATATTCACATTCATACATGGAACACTTCTGCCCCAGCTTAGCTGGGCTCTTGGGACTTAGGTGACAAGTGAGATTCAACAATCTCTCTTCCCAGGATGTGGAAGGAAAGATACATTCAATTTAGGGGTGCATGGGAGAGGGGGATGATGGTGACTTTTGTCTTGGAGTTAGGTTCTAAAGTCTCAAGTGCTCAAATGATCTTCCTCCACATATTCCCCATCCCCTGCCAACCTCCTCCCTTTCCAATTTCCTTGCAATGTGATGTTGAAAATGCATATATTCAGGGACACCATGCCTATTCAAATGCTAAGCTGACTTTGGTTCAATTTTGTGGCCCCTGTAGTCAAGAGGCACATGGCATTAAGATGCCGGGGGATAAAAACGCATGGAAGTTCTTCAGATCCCTGGCAGAGAGAGTCAGCCCCCCCTAGAGTACCTTAGCTCTGTTTGGGAGCCCAGTTTACTCCCCCCACTGAGAAGCAGATGGCAGGTGGGAGTGTGTGTGAGCGTGTGTGCGTATGTGCACACACGTGCACATAAGCTGTACACACATGTGGGAGATGGTGAATACTCACGTGCGCACTAGAACATCTACCAAGACGAGCAGGGGGAAGTGGAGGTGAGGATGTGGGAAGGAAGGTCTCAGCCTAAGTAAACCACATTCTAAATGCATTAAATGCGTGGTTCTGAACATGGTGAGGGTGAAATCGGCTTCCCCAGCCCTGCCCTGTGATAGAGAGTCGAAAAGAAGAAGCAAGTCCCGAGAAGGTCTCGGGCAGAGGTGGGGTGCAGCTGCCAGCGTCACCGCCAGCTCCAACAATGACGTCACTCTCCCAGCTTCCCTCCTCTGAGGTGGTGAGTCACCCAGAGCCCGATCAATACCACATTCCATTTGTCTATAGCATCTTTATGCTCTTGGGAGCCAATTCATGCTTTCCTCTTCCACAAAGGCCAGCCCCCGCCGCCCCCGGCCCCGTGTGCCCAAAAGGTCCCGAGCTACCCCAGCCCTGGGGCTTATCTCTCCTTTAAGCCTCTGCCAGAGAAGGCCGGAATCCCTGCTTGTGGATGAGGCACTAGGGGGGTGGGGAGAGGGAGCAAGAGAAACAGAGGGACTCGCAGTTTGTGCAGAGGGGCTGAGAACGGAAGCTGAACACTTGCAAAGCCAGCCTGTGGGAAAGGAGGGGAGGAAAGGAAGAGGCAGAGGAAGGAGAATGGAGAGGAGCAAGCCAGAATAGAAAGAAGAAACAGAGAACTGGGATTGGGGAAGGGAGATGGGTTGAGGGGAAGCTGCCAACTGCGACTCTCCCTTCTCAGGATCTTAGGATTGTGACCCATTTCCCTGACTTCCTGTTAGTATTTGGGGGCCCAGACCTAGCAGTGGAGGGGGAAGCCCAGTACTCCAAACTGCCCACCCCCCCAGGAGAGGAACCCCAGTGTCTGTGATATCACCTGCCTACCCAGTGAGGTCTCAGCTTGGTCCTACCCTCCTTGTCAGAGATGGGGGCTGGAGGCACTAGAAACAAGGAGGGGTTCAAGCAGAGAGTAAGTGGCACAAAGTGGAAGGCAGTCTCCACTGGGGCAGCTCTGGTTTCTCTCTTGGGACCTCAGTTTTTTCCGAAGGTCTTGGCACCTGCCCAACACTTGTTCCTTCTGGCCTTGCCCTCATGCTCAGCGGCAGCCTGAGCGTCATCGTTGCCACTGACGGGAAACAGAACAGGGGCCCCTTTATCTGACAGTGAGCAGGACTGGGTTGCCCAGTTTCTGTGACTCTGAGTTCCCCAAATGCAGCTTGTTCCTGGTGTAAAGTGAGCTGCTGCAAGGAAACAGAAGCCTTGGGGTCTGCGTGTGAGGCAACAGGATGGCACCCAAGGGTAAGGCTGGGGCCTGACAAGACCTCAGACTGCTTCTTCCTTCAGCCTGCTAGGGCTGAGTGTCTCTACAAACAAGAAAGCCTGCCTCCAATCCCCATTTGTAACTCTGTCAACTAGGACAACAATAACATAGATATAATAATAATAATAATAATAATAATAATAATAATAATAGCAACCATTTCCTGAGGTATATGCCGAAGGCCTTGATCAGTGTCTTATGCACATTATTTCATTAAATCCTGCAATACCACTGTGGGGTAGTCAGCACTTTTCCACAGCACTTTGCTGTGGAAAGCAAAGGAGGACACCTAGGATTCCAGTAGTTGTCTAAATTTTCACAGCTTGAAGTAGAGCTGAAATCTGACCCCAGACCTGTCTGATTTTTCCTGCCTTAACTGTATGGCCTCCTTTTCTGTTTTGAGTTGCAATCCTAAGCCTTTGTCTCCAGAAAGTACTCATTCCCTCCTCCCTCCCTCAGCGCTCCTTCCTGCACCAGCTTTGGGAAGCCCCTGGTTGTCCAGGCTGTCCCTCCTGCTGGCTCAGGTTAGGTCTGGAGTTCCCCCTGTGGCCATCGGGGTTGAGGTGGTGCCAAGAGAGCAGTCCTGCCCTCTGCTTGCACTCACCAGGGAGGAGGAGAGGGGGGTGAGAGTGGCTGTCATTTCAAACCAGGAACAAAAACATGAGGTTGTTGGAGAGATTTAGGGTCACATGGTGCCTGGGGCTCCTGGTTCTCTAGAGTCCTGCAAAAAGGAATAGAAGGACGCGGAAAACTACCAGGTCCTTAAGGGAGCTGGGGACGGGGGCAAATGTGACACGAGAAACTCTTTTTCCTACCAGAGCACGTGCCCCCAGAAGGCCGGTGCCGCTCTTTGCCAACAGGGTAGTGAGCACTTCTAGTGCTGTGTGAGAGGCAGCCTGTGGGCGTCCCCAGCCGCAGTGTCCCCTGTTCCAGACCTCAGAAGGCCCCAGGACCCTCCCCATATGCTCAGTGGAAACCGTGCTGCTAGGGCTTTGAGGTGGTCCGAGAGCCATCTCCCACCACACCGCCTCCTCCAGGCCCCTCTCAGAGGGGATGCTCTGGGGAGCTGCTAGAAGAGCCCACGTGCACCAAATATTCCTCTGAGAGTCTCTAAGTAAATCAAGGAGAGATCTGCAGAGAGAAAAGAACTGGATTAAGACAGCTGGGTGTTCTCACACGGGGTGGAACAGTCACCCCCCGAGAACAGAGAGCCAAAAACACAGAAATGCAGCAGAGTAACAGAGAGAACACTGTCTTCCTTTCCCCCCTGGGGTCTGGGCACACACAGTGCAAGGTGACTCTAGGCATGATTTAGGTCAACCCCTGTTTGAAATACAAGGAAGTTGAAGCTCAGACACGGTACAGGAGCTGCCCTGGATCACGCCGCTCCTGAGTGGGTCTCTCATTCAGTGTTCTGGGGGCAATGAGGAGACGCAGCCGTGTCCCAGCTGTCTTCTCAGAAGCAAGGAGGCCTGCCAGGGAAGGGACACAACTTTGACCACCCTCACCCTGTGCGCCCTCCCCAAGGACTGTGGCGGCTCTGTGTCCTCTGTAAAATGCACTGGGCCCTCAGTTAAGTCATTAATAAAAACAAGGACAAGAACACCTGCTTTCCTTCCTTACAGGGCTGTTGTGAGGATCAGCTGGAAATAATGCATGGCCAAGAGCTTTCCAGGCGCGCGGTGTTATTAAGTTTGTGATTAGGCCAGGTCAGTGAGGGCGGAAATAATGGGAGGATTAATGCCGGTGCCGTGGGAAGGAGGGAGGCCACAGTCTGCCCTGTCCTCTTCTCCCGGTCACCTGCCCTGAGAGAAAGCAGTCGGTGTTTTCAAATTGACTTAAATAAGAAATGTGCGGTGGCGGCAGCCATCCCTCACTCAGCCTTCACTTGCCCAAGGCAGAGAGATTTTAATTTTCGAGCCGTAATGAGAAAAAGAAACTCAGAATTCAAGAATATTCCAGTGAAACAGTCAAAATAGCTGTCCAGACTCTGAATGGAGGGGAAAAATGTAAATTAAAGTTTCCCTTTCCCTCCCTAGCACCAACTGGGCTTGAAGAAGCAGGGCTGGGCTCGGACCGAGTTGGTTGAGGTCCCCATGACCCTGCTCTGAGGTCAGGTCAGGCAGGCCCCACCTCCACCCCAGGGACACTGACGGGAGAACAAGGACCAGAGACTTTCCACCTACTCCCAGAAGAGATTCACCTCCATCCAAGTTGTTATCCTCTGGGCCAAGACCTGCTGAGTGAGGTCAGGCCCTCGATGTGGAGCTGGGGGGGTGGGAGGATGGGAATTGGGGGCCGTGGGAGTGACTCCGTGGCCCCCCAGGCTAGCCCTCTGAGGCACAGAGATGCCGCGGTCTACCTTTGTTTCCTCTTCTGCTTGATGCTAGCAAAGTCGCGTACCACAGACCTCTCTGTGTCCCCTACAACTCAGGCTAGGCATCCTGGGGATGGGCACGGGCTGCCTGGGAAGCAGGGAGCCACCTGAGTCCCAGCTCACATTTTTCTGAGCTTCAGGAACATCGTTTCAAACACAGTTGGAACCTGGGGTGATAGGAATGGCAAGCGCCCAGAAAAGGTGTGTGAACCTGAGTGCCCGAACACAGCGCTCTCCCTGGCTCTCTTCTGGCCTCATCTGGCCTTGACTTTCTGCTTTCCCCTCTCCTCTTCTCATCCGCTTCTCTGAGAGACGTTGACTGGGGAGCCAGCTTGGTGCCAGGATCTGTGTGGGGTTCAGGGGCTACAGAAGTGAACCAAGGCCAGTGTCGTTGTTGGGTGGACTGGACTGTGAGAAAACTCTGGAACAGACTGACCTCGTTCGAAAAGTGCCTCCATCTCTCACTCTTTACGGTGTGGCTTCAGGCAAATTGTCCTAAGCTTTAGTTTCCTCGTCTGTGAAGTAGGGAGAACATTTACCACATTGGGTTGTTGTGAATAGTAAGTGAGCTAATCCTGGTAAACTGCCTGGCACATTGCAAACCCTCACCAAAGCTCAGTGAGTATTATTTTAAGTACCCTAATGATAATGCTGACATTTATTACCCTCTCTCTCTCGTGCTTGCTGTGAGCCAGCCATGATGCTAGAGATAGAGCAATTGACTTAACTGTGGCCCTTGTCCTTACAGTGTCCGCAGACTCTTCGAGGTGACAGATGTATAAACTGACCCCCGAGAAAGTGATCACTGCTATCATCACTCCCTGAGCTGTCGTTTTCTGAGCCATAACCACGTGCAGGCGCAATACTAGGTTTTCAAGATACGTTGATGGGGGCGCCTGGGTGGGTTAGTAGGTTAAGCATCTGCCTTCGGCTCAGGTCATGATCCCGGAGTCCTGGGATTGAGCCCCAAGTTGGGCTCCCTGCCTGGCCAGGAGACTGCTTTTTTCTCTCCCTCTGTGTGCAAGCTCTGTCTCTCTCTCTCAAATAAATAAAGAAATGTTAAAAAAAAAAAAAAAAGGATACATTTGTCTCTAGTTCCTCCCTAATCCTGCAAGGGCGATATTACCCCCATTTTTACAGATGTTCTGTGATAATTAGTAACTTGCTCATGATTAGGCTGTTTGCAGAGTGAAGTACTGAGTTGAAGGAGAGTGATCAGCTCTGCCTATAAAGGGATCAGGGAAGCATATAGAAAGAGGTAATCTTTGATCAGGATTTTGAAGAATGAGTAGGAGTTTTCCAGGAGCCAGGACAGGGAAGGAGTTAAATGCCGCAGTACTTTTGTGGGTCTGCTGCAGGACTGGCGCTCCAAGCAGCAGTTCCCCAGGCCCGAGCTCTTTGTGTCCCCGTATCAGGGACTGCTACCCAGGTAGACAGGTCCCCGCACCCACCCTGATAGCCAACGCCTCATGTCCCTCAAGACCATATAACAACCTACATGAAGAGTGATTTTTTTAAAAGACTGTATTATTTTTTTAAGTAATCTCTACACCCAATGTGGGGCTCAAACTCGCAACCCCGAGATCACGAGTTGCTTTCCCCTGATGCCCCCACTCCTCCCCCACCCCCACTGACTGAGCCAGCCAGGTGCCCCAAAGGGTGATTATTTTAAAGAGCATAGTTAGCAGGCCTGTAATCTCAAGATTTCGGCCGAGACCCAGAATTGAAATAACTGCATGGCCATGGAGCCCCTCTCCCCGTGTCCACTGACTTCACCGAGGGTACACCAAGTGAGGGGTGTGGGTTGAGATCCCCAAGGAGGCTGACAGGCACTGATTGGGCTGGCGTCAGGGACACAGTCTCAGTGACCTTGAGAAGGCCCCACCAGATTTGGGGCAGATAAATGAAACCTCTTCCTCTCTTACAGTCATTTCCCCTGCACACGCTCTCCCTCTGCCTCTTCCCACCTCTCACCCCCGACAGCAGCTGCAGAGGAGGCAGCCATCTTGGTGCAGTCCCAGGCCTGGAGGATGGAGCCAGGATGTGTGGCGTGAGGATCCATCTGGCTGGTTCCACGCCCAGGGAAATAGGAACTCATCATCATTCACATTCTGTTTCCCTACTCAGATCAAGGAGAAGCAGGTGCTAAGGACAGTGGCAAGGGGGAGACTCCTGGGGCAAAGCAGCCTTCAGAGCTCAGACCCCACGTCTCAGGGCCAACCTCCCTCAGCAGCAGAGTGAGGGGCTTTTCAGGGCAGTGGGAAATTTGAGGCAGACGAGTGGGAAGAGGGGGAACTCTGTGACTGCAAAGTGGTGAGGCTTCAATGCATGTGACAGGATTTCAGGTGTTCTCCAAACTCCTGCTTGAATAATGTGACTTTGGAGGATGGAGGATGGACAAGGTACAGCCCTGAGGCTGACCCACCCTCTACCCTCTCCTTGAAGCAGCCCCCAGCAACTTCACAGGCCTGGTTCCTCACATCAAGAAGCAGCCCTGGGAGGCAGTACCCCCACCAGAAGCAAGAAGCACGTGCACATTCCAATTAAACACTCAAAGAAGCAATTATTTCTGGGCTGCCTATCCCAGCCCAGAGTACCAGCGGCCAGATTTCCAGAGCTGCTGTCATTGCCTCTGGCTGTTGGCAAAATTAAACTTATGGAGAAAAGAGAATGAGCTGGCCCCCAGCTCAAGGGGATTGGAATCATTTGCTTGCCGGAGGCTATCAGTGTGGGGCTGGGGAGGAGATTAGGGAGCAAGCAAAGTATCGGGGTAGACCCCCCACCAGGGAGCAGTCATCTGTACCATGGACGCAGTGAGGTGTGCACAGAGCATGTCTTGGATGTGAATGTCACCTCCAGGGACGTGCGCTCTGTAAGGACCAGGACCTTGGTGCTCTCGATGGCTTCTGTACCCCCAGTGCCTGGCACATAGTAGAAGCTCAGGAAACAGACACCGATTCCTGAATGAATGTGCGTGCTTAGCTCTTGTCATGAACGCTGAGAATGTTCCCAGCCTTTCAGCCCACACGGGTCACATGGAGGTGCTTGAGGAGGGCATCAGGGCCCTACCTCCTTACCCTTTTCTTGGAATGATGCTGCAGGAAACTTAGTAAACTCCCAAACAGGGGACTTGAAGGGATGGGCAGTAGCCTGATTGGACACCTTACAGTGAGGAGGAGCCTTCTGGGGCTTCAGTCCCCCCAAGTTCCCTCTGCCGTCTGTGTCAGGAACGTGCTCCTGCCCAGACTGGCGTCCCTGCTGCCTCTTCGACGTGAACGGCTCTTCCCTCCTACTTTCCGCCTCCCTCTCCAGCCTCAGTTGTGTCCATCTTACTCTTCGGAATACATCTTATGCCTTACTTCACATTCTCTCAGTCTCCTGTCTTACTCTGGCCTCTGCTATGACAGGTGGCCCCAGGCTGCCTTCATCCGTTAGCTAGCGGGGTGGGACCAGACAGGGCCTCACCCTCAGGCCCCTGACCTTGTCCTCTGGCTGCCTGCCCCAGGGTTTCATTGTGCCCTGGGGACTTCTTGGTTTTTCAGCCTGAAGTGCAGGGTAGTTAATGTCTTGAGGGCAACTTTCGACAGAGGGGTTTGGGAACCCCTGGAGATACGCTTCCCTCTCACTTGCCCCAGGTCATGCTTCAAGATTCTCAGTAAATCTTTTCAGGGGACACCTGGGGGGCTCAGTCGGTTAAGCGACTGCCTTTGGCTCAGGTCATGATCTCAGGGTCTTGGGATTGAGCCCTATGTAGGGCTCCTTGCTCAGTGGGGAGCGTGCTTCTCCCTCTGCCTTCTGCTCCCCCTGCTTGTGCTCTGTCTCTCTGACAAATAAATAAATAAAATCTTTAAAAAATTTTTACTTGTCTCTCTCTGACAAATAAATAAAATCTTAAAAAAAATAAATCTTTTCAGAATGTACCCTTGGTACTTGAAGCCATGACCAACTCAGTAATACATTCAGATATTCTCTCCTGAGCTCTCCTTGGCTCACTCTTCTGACTCTCCTCCGTCCTCCCGGGATCACAGCCTTTGTCCCACAGATGGCTTTCAGGGGAACTCTGGCTTTGTCACTTCCCTTGCCCTTTGCCCTCTCTATCCAGCCACTCTGGTTTCCTCTCAGTTCTTCTGCTCTTTTTCACCTCCAGACTTTCAAATAAGCTTTTCCCGCTACCTGGAGTGCCTTTTCTCTCTGCTTCGTCCGTTAGCTGAGACCTGAAGGAGGCAGCCATGAGAGGGAAGAGCCAGGAAAAGACTGTTTCAGGCTCAGGGAACCAGCTAACGCAAGAGCCCTGAGGCAGGAATGAACTTGGCATACTCAGAATAAAGCAAGGGTTTTGTGGCTAGAGGACAATAAGAGGGGAGAGGGTCACAAAATGCTGTTGGATGGCACAGGTTCCAGACCAAGGGTGGTTTTGTGGACCATAGTAGAGAGTTTGCATTTTAAACGCATCAGGAAGCAAGCTCCCTGAGGACAGGGATTATGTTTGTCTGATGCACTGCTGGGCTCCTCTATATATTAAGCACTCAGTATTTATGAAATGAATGAGTAAAATCCTTGTCTGTGACATCCATGTCCTGACCACTCCTTGCCCCATACCAGGTGACCGAGCCCTCTCTTCTAAGGTGATAGTTCCTAGGAGAGAGAAGGTCAGCCTGGATTTGTTTTATTCTGAGAGAATCCTCTGGAAGTGACTGCCCTGGGCACTGCCTGCTTTGGGCTCCAGCTCGCCTCTCCTCTCCTCCCGTACCCTTCCCTCCCCTCCCCTCCCTTCTGTGCTCTCCTCTCTTCCCACAGTCAAACCTAATGCTGTTGCTCATTTAGCTGGTTATGCTGGGCTCTGCTCCTGAAACTATTACTCACCTTCCTCGGTTCTTAGCTTCCTTAATGAACAGCTGTCTTGTCTTCAGTTTGTGACAGGCCTCCCCCTGCCTGCTGCTTCCTGAGGAAACTAAGGCCTAGGGTGGGAGTGTAAAGCTCAGAGAGGAGCCTCAGTCTTCCTCCCTGCCTCCCCCCCCATGCTCTGAAGTAGGATAGAGGACAGAAAAAACAGTTATCTCTGGGCAAAGGAGGAGGCAAGTGGAAGACAGCTGAAGTTTGGGGGTAGGTTATAAAGGGGGGACCTGGCATCCCTGCTCAAAAGAGTCCAAGGACGGGAGAAGTAGCTGGTTGAGGTAGCAGTGGGAAGAACTGAGGCAGGACTGAAGGGGATCCAACTCATTCTCCTGGGCAACTGAGGCCAGAGAGCCTCGGCTTGGCTGATGGTCTTGCCCGGGTGGTCAGTCTCTGCCCTGTTACCATTCTCCGTGTGTGAAGGCAGGACGATGACAGGATAACCTCGTACAGGTCCTGCCAAACAACAGAGAACACTTGGTTGAGATGTCTTGATGACTGTGGGTTGATCTGAGGCAGCCCTGGGTAGGTACGTTCACCAAGGGGCCAAGGGGACAGGGTTTCCACACTGCTGTGCCATGGTAATCTACTGTACCTGGCAGGGGCTCTTCAGAGAAGAGATGGCGGGGCACCTGGGTGGCTCAGTCGGTTAAGCATCGGACTCTTGCTTTCAGCTCCTGTCATGATCTCAGAGTTGTGAGGTGGAGCCCCGAGTAGGGCTCCACGCTGGGCCTAGAGCCTGCTTGAGATTCTCTCTCTCTCTCTGCTCCTCCCCTCTTTTTTTTTTTTTTAAGATTTTATTTATTTATTTGAGAGACAGAGAGAGAGAGACATAGAGCTCGACCGCGAGTGGGGGAGGGGCAGAGGAGATGGACAAGTAGACTCCCTGCTGAGTGGGCGGCCCCAGGCTTGATCCCAGCATCACTAGACCAAGACCTGAGCCCCACTGAGCCACCCAGGCGCCACCTCCCAACCCTTAATAAAAGATAAGGAAAGTAAAGAGAAGGTACATTGGAGAGGGACAGTGAAGGGAATATTTCCTGGGTGGAGTTACAGGAAACGACAAAGTACCTAGAGTTCCCCAGGGCCTCACCACAGAAGAAAGCCTTTCCCAGTTACAAGTGGAAAGAGGAATGGAGAGAGGAAGGGAAGGTGTTGCCAAAAGCTGGTGAGAGCTGTCCGTGGGAGAGCCATGGCCCCACAGGAGCTGCAGCCTTCTGTAAAGGGACACAACAGCTACCAACAGTGCGACTGGGCAGGGGGCCGAGGGTGGGGACTAAACACCCTTTGGTCTCTTTCCTCTGATCAGCTTGTCTCCTGCCCTGCCTCCCATGGGCCAAACCCAGCACGGAGCTGAGGGCAAGGAGCCAGGGCAACGCAGTCCACAGAGGTCCGCTTCCTGAGGCCCTGAGTGGAGCAGAAAAGAATGGAGGGTCAAGAGGCGCCTGGGTGGCTCAGTGGGTTGTGTGTCTGCTTTCCGCTTGGGTCATGATCTCAGGGTCCTGGGATCAAGTCCTGCGTAGGGCTCCTTGCTCAGTGGGGAGCTTGCTTCTCCCTCTGCCTGCTGTTCCCCCTGATCATGCTCTCTCTCTCTCTCTCTGACATAAATAAAATCTTTATTGAAAAGAAGGAATTTATTAAAAAGAAAAAAAAAGAATGGAGAGTCGATCAAAACCCTTTCATCTTCTCCTGATATCATCCACCCTTAAGCCTACCTGGTTGCTAAAAAGCTTCCAAGTCTCTGTACCACTTGTGCTCAAACCCATTCCATCTCTCAGGCTGAGGTGGACCAGGACTGGGACAGGTTCAGGGGAGGCTACAACCATGTGGGCGACAATTTCAGTTGTCATGAGTCTGCCTTATTCCCAGCTGTTCAGCATCGGGACTCCAAGATGATTCCATTCTCCTCGTGCCAGTCTTTAGGAACAGGCAGGCTGAGTACTTTCCTAACAAACCCTTGCCCCCATTCAACTTTCTTTCAGCTAAATGAGGCAGAAGGTTTCTCCCTGCTTGGCCCTGCTCCTTATCCTCTGCTATTCCTTTTTTTAAAAAATCTTTTTTTTTTTTTAAGTAATCTGTACACCCAGTGTGGGGTTTGAACTCACAACCCTGAGATCTAGAGTCACACGCTCCCCCAAGTGAGCCAGCCAGGTGCCCCTGAATTTCCATTTTGATATGAGGAGGCTAGGGAAGGTTGAGGGGCACCCTGACCCTCTTAGCATTTCAGAGACTGAGAAAGGGCCTGTTTTTGATTGACTTATCCTGGAAATGCCATGTTCTGCTCTGCTCCCCCTTAGAACTATTATTAAATCACATGGGTTCATCTCTCAACACAGTTTTGAGTTCCCACTTTGAATCTTAATTTGTTCCCTCCTCCACACCAACACATTTGCTGTCACTCTGGTGACCTCTAAGGGAGGTCACTCTGATGACCTGGTCACTCTGAAGTGAGTGACTTCACCCCTCGGTCACTCTGAAGACGTCTAAAGGAGGAACTTGAGGTGGACTCTAAGTTCCAAAGCCTATGGTTCCAGTCGTAAATGTATGCTATATTATTCAGGGTTCTCCAGAGCGACAGAACCAACAGGAGCCACAACGATATATGTAAAATGGGAAATGAGATTTTTTTTTGGGGGGGATGAGATTTATTATAGGAAATTGGCTCACATAATTATGGAGGCTGGGAAGTCCTCATGCCCTGCCATCTACAAGATGGAGACCCGGGGAGTCGGTGGTTTAGTCTGAAGGTCTGAGAGCCTGAAGACTAATGGTGTAGACTCCAGTCTGGATCTGAAGCCCTAAGAAGCAGGAGCTTGGAGGGCAGGAGAAGACCACTGTCCCAGCTCATGCAGTCAGGCAGAGAGGGAATTCTACCTTCCTCCAGCTTTTGATCTATTCGGGCCTCAACAGATTGGTTAATTTTACGTGACAACTGGGACCCAGGACACCCAGATATCTGGTTGAACATTATTACCCATCTGCATGTGGGTGGGGTTGGGGGGGGAAGTCAATCTGCTTCCCTCTATCCACCAAGTCAAGTGCCAGTCTTCTCCATAAACACCCTCACAGACACACCCAGATGTAATGTTTAGCCAGATATCTGGACATTCTTTGTCCCAGTCAAGCTGACATATAAAATTAACCATTGCAAATACCTAGAAGTTCAGGTAGTTGCTCCATCTTTCCTCTCTCCCAACCCTCTAAGAGCAAATAGGCCTTAGGTTTTCCCAATGCTCACACCTTGTGGAAAATGACTGTTTAGCCTTTCCACCCTCCCTCCCCCACTAGCTTTGGCGATTTGGCTTGGGGTACTGCTTCAGCAGTTACAATCTTGGGGGACTATTCATGAAGACTCTTTGTACTACTTGGCCAAGAGCTTGACATGGGACCCAAGCTAGGCCAATTGGATGGTCTTTTCCCCTTGAATCTTGAATGGAATGGCATGAAAATGGAGTTCACTGATCCTCCAAGGTAGTACCATGAAGAAATTATCCTTAGGGGCATCTGGGGGGTTCAGTTGTGTGTGTGACTGCCTTCGTCTGAGGTCATGATCCCCAAGTCCTGGGATTGAGCTCTGCTTCTAGGACTCTCTGCTTCTAGGACTCTCTGCTTAGAGAGGAGTCTGTGTCTCCTGCTTCTTCTTCTGCTCCTCCCGCACAACTTGTGCTCACTCTCTCGTGCTCTCTCTCTCTCTCAAATATATAAATAAAATATTTTTAAAAAAGAAATTATTTATCCTTAACCCCAGCTCCCTTGATTTCCCTGCCCTGGTTGCTCATCTTTCTGGGATAGACTCTTCAGTATTTGATTCTGTGAGCCATCCCCATTTCTTTTGAATATAATCGTCTTTTGCTTACATTAGCTTGAGTTTTTCTGTTGCTTGCAACCACACATTCTTGCCAATAAAAATTGGTACTCTCTTAGCGTTAGTCTCCTAGAGGAGCTGAGTGGTCTGCCCTCGAGTGGGCTCATACCTGGAATCTCTGGCTTAGGTCAAAATCTTGCTGAGTCCCGGAATGAGAGGAAAGAGAGCTCTTGCTACTAGTGGATGCTTGTCATGCGTGGCTCCTCTCAGGAACCCATTCTTTGTTGCCTGACTCCTCAGAACCCACCCCCAGCCTGACTTCTATTTCTCTACACTTAGGTCACAGCCTGAAATAGCCATGCTTATCTCCCTTGACTCCCTGTCACAAGTCCTACAGCCAGGTCAAACTGGTCTCCTTGTTATTTTCCACAAATAGCAAACTCATTCCTGTGCTATGCCTTTGCTCGTGATGTTCTTGGCCTGACAAGCCAGCGGCCGGCCCTCTGCTGAGTGTCTGAGCCCCTCTCAAGCCTTTGGCCACATCTTGCCTCTTCCTTTCCTAAGTCTCCTGTGCGCCATTGGGCCCACAGCAGCTTCAGGACCCAGCCCTTCAGTGGGCTCTCGCTGATGTGGGACAGAGCAAGTTATCCCTGTGGTTGAGCTTCACATTTTTGGTAGGCTTAAGTCTTTGAGGCTCCAGGAATCTCAATACTTCTCCTGTACGGGCCTTGGCATTGAGTCTGAGGCTGAGTGCACTGTGGGTGTTCATGCTGATTTCTCACGACCCCTCATTTGGAAATTGCCTTGGTCCTATCACCCATATTCTTCATTCATTCAGGTATCCAACATTTATCAAGTATCTACTAAGTGGGCTCTGTGCTAGGCTCCAGACTTACACAGTGAATAAAACACAGCCAAGGAACTCACAGTCCAGTGGTGGAGATTTATAGAGAATTAGGTATAGCAGAATGACCTTTTGAGAGAATAATCCCGTCTAGTTTTTCTCAGCTGTGGGCTCACCTCAGAAGAGTGAAAGGCATTCTACTGTTGCTGGGGGAAGAGCCAGGCACCGTGTCCCTGGGGTTTGGACTTTCTGGGCCCCCCTGAGGATTTGCATGTTTCTACATAGAAAGGAAAATCTGCAAGCTGCGTGCTGCCCAGAACACAACTTCCACACAGGCTTACCTAACAGGCTTTAGGGTTGGAGGCTTAATGATTCCCAGATTGAAGACTGACAGGCCCAACTCAGATAAGTTGGAGATCTCAAGGTGAAAAAGGGAAGGAAGGTATGAATCCCTTCAGAACAAGGACCTGAACATATGTGAATGAAGGTTCTCGGAGGTGGGAGGACCTATGAGGAAGAATATTTGGATGAATAAATCCATGATAATAATCATAGCTGGTGTTTTTTGCATGTTTACTCTATGCCAGTCACTGTGTTAAGCACTTTTTATATATTCACTTATTTCTCACAAGAACTCTGGGGGGTACTATTATTATTTCCATTTTACAGATGAGGCAAAGAAAAATCAAATGAGTTGTTCAGGTTATGGGTCTGAGGATCAAACCCAGGCCATCACTGAGCACAGGGCCACTGTTTGACGAGGCCTGGCACAGGGGGCTGTGGCTGAACTTGCCACAGATGAGACAGAGCTGTAAACTTACCTCAAAATGCCCACCTTCAGGAGGGCATCATAGCCCAGGAAGAAGGCGCAGCTGTGGCAACTGGCATGAGCCAAGGTCCTGATGATCTTGGGAAGAAGAGGTATGGATCCATTAACTATGGCCCTAGCAATGCTGTGTAACAGTCACTGGCAGTGAGCACTTACTTAGCTTATGTGTTTAGGGACAAGTTGGGGGCTCTTTGCGTATAGGCTGGCTTTGGCTGGGGTGGTTTTGCTCTGCCCCATGTGGCTTTCATCCTCCTTCCAGGACCAGTAGACTGGCCAGGGAATGTTCATGTCATGCAGAGGGAAGAAGC
This sequence comes from Procyon lotor, assembly GCA_028646535.1. Taxonomy (NCBI): domain Eukaryota; kingdom Metazoa; phylum Chordata; class Mammalia; order Carnivora; family Procyonidae; genus Procyon; species Procyon lotor. The sequence goes on along the minus strand of CM053607.1, from coordinate 104,897,050 downwards.
ACCAGACCACCAGCCCCCAATGCAAAAGCTCATTTTAAGTCTGTGCTTATGTCAAGTCTGCTAAAATACCCCTGGTCAGAATAAGTCATGGGGCCAAGTCTGGAGGTGAGGGATGGAGAGACACACTCTGCCCAAAGGAGCAACCTGCAGAGTTACCTGGCAAAGAATGCAGTTGGGTATAATCTTGTTACTTGCGGGGGAGGGAAGAGCTGGAGCAGTCATCTAGTGTTCCGACAGAACTTCAGCTGGATTTAATTTTGATTTAGGGAGATAATGAAATCTCATACTATATCGCGGAGAAGTTGATGCCTGTTACAAAGATAAATTCTATCTTCAGGGACCGCAAAATTTGCTATGTGAATATTTAGTTTTTATTTGAGTGAAAATCTTAAAAATACTCCATGAAAAAAACATTTCTTTTTTTTCTTTGTTTAGAGATTTTATTTATTTCTTTGAGAGCGAGAGAGGGAGAGCACAGAGGGAGAGGATGAAACAGACTCCCTGCTGAGCAAAGAGCCTGATGCAGGGATGCGGGACTCCATCCCAGGACCCTGAGATCATGACCAAAGCTGAAGGCAGGAGCTTAACTGACTGAGCCACCCAGGGGCCCAGCATTTAACTTTTCATTATAGGTTTTTCAAACTGGGGTCTATATTATTAGGAGGCCATGAGTTTTCAAGGTTGGAAAACATTGCTGAGAAGGATACACAGCACACGATGTGTAGAAGAGGCCCAGATACAGCACTACAGGGCTGCCGTGGGGCCCAGGACAGTATTTATGGTGCCTTACAGGGAAGCGGTGGTGACACTGAAGTAGGTCTTGCGGGACGGCAGGGTGGTGTCCTAGGGATCATCTTCAGGTTCCCTTTCTGTGTGGACATAACCAGATTCCTTGTGTCTAGGACTTCTCTGGGCAGAAAGAGCTTTACCTTCCATCTCTGCAAATCTGGAATCTGTTTTTACATGCTTTCACATCAAGACTTTGTCCTTCACCTTCACAAATATGCTGCTAATTATAGCATTGGAAGAGGAGGCTGGGGAGGGTAATGGCTTTGAAGCCAGGTCAGCCATGGTTCAAATCGTGGGTTGACAATTACTGGGTCTTAGGCCCTTAGGCAAGTTGCTAGAACTCCAGGAGCTACAGTTTCCTCCATTCAAGAAGGGAATCCTCATCCTCTAATGGGGTGTTTAAAGGATTACCACTCACCAGTGAAGACTAGATTTCCTTCGTGGGAATATTTTTGACTTCTCATTAAATTTCTTTAATGATATAGGGTTATCCAGATTTCCAGTTTCGGGTTGAATTGGTATTAGTAAGGCAACGTGTCAAGCAATTTGTCTATTTCACGTATATCTTCAATTTTATTGGTATAAAATTATTCATAACATTCTCTCTCTTTTTTAAAAAAATATTTATGTATTTGACAGAGAGACAGCGAGAGCAGGAGCACAAGCAGGGGCAGAAGGAGAGGGAAAGCAGGATCCCTGCTGAGTAGAGAGCCCATGTGGGGCTCAATCCTAGGACCCTGGGCTGGGATCATGACCTTAGCCCAGGGCAGACGCAACTGAGCCACCTAGGTGCCCCTCTTTGTTTCTTTCTAATGCCCGAAGCATCCATAACAATATCCCTCTTTTTATGTCTGACATTGTTTATTTTTATGTTCTTTCAAGTTTTTCTTGGTCAGTATCATCAGAGACTTATCCACTTTCACAGAACTGGCTTTTGGCTTGGCTGATCTTCTCCGTTGCATATTTGGTTTCTATTTCTTCAGTTTTTCGTCTTTTTTTTTTTTTTTTTAAGATTTTATTTATTTATTTGACAGAGAGAGACACAGTGAGAGAGGGAACACAAGCAGGGGAGCAGCAGAGGGAGAGGGAGAAGCAGGCCTCCCACCAAGCAGGGAGCCCGATATGGGGCTCCATCCCAGGACTCTGGGATCATGACCTGAGCCGAAGGCAGAGGCTTTAACCCACTGAGCCACCCAGGCACCCCAGTTTTTCGTCTTTTATCTTGCTGGTTGCTTCTACATTCTTTGAGTTATCTTTTGCTATATTTTTTTCTAACTTATTAAGATAGATCCTTAGCCCATTAATTTTCAATTGTTCTGCCTTTCGGAGATGTGCATTTAAGGCTCTACATTTCCTTTTGGAAGCTCAAATGAGAGAGAGAGATATTTAAGTGGCCGGCCCCAAGTTGGCACATGGTAAGTATCTCATCATTGCCATCGTCATCATCATCATCATTATCCAGTGTCAGTTGTCTGAGCCTCCCTAGCACACGTTCCAGCTCTCTTGCTCTCTAATGTGACATATGTCCCCTAAGTTTTCCTCAGCAGACTCTGTGAGGCCTTATTCTGGGCCACAGATCTCCTCTGTTTTTGGGTTTGGGGGAGGCTTCCTCTGTAGGTGAAGGCAGGGTTTAGAGAGGGGCCTGTGCCTCTGGCCCTGTCTTCCTCTGGGAGCTCGGACCTTCTCTCCCTAGGATGGCTGGCAAAGGCCTGGCCCATGAGAAGTGTGAATTTTAGCCTGCAGGCCTCGGGCAGATTATATTTTCCAAAATGAGTGCAGTGCTATCTCCTACCCCACATGCTTTTCTAGAACTTTGTCGTTCCCGCGTCTAGAGGTAGAGTATACTTGCCCTGCTTGTGACTCCCTTACATGGATCCCAGAGAAGTAGATTGCAGGGGAAGTGGTGCCAAGAAAGTTCTGAGGCTTTCTCATTAATGGAGATGCAGCTGCCACTTTGTGAGGAAGCCTTGTGAGGAAGCCAGGGAGCTTAGAGACGCCACACGTGGGCACTCTGGTGTCCAGTCCTAATCTTCAAGTCAAGCCAGACCACGCACCAGACGTGTGAGTGAGAGATGTGCTGTTGAGAGATCCCCATCTTTTTAATCTTAGCAGCTGAGGTCTCAGACCTCAGATACAGAAAGAGAAACAGAAACAAGCTGTTCCCCCTGCACCCCTTCCAAATTCTTGATCCAGAGAACCAAAAACATAAAAAAAAGAAAGAAAGAAAGAAAGAAAGAAAGAAAGAAAGAAAGAAAGAAAGAAAGAAAGAAAGAAAGAAAAGAAATGATTGTTTTAAGCGCTGAGTGTTTTGCTGCACAGTAATAGGTATCCACTTGGCTTTATAAAATGTCCTATAATCTGAGCTTACTCAACTCTCCAACCTCACCTCCGGTCATTCCCCCTCCTGCTCACTCTGCTTCAGCTACTCTTGTCTCCTTTCTATTCCTCACATAATTACAGCCTTTTCCTGCCTTGGGGCCTTTGCACCTGTTGTTCCCAACGCTTAGAATGCTCTTCCTCCAGCCCTTTGAAAAGCTAGCTCCTTCCCATCGCTCGTTCTCAGCATCATTGTCAGCTTTGCCGAGCAGCCTTCTCTGGCCAGAACCCCTCACCTAAGTCCTCTTACTGCATCACCCTTTTATTGTCCCCCTGGCACTTTATGACTAGCTGACCTGATCTTCCTGATTTATTCCCTAACTTGTTCAGTGTCTGTTCCCAGACTAGCATGAGACTCTGAAAGAGCAGAGAGCTTGTCTGTCTTGTTTATTACTATACTCTGTACCTGGCACAGAGTTGATACTTAATACATATTTTTGAGCTCATGGATATGGCACGAGTGATCTGCAAGCCTCTCTCAGGCCTGAGATGGGCCCTGGCACCTTCTGAGATGTTTGGCATTGGAGGCTACCCCCGCAAGAGGTCTACCTGCTTCCCTTGAGGCAGGACCTCCAAGGTCTGTGCCCAGCAACAGGGCCCTGAGCTGCAGTTGTGCCTTCAGGCTGGCCCCTCCAGGGCAGTGGGAGGCCTCCCTTTGGCTTTGTCCCTGTCTTCTGGCATGTTCTAGTCAGCCTGTTTCTTTCCATGCTTCCAGCAGGCTGCAGGGCATTAATGATTAAGAGTGCTAGTCTGCCCAGGGCCAGTATCAATTAGACCACATGCCCACAATGTAGGTAGCTCATTAATTCCAATAAGCCAGGACCCTCTCGCAGATAGCTCTTCCGCCTGGGCACTGCATGGGATAACTCTAAAGAAAACGGGTGGATTGTTACAAATAAATTAATTTTACCAATCATCACATTCTCATCCAATAATAAGAAGCAGAAATTTTCTGTTACGTAATCGTTTACCCGAAATCACTGCTGTAATAATAAGCTGAATCCAAAACACAATGAAACTCACACTGTAATGCAACTATAAAGGGCCATTATATTTTTCTTTTATGACATTATGAACAAAATAAATCCTGGGATCTTACTCTGTACAAAACAAAACGGAGGGGCGCCTGGGTGGCTCAGTGGGTTAAAGCCTCTGCCTTTGGCTCAGGTCATGATCTCAGGGTCCTGGGATCAAGCTCCACATCGGGCTCTTTGTTCAACGAGGAGCCTGCTTCCCCCTCTCTCTCTGCTTGCCTCTCTGCCTACTTGTGATCTCTCTCCTCTTTGTCAAATAAATAAATAAAATCTAAAAAAAACCCAAAACAAACAAAAAACAAAAAGAAAAAACAAAACAAAATGGAAACTCACTTTACTGCTACTGTGGAATCGAGTAGCCAGTGCCATGAAGCTTCCTTTGCAAGGTTGGGCCTTCCACCGGGTCATCTTGTCCATCTCCCTGCCTCTAGGCAGACCTCTTTTTTTTTGTTTTAAAATCTCCTAGTTTGGGGGTATTCTTTGGACACCAGGCTAGCTGATCCAAAGGAAAAAAACAAACAGAAGACATAGAGAAACTTTTATGAGAATGTTGGGAGTACGATTTCCAATAAAACTTTGAGAAAGGCAAGGAGAGAAGCTGAGTCGTGGCTAGGACCTGCATTTGACCAAACCGAGAGGGGCAGAAGAGTCTAGCCAAAGGCTGGCCGGCCCTGGACTCATTTACTAAGACTTGCAGGCCCTTCTCCAGTCCAGAAACCCCTGGCCGGGCAGCTGAGGGGGGAGGGACGAGAGCCTCCGTATGCTCCTGGAGGCTGGCAGACACACCCACTTTCCCGTCTTTCCACTCTTTGCTCCCAGTTCCTCTGCTTTAGGCTAACTAAACCATTCACTATTCTTTGCGTAAGTTTCCCACTTTCCTTCTTTGGCTTTCTCAGCCCGTCTGCTTGCATGCGCTGTCTTTTATACCCATCTAGCTCCTCTGGTATTGTTCAAGACAATGAACAATTGTCTTGTTTTTCCTTCCTTGGAGGAAGGAAAAGCCACTTCCTCCAAGAAGCCCTCTCTGATCTCTCCCCTTTGAACTCCTTATGCCTTGGATCAAGGACTCTGATTACTTTCCATTCCTTTATGTGCTTCTGCCCTTTTTTGATGATTATATTATCTTCCCCAATTATTCAGTTCTACTCCCTGCAAAAGTCTGATCAATCACCTCATACTGCCGTGTTACTTTCAATTGCTCCCCGTGGAAGCGTGGAAGCGGAACACTTCATGACCTTGTGGTGATTGGGTTTCATCATGTGACTTGCTTTGGCCAATCAAATGCTAATAGAAGCGATGTGATTAGAAGCGTTAGGGGTCATCGCCTAGCCTCTTTACCTTCTGCCACAGAATGGCACGTCCTATCCTAGAATGAAAAACGCTCTCAGAGCTGAGCCAAAGCTCACCTGAAGCTGAGGAGCAAGAAATAAGCCACTGCTGTTATCAACCTCGAAGATTTGGGAGTTGTTTGTTATCACAGCAGAACCTGTCAAAAAATGACCAATTCTTTTTTACTAACTGGCAAGCTGCATGGGGCAGATCACATCGTATTCATGATTTGTGTCCTCTCCTTCACAAACCAAGCCCAAAGCTAGGGTCACTCAGAGGCTTAAGTAACTGTTTACTGAGTGAACAAATAAATAAGTGCATCCATCATTTGTTAAGCGCTCCTATAATAATCCCTTGCCTCGTGTATTGCTATGTAGCTCACAATGAGCCTCTGGACCCTGCCTCAGTGGGTCTCAGGACAGCCCGGGACAGCAGTCAGGGATGGTACACAGCTGTTGCTTGTTGTCTGCCTCACATCCCGACTCCATGTGGTTCTGGGGGGACTGCCGGTGATAACAGCAGCCTTCTAGTCCCCGGGGTAGGCATGCGGCCCAGGGCTGCCCAATCCTAGGATATCGTTCTCCGGATCTAGTGACTAGACCAATAGGGCCAATCAGAACCATTTCCTGGGGCACCTGGGTGGCTCAGTCCGGTAGGCGGCTGTCTTCGGCTCAGGTCATGGTCTTGGGGTCCTGGGATCGAGCCCCACGTCAGACTCCCTGCTCAGGGGGATGTCTGCTTCTCCCTCCCATCTCTCTCCCTCTGCCTCCCCTTCTCGTGTTCTCTCTCTCTCTCTCAAATAAATAAAATGTCAAAAAAAGAAAAAGAACCCTTTCCTGAAAGGAGGTGCAGACCCAGAAGAAGGGTGTCTGGAGAGAATCCCACGTGTGAATGGGAAACCTCAAGAGGACACTCACTGTTCTGCAATCCTCCCGTATTCTTCCAACAGGTTCACTTTCCTGCCCTTCCAAACTCCTACTCCATAACTTCTCCCATCTCTTCAAACATCTTTCACTCTCTTCATCCCTCACTTTCAGCTGATAACTTCTCCTCATGCCTCGTAGAGAAAACAGAAGCAATAGGACAAGCGCATCCTCATTTTCCCGGTGCCAGTTCAGCTCACCTACCTGTATGTGCACTCCATGATTTGCCTTCCCTCTTTATACAGTGGATTGAGTGTCTCTGCTTTCACCAGTGGCCGACTGGTGTGCTAGGACATGCACGATGGCATGCAGACATTCTCTAATATGTTCGCTTAAAACATATATATACAACACTCCCGTTTATCCCACATTTCCCTCTAGTATCACCGGATTTTTCTACTATGCTTCATGGCGAAACTTCTGGAAAGAGCTGTGTATAGCTAGCTGCTGCCTGACTTTCTCCCTCACTTCCTCCCATCAGCCCCTCCTGGTGGGTTTCCATCCCTACCACGCCGCTGAAATTAATCATGTCGGCATCAGCACTGCTCTGTGTGCTGACCGGTCTGAGAGCCACTTCTCGACAAGGTTCACTGCTACTTCCATCTTGAAACTTTTCTCCTCTTGGCTCACTGAACACTTCTCCGTCTCTTGCACTGGCTCCTTCTCTTCCACAAACCAGTAAATATTGGACAGTCCCAGAGATAACTAATATCCCTTCTGTTCTCCATCTATATTTAGTCCCTAGGCTGTTTTTCTGTGGCTGCTAAATTAATATCTCCAAAGTGGACCTTTCATCTGAACTTTAGCCTTGTATACCTATTGGCCCATTTACATTCCCTTTCATATCTGTTATAGGTTGAATGGTGTCTCCCAAGATGATATGTGGAAGTCCTAACCTCTTATACATGTGAATATGACCTTATTTGAAAATCAGGTCTTGGCAGATATAATCAAGTTAAGATGAGGTCATAATGGATTAGGGTGGCTCTAAATTCAGTATGACTGGTATCCTTTTTTTTTTTTTTTAAAGATTTTATTTATTTATTTGACAGAGAGGGAGAGAGATCACAAGTAGGCAGAGAGGCAGGCAGAGAGAGAGGGGGAAGAAGGCTCCCCGCTGAGCAGAGAGCCTGATGCGGGGCTTGATCCCAGGACCCTGAGATCATGACCTGAGCCGAACAGGCGCCCCAATGACTGGTATCCTTATAAGATGAGGAGAAGAGATCGAGACTAGACACACAGGGAGATTGCCGTGTGAAGACAGAGGCAGTTACTGGAATACTGTATCCATAAGCCAAGGCTTGCTGGCGACCACCAGAATCTAGGGCAGAGACATGGAACATATTCTTCCTCAGAATATCCAGAAGGAGCCAACCCTCCCAACACCTTGGTTTCATACTTCTGGCCTCCAGATCTGGGAGAGGATAAATTTCTGTTGTTTCAAACCACCCATTTTGTGGTCATTTATTACATGTAGCAGCCCTAGAAAACGGCTACAGCTAATCATCACCTCAAATTTTTCTTTTTAAGATTTTATTTGTTTATCTCTTTGATAGAGAGAGACAGTGAGAGGGAGAGAGAGCACAAGCAAGGGGAGTGGCAGAGGGAGAGGTAAAAGCAGGCTCTTCACTGAGCAGGGAGCTCGATGCCGGGCTTGATCCCAGGACCCCGGGATTACAACCTGAGCCAAAGGCAGACCTTAACAACTAAGCCACCTAGGGCCCCCATCATCTCAAATTTAACCTGATCAGAACAGAAGTCTTTTTCCCACCCATGCCCAAACCTGCTCCTCCTCTAGCCTTTCCCCCAATCCCTCCTTCCACCTTGACCCCTGGCCTCTTTTCCACATAGTAACCAGAGTGTTCTTTTCAAACAAACTTTGTTTATTTCAAGTTGTTTTTTTTTTTTTAAGATTTTATTTATTTATTTGACAGAGCAAGAGATCACAAGTAGGCAGAGAGGCAGGCAGAGAGAGAGAGGGAAGCAGGCTCCCTGCTCAGCGGAGAGCCCGATGCGGGCCTCAATCCCAGGACCCTGAGACCACGACCGGAGCCAAAGGCAGAGGCTTTAACCCACTGAGCCACCCCGGCGCCCCTGTTTCAAGTTTTTTATTTAAATTCTAGTTAGTTAACATATAGCGTAATATTGGTTCCAGGAGTAGAATTGAGTGATTCACTTACATATAAAACCCAGTGCTCATCACAAGTGCCCTCCTTAACGCCCATCTCCCATCTAGCCCATCCCCCACCCACCACCCTCTGTCACCCCTCAGTTTGTTCTCTTATCATTAAGCTTATAGGGGGCGCCTGGGTGGCTTTAAGTGTCTGCCTTCAGCTCGGGTCATGATCCCAGGGTCCTGGGATTGAGCCCCGCATCGGGCTCCCTACTCCGCGGGAAGCCTGCTTCTCCTCCCACTCCCCCTGCTTATGTTCCCTCTCTTGCTGTGTCTTTCTCTGTCAAATAAATAAAAAATAAAATCTTAAAAAAAAAAATGAGTCTCTTGGGGCACCAGGTGGCTCAGTGGGTTAAAGCCTCTGCTTTTGGCTCAGGTCATGATCTCAGGGTCCTGGGATCCAGCCCCACATCAGGCTCTCTGCTCAGCAGGGAGCCTGCTTCCCCCTCTCTCTCTCTGTTTGACTCTGCCTGCTTGTGCTCTCTCTCTCTGACAAATAAA
>CM053607.1:104865169-104887425 GCA_028646535.1 Procyon lotor | reverse complement strand
TCTCTCTGGCTGCCTCTCTGCTTACTTGTGATCTCTCTCTGTCAAATAAATAAATAAATAAAATCTTTAAAAAAAAAAGAGTCTCATACGGTTTGTTTCCCCTTCTCTCCTTTTCCCCCCCTTCCTGTATGTTCATCTGTTTTGTTTCCTAAATTTCACATATGAGTTAAATCATGTGGTATTTGTCTTTCTCTGATTGACTTGTTTCACTTAGCATGATACTTTCTAGCTCCATCCAGTTCTTCGCAAATGACAAGATTTCATTCTTTTTTTTTTTTTTTCAAGATTTTATTTATTTATTTATTTATTTATTTGACAGAGAGAGACAGAGATCTCACAAGTAGGCAGAGAGGCAGGCAGAGGAGAGAGAGGGGGAAGTAGGCTCCCCGCTGAACAGAGAGCCCTATTTGGGGCTCCATCCCAGGACCCTGAGATTGTGACCTGAGCTGAAGGCAGAGGCTTTAACCCACTGAGCCAACCAGGCACCCCAATTTCATTCTTTTTGATGGCTAGGTAATATTCCCGTGTGTGTATGTATGTGTGTGTGTGTGTGTGTGTGTGTGTGTGTGTAGCTATATATATATATATATATATATAATATCTTCTTTATCCGTTCGTCAGCAAATGGACACTTGGGTTCTTTCCATATTTTGGCTATTGTGGACACTGCTGCTATAAACATCGAGAGGCATGTGTCCCTTCCATTCACTATGTTTGCATCCTTTAGGGTAAATACCTGGTAGTGAAATTGCTAGATCATAGGGTAGTTCTATTTTTAACTTTTTCAGTAAGCTCCATCCTATTTTCCAGAGTGGCTGCACCATTTGCATTCCCACCAATAGTGTCAGAGGCTTCCCCTTTCTCTGCACTATCAGATGTTGATCTGTTTCCTGACTTGTTGATTTTAGTCATTCTGACAGATGTGAGGTGCTGTCTCATTCTAGTTTTGATTTCTGTTTCCCTGATGCTGAGTGATGTTGAACATCTTTTCATGTGTCTTTTAGCCATCTGTATGTCTTCTTTGGAAAAATGTCTATTCCTGTCTTCTGCCCATTTCTTAACTGGATTATTTGGGTTTTGGTTGTTGAGTTTGATAAATTCTTAATAGACTTTAGATACTAACCCTTTATCACACATGTCATTTGCAAGTATCTTCTCCTATTTTGTCGGTGGCCTTTTAGTTTTGTTGATTGTTTCCTTAGCTATGCAGAAGATTTTTATGTTGATAGTTCATTTCTGCTTTTGTTTCTGTTGCTTCTAGAGATGATCGGAGTGTTCTTTTTAAAATATAAGTTATGTGTGGTGAGTAACATAACATAATAAAAAATAATAATAATAATAATAAAATAAGTTAGACCACCTCCCTCTGTTGTTTCAAACCCTCCAAAGGCTTTCCACAATCCTTTGAATGCAATAAAAATTCCATATCTTGGCCTCCAAGATCCTTCGTGACCTGGTCCCGCCTCCTCCTTGGTTGTCATTTCTTCTTGTTTTTTTCCTGACTCATGGCTCTCCACCCACACTGGCTTCCTTCTCATCCTTGAATAAACTCATTCCTGACTTGGGACCTTTGTACTGAGATTATATTATCTCTACCCGAAGCTGCCGCATCCAGAGATCTGTTCGTAACTGACCTTCCTGATCTAGGAACATAAAGTGGGCCTAGTTTCTACCATACTGCCGAGTTTTATTTCCTTCATGGGAAACCATATCCTGCATGCTGCGTCCCTGGTTCCAGTCCCTGTGGCCTTGGTTCCCTCCTGCTTTCTTTGAGCCTTTGATTAGAATCTTCCCAAGTCTGTGAGTCAAAGCATTAAATTTTTGCTTAAGAATTTGAGGGAGGTTTCTGATACTTTCAGTGGAAAGTGTCCTACCTAATCAAAGGCCTCTATAAAGGATCCTACCCCAAGAAAGGTTGCTCATGTGTCCAGGCCCTTCCTGTGTGAGAAGCCCTGCTGACTTTAGATTGGCATCCTCATACTTTGTGCTGTTGGTTTTTTGTGTTGTTGTTTTTTTAATTTAAGTTTTTTTTTTTTAAATTTTTTGCATTCTCGAACTTTCTGTCCTGTGGTGGGAAAAGGCCATTTCCAGCCTCCACCAAGGGTAAACGGAGGCAGAGCTCATAGTTTATCTACCAAATATCTTCACCCCACCAACCAGCTATCCGAGTTTCCTTGGCCCCTGTCTCCTCTCAGACTGAGGGGGAAGCAGAGCAAGATGGCAGAATGGAGGGAGATTGGAACCTCAGGGATGTGTCTGTGTGATCTGCAGCCTGTTGCCTTCTCCAAAGAGTTGAAAGGAGCTCCATAGCTCTGCCTTTCCTCTGGGGGATGATGATCACAATTGGATTTACTGAGCACGTTCTGGATGTCAAGCCCTGTTCTAGGACTTTAATAATAATAGCTCCTCAACTGCTATTGGGAGAGCAGTCTCTGGATAGGACACGGTGCTCGGTGTTCTAGAAGCCTCACAGCACCCCCCCCCCATTTCTGCAACCCTTCTCTGAGGCAGGTATTGTTCTCCCCACCTCACAGATGAAGAAACAGACGCAGCGAGCAGACGGGCCCTGCCAGGTAGTTTCTGCTGCAAAGCTGTGATCTTCCTTCTACATGGCATTGCCTCTTTGTTAAGCCTCCTGGCACCTGATTCCCAGCATAAGGACAACCTGACTCCATGCAGGTACCAGGACCTGCGAGACCCCTGTTCCAGACACTGACCTGCCGCTCCCGGACTCTGACCCCCAAGGGAGCTATCTCTAGCCCTTCTTCAGTAGTGCTTTGGAGGGAGCTACTAAGGCTGAATCACTTCCCTGGGGACTTCCCTGGTGAGACTATCCCCAGAACAAGATATTGCAGGATTCTGAGCAGGGCTGTACAGGGGGCTGATTCCTGCCCATGGCCAGAGGTGATTTGCCTCTGCCTGTTCAGCTTGCTACCCCGCAGGGAGCTTCTCCAGATGTGGACAGGCCGAGTCGACAGAAGGTGCCAGAGTGGGACAAGTGACACGTATAGAAGGCCCCTGGGGGTGGAGGTCTGGGAAAGGGATGGAGTGGACATCTGCCCCTAAGATAATGATTCTTAAGGCCTCCTGCCAGGCGTCCAACCAGAATGGCAGCCTGAGGTTCTGTGGGTCAGGGATGAGGCTACATTAGTGAAAAGCCTTCAGCCTGACCCCCTGTAGGAGGCCGTGAGGCCATTGGTGGGTGCGTATGCCTTGGCCAAGAGCTTAGCAGGGATTCGATGGGCAAGTGTCAGGAGCCTGGCTGGATGCTGGCCCAGGTCTAAGGGTCTAGAGGGAGTCTTACATGGCATATGGGTGATGGAAGGCTTTTAGGGACATGAATTCCAACCTCCTTACTGCACAGATGAAGAAACCATGACCCAGATAGGGGAAGTGACCTGCTCGTGGTCCCCTGCAAATGGGTCCTAGAGTGGGCTCCTCCCACCCTTCTGTACCCCAGGTGAGAAAGTCCCCACCTCTTCCTTGCTCTAACACTAAAAATAGAACACGAAGCACAGGAGCAGGGCAGTACTTAGCATGGCTTCCTTTGGAGGGCCCATGTGTCTGAGCCCATGTGATGTCCCCTGAGTATCCCTGGAAAGCCAAGTTGGCACTCTGAGTTGGGTGGGAGGGGTTCACGCCTGTGCCTGTCGCACACCAGCCCACCTCCAGACACAGAAGGGTGTTCCCCAAACCCTCTGGGCACGGCGTCTTTGCCTGTGATTTTCCTCTGATGATATCTTGTTTTGCCAACTAAATTAAGACTATGACAGAGAACAGAGACTACCTCTAGCAGTTTAGTTCAATTAAGATTTCACATCAACAAATTAAAATGCATTCTCACCGTCTGCAAAGTAAATCTGCCTGCGTTTAGAAGGAGGCTCTGACATTTGCTGTTCAGACACCTAGCCAATGTGAGCTGCATGTCAAGGAGGGCCCGCGTCTTCTGGGCTTGGTATGGGGGCTCAGGGCCAGGCCCCAGCTTCCTAATCACGAGCGTGAGGGCTAGGCTAAAACTCCAGGATCGTTTTCACAGGTCTTCTGTAAAATGATAAAAATGAGAAGAATGCTATCACGTTTGCCATAAAACTAAGTCAATTCAAACTAAAGGACTTTGAACAAATACTCAAAAAATATATACTTTTTTTAAAAAAGATTTTCTATTTTTTTATTTATTTGATAGAGAGATCACAAGTAGGCAGAGAGGCAGGCGGGGGGGTGGGGGGGAAGCAGGCTCTCTGATCAGCAGGGATCAGAGATGCGGGGCTCAATCCCAGGACCCCGAGATCATGACCTGAGCCGAAGGCAGAGGTTTTAACCCACTGAGCCATCCAGGTGCCCCCAAAAATATACTTTTTTGAGTGCCTGATTTGTTGGTCACTCTTCAAGGGACTGAGGATAGAGCAATGAACAAAACAGACCCAAATCCTGGCTCTTCCAGAGCTTTTATTCTGTGGGGGAAAGACAGACAGTAAACAATACACATGAATGAAATATGCAGTTAGAGAGTGATAAGAGCCATGGGAAAAAAAAAATACAGCCAGGAAAGAGGATAGGGAGTGTGGAGGGCAGAGGGATTCATAATTTTAACTAGGGCATTTAGGAAGGCCTCCATGAGAAGGTGACAATTGAGTCAAGCCCTGAAAAGGTGAGGAAGGGAGTGATGTGAATTTGGGGGGTGTGGGAGGCAGCGCTCTGGGCAGGGAGTGCAAAGACTACTGTGGGATTGTGCGTGGGGGGTGTATGTGTGGCTAGAGCTGAGTGAGCAGGAAAGGAGGAGGTTGGAGGAATGGGACAGGAGGCCTGGACACCCTTGTAGAGACTTCAGATCATTCTCTGAGTGAACCGGAAGCCAGCGCAGGATTGGAGCAGAGAAGAGGCAAGCTTTGTCTTAGATCTGAACGGGATGGCTGTGGCTGCCGTGTGGAGCCCAGACACAAGGAAGGTTGGGGGGGCCCCTGGGTGGCTCAGTGGGTTGAAGCCTCTGCCTTTGGCTCAGGTCATGATCTCAGGGTCCTGGGATCGAGCCCCGCATCAGGCTCTCTGCTCGGCAGGGAACCTGCTTCCCTCTCTCTCTCTGCCTGCCTCTCTGCCTATTTGTGATCTCTCTCTGTCAAATAAATAAATAAAAATCGTTAAAAAGAAGAAGAAGGAGGATGAGGAGGGGGAGGGGGAGGAGGAAGAAGGAAGAAGGTTGGGACCAGGGAGACCAGATCGGCTACTCTTGTGGTGCCCAAAGGGAGGTCTGGTGATGACCAGAGGACAGCTGAGGGACTCAGGGACACATAGGCTCAAAATGATTGACATCAGTAATATCCTAGAGAATCGGTCATGTAAGGTCAGCATCCCCTTGAGATCCTTGCCAAAATGCACTTCTGCTAGTGCTTGGCCATGGGAAATTGCCAAGGACCCTCCAGAGCACGATCTGAGCTGAGGGCAGACGCTTAACTGACTGAGCCACCCAGGCACCCCAAAAATAAAACCTTAAACAAAAAAAGATTTGTCATTACATAAATTAGGTTTTTGCTTCTGAAGGATTTGGGTAACTTGGGGTTGTTTCTCGATCTCTCCTTCCTCTTCTGTTTCCGTTCTCCCACTTCCTCTGTAATCTTAGTTGGCCATCCTGTATGCTTCCTATTTCTACTATTTAAAGTTGGTAAGTGGTATATTTTTGATTTCTATCTCTTAGAAAAACCCAACAAGTAAATTAAATTCTTTTTTACTTGTGTAACTCTCAATTGATTTTCCTCTCACTGTGTGTCAGCATTCCCACTTTCTGAGGCTCAGAAGTTGATACCACTTCCTGGTGAGAAGGAAAACACACCCAACATGCTACTCTAGACTTCCTACCACTTCAAACTTCTCCCCTATTTAACTTGCATGGTAATTTGCATAGATCTACATATGTTATGCAATCAGCCTACTCTCCTTTTACATTTAAGCCTAAAATAATTTTGCTTTTATGATGTTTTTCTTCTCTGCCGCCTGCTTTATTTCTTACTGGTCTTGAGATTTAGATTTTTGTAAGAGGAATCAATGAAAGGCCAAAGGTACCGACCCATTACCCAAACAGCCATGGGGAATAGGAAGACCAGGGAGCAGCATGGTGAGGTTGTCTCTGGTATTCATTTATTCATTCAGCAAACATTCACGGAGTGCCTACGGCATGCTAGGCTCTGTGCCAGGTGCCAAGAATATAGTGGTGAGCAAGCCGGGCGTGGTCCTTACTCACATGGAGCTTATACTCTACTGAGACAATAAGCAAGTGAACACATAAATGAAAACTTGATTTCTGATACAGTAAGCGCTAAGATGAAAACATAGTGACCAGAAAACTGGTTTAGATTGGGTAATTCATAGAAAGTCTCTCAGGAAAAGTGACATTTGAGCCGAGGATTGAAGTGTAAGACAGCCACGTGAATGTGTGGTGGAAAAGTGTCCCAGACGGCGGGGACAGCCCTGCAATGAGAATGAGCTTAGAGGATTTGAGGAACAGAAAGGAAGTGAGCCCTTTAGCGTTCTTTCAATGGCAGGAAAGAGAGGTTGCTGCAATTCAATGGCACAATAAGAAGGAGTTTTATTCCCTCACATAAAGAAGCCTGAGTGCAGAGCGGGTAGGGTTCCCAGGGTGGCTAATTTGGCAAATCGACATCACTTAGAGCCAGACTGTTCACTTCTTTCTGCTCAGCCACCGTCTTGTGTGACTTCCTTCCAGATGCCAAGATGTCTCCCAAAGCTCCAGCCCCGTACGACTTCCTCATCCTTGATGTCCAGAGGCAGAGAATCGGGCAAACCCTTCCCTTCTCAGAGCAGGGAAACACGTCCCTTGACTCTGTGCAGACCTCCCTTCACATCTCACAACAGAGCACGCCCATTCCTCAGCTGGTCGTTTTAGGTGATGAATGAATGACTCAGATTGGTTGAGAGTTGCCCAAGGGAGCAACCTAGCTTCTGTTGGACCTCACTGAAGGACCAGAGCGGCCAATTTCTGACAAAAACCAGGCTTCTGGGAGTGAAACTAGGCTTCTGTGAGCAAGGAAGAAGTGGGAAATGGCTGACTATAAATTGGTGCTCCAGAAAAATGCGTCTCAGGAGGCAGCATGGCTAGAGGGGATGGGGATGGAATGGAGGGAATGCGGAGTCTGGTGCAGGTTCTTCACAGGTGAACCTCCAGAACCGTGTGAGTGCCTGGGGGGGCCTTACCCCATTTTGCACCAGTTACTACCCCCAGCTCAGTCCCTATCCCGCCCCTCAGGTGTCAGACACTGACTCTAATGCTGACTGATTATACTGGGCAAGTCACTTCTTCTCCTTAAGTCTTAGCTTCATTATCTATAGACAGGACGTAAAAACATTTGTCCTGCTTTCGTGTCAGGGGGGTTGTAAAGATCGAGTGGGAGAATATCTGCATGTCATTTGGAAAGTATAAAGTGCCATAGCTATGATTATTGCTCTTGGTGCCGTTCATCTTCCCTGAGAAACAAAGGGGTTTTAAATTTTGAATAGTCATATCCTCTAGCCTCCTGGGAAAGGACAGTTGTTATTTGGGAAGGCTGTGCACTCTGAGTGGGTATGGAGGGCAGCCTTGGGCATCCTTTTGCCCTTTGTTCCCCTAGACCTTTCTTCCACATCCCTGGGCTCTCCCTCCCACCCGCAGTCCAGCGACTTTCTGTGCTTCACATCAGAGATGTCCTTAGAAACAAGCTGGGCTGATCTGATGTTCAGTAAAATGTAGGCTAAAGCTGGCTGAGTTATTATCTTTTTTCCTTGATAAAAAGAGTGGCTGTATTTTCATTACTGGCAGAGTGCTTTTAGCCAGTGTGGACAATTAAGCCCTGGAAATGGAGCAATCCATTTCACACTGAGAGGAGATTTGAGGGATGAGGCTCACCAAACACCCAGGCCCTGGAGGGACCAAGAACACGGCCACTGTGCCCGACAGTAAAAAGCCATAGAACCTTTGTGGTAATAAAGTAAAGCAGCCTCTAGTTGCCCCCAGGAGATTTGCCTCCCTGGGGACACTGCTGTCACTGCTGTGCCGGCATGAGGACTATGAACCTGATCCCCCAAGCCCCTTCCCAGCCGTCCGCCTCCATATCCACACCTTCTCTCGGGAGGGCAGGTAGGGAGGAGTCCCATCCCATGGGCAGTGGCTTCGACCAAATATTACCTTTCAGATTCAGACACTCTGTTCGATTTTTCTTCATGATCCTTTGATCATCTCCCTCACCCTTCAAGTCAGAACCAATGTCCAAAGAACTGATCTCCGAGACCAACAGAGTTGTCCATTCCAAGGCTACTGGATTGATGGAGAAGCCCTCCCCGAGGGCATGACAGTCCTGCTCCCCTCCTCTCTCCTTCCCACCTTTTTTCTTTTTTCTGTTGTTTGGTTCTTTCTTTTCTTTTCTTTTCTTTTCTTTTCTTTTCTTTTCTTTTCTTTTCTTTTCTTTTCTTTTCTTTTTTTAAAGATTTTATTTATTTACTTGACAGAGAGTGAGAGATCACAAGTAGGCAGAGAGGCAGGCAGAGAGAGGGGGGAAGCAGGCTCCCTGTTGAGCAGAAAGCCCAATGCGGGGCTCCATCCTAGGACCCTGAGATCGTGACCTGAGCCGAAGGCAGAGACTTAACCCACTGAGCCACCCGGGCGCCCCTCTTTGATTCTTTCTTAAATGATGAATTATCAGCTCTAATTTCCAACCCCTAGAAGCAGAGATGAGATGACCTTCCTGGTCCACCTTCCTGGTCCCAACCCAAACTGAGGGAAAGAGTCAAGCTGCAAGTTCTTACAAGCAGCCAATATGCTAGCAGTATGGCCTCTCTGGCTACACATCTGTCTTCCCACTGGGTACTTAGAGCAGTTGGGGCCAGGGATGGTTTTCCACACCTCCTTTGTCTCTGCATATCCTGAAGCCTGCCCCGTGTGCCTGGGACAATTGGCCCTCCTGATGTTTGACAAATGAGTGAATGAATGAACAAAACCACCTATGGGTTTGTTTATTTCTCATGGCTTTATCTCTTTGTTCCGTTCAACACCCACAGCGCCCCCTCCCCCTCATTATAACTTAGAAAGTGAAAATTACTTCAGAGATGCAGGGACTGAGTATATCAGTGGAGTGATAGCAATCTGGTCCATTATTACAATTTTTTTCTTAAACCTCCTAAGCTCTAGTTTCCCTCCTGTTTACTGTTAGAAAGGATCCCAAATCAGTTGTGAACTTTCGCCTGCCTGGAGGGAGTAAGAGGAGAGGGCCGAGGTGGTTGTCCAAGCTTATTATCTTCCCCATTACTCAGGCGTGTTCCCCTGAGCTTTCTCATGATTTTATTTTAATGCTGTTATTTGTATTAGGCGAAGCTCCAGCTCAGTGAGGCCAAGAAAGGAGGTGGGGGAACCAGGGAGGAGCTGATGGAAAAATAAATACCCTGAAGGTTCATCATGATCTGACCATGGCTTTAATATGAATCAAATTTTCTCTAACCTGCTTTCCTACAGTCAGCATTTCTGCTAGAAATAATTTGTAATTATCAAACTCCACTTAGGCCAGGAGACTCCTTACAAAAGACTTTGATGTGATTAGAGAAAAGCTTGGAAATATAATTTGCATGGTTCTTGTCCTCTCTGTCTGTGACATTCCTGGAGAAGGCACCTGGTTGTTCCTGGCAGGAGAAATTCCAAGGGTATATAGGAGCTGGGAACCGGACATCAGGGTCAGTAGGGTTGCTATTCTAAGATTGGCCAAAGAATAAGATGCTTTCCTGGAATATAATGAGCTTGAGAGATTTCCTATCTCAGCATTTGAGAATCGAGAGTCAGTGAGTGGCCCAGAGTGGGATAGTGCCAGATGCATGCTGACCAACAGCTCTGTCTAGCACTTCAGCATGAAGGCACTTGGTAACTGCTCAGCACCCAGCCTGGGTCATTCTAGAGAAGTACTGGTCTTGCTCCTGGTTGAGAAATGGTAACAACCCCCACTACCCCTTCTCACATCTTACCCCTTCAGCTCTGCAGCAGCTGAGCCCAGGGAAGGACAAAAGTTAAGCAAAGGTTCAGTGAAGAATACAAAATATTGTTGAAAGAAAGAAAGAAAACCTAAATAAGAGGAAAGATATCCCATGTTCATGGACAACTCAATATTTTAAGATGACAGTATTCTCCAAAATAATCTATAGATTCAACTCAATTCCTAGCAAAGTCCCAGCTGCCTCACAACAAAAAAATGCTGGATAAACTGAAAATCAACAACTTTTCTTAGATCCATTGGACACTGAGGTCACAGAACAAACTGCCACCCTAAAAACTCGAGAGACAGATGAATACAAAATACAGATCAGTTTATCTGAAGCAGAAGCTCTTAGTGCCAGGCACCAAGAGGAATAAAGTCCTAATTCATGCTACAATATAGATGAACCTCGGAAATATTATGCTAAGTGAAAGAAGCCAGTGATAAGAGCACACATTATATAATTCCCTTGACATGAAATATCCAGAAAATATAAATCCATAGAGTCAGAAAGTAGATTAATGGTAACCAGGGCTAGGGTGAGTGGGAAATGAGGAGTTACTGCTAATGAATACAGATTTCTCTCTGGGGTAATGAAAATGTTCTAATGTGAGATTGTGATGATGGTGGTTGTTAAACTTGGAGACTATATTAAAAATTAGTGAATTGTACATTTTATTTTGTATTTTTATTTTTTAAAAGATTTTTATTTATTTGTTAGAGAGAGAGAGAGCACAAGCAGGGAGAGCGGCAGGCAGAGGGAGAAGCAGGTTCCCGGCTGAGCAGGGAACCCAATGCGGGACTCGATCCCAAGACCCTGGGATCATGACCTGAGGCATGAGATACTCAACTGCCTCAGCCACCCAGGCATCCCTGAATTGTACATTTTAAAATACTAGTATGTTATATGAATTATATCTCAATTAAAAAACAAAAATTAAGCAAAGATTATTTGAGATAGGAAGTCCAAATTTCCCATCAGATTTAGCCTGTAGACCATTTTTGGGAAATAGTCTTTGTAAGTCCCAGCCATTGACCATCCTTCTTTGACCTCTTCACAAGGCGCTCCCTGTGTTTTGGTGATTCAATAGGAAGAAGTCTGGAGAATAGGAAGAAAGAGTGAGGAATGGGGTTGAAGAAAGGGGTTTGGGGTGCCTGGCCAGCTCAGTTAGTGTATATGACTCTTGATCTTGGGGTTGTGAATTCAAGCCTCATGTTGGGTATAGAGATTACTTAAAAAATAAATTTTTAAAAAGATTATTTATTTATTTATTTATTTATTTATTTATTTATTTATTTGACAGAGAGAGAGAGAGAGAGAGAGAGAGTTACAAGTAGGCAGAGAGGCAGGCAGAGAGAGAGGGGGAAGCAGGCTCCCTGCTGAGCAGAGAGCCCCATATGGGGCTTGATCCCAGGACCCTGAGATCATGACCTGAGCCGAAGGCAGAGGCTTTAATCTACTGAGCCACCCAGGCACCCCCAAAAATAAAATATTTGAAAGAAAGAAGGAAAGAAAGAGGAGGAGAAAAAAGAAGGAAGGAAGGAAGGGAAAGGAGAGGAGAGAAAGAAAGAAGTGTAGATTGGGAAAAGCTTAAAACAAGACTGCAGGGGCGCCTGGGTGGCCCAGTTGTTAAGCATTTGTCTTCAGCTCAGGTCATCATCCCATGGTCCTGGGATCGAGCCCTGCATCAGGCTCCCTGCTCAGCAGGGAGCCTGCTTCTCCCTCTCCCCCTGCTTGTGTTCCCTCTCTCATTGTTTCTCTTTCTCTGTCAAATAAATAAATAAAATCTTAAAAAAACAAAAAAACACCTCAAAAAGTAAGACTCCAGAGCCTTTGTGATCCGAGCCTGTAGGAAGCCAACTCCTCTGTGAAGTCTCCCTGTTTTTTTTCTTTTTCCTAAAGCTTTTCATCCAGTGAACATCATTTTGACCCAAAAACCTGAAATCTTTTACTGTATTGTAGGATCTCTGTTCCATACAGAGTTATTTTTTTTTTTAAAGATTTTATTTATTTATTTGAGAGAGAGAGAGAGATCACAAGTAGGCAGAGAGGCAGGCAGAGAGAGGTGGGGGAAGCAGGCTTCCTGCTGAGCAGAGAGCCCGATGCGGGGCTCGATCCCAGGACCCTGAGATCATGACCTGAGCTGAAGGCAGAGGCTTTAACCCACTGAGCCACCCAGACACCCCCATACAGAGTTATTTTACTTGTTTCAGGTATGTGTCCCCTCCATAGTGACACCACAGCCTCCTGCAGGGCAGGACCCCTGTCTTAGTCTCACAGAGCCCTTTGTTTTTAAAGTAATCTCTATGCCCAGCCATACACCCCCTCCCAGACCCTTAATGCAGGAAAAACCTCTGGGCAATCCGTGGCCCTCCCTTCCTAATTTAAATGTAGTGTAGCCCAACTGTCATACTCTTGAGTTTATCCAAGTCTCCCAGCCTCCTGGAGTTATCCTTCACTTTGTGTTCAGCTACAAGGATTCACCTTATGCTGCCCTCCACCCCTAAGTACAGTAGGAAACCTCATGCCTTCAACTGTGTGTCTTTGGGAATTCTTGAGGGGTGGTAGTGGGTAGTGTTTAAAATAATTGCTTTTGAGCTTGGGTTCACAGTCCAGCTCTGCTACTGACTGGTTGTATGACCTTGGAAAAGTCATTTGACTTCTCTGTGCCTCAGTCTTCCTGTATATGAAATGGGGATAATCAGAGGTCCTCCTTCATAGGGTTGAATATGACCATTAAGTTAGTTACTAGTAAGATATGGACGTAAAGTCCTGAGAACTGTATCTGCCACTCCACAAGTCCTATAAAAGTATTTGCTCTTATTACCTGTGTCTGCTGAATTCTTGACCTACTAGGCACCTCACCCCTTTCTCCTCTCCTACTGCCGATATCTCTTCACTCTCCAAAGCATCCCTAATTCAAGGCGACATGTGGTAGATCTCCTGAAAGCTTGAGTGAGACAGAAGGGGCCGCACACCACACAACCATCCACTTAAAAACCTGTCTTGGGCATCACTGTCATGGATAGGCCCTTGGTTATTCTTGCCACTAGGCATCTCTCCACTGCTGTCCGGCCTTTCTTCTCTAGTGCCTGCTTGCTGCCTTGCTATATAGACCCACTTTCCATCAACACCAGCTCCCATGTCCTCTCTCTTTCCCCCAGCCCCTTGCCCAGAAATGCAAGACTTCCTACGCAGAAATTCAGCTGTCCTGCTAAGCCTCACTGTTGGAGGTGGGCAGGGGGCTGGCGACTGGCAGGGAACTCTATCTTTTAGATCCACAGAGTCCTTCCTCCTAAACATGGCTCTCTCAGTACCAAGAGGTAAAGAGGCCCAGCCCCCACGTTCGCATTGGTGAGGAGAAGTTAACCATCTCCCCTAGGAAAGTACTGCACCCCAGTAAAGGCTGCATAAAGCCTACACTGCACAGAGCACCAGCCAGAAATCAGCATAAGTGACTTCTTTGCGCCATTTGCCCTGCATAATTTGTTCCTAGGCCCAGATGAACAGGGAGTTTTTGTTTCAAGAGAGGGTCGGATGTGGTATTTCAGCCCATTAAGGCTTCGGCTTCTCAAGGCCTGATTTTCCTGTGGCACAGCACTGAACTTTTTCTTGAGCTGCCAGGGAAGGCAGGATTTCAGCCGAAGGTAATTTATGTTAATTTTTTCCCTTTCTGGTCCATTAAATTTTGTGATGTTAATATATCTTACATGGGGCCTCCTTGCTGACGAGCTGCTGCGGTGAGCTGGGGCATCTGTTGGGGGCTGCCGGGCCGGTGCGGGGGCCGCCTGCCCACACCACCTCCAGCGCCCTACGCATGCCTTTCCTCCAAGCCCAGGGACTCATCACTGTTGGGGGCTTTGTGGAGGGAGGATGGCTCCTTTCCACTCAGATGAAAGTTAATGGGCCCCCGTAGTGGGACTCCTGGAAGCTCTGGGAGGGTAATGCTGCCGACAAAGGCCTTCCCTGGGCATTTCTCTGGAGCTCTTTAGGCCACCCCTGTTCCAAGCTCAGTTTGATAGAGTGCCAACGGAAGATCTCCTGAAAGAGGCTAGGGAGGAATAAATTGGGCAGCACACATTTCAGGAGCATCTATTTCATGTATTGTCTTGAGAGGGTTGGCTTTGGGGATCACAATAGGAATAAAAAATAAATCAATAAAATAGGAATAAAAAACCCCCTCCCTGCCCTTCTGGTGTCTTCTTTGTCTCTAGTTGGCGGCTGAGCAGGATGGCCAGTTCTGTTATAAGGTCAGAAGGCAAAATCAGTGAAATCAGTGGGCAGTGAAAACTTCACCAGTGACACATTAAAAAAAGATAGGAACCTGGGGCGCCTGGGTGGCTCAGTTGGTTAGGCCTCCGGCTCTTGATTTCTGCTCAGATCGTGATCTCAGGGTCGTGGGATCGTCTTCGGTTTGAAAAAGACCCGAAGATTGCTTGAGGAAGTGGATGTTGGAAAAATTGCAGCCTGGGGGCTGTTATGAAGTGGTGAAGGGAGGGAGGGTCATCTGAAATGTGATAGAAAGTTGTAACACCAGGTGTGGATGGTTCACACACACACACACACACACACACACACCGTGTATGGTGTGTGTGTATGTTTTGTTTATTTCCATGTGGGTGGGTTCAGGCGGGGGCATTTTGTATGTGCTCACCTAGTTCCTGTGGACGAAGTGGTACCAAAGCGAGTGAGAAATTGGCATTTAAGCTCAATGAACAAGTTGCCATTTTCTGTTATTTTGTTTTTCCCCAAACCCAAGCTCACAGAGGGGACTATCCTAGGGTAGGTGGGAGAGAAGAGGCTGCCCTCCCCTGGACCCAAAGTCCAGGGGTCATCTGAACCGCGTAGCGCTGAATCTCTCTTGTTGGCTATACCTCTGAGGGATACAGTAGAGCGCTTGGACCTCCAAGAGATCCCTGCCCCAAGTCTGGCCCCCAAACGACAGAGCTTCCGATGCCAAGGGAAAGGCTGGGATGGTAGAGGTGGCAGTGGTGGCCTGTGTGGCTGATGCGTGAACAACCTCCTGATTCTGCCTGAGGCACTGAGGGTCGTCAGGGTGGACAAGATGGTAGGCCTCGGTGTTCCGCCACCCTCAGGAGATCAGTATTGGCAGTCATGTTTCAGTAAATTTGAAGAAGAGAAAGAATTGTAGTTACTTGGGGGACATTGTGGAGGGGTTGCTGCTTAGGCTTGGGTATAAGAGAGACGAGGAAGATTTGGAGGCAGCGTTGGGAATGGTGGGTGCTTCTACCACAGTGATTTCACATTCTGAGTCCCATAGTCAATGTTTGGAGTGTCTTCTGGGACCTTTGTGAGGGATATAAAAGCTCCTTTCATTCAGGTCATTTTTTTTTAAAGAGTTTTATTTGTTTGACAGAGAAAGAGAGAAAGTGAGAAACAGAGCCCAAGCGGGTGGAGTGGCAGTGGGAGAGGGAGAAACGGGCTTCCCACCAAGCAGGGAGCCTGCTGCAGGGCTCGATCCCAGGACCCTGAGATCATGACCTGAGCCGAAGGCAGACGCTTAACCGACTGAGCCACCCAGGCGTCCGTCATTCAAGTCATTCTATAAACATTGGTTAAGAATAACTTTTAACCTTTTGGGGCACCTGGGTGGCTCAGTGGGTTAAAGCCTCTGCCTTCGGTTCAGGTCATGATCTCAGGGTCCTGGGATCAAGCCCCACATCAGGCTCTCTGCTCAGCAGGGAGCCTGCTTCCCCTTCTCCTTATGCCTGCCTCTCTGCCTACTTGTGATCTCTCTCTCTCTCTCTGCCAAATAAATAAATAAATAAATAAATAAATCTTTAAAAAAAAAAAAAAAGAATAACTTTTAACCTTTTTTCATTTTGAGGAGGGTGGGAATAACACACTGTGCCAGGTCAAGGACTCTCTCCAGCACCAGGTAAAATAAAGGATGCCGAGCAAACAAATCTGGGTCTGAATCCCAGGTTCCTCTCACACTACCTGTGTGATTGTCACTTGGGGGAAGTAAGCTCAGTTGATTAATTCCTTTTCTCTGAGCCTCAGTTTACTTCATAAAATGAGACCTTACAAGTTTGAAATGAGGAATACGTAATGTATGTAAAAATATCTTAAAAGAGCTCAGTAAATGCTTCTTCCCCTTTTCTGTAGAACCAGCCAAAGTAGCTCCCCGTAGCTTTGGCCCCAGAACTTTCTTACAGTATGCTGCCCAATGTCTCCAGTGTTTGACCTGGATTCTCCATGACTTGCTCAGATCCCTTCGTGGCTTTTTCTCCCCTACATTAATTCTAAGCACCTGCTTGTTATTAAAGCAAAATTCTCTGTTTGCCTGGTGCCTTGTGATCTGAAAAAGCAGCTGTAAATAGAAAGTGTGCTCCCTCTGATGCAGCACTGTTGGCATTTTGCTCTTTAAAGGTTAATGGCCAGGGCTGTACCTCTGGAAACCTCGGCCCCCAGCACTCACCAGAAATTACTGCACAGGGAGGGGTTGCTGGGAGGATGTGCGGAGGGTGCTAGAGGTGTGCACAGTGGTGTGGTGAGTCTCTCTAGGGAGAACTGTACATTCTGGAAGAAAGGATAGGCCACTGGAAGCACCCAGCCCTGAGAGGTAGCGGGATGGTGGCTTCTGTCTGGTCTCTTTCCTGGACTGACTTCTTATTGTTTGTCCCTTGCTGGAGAGTGAGAGCTCCTGGGAGGACTTGCCGAGATAATTCAATGCTTGATCATGCTTCCGTTGCAATTTATTTAAAGTTGACAATAGGGTTCCTGCCTTTTATAAGTAGATTCCCAGCGCTTAAATCTCTGAGCCTGGGTTTTTTGCCTTGATGAAAAAGTAGTTAAATTTCACACTTATTATAGCACCTGGCACCTGACACCCTCCAGAGACTTTAAAAACGAACAAAATGAACCCTCAGCACCATTGTAAACAGGGAAGGGAGAAGAGAGACCAGATCCCATATCCCCTCTCCACAGGAAACAAAAGGCCAAACCCGCCTCACCTCCACCTCATTTTTTGTAGGCCAATCTTCAAAGGGCTTTTGATTGGTCCTCAGAGAGGTGCTAGCTCAGAGCATGTCCTGGAGGTCAGGATCTACCTGAAAAATGGGTCACGCTGGCACCAGCACACAGGCCTGACCTGCTGGAGATCAGACGTCCAGACCCGGGAGTCCTGCTCTACCTTCCCACTCTCAGCGTCAGGTGATAACCAGTCTGAGAAGCTAGATTCATCTTTGCCAAGTGTGCCCAATTGTCCAAGTACGCAGGCATATCTGCCCTGAGAGGGAAAGGTGAGTACAGGATTTGCAGTGTGATTCAGTTAAGGATAAGTACAACCGTCTGATTCTCCCCAACCCCACATTCCAGCTAGCCCTGACGTCCCATGCCTGATTGCGTCCCCGTTGGAAAACCAGCCATCTCTATAGTCAGAAACCTGAGTTCACATTGTCCCTCTGCCACTTCCTAGCCTTAAAACTTAATCTCTCTGAGCCCCAGTTTCCACATCTGTGCAACAGGACTACTAAGACTGCTCATGGTTTTCTATTGCTGTGTAACAATCCCAAATTTACTGGCATAAAAAAAAAAAAAAAAGCCCAAACAACCAATTTGTCATGCTCACAGATTCTGTGGGTCAGTAATGTGGACAAGGCCCTGTAGGAATAGGTGGTTTCTGTTCTGTGGCATCTGGGGCTCAGCTGGGATGACCTGAAACGGAGCTCATTTGGGACTCGTGAGGAGAACATGGATGAATGTTCATCCATGTTCTCCTCAAGTTGTGGAGAACATCCACATGTTCCATGTGGCTTAGACTTCCTCACAGCATGGTGGCCTCTGGGCTCTGGGACTTCTTCCATGATGATTCACGGTTTTGACAGTGTCCCAGCCAACAGGGCAAGAACTTCATAACCTTTTATGAGATGGCATTGGGAGTCTCATAGCATTATTTCCCCCATACTCTGCAGTCAGAGAAGTCACCAGTATGCCTAGATTCAAAGGAAGAGGACATAGAGTAGAGCCCATCTCTTGAGACAAGAGGAGCTTTGGTCTTTTCTATCTTGTGTCCCTTTCTGAACTATTACAAAGCCTAGGGAATGGTCCCTCACTGCCAAATCTTCGGGGGGTGGCCTGGGCCAGGCAGGTGGTTTAATGACCTATGGGGATTTCCAGAGGTACTTCTCGAAGAAAATGAAAACAAAAGGGGGAAAACTAAATCTGGAGCTTGAATCCTCTGCTGATAGGGGAAGCCAGCCCTATGATTCAGTTCTAAGTGTGTCCACACCCTATGCTGCAATTCTAAGAGAATTCTGTGTTTAAGTGTGTACTTCCTTCATGCCCTCCAAGGAAACCATCCAGGGGAGTGTTTGCATATCTCCATTGGAAAGAGCAGTCCAGTGAGGTAGACAGACTGAATCAGAGGAGGCTGAGGAAACTTCCAGGTTTGGAACCCACTCAGAGAACACAGATTCCACATTTAAAATTCAACTCCAACTTTTCTTGACATCCAGGTTCTGTTTACTCTTGTAAGCTCACTTCTTTTGTTCACAGAGAGAGTAGAAGATTTGGGGGGATTAGACAGAGGCCTCTTACAGCAAATCACTCTCACAAGGCCACAGGGAAGAAGTGAGTGGAAAGAATCAGGAGCATAAGGCTTCTTTTTTTCTCTCTTGAATTGTATAAGGGAACACAAATTATGGGAGAAACTACTAAGGGAAAGAAAAGTGTGAAGGGTTCTAGCCAACCATGAGGCTTTGAAATCACCTTTGAGGAGTGCCTGGGTGGCTCAGTGGGTTAAGCCTCTGCCTTCGGCTCAGGTCATGATCTCAGGGTCCTGGGATCGAGCCCCGAATTGGGCTCTCTGCTCAGCAGGGAGCCCGTTTCCCCCTCTCCCTCTGCCTGCCTCTCTGCCTACTTGAAATCACCTTTGAGATACTGTTGTAATGTTCTCTGTTGGGCCCTCCAGGAGATGCTGGTGAGTAGGTGGACAGTGGGAACCATATGGGACAAGCAGAAAGGTCCTGGATATCAAGGGGAAGGTGAAAAAGCGAAAGGTGGTATATTAGTTATTCATTGCTGTGTAACAAATTACCCCCAAATATGGTGGCCTAAAAAGATTTATTATCTTACACAGGTTCTGAGGGTCAGAAATCAGGGAGCAGCTTAGCGGGGTGGTTCTGTCCCTTGGGGGCCTGTATCACCTGGGGCTTAACTGGAGCTGGAGGATCAGCTACTATCACAGCTGTTTGCTGAAGTCTCAGTGTCTCTGCAAAGATGTTTGTGATATGGCAACTAAATTTCAGAGCAAATGATTTGAGAGAGAGCCCTACACAGAAGAAGCTGCAGTGTCTTTTACACCTTAATATCAGAAATGACAAAACATTATTTCTGCTGTTTTTTTTTTTTTTTTAAGTGATCTCTACACCCATCCTGGGGCTTGAACTCACAACCCTGAAGTCAAGAGTCATGTGCTCTTCCAACTGAGCCAGCCAGGCGCCACACTTCTGCTCTTTTCTGTTGGTCATATAGACTGACTCTGGCGCAGTGTGGGAAGGAATGACGCCAGTGGGACTCTCAAGAGGCAGGAATTATTGGAGGCTGGATACAGATGCAGAGAGGCTCAGAGCCCAGGAGGGCACGTTGTCTGGGCTCTCGTCCTGAGCCTTTTTGGTTCAGAGAAGGGCAACCATCTTATGATCTCCTCCCCATTTATGTCTTCTCCATCCTTAATGAGCTGTAAACTCTGTGAGGACAGGGACTGTGTAACTGTGTCTATCTTAGGCACTGCTCCTCCCCGTGCCTGGAGCATCTGGTACATAGTAAAGACCTTGATAAAAGTTGATGCGTGGTCGGGCTCCTTGCTCGGCAGGAAGCCTGCTTCTCCCGCTACCATTCCCTCTGCTTGTGTTCCCTCTCTCGCTGTGTTTCTCTCTGTCAAATAAATAAAATCTTAAAAAAAAAAAGTTGATGCGTGGGGCGCCTGGGTGGCTCAGTTGTTAAGCATCTGCCTCAGGTCAGGTCATGATCCCAGGCCCCACAGCCCACTCCCTGCTCTGCGAGGGGCCTGCTCTCCCTCTCCCAGTCCTCCTGCTGGTGCTGGGAGGAATCTCTCTCTGTGTTAAACAGATAAATAAAATCTTAAAAATAAATAAATGTTGGGGCACCTGGGTGGCTCAGTGGGTTAAAGCCTCTGCCTTCGGCCCAGGTCATGGTCTCGGGGTCCTGGGATCGAGCCCTGCATCGGGCTCTCTGCTCAGCGGGGCGCCTGTTTCCCCCTCTCTCTGCCTGCCTCTCTGCCTGCTTGTGATCTCTCTCTCTCTGTCAAATAAATAAATAAAATATTTTTAAATAAATAAATAAATAAATAAATAAATGTTGATCTGTGAGACACATAAGACAAGACTGAAGTAGATAAGGCTAAAAAAGTGTGGTGAATTGGATTAAGATATTGAATTCCAGGCTCAGGAATGTGGACTTTGTATCATGGGTGATGGGAAGGCACTGGGCGGGGCACCCATAGAATCAGTTTATATGCAGGCTCTTGCTGCTTCCTCTGCCTAGAACATTCTCACTTGTCACAACTTCTGTCCATCATTCAAGAAGAGCAGAGGGTGTGTGTGTGTGTGTGTATACAAAAGCTCAAGTGGAAGGACAATATTCTAAGCCCAGAATGAGGGAGAAAGCATGGATGGAGATTCAAAGACATTTTGAAATGGGGAGGAGAGACCTTTTCAGGCCACAGGGACAAGGGAGCAGAGGTAGAGTGGGGGACCTTCCTGCTGCCTAGCCTAGCTACTGGGAATGAGGAGGGACAGAGAGGGGCTGTTTAGTTGCAAGGACTAGAGACTCAGACTGGCTCAGAGTCCAGGCTGTTGAAGGTAAGGCTCCTGGGGTCTGGGGCACATGTGGCTTTTGCCCTGTTCCTTTCTCGGGCTCACCTCTGTGCCGGAGACTGCTCACAGCAACACCCGGGGGCCCTGCTTGAGAACTTTGTTCTGGCCACAGGAGCACGCTTGGCCTCTGCACGGGAGAAGGGCCAGGGAGTTCCTGGGTCACCTCTGGAAGCAGCTCTCAGCTCACGACCAATGACAGAAGCCTGTGTGTAGCCCACCTTGGGGCTCACCCCTGTAAGCGGGGCCAACCCTGAGGCGCCTTCCACTTTGTCCGCTGGAGTTCCCGGCAGATCTGAGCTCCAGTTGTCCATGTAGTAACTTAGCACCTTCCAGCACACTGTCTTGTGGTTTCCTTCCCTTCTCTGTCTCACTTTCTCCCTCCCCTACCCGTGTTTCCTGCAGTCACCTCCCAGAGAGAGTATCTGCCCTTGAACCCCCTGTTTCAGGGTCCGTGTTGGAGGAAGCCAAACCAGAACAGACATCTCACAAAACGCAAGCGTAGATGTCAGTCTTCAGGTCTGGTTTGGGGGCCATGAGTGACGGGGCCTGCTTTTCCACAGCCCGGTGTGAAGATGGTGTGCCTGCGAGATGCTTCTCCCGCGTACAGCATGGCTGGGGTGCTTGTCATGCCGACAGGGTCCCCGTCTCTCTTCGCCATCTTTTTAAAACCTGCCTCTTCCGGTCCCAGCTGAGTCACACATGCCCCTGAATTCATCCTATGTCTGATGTATCTGAAAGAGCTTCACAAACTGTCAAGGGTTGAGCAAATGGACCCGCTGAGGAAATGGGGGAGAAGAACAAGAGGCAGGAGAGTGGAGGGGCTAGAAAAGTGGGACACATCCCGCAGCATCAGACGCAGAAGGCAAAGGGCAGGGCAAAGGGGAGGCAGGTGGCAGGACAGGGCCGGAGCTTGGGACTGAGCTTCTGCAGGAAGCAGGTGCCCAGATAAAGCCTGTGCGTGGCACACTGGGGCCTCTACCAGCAGCCGGGGGTTCGACTCTCCTTGACTCTTTTTTAAGTCGTGCCAGGCTGGCATGTGGCAGCCCGGAGCCGCAGTGACGACGCTGGGTTTCTCACAGCTGTGCCACGTTTCTTCCTTTTCCTCTCCCGTGTCGGTATCCACTGGCAACGAGCAGGGTGGGCACCGGCAGGGGTGTCTCAGAGGACCTGCAGAACTGAGGCACGGGCTCTCCTGGGCGTTTGGCACCCCGAGCACAAGGATCCCTCCCCAGAGCGGACCTGCAGATCGCCAGGCACACAGTACGGGCTTTCTTCCCGCTGAAATCCTCCCGGGGGGGTGGGGAGGCGGGCAGGGGTGACAATGGAGCTGGGAGAGCTGGGGAGGAGGGGCTTGGGTCAAATGTCAGCAAGGCCAACCCAGCCCCCTGGGCTTTC
>CM053607.1:104847430-104864669 GCA_028646535.1 Procyon lotor | reverse complement strand
TGTGTGTGTGTGTGTGTTTTGGGGGTTGGGTGTTTTTTTGGGGGGTTTGTTTCTGCCTCAGGCACATTTTCTCTGTAATTTTTGGAACCCAAATATAAGGGAAATCTCATTTGCTCCGTTCTGACTCATTTACAATTAAATACACTTGTTCCCATCTGTGTCTGTATACATCTGCATACATTTGCTATAGCATCGCCCTTAATTTTGGAAAATGATGCGGCTAGTGTTATTTTTACCCTGATTCCCAAATTGGCTGAGAAGACCAGTGGGTGTTCACTCACACAGTGACAACCCCCCACCCCCTGTCCCTGAGGGAGGTAGACATTTCTTCCATTTCTTCCGGGCCCTTGGCCCATACTGCTTTTTATTGTCACCTGTCTTAGGGCCCCAGCTACCAGGCTGAGGGGGACCCAGTCTGTTTCCACACCAAGGTCTCGTGGAGCACAGACATGGGCCTTGACTGCCTAGGCCATTTGCTGGTGGCCGCTTCGCCACACACACTGGAGCTGGATGTGGGAGTGGAGGGCTTGCTGGCTCTCAAGGAAGATAATACTGAGGAAGCCCTGCCAGGTCATCTTAGCCCATCCCTCCCACCCTGAGAGGAGGGAGGAGCTGTCTTTATTGCTCAGAGGGATGTGGTGGCATGTGTGGGTGCTGCCTCACCTACATATCTAAAAATACCACACCGTGGCCGTCTACCACTTTTCCGCCCTCAAAAACCCAAGTGACCTGGTAAGGGTAATCACACTTAATGAGATGGTGGTGCCTCTCGGCACACTTGGAGCCCTTTTGATACTATCTCATTGAATAGCTTTATTTATACTCGTATTCTAAAATAGAATAGAACGTGGCCAATGGGAATTATAGGATGTAGAAAATTAGATGTCAGTTGCTGTCGATAAGAAAAAATAATACCAAAACAATACTTAATCTCTCCCAATCACCAACCTATTGTGGAAATTCTGTGATGGGCAGCACTGTTGATCGATAATTCAGATCTACTCAGGCAAAGGCCAGGCTTTCCTATTCTTTCTGCATCACCTCCAAGACCCTAGGCTCCTTACCTCACGCTGAACTAACTACACTCCTAAGAGGTGGCACGAGATGGTGCCAGAATCATCCAGAGGGTCTTCCTGTTGCCTAAGGCCTCTTTAGGCTGGGCAACAAGGATGCGTGGCATCGGCTACAACCGAGATGCCTCTTTGTGTGTGGCTTTGTCTTGGGCCTATGAACTCCAAGGAGACAGAGACGCTGCCATCTCCCTGCCCTCAGAGAATTGAATGCTTGGCCAGTATTTCTAGTCTAAGGCTGGGGATCAGCTAGTTTCTCTCCTCAGGTGGTTTCCTGGTATCTGCTTTTTGAAACCCTCCTCCCAAGATTCCTTGACTGGTTAAGGTCTTATCCGCTGCTTAGTCTGAGTTGCTGCTACGCAAACACACACACACACACACACACACACACACACACACACACACACACACGTCATTAATCATTTTTTTTCCAGTTTTGGTAGAGTCACATGCTCCGTAGGCCATCAAACCT
Organism: Procyon lotor; assembly: GCA_028646535.1. Classification (NCBI taxonomy): domain Eukaryota; kingdom Metazoa; phylum Chordata; class Mammalia; order Carnivora; family Procyonidae; genus Procyon; species Procyon lotor. The sequence continues at coordinate 104,863,127 of CM053607.1, read as the reverse complement.
ATTATACGTGCATTCCCCATGTCTTGATGTAGACACTTTCTCCCGGAAGCCCAGTGGTGGTCCGGCTCAGAGACCACGTGGTTCTGTGATGGCCTGATGATGCCTCTGTGGTTCCACTAGCGTGTATGCTTTCTGCAGGCAAGAGCTGTGTTTGTCTTGTATCCCTTGTGCCTACAGCAGAGCCTGCTACTCGGTAGCTGTTCAATAAATATGGATTAAACGAATGGATGAATGAACACATTCCTGAACTAAGTCATTTCATAAAATCCAAGCTCCCTAACGTTGTCTCCACCCAACTCATCCTATGGGAGAAACCTAAATGATTTTCCTTAAACAGAAACTTAGATGCAGAGATGAACATCTAGAGAGATCTACCCCATAATCAAACAGTAATGATAGTAATAGCCGGAAACTATCTGAGGTAGTAGAATAATTGGTGAATTTAATTTTTTTCTTTTGCCTGGTGTGTGTTTCTACAATGAGATACCTGTAACACAAGTAGCTTCAAAAAGAGTATACTGTGTAAAATGAGGAGTTAATGTTTAATGACTACAGAGTTTCAGGTTGGGAAGATGAGAAGGTCCCGAAGGTGACTGATCGTGATGTTTGCACACAATGTGAATGTACGTAATGCCACGGACTTGTATGTTTAAAAGTAATGACGGGGGCGCCTGGGTGGCTCAGTCGTTAAGCGTCTGCCTTCGGCCCAGGTCATGATCCCAGGGTCCTGGGATCGAGCCCCGTATCAGGCTCCCTGCTCTGCAGGAAGCCTGCTTCTCCCGCTACCATTCCCTCTGCTTGTGTTCCCTCTCTCGCTGTGTTTCTCTCTGTCAAATAAATAAATAAATAAATAAAAATCTTTAAAAGTAATGACGATGGTAAATCTGATAAATTTCATGGTGTGTATATTACCACATGCACACATAAGTTGCCCATCAGAGGAGTCCAGTGTTGGGCAGGAATGGCCCAACTCCGGCACCGTCGTTGAGCTCAGTCATGGGCTGAGAGCGTCCCAGAGGAAGCATGACCTTGGTTTGGCTGCTGTGATGGGTCTCAAGGTGGGTCAGCTCTGTTCACTCCAACAGTTCTCTCCCGGGGAAATCTGAGCAGCATGTCTCCATGGTCACCACAGCTGTTTGATGCCCCTAGACTCAGACTGCCTGGGTCCATCACCCCGGTCTGGCACTTTCTGGCTCAGTGACCCTTGTCAAATTATTCTCCTTCCCACTGTGCCTTAGTTTCTTTATAAAACAGGGGTGATGATGTTAATTCTTAGTTACAGGGTTTTACATAAATGAGCTAATATATATAAAGTGCTTAGAACATTACCTGTCATAAAGTGTGCTGCTTGTAAGAATTTGCTAATATAACCATGAAGCATTTACTGTGATGCAAACTTGGTGATAATGAGAATTCAGATCAAATGCTAGGCAATGCTGCCTCCTGGTCAGCCCTTTGCCTGTGGGGCCGGCTCTGGCTCCTTTCCGAGAGAAGGGTTCCCTCCTGGCCCTTGTCTTCCAGGATAGCATCTTCATTGTCCTCGTTATCAAAAATGCCATCATCTTCAGCATCATCAGCATCAGCATCAGTATCATCCACAAGGACTTTATTAAGAGCATCTAATTACACATTCTGCTGTTCTGTATTTTAGACAACAATAATTACACATGCTTCTAGGAGCTTCGCAACTAAATGTCGGATGAGCATGTTAAGAGCTCCTGAATAGAATAAAGGCACTGCTAATAGGGCAGCTCACTCCCGATGGTGTCTCCTTCGGCAGGCTGCTGGACCTCTCCGAGTCTCATTGATAGGATGAGAATTGCTTTCCTTCCCCCTCGACTCTAGTGCAATAAAGTCTGAGGACATGTTTGGAGGAGTGGAAGTGCTTTGTAATCTTCAGCTGGCATTTCCCCAGATAGTGAGCTTCTCCTGGACTTCTCACCCGTGAATTAGCTGCTGCTCACTTGGGAGTACATGGATGGTGAGAAGCAGGGTCTGTTTGGCCAAACCCACCCCCTTTTGCTCTGCATGATCAGAATTTAATATGGTGCTCTTCTCCTGGTTTGGCCCGTGGGAAGAGGCTGTCTTGGTCTAGATTTATGACAACCCCTCCTACCACTTCCAGAATTATGACCGTGGCTAGTTCACGTTTCTCTGAACCCCATTTTTCTACCTAGTCAGTCAACAAACACTGGGGAAGTACCTACTGTGTGCTGATCACTATCTTGTGTCCTAGGGAGAAGGAGATAAATGAATGCCTGCTTTTAGGAGCTCACAGACATGGGTCGGTGGGGTAGTTGACGGGTAAACGTTGCGATACCATGAGATGAGCCTTGACAGAAGTGTGTACCCGGCTTGCAGATCTGGGAGGATTTCAGAATCTGGAAGAAAAGGGAGAATGAGTGTGGGAGCGACGAGACTGGTGGCTGGGAAAGGAGCAAGGTTGTTCCAGGTTGAATGAATTAGGGGCTTCCATTAGCAAAGCAGGTCTGAAGACCTCCATGAACCTCCATCCCTTCAAAGCTTAGGGAATCATTTAGGAATGGGTTGGGGTGAGGTTGGAAAGATAGGCCAGGACTGTTCATTCACTCAGCACCTACTGTGTGCCAGACATTGTTGGGGGTACTGGGGATAAAACAGTAAACAAGACAGCCAAGAGCCAAGCTGTCAAGCCATGTTCTAGAGGGAGAAGACCAACAATTAGCAAGGCAAAAAACAACTCATTTTGGATGGTAACATAAGCTTTGAAGAAAATACAGTAGGGTGGTGGGATAGGTCGTGACTATCCAGCTACCTTAGAGGGCGTTGTCAGGGAGGCCAAATTTAGAAGGCGATATTTAGTTTGAGACCCAAACAATAAGAAGGCATTACCACTGGGATATGTGGGGGTAGAGCCCTCTGGACAGGGGGACAGCTGGTGGAACAGAGTGATCCCCAAGGGCCCTGTGCGCCACACTAAATTGTTTAGATTTTTTTTTTTTTTTTTTTTTGTAACAGTGGGAAGCCGTTTGAGTCAGGAAGGCCCTACCTTGGCCACACTTTGGAAATCTCACCCTGGTGTCCTGGGCCTTGGCCTCTGTGGAGACACAAGATACTTTCTCTCCACCCCTAAATCTAAAGACCCGTTGGAGGTCAGGGAAATCAGAAGACATTGCCCACCACCGAGCTAAAACAGTTTTGGTGTAGAGAGCTCAGAGTTTGGCTGAAAGTTCAAGGTGAGACTAAAATGCTGAGTGCAAATAATAGTAGTCTGGTGGGGGGCAGGCAGGTGTCATAGCCTTACCTTAAGCAAATTAATGAAAAGACTAAGCCACTGAGATCTAAAGGGCCTTTGTTCTGTGCACCGCGTTATGACCTGTGAGGCAGAGGAAACTGGGTTCCTTGGTATGCCCAGTTATGGAGGCGCAGATAAGCTGCGGCTGAGCACAAGCAGATGTCTTCTGAATTCATGACTCTTGCTGGTCCTACACTGGGCTGTGGATGGTGGGAAAACGCAGTGACAGAGTAGCCAAACTCATTTGCCAAACTGGCCCTCCCTTAACCTAGAAAGTTCTAAAAGGGATTTCGTGGAGGGCATAATGTCTACTTTCAGTTAGATCTGCTGTGCTCAATGCAGTATGGCAGATCCTGAGGGCTCAGCCAGTCTCTTCTTTGTGTCCAGAGAAGTTTCTAGCACTTGATCTGGCCTGGTCTTTCTCCTGCTTCAAGTCCTTTAAGAGTTTCCTGCTGCCCTCAGAATGAAGTTCAAAAGAATTACTAGTAGAGCATGATTCTAATTCTGCCTCGTCTCCGTTTTCTTTTGACTTTGCTGTGCCTTTCTACTCTACAGACCTGCCATATGGAACACCTTGCTTTTTCCAGAATCCACAATGTTCTGTTGTCTCCATGCCTTGACATAGACCATTCCCTTGTTCTGGAATGCCTTCCCTTCTCCTCCAGCTCCCCTCATCTGGCTAACTTCTACTTCTCCTTCAGGACTCAACTTAGATGTTGGAAAGTCTTTCCTGACCCATGGAACTAGGGCTGGCCCACAGGTTTTTTTTTTTCCCCTGCTTTATTCTTCCTCTTCTTTTTTCCCTGCTTTCTTGAGGTATGATTGACAATCTTCCTCTCCTTTTTTTTTTCCTGCTCAACTATGTAGCTAAAGCTCATCCTTCAGGGCTCTCGAGTCCTCCCAGACCAGACGCTATCAGCCTCCTCTCCTATCGAGTCACATTATTTGTCCTCCATAGCTTTTATCTCAATGGGTAATGATAGGTCTATGAGGGTGTTTAATTGATGTGTCTCCTCCACTAATCTGTAAATACCATGGGGATATGTGCCTTATCTGTTTACTTCATCATTGTATCTTAAGAGCTTGGCACATAAATATTTACTGAACGAATGAATGAATGAATGAATGAATGAATGGAATTCTTCTGGGTTCCCGTATCACATGGTTACTCCCAGCACAGTTCTTACCTCATTATAAAAGCCTACTTACTCTACTGTCTCTCCAATTGCCTTGTAAGCTCCTTGAGGGGAGGAATTATGTTTTTTGTTTTTTAAGATTTTATTTATTTATTTGACAGAAAGACACAGCAAGAGAGGGAACACAAGCAGGGAGAGTGGGAGAGGGAGAAGCAGGTCTCCCGCTGAGCAGGGAGCCCAACTTGTGGCTCCATCCCAGGATCCTGGGATCATGACCTGAGCCGAAGGCAGACGCTTAAGGACTGAGCCACCCAGGCATCCTAGAAATTATGTTTTTCTCACCATGATTCCCAGTGCTTGGTACATTGCCTGGCAATTAGGTAACACAAAAATATTTTGAATATTTGAACAGACAAATGAATGATGATAGGCATTCACTTATGTTCCCTTACACTCCATTCTTTTTTTTTTTTTAAAGATTTTATTTATTTGACAGAGAGAAACACAGTGAGAGAGGGAACACAAGCAGAGGGAATGGCAGCGGGAGAAGCAGGCTTCCCGCTGAGCAGAGACCCCCCATGCGGGGCTCGATCCCAGGACCCTGGGGTCATGACTTGGGCTGAAGGCAGATGCTCAACGACTGAGCCACCCAGGTGCCCCAAGATTTTATTTATTTATTTGACAGAGAGAAAGAGATCACAAGCAGGCAGAGAGGCAGGCAGAGAGGGGTAGGGGGAAGCACACACCCTGCTGAGCAGAGAGCCTAATGTGGGGCTTGATGTGGGGCTTGATCCTAGGACCCTGAGATCATGACCTGAGCCAAAGGCAGAGGCTTTAACCCAATGAGCCACCCAGGCACCCTCTTAGACTCTATTCTTAATACAACAAAGTGACCTTTTAAAAATGTAAATCAAGGGGTGCCTGGGTGGCTCAGTGGGTTAAAGCCTCTGCCTTCGGCTCAGGTCATGATCTCAGGGTACTGGGATCAAGACCCACATTGGGCTCTGCTCAGCAGGGAGCCTGCTTCCCCCTCTCTCTCTGCCTCTCTGCCTCCTTGTGATCTCTCTCTGTGTCAAATAAATAAATAAAATCTTAAAAAAAAATGCAAATCAGATCATGTTCACTCCACTTGTTAATGCCCCAGGCCTCCCATTGCTCTGAAAGAACAACCCAAGCTCCTTACCATCACCTACAGGATCTCACAGGATTTGGCTCCTGCCTACCTTTCTGACCTCATCTAGTACTACTCTTTTGCTCATTTACTACCCCTCAGGGCCCTGGCCTTCCTTCTGCTCCTTGAATCTGTCAGGTTTACTCCCATCCTGGGGCTTTTGCACCTGCTTCTTCTCCTGTGGGACATTCGGCTTCATCCCCAGGCTCTACTGGTCATTCTAGTCTCAGCACAAACATCATCTTTTTTAGTGAGGCCTTTCCTGAACTTTCTATCCAGATGAACACGCCTCTTCCCCGTCCCTCTCATCATATACCCCTATCTGAAATCATTCCATCCCTTTAATTGTTACCTACTTGCTGTCTTCCTTCATCTCTAGAGTGTAAATTTCAGCAGGGCCACCCACGACTGGATCTACCAGGTCTGGTACCGTGTGTCGTACAGTAGGTGTTCCCAAATATTTGTTGCTTGAGGAAGTGAATGGATGCATAAATATGATCTTAGCCTTCTGCGAGAGAGCGAGGGCAGGTTCTGCCAGACTCCCAGGCAGACAGAAGAGTGATTTATTGTGATTAAAGAAATAAAGACGCTGGATTGGTAAGAACCAATGGAGGGAGTCAGGATGGAATGTAGGTTTGCCCCGCTCCACTGGGAGCTCCAGGAATCCCATGGCCTCCTCCGCTGGCCAGAGTCCTCAGCCTGGAACCAGATTCAGTCCAGGTGAGCGAAAAACGAAGGCTGCCATGGCTTCCGTTTTAAGTTCTCCTGTATTCAGAATGCTTATGTGGGGACCTACGGGGCATGTAAAGATGCCTGGCAGATGTATCTCTTTGCTCCATTCCAGTGGAATTTATTTTCTCAAAGTTTCTCAGAATCTAGAGAAATTGTTGTCAGGCAACAGAAGCAATGAATGGAGACACGTGACTCATTCACCAATGCGTCTGAGATCTAAAGTGCATTAGTTTAATTCCGTTTCGGCTACAATGCAACAGTTCTTATTTTGATAGCACTTTTCATACCCCCATGAAAATCTAAAAATGCCAGACAAAAAAGAATTTTTAGAATGGTGAATACAAAGAACCAGGTTTTCATAATAAAGCCCACTAAGTTTTAAAGAGAAGAATAAAGCCCATCCCTCCCTCCTCCGTTCCCCCTCCCCCTTTTTTAAAAGACTTATTTTTAGATATAATTTTGCTGGGTTGTCACAGTCTTTTACTTTTTTCCCTTCAAGTTCTCGTTCTCCATTGTCATCAACAAAAATATGATCGTGAAAGGGGTGGGAAGTGTTTGTTTTTGTGTACACATCTTGATGTATCAGAGAGGAGAGAATCACGAACACCCGCTGCTGACTGATTTTAAGAACTAAATCTTGATTTCACTTTCTGCAGGGAAGATGATAGCATGAATAAAGAGAACCTTACACATGTTTCTAAGTGTCAAGGGCCTACGTTTTTTGGTTTTGTTTTTGTTTTAATTTAACCCACTGGTGAATTGTCTGTTAGAAGAGGCCTGGAAGAGATACAAGTGAGCCCCCCTGTCCTTTCCCCACCCCCAAGCTCCCAGCCAACCCCATCTGTCGAATCAAAGCTATGCAAACTGACAAAATGGGTATAGCATAAGAACCACCATGCTGTGGTCTTGACATGAAAACTATTTTGAGTTGGCTTTTCAACCTAAAGGTTTTGTAAGCCATTGATATCTCAGGGGCTGAGTGTGGGTGGTTAAGAGCCTGATTCTGAATTCTGGCAGTTCTGGGTCCCAGCACTGTCGCATACTCCCAGTGTGACCTGAGCCTCTGTGTTCTCATTCATTGAATGAGGGATATAATACTTCAGGATTGTTGAGAGGCTTGGGTGATAAGTGAAGCTCTTAGCATGGTGTGTGGCATATACCAAGGACTTATTAGATATGAGCTATTATTATTTTTAGTTATTGAGTGTTAAAATAATTATTATTGTATGAGCAAATTAATTAATGAATAAGTTGTAAGTATACTTGACTTTGTTTTCCGCCCAGGCTTAGCCTGGTTATCAGTGATTCTCAACTCTGGCTGCATATTGGGATCACCCTGGGAGATTTAAAAATTGCTTGATCCCTGCCTAAGAAGAGTTGAATTCCAGTTTCTGGGGGTAACACCTGGGTATCATTTTTTTTTTTTTAAGATTTTATTTATTTGAGAGAAAGAGAGAGCTAGCATGCAGGGCAGAGGAAGAGGAGGAAGCAGACTCCCCCCTGAGCAGGGAGCCCAATGCAGGGCTTGATCCCAGGACCCCAGGATCATGACCTGAGCTGAAGGCAGATGCTTAACGGACTGAGCCACCCAGGTGCCCCTGGGTGTCCTACTTTAAAAAAGCTCTCCAGGTGATTTTGATGCACTGCCATAGTTGGAAGTTACTGAGCTCCACAGAAATGAGGAAGATACCCTGATGTTAGACCAGCTAATAGACACAATTTCCAGGGCGGCTGGGCTTTAATGCTGTAATGCCTTCTGCCCACCCATCTGAAATGGAACAGAAAGGCAACCGGAGCCACCAGGCATCTATTTGCCTTTGACGCTGATGGTCCCATCCCACACTTTGGTTTTACATTTGCCTTTTACTGACTTTAGTCCAAATCTGACCCTCTGTGTCGGTTTTTCCCGGGCTAAGCTGAGTCCATTTGGTCTCTTCTATGGGACTTAATGGTGGTGGTCTTTGTGTGTATTGGGGGGGGTGGTCATCATTTCATGGACACTAGAGGTTAACATTTTTCCAATCTTTCATTCCAAAGCTGCCAGGCCAATTCTCATCTTCATCATTTTTGGATCTTCACTTTTTTTTTTTTTTAAGATTTTATTTATTTATTGGGGTGTCTGGGTGGCTCAGTGGGTTGAAGCCTCTGCCTTTGGCTCCGGTCATGATCTCAGGATCCTGGGATGGAGCCCCGCATCGGGCTCTCTGCTCAGTAGGAAGCCTGCTTCCTCCTCTCTCTCTGCCTGCCTCTCTGTCTACTTGTGATCTCTCTCTGTCAAATAAGTAAGTAAAATCTTAAAAAAAAAAAAGGATTTTATTTATTTATTTGACAGAAAGAGACAGTGAGAGAGGGAACACAAGCAGGGAGAGTGGGAGAAGGAGAAGCAGGCTTCCCGCCTAGCAGGGAGCGCAATGTGGGGCTCTATCCCAGGACCCTGGGATGATGACCTGAGCCGAAGGCAGATGCTTAATGACTGAGCCACCCAGGCGCCCCAGATCTTCACTGATTTTGATTTTACCTTCCTTAAGGCTTGCGAAGTGCCTCAAATGAGATAACATCCAGGAAAAGTGCTTTTCAAACTGTGAAGCTATTTAACCAGCGCAATGGAGATAAATAATAATGAAGTCCTCATAATGTAGAGAGTCTCCAGAATGAGCTCTGATAGTTCATCTTTATTAATAGTTTGACATTATTTTGTGTAACTCTCTAGAATACCCCATAAAGTGTTGCTGATTGACTTTTTTGATGGCTTTCCTGTAACATTATTCGTGCGGTTTAACCCTTGTGGTTATTTGCACTGTGTTCAACAACCTCAAGTGAGTTGAAACCTTAACAAATGTAAGCCTCAAACCAGATGTCATCAGTTCATGTTATGAACAATTCCTTGGCTTCAATGCCACTTGGTTTTCCTCCCTTATCTATGGCCACTCATTCTTTTTTAAAGTTGTATTTATTTAGGTCATCTCACACAACATAAGGCTCAAACTCACAATCGCAAGATCAAGACATCTTCTGACTGAGCCAGCCAGGGGTCCCTGCAAATATTTTTAAAGTGAATTTTATGTTCCAGGAACTGTGCTAAATTAAAGAAGCAGAGAAGTGAAAAAGTCAGACAAGACTCCTGTCCTTGTGGAACTTAGAATCTAATGGAGGAGAGAGAAAATAAACCAGTAAACAAATGAGGCAATTCTAGAGGAATGAGTGCTATCCAGAGTAGAAATACAGTACCATGGTAGGGAGTGACTGGGGTGTAGGGATGTGGTCATGGAAGGCCTCTCTGACCAGGTGATGGCAAAAATAGCCCCTCAAGAATGAGAAGTGGAGGGGTGCCTGGGTGACTCAGTGGGTTAAGCCTCTGCCTTTGGCTCAGGTCATGATCTCAGGGTCCTGAGATCAAGCCCTGCATTGGGCTCTCTGCTCAGCGGGGGGTTTGCTTCTCCCCCCCCCCCCCCCCCCCCCCCCCCCCCCCCCCCCCCCCCCCCCCCGCCTCTCTGCCTACTTGTGATCTCTCTTTCTCTCTCTGTCAAGTAAATAAATAAAATATTTGGGGGCGCCTGGGTGGCTCAGTCGTTAGGCGTCTGCCTTTGGCTCGGGTTATGATCCCAGGGTCCTGGGATCAGCCCTGCATCGGGCTCCCTGCTCTGCAGGAAGCCTGCTTCTCCCGCTGCCATTCCCTCTGCTTGTGTTCCCTCTCTCGCTGTGTTTCTCTCTGTCAAATAAATGAAATCTTAAAAAAATAAAATAAAATAAAATCTTTGAAACAACAAAAAAAAGAATGAGAAGCAGAGGCTGAGATGAATAGGCAGAGCACAGCGGATTTTCAGGGCAGTGAAAATGCTTTGTATGATAATATAATGACAGATACATGTTATTATACATCTGTCTAAACCTGTAGAATACAGACCAAGAGTGAACCTTAAGATAAAGTATGATTTGGGGTGATTAAGATGTGTCCATACAGGCTCATCAGTTTTTACAAATGTACTACTGTGGTGGGGAATAATGGCAGCAGCTATGAATGTGTGGTGACAAGGACTACATGGAAAATCTCTCTCAATTCTGCTGTTCATCTAAAACTGTTCTAAAAATGAATAAAGTATTTTAGGGGGCACTTGGGTAGCTCAGTCAGTTAAGTGTCTGCCTTTAGCTCAGGTCATGATCCTGAGAGTCCCGAGATATCAGCCCTCCGTCAGGCTTCCCACCGAGGAGGGATCCTGTTTTCCCCCTCCTTCCCACTCCAGCCCTCTCTCACTATCTCTGGCTCAGTCTCTCAGATAAATAAATAAAATCTTAAAAAAAAAAAAAGAATAAAAAGAATAAAGTATTTTAAAAAGTGGCTGAAAAGATTGCGGAGGAAAATCAAATATAAGTGATCTCAAAAATCCAGTATGTAAGTAGACTCTAAATAAAATACTTAATTTAAAAAAAGGAATAAGAAGGAGGCAAGATGAAGAGTTAGGGCAAAAAAGTTTCAAAGTACAGGGTGCAGGAAATGATAAGATCCTAATGTAGGAAAGGAATTGGTGCATTTTAGAGATTTTATTGACAAAGAGAATGCGCACAGACAGGGAGGGGGAGGGAGAAGCAGGCTCCCCATGGGGGAGGGTTTGAAGACTTGGTGCATTTTAGAAAAGGAAAGGAGCGCTCTGGGCTGCAGGAGGGAATCCTGTTCTGGCTCCCCTTCCCCTTAAAAGTTGGTCTTGGGCCTCCATCTCTTGTTGCTACACATTCTCCACACTATGCGGGTGCAGGTGAGTTCTACAGCACTCGCTCCTCTCAGGGCCTTTCCCGAGTTCAGATTTGGATATACTCCCGTCTCCAGGATATCTCTTCTTAGATGTTTGGTAGGCACTAAAACAAAGCATGACCCAAAATAGTTCTTTGTGTGCACTGTTTTCTACCCCATCATCCCTACCTGCTTTTCCTCCAGGGCTCTGTATCTGGGCAAGTGGCAACACTCTTTCTGCAGCTGAGCAAGTCAGAAAGCTCCATATCCAATCTAGTGGCAAAGCCTAAGATCCTCTGTCCTTTTTCATTGCTCCCAAAGCTACCCACCTTTTTCCATCCACTGCATTTGTAGTTTATTTATTTTGTTTTTTAAGATTTTATTTATTTATTTGGCAGAGAGAAATCACAAGTAGGCAGGCAGAGAGAGAGAGGGAAGCAGGCTCCCTGGTGAGCAGAGAGCCTGATGCGGGGTTCCATCCCAGGACTCTGAGATCATGACCTGAGCCGAAGGCAGAGGCTTAACCCACTGGGCCACCCGGGTACCCCTACATTTATATTTTATATACCATTCTCTCTACAGTAAGCCTAAAAGTCCTCCTAATTTCCATCCTTGCCTGTAACACTGTAACACACTGCTGTGTATTACTCTTTTTTTTTTTTTTAAGATTTTTTATTTATTTGACAGAGAGAGAGAGAGAGATCACAAGTAGGCAGAGAGGCAGGCAGAGGGAGGAGAGGGTAGCAGACTCCCCGCTGAGTGGAGAGTCGAATGTGGGGCTGGATCCCAGGACCCTGAGATCATGTCCTGAGCTGAAAGCAGAGGCTTAACCCCCTGAGCCACCCAGGCACCCTGTTGTATATTATTCTTATACACTTGTAACCATTCATTCAACTGAGTATCTGCTACCTGCCAGGCACAGTTCTAGGTGCTGGAACCACAACAGTGAACAGAAGAAAAAATTACCTGCTGTAATGATACTTACATTCTAATGGAGAAGAGAGATAGTAAGTAAATAAACAGCCGTATAATGTGTAGATGGTGACACGTGCTCTGAAGTACAGTAGGGTAAAGAAGTAAAATGGAGGGGCACCTGGGTGGTACTGCTGGTTGAACGACCTACTCTTGGTTTTGCTCAGGTCTCCATCTCAGAGCGTGATCCTTGTGCTCAGGCAGAATCTGCTTAAGACTACCTCTCCTTCTCCCTCTGCCCCTTCCCGCCACTCCCAGGCTCACATGCGCTCTCTTTCTCGCGCTCAAAAATAAATAAATAAATCTTAAAAAAAAAAAAAAAGGAAAGGAAAGAAACTGGAGAGGGGAGAGGAGGAAAGTAGATGCTAGTGGTATTTTACAAGGGTTGGTTAGGGAAATGCCTCTTGATCAAGGAGACCTTTGAGATCTGAATGAGGCCATGAGGGGAGATAAAATGCTATGAAGGAAGACCATTCCAAGGAGAGGGAATTGGAAATACAAAGGCCATGAGGCAGGAAGGTGCTTGATATGTTCTGGAAAAGCAGAGGACCCCAGGGTGGGTGGGAGGGAAAGATACAGGGAAAAACCCAAAGATGGGTCTGAGGTGGCTAGGCAAGATCATGTGGATTTTATTCAGAGTGAGATAGGAAGAAATGGAGGATTCTGAACAGATGATATGTTTTAAATGGCTTAGCGGCTATGAGAAAAGAGCATTAAAATGGATACATATATGTTGTTCAAACATAAACAGGGTATTATGGGCATTGCTTTACAATCTGCTTTTTTCCAAAGTAAAAATTTTTTTAGAAGATTTTATTTATTTATTTGAGAGAGAGAGCATGAGAGAGGAGAGGTCAGAGGGAGAATCAGGCTCCCCACTGGGCAGGGAGCCAGACGCAGGACTCCATCCTGGGACTCCAGGATCATGACCTGAGCTGAAGGCAGTTGCTTAACCAACTGAGCTACCCAGGCGCCCCTCCAAAGTAAAATTTTTAAAATCAAAATATGATCATGATATCTCTTTGTTTAAAATCCTTTGTGATGTCCCATTCCACTCACAATAAAGTGTAAAGCCTTACAAAGTCCTCTTTAGTGTGGCCTCTACTACCTTACCAGTTTCTGAATCACAGAACTTCTTTTCCTGGAATGGGACTCGGGGCCTTCAAACTTCCTTGTCCCTTGATCTAGAATCAAACTCTTTCATTCCCTCCCTATCCATCTTGTCAATGTCTTTTTTAAGGTCCCACTTATTTTTTCATTCATTTGACAAATATTTATTGAGAGATCTGCTATGTATCAGGCACTCTTCTAGGCACCAAGTACACAGCATTGAACAAAACAGAAACTCTAGCCCTCACGAGGCTTAAATTCTAGTGGAAGACAGGAGAAAATGGAAAGTTAAAAAGTGAATGTATGTATGACTTTATATGTCAGATGGTGATGATGCCCTAAGCAGAAATATAAAGCAAGGGAAAGAGGGATGGGACTGTTGGGGGAAGGGGTTGCAATTTTAAATAGGGTGGCCAAGAGGAAGCCTTCCTTGAAAAGTGGTAGCTGGGCCTAGACCTGGGGGAGGTGAGAGAGTGAGTCAGGCAGCTATTTGGAGGAGAACATTCCAGGCAGAAAGCAAAGGCCCTAAGGCGAGAGCCTGCCTGATGGGTTCCAGGAATAGTAAAGAGGCCAGTGTGTCAGAAATGTGTAGGAGCAGGTGAGGTCTGCAGGCCCTTATAAGGACCTTGCCTTTTACTCTGGGTGGGATGGGAGCCAATGGAGACTCTTGGGCAGAGTAGGAATGACATGTTTGGACTTATATTTTAACAGGATCACTCCAGCTGCTGAATTAAGACTAGACTGAGGGAGGCAAGGGCAAAAGTAAGGAGACCAGTGAGGAGGATCCTGTGAAATTCAAGTAAGTGATGATGATGGCTTGATTCAGGATGGTAACAGTGGAAACGGTTAAAAAATACACACACACACACATACACACACTGAATATATTTTGAAGGTAGAGGCACAGATTTGTTGAGGAACCAGATATAAAATGCGTGAGGGAATGCACATAGTCAAGTAGTCAAGGATGACTCCTAGGTTTTTGGCCTAAACAACTAGAGGAATGGAGTTGCCAATTTTTAAAAGAAGATTTTATTTATTTATTTGAGACAGATAGAGAGAACGTGAGCCAGGAGGAGGGGCAGAGGGAGAGGGAGAAGCAGACTACTGCTGAGCAGGGAGCCCCGTGCAATGGTGAGCTGAATCCCAGGACTTTGGAATCATGACCTGAACATAAGGCAGACGCTAAATCAACTGAGCCACCCAGGTGCCCCTGGAGTTGCCATTTAATGAGATGAAGAAAACTGTGGGATCAGCATAGCTGATAACAGAGTTATCAGGAAATCAGTTTTAGACATACAGACATATGAAGTACAAGATACCTAGATGCCTACTAGGTATCCAAATGAAGGTATCAAGTAGGGAAATGGATATGGGAGTTTAGAACTCAGGAGAAAGGTTCAGGTTGTGATATAAACCTGGAATTGTCAGCATGCATAATGCCAAAAGACTGGATGAGATCACCATGGGATTATGGCAAACAGAAAAAGAGGTCCAAGGATGGAGTCCTGGGTCACTTTTTTTTTTTTTTAAAGATTTTATTTATTTATTTAGTAGAGAGAGAGAGAAAGAGGGATCACAATTAGGCAGAGAGTCAGGCAGAGAGATAGGGAAGCGGGCTCCCCACTGAGCAGAGAGCCCAATGCGGGGCTCCACCCCAGGACCCTGAGACCATGGCCTGAGCCGAAGGCAGAGGCTCAACCCACTGAGCCACCCAGGCGCCCCAGTCCTGGGACACTTATTTAATAGAGGTTCTTAAACTTTCTGATCTCAAGAATCTTCTACACTCTTAAAACTTTTTGAGGATCTCAAAGGGCTTTTGTTTATGTGAGTTTTATCTATCAATGTTCACTGTATTATTAAATTATCATAAATATCATCTTTTAAAGAAAAATGGCAGTGTTTTTTAAAACAAAGGGAAATTCGGGGAGATCTGTCATTATTTTGCATTTTTGCAAATCTCTTTACTATCTGGCTTAATAAAGGTAACTGAATTCTTTATCTGCTTCTGCATTCTGTGTGATGCCCTATTATATAAGTCATATAGTGTGGAATTCTGTACTGTACACCATGAGAGACTGGGAGTGAAAAAGACAAATGATATTCTAATATTATGAAAATGGTTTCCACTTTACTGCCGCCTGGAAAGGGACTTAGGAGGTCTTGGACTACACCTTGAGAACTGCGCTCTAACATTTAGAGGTCGGGAGGATTTAAAAGGAATCTCCAAAGGAGAATAAGTTGCAGCCAGAGAGGCTGGAAGAAACTCAGAAGAGCCTAGTGCCCTAGAAGCCAAATGAAGATAGTGTTTCAAGGAGAGTGATCAAGCACGCATGAGGATACAAGTCAACTGTGTACAGAGACTGACCACTGGATGTAGCATCATGGAGGTCATCAGGGACCTTGATAAAAGCAGTTCTGGTGGAAAGGTGAGTGTTAAAGTGTGACTGGAGTGGGTTATTGCATAAAGGTCCCTTCCTCAGGTCATTGAGCCTAGATTAGGTTAATTTCCCCCCAAAATTTACTTGTGTCTCTTTTCTATCTTCACACTTGACTTTCTATTTTTTTTTTTTTTT
>CM053607.1:104823478-104846930 GCA_028646535.1 Procyon lotor | reverse complement strand
AATTTTTTTTTTTAAAGATTTTATTTATTTGACATAAAGTGATCACAAACAGGCAGAGAGGCAGGCAGAGAGAGAGGGGGAAGCAGGCTCCCGGCTGAGCAGAGAGCCTGATGTGGGCCCGATCCCAGGACCCTGAGATCACAACCTGAGCCAAAGGCAGAGGCTTTAACCCACTGAGCCACCCACATGCCCTGGGAAAGTTTTTTTTTAAATGTAATTTAAAAAAAAAAAAAGGTTTATTTATTTGACAGAGAGAGATCACAAGTAGGCAGAGAGGCAGGCAGAGAGAGAGGGGAAAGCAGGCTCCCCAATGAGTGGAGAGCCCGATGCCGGGCTCCATCCCAGGACCCTGAGATCATGACTGAGCCGAAGGCAGAGGCTTTAATCCCCTGAGCCACCCAGGCACCCCTTAAATGTAGTTTTTAAAAGGTCTTAATGAACAGTAAAGAGTTACTTTTAGAGTATTTCCTGCTGTTGCTGATTTGTCATTAATTTTGTCCATCTCATGAATTAGGATGATAATGTGTTTTTAGAAGTTTTTAATCTTAAGAGTCCCAACTGGAGAGTTTAGAGTTTGAACTCCATCATCTGTGTAATAAATAAGAGAATTTATAAAGGATACTTATTTTAGCTTCTAATGTGGTAAAATGCTTATTCTTTCAGTTATGGAGTCCTGAACAGTAATGTATTATCCATATTAAATGAGTTGTCTTACAAGTAATACTAGTGAACTAGTTCAGTATTTAAATAGCATTAAATTGCTGTTTTTCCTTCCTTTAGACTCTTCTGGACCATAAATTCTTATGCTAGATGCTAAGCTCCTTCAGGGCATCTGACTCCTTGACTCCTGTAATACCTGACTTATTTCTAAACCCATAGCAGATACTCCTCAATAAATATTGGATTAGTTATAGTAGGTATACATACATAAGCTGTATATAGGATTGTGCCAGGGGGTGGAGGCATGACTTTACGTCCAGTTTTTAGTAAAGTTTTTTTGTAGTAAAACTGATAGCACCTAGAGATAAATATTGTTAACATTTTGGGGTAGATCCTCTAATCTTTTTTCTAGACATGTATATTGCCGGCAACTTTTATAAAAATTAGTTTTTACTTTATGTACTCTGGTAATCTGTCCATTTATTGTAATTTGAACATTTTCCCTATTAGTAAGCTAAGAGTAATCCTTTTTTTTGGTATCAGTTAGAAAAAAGAACTGCCAAATAAACTAGACAATGACCACAATTGTAAGATACGCCCAGATTTTGGAGACTTAAAAATGTGAAATATGTGTTAGAACTGATGACATGATTAAATGCACAATACTAATATAGCATATTAAGGATCCCTTACTATTCCATTATGTAGCTCTCTCTTTTTTTTTTTTGTTTAAAGATTTTATTTATTTGACAAAGACTTGGAGAGAGGAAATACAAGCAGGGGGAGTGGTAGAGGGAAAAGCAGGCTTCCTGCTGGTCAAGCCCCATGTCAGGCTCCCTGCTCAGCAGGCTTCCCCTCTGCACCCCACCCCCACTTCTGCATTCTCTCTCAAATAAATGTTAAAAAAAAATAAAAATGTCTGGGGCGCCTGGGTGGCTCAGTGGGTTAAAGCCTCTGCCTTCGGCTCAGGTCATGATCTCAGGGTCTTGGGATTGAGCCCCACATCGGGCTCTCTGCTCAGCAGGAAGCCTGCTTTCCCTTCTCTCTGCCTGCCTCTCTACCTACTTGAGATCTCTTTCTCTCTATGTCAAATAAATAAATAAAATCTTAAAAAAAAATAAAAATGACTAGTTATGCCTTATCAACATGACTTATATGGTACATTAATTTTTAATTTTTTGTTCCAGAAACTGTCATACTTACCATATTATGTTCCTACTGGCAGTACACAAGGGCTGTAATTTCTCCACATCTTTGACAACACTTGTTATTTTCTTTTTTTTGATGGGAGCCATTGTAATGAGTATGAAGTGGTATTTCATTGTAGTTTTGATTTGCATTTTCCCTAATGATTGGTGATGTTGAGTATCTTTTCATGTGTTTATTGAACATCCCTGTATGCCTGGAGAAATGTCTGCTTAAATCCTTTGTACATCATTGGGTTGTTTGTTTTTTGGTGTTTGAGTTTTAGGAGTTCTCTATTTTCTGAGTATTAATCCCTTATCACGTATATGACTTGCAGATATTTTCTTCCATGTCCTGGGTTACCTTTTCACCCTGTGACCCTGTGGATAATATCCTTTGATATACAAAAGTTATTTTGAGGGGCGCCTGGGTGGCTCAGTCGTTAAGCGTCTGCCTTCGGCCCAGGTCAGATCCCAGAGTCCTGGGATCGAGCCCCGCATCGGGCTCTCTGCTCTGCAGGAAGCCTGCTTCTCCCGCTACCATTCCCTCTGCTTGTGTTCCCTCTCTCGCTGTATTTCTCTCTGTCAAATAAATAAAATCTTTAAAAAAAAAAAAAAAGTTATTTTGATGAAGTCCAATTTACTTGTGCCTTTAGGTGCCTTATGCAGGAAATCACTTCCAAATCCTGTGTCCTAAAACATTCTCCCTGTGTTTTCTTCTAAGAGTTCGGTAGTTTTAGTTCTTAAATTTAGGTCTTTGGTCCATTTTGAGTTCATTTTTCTGTATGATAATAGGTAAGGATCCAACTTCATTTTTTTACGCGGGGATATGCAGTTTACTCTGCAGCTTTGTTGGAAAGACTGTCATTTCCTCATGGAAAGGTTATGACACCTTTGTTGAAAATCATTTGACTGTAAATGAGAGCATTTGTTTCTGGATGGTCTCTTCTCTTCACTCGGTCTATATGTCTGTCTTTGTGCCACCATGGTATTTTGATTACTGTAGCTTTGTATTAACCCGATGTCAAATTAGCTCTTGAAGCTAGTAATATTTTGTACATTTATATTCTGTGGTTCAGTTGTACATACTGTTGTGAAAATAAAGTCATTTAACTTTTATACATCTTGATCGTGGAGGTGATGACTTAGCTGTTTGAGTTTGTTAAAAGTCATGGAATAGTAAGTAGTACACCAGAGTCAACTTTACTGCATGTGAAAAGTGATAAAACAGGTAAAAAATAAACTTAACCAAACTGTTTCCTGCAAATTTGACTTTTTGACATAGACATAAACAAGTAATGACAATGTAAGGCCAATTATTGTTGCTGCTTTTCTCAGCTCAAATCATTTTTTCCTAGTGAGTGACTGTGGAGACACACCTTTAAAGATTATTCAAAGAATTTCAATTATAATGGACATGTCGGGAGGATTTAAGTCTTATTAGTTCCTGTTTTCTTTTAAGAAAAAAAGTTAAAGGGGTGAGTGAGTGGCTCAGTCAGTTGGGCATCTCCTTTGTCTCAGCACTGGGTATGGTCCCTGTGCCTGCCCCTGCTCAGTGGGGAGGGAGCCTGCTTCCTCTTCCTGTGCCCCTTGCCTCTGCCTGTGCTTGCGTGAGTGCAAGGTCTCCCTCTCTGTTTCTCTTGTGTGCACTCTCAAATGAATAAAAAAAACTCCCCAAAACAATATAAGTTAAACACATCAGGCATTCGGGAAAGCCTCTCAGAGCAGCAATTCCTAAAATTCCTAAAATTTGGTCAGATGCCAGTGTGCTAGCTTCCAGACCTGCAGGTGTTGCTCCTGCAGTGTGTTCATTAGCTCAGCCTCCCCCCCCCCCCCCCCCCCCCCGCCCCCGCCCGCCCCACCAATGTGGGCCTGGCTTGAATGGGCCGAACAGTGTGGGGAAGTGAACAGGTTGCCTTGACTCGCCCTGTCTCATGCTGTTTGTTCACTTGCTAGAGCCCTAAACTAAATTTATGTATTATTGAAAGTTCAAAGTGTGCAGAAATAACTGTGCTTCAGAATAAAACTTCAACATTGCCCTTTCCCTTGGAGCCTCTAAATGTTCATTATTTTCATCTTTTTTTTTTTTCATAATGTTAAACTTTTTCTCCATGTGCAAGCATGCCCCCAACCCCATTTCTAATGGAGCTTGAAATTAACATGCATTTCTGTTTACTTGGTGATGGACTGTCATCTATCAACCCCACTTTTGGATTGTGATTTAATTTTTGCTTTTTCAGTGGCTCAAGTTTAGAGTATTGCACATAATGTAAATACGATTTGAAAGGCAACTTTGAGTGTTAAGTGTTTGTAATAAAGATTGATCATTTGGAACAAGTATTATATGAGTAGTGTGATTTGGTTTTTAAAATTCCTTGTAATCTGTCCCCTCTTCCAGTTGTAGTAGAGGTAGAGCAGGAGTTACATTGTGGAAGTTGTCATAATTTGATGCTGTAAAGTGTTTTTTTTTTTTTAAAGACTTCTAGGGTTTTATAGAAGAAACGAACTGTCATTTGCTTTAAAAGTTTTTTTTTATTAAAGATTTTATTTATTTATTAGAGAGAGATCACAAGTAGGCAGAGAGGTAGGCATAGAGAGAGGAGGAAGCAGGCTCCCTGCTGAGCAGAGAACCTGATGCAGGGCTCCATCCCAGGACCCTGGGATCATGACCTGAGCCGAAGGCAGAGGCTTTAACCCACTGAGCCACCCAGGCGCCCCAGACATTTAAAAGCTTTTAATGAATAATTTAGTCCAATTTAATCTTGGTGTTAAGTAACTGGTCATACTCCTTAATTGCTAATTTAAAGTCTAGTTCTTTCCTGGATTGTTTAGTCTTGGCTATTGCATTTTATTGTAGTGAGCTGTGGATTTCCCTCATTTTGTTATTCTGAGATTTGATTGGTAAATATTGTCATAAATAAGCGGACCATCAATTGCATTTTGAAAATGTGTTATTGCTATGGGTTTCTGCTTAACATTTGACTGTATGAATTGAAGATGTGAGTTAGAAGCCTGTCTAATTATCAGGTTACATAATCCTGTACTGGTTTATTAACCAGGTAGGACTGCAGAGTGTTCTTGAAACTGAAAGTGCTATCATAACTCAGGAAATGCATTCAGTGTGGCCCATTTCAAGTGACATGAAGGATAGGAGCCTTTGCTAATAGTCCATTTACCCTGTGCAGATCTGAAACATGCTTTTCTTTCCAAGCAAAGATGTATTGTTAGTATTCTCCCATGGTGTGTTGAATATTTCATTATGTTAAATATTTCAATGTTAATCTAGACTCTTAATCATAGTTTGTGAAAAATGATAGTGTAGTGAATAAGGCAGAAGCTGAAAGGGTAAGTTACTTGTCAGTGTTCATGGGGTTTTCTCTTCCTGGGGATCTCTGAATTGGCAAAGATTTCTTAGAATCATCTGTTATCATTTTCTTGCTTCCTTGGACCTGGGGTCATCATGTTCTCAGAAAAGCTGTGGTCTGACTTTGAAGTATATCTTTAGAAACCTGTCATTTTGCAGAGAAGTGGCTAAGTGAAATGTGAGCTTGATCCCTTGGGGGGGTGGGGGAGGCGGAAAGCCAAGGGAATGGAAGATGGCAATAGCTGAGAAAATTTTAAACTTCTTTGGGGTCATTAAGACCAGTGAAAGATGTAATGTTTTTCTAGTTGTCTTTATTGAGGCAGGGTCAAAGGCAACCTTTAGTTAGCTGTATCTCAGTGACAGTGGGAAGGCTTCAGTTAAGTGCAGTACACATTTATTCAAAGCAGGTGTTAGGAGATGTTAAGAATTTAGAAGTCACCATTGCTAACTTCAAGAGTTTACAAACTAATGGGATTATTAGCTTTAGTAATATCACTGGTAGGTAAGAATTAGGAATCTATATTTTTACTAATTTATAATGGACATTTTTAAAAAGATTTATTTTATAGAGATTTTGTGCCAACGGGCAGGGGTGGGGGAGGAGGGGCAGAAGGAGAGAGAATCTCAAGCGGATACTCCCCCCGCCAACCCCCCCCGCACCCCCCGAGTGTGGAGCCCTACATGGGACTTGATCCTGGGACCAAATCCAGAGTCAAAAATCAAGAGTCGGATGCTTAACCGACTGAGCCGCCCAAGCACTTGGAGAGAGATGTTCCTTACTTATTGCACGAGTGTCAATGTTGCTAGATGAAACCTGAAACAATCAAGCTAGTTGATCATTTATAGAAAATGTTGTTAGGTGAAAATTAACATGCTCAAAAAAGCCATGGTCCCTGTGCTCAAAGGGAAGCTCCCAGTTTCCTGGGAGACAGATGCACTGACCTAGTGCTCTGTGGTAAGTGCTGTAATGGAGATGCCTGTGAAGTGCTAGAGGGACCCAGAAAAGAGGAAACAGCTCTTTCTGTGGATCAGAGGACATTTGTGTGTGTCCTGAAGGAAGATGGAAAAGTCAGGAAAGGTGCTGTGGGCAGAGAAAGGGTGTATATAAAAGTCTGGACACATGCATGTGCATTGGAGAAGTTTCACAGAGTGGATAGAGGTGGTGAGTCTGTCAGGCTAGTGCCAGTCAAGTTTGTTTACAGGAGTTTGGGCTTCATCCTGTTTATGGTAGGGGAAGCAGTCCCTCGTTTTTTTCAGGGGGGAGTAGACTCTGTTAAGTGAGGCTGTCTGGATAATGATTGGAAATGAGAAGCCTCCTAGATATTTTAAACCAGGACCCAGGTCAGAGCCGTTAGGGTTATTAGTAGAGTGAGGTATTTACTGAAGTTGAGGGAGAGGGAAGAGGATGAGAGAAGGGCCTAGACTCTTCTAGGGCAGCTGGTTGGGTGGATCTTTGGTCAGCAGAAATGGCGAAAGCCTAAGAGGGAATAGATTGGGAGGAAAATGCTTGCCTTGTGGCCTGTGGAGTTTGAGGAACTTAGCTCTTGAATTTCTTTGTGGGAGAAGGCCTTTGGATTGGGAAAATGCTGCTCTGGCCACCTGTGGCCTTTATTATGGTAGCTATGAAGAGATGGGGTTTGCTTCTTGTTTTTTTTAGGTGGGTGAATGGGTGGGCGGGGTTTTAGGATTTCTCAGGTAGTATTATAAACATTAAGAATAGAATGGGCCCAAAGTATTTTTAAATTAGGAAAGATAAAAGACCAAAACTGTAATGCCTCCTAATTTCTTTGTCCATCTTTAAACCATACTTTTTGCTATTTTGTTTTTTACTTATTGCCATTTAAATATTTATCTTCTGTGTTTTTCATTCATGCTTGTTTTTTGGAAGGCTTCGAAGTTCTTTGGTGCTATTGTCCCCTCCTATAACCTGAAACAGTTGCCTCCCCCCCCCCCCTCTTGTACAACACAGCTTCAGGGGGACTCCCTCACCTTTTGGGGACTCCCTCCTGGGTGCTGCTCTTGTGAGCTGATGTAACTCTTCTCTGTTGTATTGTAACTATTCTATTGTCTTGACTAAGTTTTCCCCCCCAACTTTTTTTTCTTGGAAGATCTTCAAATGTACAGGAAAGTTGAAAGAGTACTGGAGTAAGCACCTGATTAATTCACTTGGATTTACCAATTGTTAACGTTTTTTGTATTTGCTTTGTTACTCTGTATAAATCTTTTTTGAGGCATTTGAAAGTAAACTGTGGATACCAGGGTACTTCAGCATGTAAGTCCTAAGAATAAGAGCATTGCTTTTACCTAAGTACAATGCCACACAAGACATTTTACGTTGATAAAGTAACATAATTCCTTTTAAACAGTGGTCTAAGAATCATGTTGGTTCTCTCTGGGAACTTGGGGGAAATGCCAACTCTGACGTCCTACTCTAGACCTGATGTGGGAAATAAAAGCAAAAGAAAAATTTCCTTACTACTCAAAGCACATTAACAAGTCCTTGAAACAGGCAGATTGACATTCCTCTAGGAGCCCAGTTGCCTCAATGTTAACACTTTGCTAAGGGCAAAAGGCAGTCTTACCCTGACGCCCAGGATCCTGTCGGTTTACTTTAACATATAAAAATTTCTTTGGAAACTTCCTTTATCTCGACTCTCCAAGTATATGTTGGCATTCATCCCTCAAGCATATGATCCACTGATAAACATCTGAAGGATTTCATGACTAAGGTTTTATTAGACAGTAATAAATGACCTTTTCCTAACAATAGCTAGCCCCCTCAAGGTCCTGTAAACCTTGCTATCTTAAGTTCCTTAGAGACTTATGCTACTCCTAACCCCCTCCCAATTTAAAAGTATTGTGAGCCAATCCTCACATTCCCAGTGCAGTTCTTCTTGCCCATGGGCCCTGTCTCCGTGCTTTAATAAAATCACCTTTTTGCATCGAAGAGGTCTCAAGAATTCTTTCTTGGCTGTGGGCCTGAACTCCATCTTTCCTACATCAGACCTGAGTCAGAATTTGCCTTTTAACAGGATTCCCAAAAATAGTGATCTTATGGTGTAGTGCATATTTATATTAAATCTCATCAGGTGTCCTAGTGATACATATATATACATATATATATTCATTCATTTATTTAAAAAAAAAAATCCAGGAATAATCAGGGGTGTCTGGGTGGCTCGGTCAGTGAAGCGTCTGCTTTTGGTTCAGGTCATGATCCCAGGGTCCTGGGTTTGAGCCCCACATTGGGCCCCCTGCCCAGTGGGGAGTCAGCTTCTTTCTCTCCCTCTGCCCCTCCCCTGCTTGTGTGCACCTTGTCTCTCTCCCCTCCCCCGAAATAAATAAAATCTTAAGAAAAATAATGCAGGAATCAATAAAAGATCACATCCTGTGTTTAGCTGTCATATCTCTTTAGAGTTTTTATTTCTGTCTCTTCCCTCTCCCTCCATGATGCTGATATTTGGGAAGAGTTGAGGCCAATTTTGTAGATGCTCTATAGTTTGGATTGGTCTGATTGTTTGCATTTTTGGTGGTACTATGCATGTGATGATGTTTCTTTCTGAGGGCATTGCAACAGTTGTCACATTGTTCTGGTAGTGATGCCAATTTTAAACACTTATTAGTTAGCATTTGCCATATTTTTCCCTTGAAAGTCACCTGTTTCCTTTTGTACTGTTGGGGTAGAAGAATTTATTCTACCATTCAAGGTCCTTCTAGCTGGAGTAAGAATCAACTTGATATGGACAAATTTATGGGAGAAAAATCAAATTTAATTTTGTGCTTAAGGGGAATCTATACAGACATGAAAATTCTAAAGATAGGCAGCATAATGCTAATATGAGTTAAGGAACGGGGAGGGATCTGAGGATACAAAGCTGGATACAAAGCTGGAAGGTAAAAGGAAATATTTGGGAAACAAAGGTTGCCTTATTAAGTGGGTAAGTTTTTCAGGTAAAGAAGAATCTGTTAACAGCTCTCTTCCTAATACCAGTAGGCAGTTGAGGGGGAGGTAAAGAGGTTTTCCTGAATCTGCTGGGTTTGATTGCTTTTAACTCAAAATTATGTTCATGCCAAAGTGGCCTGTCTGGGGGAGACTTGCCCATTGCCCCCATAGTACTTAATTGTCATGATGATTTGATAAGGACATGGTGATTGGTCAGTTAGTGAATGATGGTAATCAAAAATGTATACTAGTAAGTTTTAGAGGAAATTCTTATTTTGTCACTCAGTCTGGGTAATTTCCTAATCTCAGTCCAAGTTCAAGCATCTTTTTTCCTGTCTCAACAAAGAAAAATACCATCCTCTTCCTGTGGGCTTCTTCTCAGCTGTGTGAAAAGTTTCTCTGCCTTTTAGTCCTATTGTTCTAAAACAAAAAACCTCTTCTCCGTTTGTCTCTGTTTTCTCTGGTGCCTTCAGTCCAGATGCTGGTTTAATCATATTTGCTTTTTTGACCAGAGTCTTTCAGTTTCTTATGAGAACAGGGACTTCCTCTGCATCCATAATCAGTTGTCTGTTGGGATGGCTTAGTGCAGCTTTCTCTGGAACACTCTTCCCATTGTTAATGGCTTCAGCCATATGGGGTGAAAGCTAAGTAAAGGAATGATAGATATACCTGGTTCATATTGTAAACAGTCACTTCAGCAGCTCTGGAGCTTTTGTTTTTGTTTTTTCCTTCCCTTGATCTCTTACCTCTTCTTGGTCTGTGCTCCAGCCACATTGGCCTTCTCTTTCTCTAAGTCTTGGGAGATGCTGCCTTGTCTATGTTATGTCAGCCTGCAGTGTTCTTTCAGATACTCGCTCACTCTTCCTTGACTTTCAGATTGAAGTTCAAATGGTAACAAGGTGGAAAGGCCCTTGAAAGACCCTACCTAATTCGATTACCATTATTCTGCTTAATTTTCTTCCTAGTCCTGGTGTAGTCTCGTTTTTTTCTTTCTTTTAGTTAATTAAAGATTTTATTTATTTGAAAAGGAGAGAGAGCAATCACAGGAGCAGGGGGAGGGGCAGAGGGAAAAGCAGTTTCTCCACTGAGCAGAGATCCTTGTGGGGCTCGATTCTAGGACCTCCAGATCCTGACTGGAACCGAAGGCAGACGCTTAACGGACTGAGCCACCCAGGTGCCCTAGTCTCATTTTCTAATATATGCCCTTACTACAGTGTTCCATGAAGGCAGATTTTTCTAGTTTTCTTCCATGCTGTCTGGAATAATGCCTGTATGGAGAAGGAGCTCAAATATTTGCTGATGGAGTGGCTAAATGGTTGATTGAATATTGTTTTTTCTGTTCTTTGCTTAGTGCTTTTGGTTGCTTGTGGTGTGACAGTTTTCATTCAGTTGGTTTGTGTTTTCTCATTGTCTTTGGTGCTCTCAAAACAAAAAGAGGAACAAAATAAAAGTGATTAACTGTTGTATTATAATTAAAAATAATTGTAGGGGTGCCTGGATGGCTCAACTGTTAAGATTCTGCCTCTTAAGGCATTGGGATTTAGGTCATTGGGATTGAGCCCCGCATTGGGGCTCCCCCCGCCACTTGGGAGCCTGCTTCTCCCTCTCCCTCTGCTTGCTGCTCCCCCTACTTGTGCTTGCTCTCTGTCAAATTAAAATTGAAATTTTTATAAAATGATCATAATGATCTTTAAAAAAATAATAAAGATCTAGCCAAGTGTCCTTTTTCTCATAGATTGGTACACCTAGAAGGAGGGTGACAACTACTGTGTGCCATATAAGTGTCTGATATTAAACGTATTTGGGTATGATGAATTGATCATATAGAAATGCGGTTACTTTGCAGTAGAATGGAAACTTTTACTCTGATTTTGGCTCTCTGTTTCGACCAAGGTTGAGTGCTTTTTTTTTTTTTCCTCCTTTTTTAGGATGATAATATTGTACTTTCGTTTAGCAAGAGACTGCATTTTGGGGTGAAAAAACAAGTTTTCTTTTTGTTTACATGAGCCATCTGTTTTTATACATCTTATTTTCTTACCTCTCCTTCCTCCTATCTCTGTCCCCAACCTGTTTACATTTCTTTAGAAAATGGCAGGTTTGGTGGGAGGGAATTTAGTAAAATAGGCATGTGTCAGAGTGAGCCTTAATTATAAGGGTTACCTCTTGTTTTTGTTTTTTGTTTTTTTGTTTTTTGACAGCTAGTGGGAGATTTGAGAGTTGAGATTCCAACAGCTGTGTTAACTCTGCTTAATGCAGATGAAGCCTGGTAACCTTGTTACTGCATGGAGTAATCCACAATCCTCTATCTTGTGCAGTGTGACAGTTAAACGTTACTGTGGGTGCTTTTAATTTTAAAATTTCCTGATTTGCATTTAAATGAACCATCTTAACGTTGCATTAACTTAACCTTGCTGTTAAGAAAAAATGGCACAGAGTAGCAAGGTAAGGATATTCTAAAGCTTTGGAGCAGACAGGTTTTAAGAATGATGTGGCTATTCTGTTGTAAATGAACATTTAATGTCTTTAGAGAAGGTATGTAAGCTCTTTGCACGAATGAGGCAGTTTGCCAACAGTCAGCCTCCTTGGTTCTGATAGAACTTTGCATTTATTTTCTGCTTGTTGCTTCTCCATTTCTCTTTCTATCATAAAGATTGCTAGTCAAACGCCTACATCTCTGCCCCTTTCTGAATTTATAGCAAACTTTTGCGTAATAGCCAGGATTGCTATTTATAAATAAGGTAATGAAGACTGAATAACTACAGTAACTTTCTATGTAGTTCCACTAAGCATGATCCCTCCTGTAAAAAACCTAAGGTTGCTGTAATTCATTAAGATTGGCTAGCTCTAGTATGTTTTGTAATAGATCTTGTGAAGGAGTGCTCTGTAAGTTAATTGGAAAACTAGAAACTGCCAAGAGTTTAAAAGTTATTTGTTCAGCTACTCTAAACAATACCGTTAATTGTAGAGAAACAGAAGATATGACTAAGATTAAGGCAGGAACTTTGTCTTGGTCAACTTGTAAATATTTTAAAATCAGTTTGCATAAATTCAGTTCAACTAATACTGTGTCTGCTCTGCATAAAGCAGCTTGCCAGCAACTTAAGGGGTATAAAGAAGCATAAACGTAGTTACTATCCTTACACTTAAAATATAGCTAGGAAGACCACAGGCTCAAACTGAGAGAAATTGCATTCAGTAAATTAATTCAGAAGCTATTGAGAGAGAACATAAATGAAAGAAATATCAGAATTTCAGTCCTGGAAGGACTTGGAGCCTAGAATTCAACCCCTTTTATTTTATAGATGAGAAAACTAAGGATCCAGAAAGGTGATGTGACTTGCCCAAGTTCAGAGAGTAAGTTAGTGTCAAAACTGCTACCAGAAGGCATGTTCTTTCCAGAGAACATGTTTTCATTAGTTTTTAAATGCTCTTAGAACTTTTGCTTTCTAAAATCCTTTTTGGGTTGGGGTCACCAAAGGCATAAATTGGTTCTGTAGTATAGTTTAATAATGTTCGGCATCACTCTTGGCAGGGCCTTTGATTAAAGGTGGTGCACAAGGCAGTCTGCTTCCATCATGGTTATTGAAAGACTTGAAAACACACTGAATGAGTTCTCAATTTTCAAGTGTCAGTATATTTCAAGTTTTTCAATGTGAGGAAGTGATTGAGTCCTTTGCCTTAATGCTTTTAGCAGCAGGTGGAGTCTGGTGAATTTTTATGGGAAGGTTGGAGACCTCCTCAGAGATAGTACTTAACAGGATGTAGAGTTCTAGAATATTAAGGGACTTTAGGGGAGAACTTGTTCATTGGTTGGGAAGTCTTGGTCAACAGTGCAAATAGTACTCAGATGTTTTTGTTTGCCCTACAAACAAATATAAATATTTTGGGGTGAGTTGCCAACACTAAAGTTAGGAGGCTTAACATAAAAAAAAGTCTGTGTCTCTGGGTCTCGAAAAAATTGTATGATCTGCCAACGCTACATCTATGTGATAGAGGGCCTGCCTGGAGCTCATGGACAGCTGGGCACTTGTTTTCTTTCCCCATTTACCTGTTCATGGTGTCCGTGAGAGGTCAGGTGTCATTTGCACCTCATTATTGTTGTTACATTTGGCCTTTTTTTCAAGTTAAGAAGAAAGTGGAATTCTTTTATACCCCAAAGTATCAAAATAAGAAAAACGAAAGACCAAGTAGGCTTTTTTTTAGGAGAATGTTTTTATTATCAGCAAGTGTACAGATCTTCAGGGTACTCTTGTTCTTTAAGGCAGGAAGCTAGTTTTTTTTTAAAGTTTCAGAGAAACCTTTTTCTTTTTTTCTTTTTCTGAGTTGGTCTGCCCAATCTTCACAGGCTTACCTTGCGCAGCTCCCCTCCCCCCGTGGTATCTCTAAAACAGCCTTCCTGGTCTTCAGTTGCTTCCCGATGGCCTGAGACTCTTGTTTCTCTGCCCAGGACTTTCATCTTGGGTGCCACTTTTGCTCATAAAGGAAAAATGGACGCAAGTTGTGGATTCTAAAGCGTTAGGAAAAGCGGCTCTTGAGTGGCTCAGTTGGTTAAGCGTCTGACTTTGGATTTTGGCTCAGGTCACAATTTTAGGGTCATGAGATCGAGCTCTGCATCACGTTCTGTGCTCTGCCCAGAGTTTATTTCTTTGGAAAAGTGAATTGTTACTATGTTGCACTTGTTTAATAATTAACACACAAATGTGACCACATGTCCACTTACACAATTGTGATCACATGTCTACTTGGAACCAGCTTCACTTCTGTCTTGGCACCTTCCTCTACAACCCTTGAAAGGTTTTGTGCTTTTTCTGTTGATGTATTGACTGTGCAATGCTAGGATACAGGAATGCAGGGTCCATGGGGCAAATCATTCTTTCTGAAATGTCTTATCTGTGACATTTGATGACATTTACTTTAGCTGCTGTCAGCCCTTTAGCAATCTAGAGCACTCCATCTCTAAGGTTTACTGACTGGGGCTGATCAGTTTCGTGGACAAATAACCTTTAAAAACCAAAGTGTAGGCCTGACATAATGTAAGTGTAGAGAGCAAATTTGCCCACTTGCAATGAAGCAAATTTCCTGGAAACTGGCATTCTGTTACCAGATTAAGCAAATCCAAATTTCTTTTGGCATCCCATCTCCAGTGATTCTAGGATGTTTTGATGCTTAGATAAATCTGTGAAATGTTAGATGATGCCTGCACTAACGTTTTCAAAAATATCTAAAGGGCCTACCTATTTATGCCTCAAGCATGCATTTATGGGAAAAGACACAGACATTTTTATATTAAAGTTGTCAAGAGTGGGCTAGTCATAAACATGTGCAGTTCTACCTTGTCCTAGTTGTCATTTTAATGTATAGAATTTAGGTGTTGATGTTGCTTTCTGTAGAGTCTAGAACTGTGCTGTCTGATAAAGTAGTCACTAGTGAGTGTTCAACATTAATTAAAATGAAATAAAATTAAATCAGTCCCTCAGCCACACTAGTCAAATTTCAAGACATCCTTCTCCTCCTATCCTGTCTCCCTCCTCTCCCTTCCTGCTTCTCTCCCTGTCTGCTCTTCTTTGTCCTCTTGCCTTCTTCCCTTTCCCTTTTCTCTCTACTCGTACTCCCTTCTCCATTGTCCTTCTACCCCACTCTCTACATCTCCTCAGCCTTCATTTCCATTTCTTTCTGTGTCTCTTCCTTCTTCTCTCCCTTTCTTCTTCCCACTCTCCCATCCACTTTGCTTTCCTCTCTGTATATGGAACATACTTAATGAATTATGTTCTTTGAACCATGTGAGAGTAAGTTGCAGACATCTCGTGTCCATTACATTGCAACAAGGACATAACTATGATATAACAATGAAAATATGCAAATTTGATGTCTAATTTAGAGCCTACCTAGATTTTATCATTTGTCTTAGGTGTCCCCACCCCCCCCCAGCCTGAAAGTACAGTTTAATTTCAGGATTACTGCATTTAGTTGTCATGTCTCTTTAGTCTGGAAGAATTTCTCACTCTTTGTTTTTCTGACCTTGACATCTTTGAAGCCAATTATTTTGTGACTGTGCCTCACTTTGAGTTTGATGTTTCCTCATGACAAGATTGAGGCTCTGTACTTTTGGTGGGAAACAGCAAAGTGATGTTAGGTCCTTTTCAGTGCATTGTATCAGGAGGTATATGATGTCAGTTTGTCCTATTATAGGGGATGTTGATTTTGATCACTTGGTTAAGGTGGTATCTGCCAGGTTTTTCCACTTTAAAGTTATTCCTCTGCATTTATTAGTTTCCTGTTGTATGGAAGAACTTCTCTTTTATTCTAATTAGCCTGGGTTCTTATTTTACTGAGTGGATCATAATCTGTTTAATTTAATCTTCAGGAAAGCCCTCTGAAGGTAATGATTGTCTTACTTGTATAAAGGAGTAAGGAAGGTCAAAGTGGTTAAATGATGATCAAATGTGCCTTTTGATTGTATTGTCGTTCTCATATAAAGATGTAAAGATTATAAAACAAAGATTCTGCTTTTTTAAAAAGAAAAGTAACTTTTTCTAAATGCCTGTGTGATTTTTATAATAACAGAAAATACAGTTAGAAAGATTGTAAAAACTATCCATAATCCACAGTTTAGAAATAACACTGTTGTTAATATTTTGGTTTATGCATTTAGATATCTTTATCCCTCCCTGCAGTCGTCATACTTTATATTGTTTTGAAATCTCTTTATCACATCTTCAGTTGTATATTTTGAACATTTTCTCATAAACTTCTATAACATCCTCCCCATTTGATTAGATGAGAAATTTCAGGTATACAAAGAAGCTAAAAGAATAAATCTGAGAACACCTATCCACATGTCCTCTCCCTAGATTTAATAGTTAAGAGTATTTTTTCACAATTCCTTGATCTGTGTATGTATATATTTGCTGAACTGTTGGAAAGTTGTGGACATCTTTTCATTTTACCCCTAAATAACTTCATGCATCTCCTAGAAATTGTCATTTTTTTCCTACATAGCCACAATTTCATTATCACACCTATGAAATTGAGCAGTAATTCCGTAATAACATTTAATATTTAATAAGTATTAAAGACCAGTTTCCTTAGAAATATGTTTTTTTTTTTTTAAAAAGACTATTTAGGGGTGCCTGAGTGGCTCAGTGGGTTAAAGCCTCTGCCTTTGGCTCAGGTCGTGATCTCAGGGTCCTGGGATTGAGCCCCACATCAGGCTCTCCGCTCAGCAGGGCGCCTGCTCTTCCCCTCTCTCTCCCTCTGCCAAATAAATAAATAAAACCTTAAAAATTATTTACTTATTTATTTATTTGAGAGAGAGCAGGAGAGAGGGGAGGGTCAGAAGTAGAAGAAAACTCCCCACTGAGCAGGGAGACTGACATGGGACTCTGTCCAGGACTTCTGTCTTGACCTGAGCCATGCAGGCGCCTCTCCTTACAGATGTCTTAATAGCTGCTTGTCTCAAACTGTTGTCTAAACAGGGTACATATATTGCATGAGATTTCTTACGTCTCTTGAGGGTTTCAGTCTAGAATAGTCTTCTTCTCTCCCCCAAAATACTGACTTTCTAAAGAATTGAGGCCCTTTTTTCTTGTAAGGTACCCTACGTTCTGGATTTGTTTTCCCATGGTGTTGCTTACCATGCTTCTGTATCCCTTTTAAGCTTGATGTTGAATCTAGGCCAGGTTTTTTAAGCTGCAGTGGATTTGGATTGGAAAAATTTTGTCTTTGTTTTCACTATTAACAGGAACTTAGCATTTCTATTATTAGTGTAGATACAAAAAACTACCGTTTTGAGTTGAACCTGTAACTTTGTCACCAGTGGGAATCTCAGTGCTTTTCCTATCTGCAATAATTATAATGTTACCTTGAAAAATGTGCATGTTCATTGTTACTTTGAAGTAGTTGTCAGACTTCTTGCTAAGTCTTATTTAATATTAATAAAGAAGCACAATATTACTGTATCATCTATTTGTTAAGTATCTTGGTAACTAAATTTCAGTATATGTGTTTCCTTTGTAATCCTTTAGATTGTGTTTTATGCATTTGAAAAACATTGTAAGGGGGGGGGTGTCTGAGTGGCTCAGTCCTTAAGCGGCTGCCTTTGGCTCAGGTCGTGATCCTGGCATCCAGGGATCCAGCCTCATGTAGGGCTCCCTGCTTGGCGGGGAGCCTGCTTCTCTCTCTCCAGCTTCCTTGTGCTTGTGTTCCCTCTCTCGCTATCTCTTGCTGTCATAAATGAATGAAAAAGAAAACTTAAAGAAGAAAAACATTGTATGAAAGGGTCTTATAGCTGCCCTATTCAGTACAGAAGCTCCTAGCTACAGGTGGCTTTTGAACAGGTGAAATATGGAGTCTTAGGTAAAATATCTATAATAACTTAAAAAATAAGTTTTTGGATATATTGTGTACAGTCATCCATTTCTTTTTAATGTTGCTACTAAAAAATGGAAAATTACATAGGTGGCTTACACCGTATTTCTGTTAGATAGACATTGGTCTTTAGGCTTTACTAGAATGCCACAAAGATCCATGGCATTGAAAGGTTATGAATCCCTACATAGAAGCTTCAGTAGACTCTAGTTAAACATTTTTTGCTGTTGCGCAACTACTCATTTTATAGTAACACTGAGGCTCTTGGAAACCTTTTTTTTTTTTTTAATTATTTATTTGACAGAGAGAAACACAGTGAGAGAGGGAACACAAGCAGAGGGAATGGTAGTGGGAGAAGCAGGCTTCCTGCCGAGCAAGGAGCTGGATGCAAGGAGCTGGATACAGGGCTCGATCCCAGGACCCTGGGATCATGACCTGAGCCGAAGGCAGACGCTTAACGACTGAGCCACAGGCGCCCCTCTTGGAAACCTTTTATTTATTTTTTAAAGGTTTATTTATTTGAGAGAGGAAGAGAGTGCACGTGCACACACACAAGGTGGAGGCAGAGCAGAGGGAGAGGAAGAGAAGCAGACTCACTGCTGAGTAGGGATCCCAGGGCCCTGGGATCATGACCAGAGCTGAAGGTAGACCCTTAACTGACTTAACTGACTGAGCCCCCCAGGCTCCCCTCTTGAAAACCATTTAAAGTTTTTTTTCCCTGTAGTTAATAGGTAATACATTTCCTCATATTGAGAGGCATATAATAACAGGTGTATCACTAGTGATGCAAAGTTTAGTTACTGGTTTAAGAGGGTAGCCATTAGATTGCAAATTTGTAAAGGTATGTCTTGGCCCCTCTAAGTAATTTTTCAAGTGATAATTTGGCACCTTCCAAGTATCCTGTTCACCAGTAGCCTTTAACTTAATGGTGTTAACATCCATTGATAATCATAGACTGAATTAGTTACTATACTGGGGTTTGCAAAGTGGTCATTTTCTAATTATATTCTATATCCATGGTAAAGAAATTCCCTTTTTCTTTTGAGACCCTGTCTGGTCATAGGGTATCTTTCTATCTACTTAATCTGTCAGGCAGTTTTAGTCATGCTTTTTGATACTCAGTTTTTTAAATTGGCCAGTGGAGCCTTTGGTTCCTCTCTGTTTTGATAGATTAGTCTTTGTACCCTTCTTTGCTTTCTGCAGAATAGGATAGCTCAGACCTGAAAGAACCAAACTCCCCCCTCCTGTTTTTGGAGGAGCCCTGGTTCCCTTTAATGGGAATTGGCATTTAATAGAAATAAAGACCTGGACAGTGAGACCACTGTTCTTTTGTTTTTACTAATTTTTGTAAACATTTTGTAAACATTTTTTTTTTAAGATTTATTTATTCATTTATTTGACAGAGATCACAGGTAGGCAGAGGTAGGCGGGGGGCGGCGGGGGGGCATGTTTAGGCAGGCCTCTGGCCGGGCAAAGAGTCGAATGCGGGGCTCGATCCTGGCACCCTGAGATTGTGACCTGAGTGGAAAGCAGAGGCTTTAACCCACTGAGCCACCCAGGCACCCCTGTAAACATTCCTTTTTTAAGAGCAGCACAGTATTGTGTGGTTGGTTATGTGATTTACTTATTCAGTGACACTGAAGTTTGGGTAGTTTATAATTCTTAATGATTATATGCAGTGCTGTTGTGAACATCGTAGCCAAGATTTTACATGCACCCTGATTTTTCCTTTAGAATAAAATTCTAGAAGTAGAATTTCTGGGTCATAAGAACATACTTTTTTATTTTTTTTAAGATTTTATCTATTTATTTGACAGCACAAGTAGGCATAGAGGCACACAGAGAGGGGGAAGCAGACTCCCTCCTGAGCAGAGAGCCAGATGTGATGCGAGGCTCGATCCCAGAATCCTGAGATCATGACCTGAGCCAAAGGCAGAGGGTATAACTCACTGAGCCACCCAGGCACCCCAAGAACATATTGAGGTTTTAAATATCAAGTTAGTTAGAAAGTTTATATTTAGTGTTTATTTCAGTTATGTACCTCCTGTCTTTTTTTTTTTTTCTTTTTCTTTTATCTTTGAGGCACTACTTTTAGAAGCACAGGTTAACCGTTTGGTGTTTTTGTTGAAGTCTTTCCTGCTAGTCTTAAGGCCTCTGTCTAATGGAAGTTTACCTTGACACTGATACATTGATACTTGACTAAGTGCGACTTGAAATTTCTTCTGGCTATGAGTGATAATAGCTTTAGGTGCAGAGGGCAGCAGACTTAAGCATTATGTTTTAATAGAATAAGACAAGATATTCTCTAAGAATCCATCAAAAAATGAAGGAGTTATGCCTTTTAGGTAACACTGTACTATAAATATTGTGGAGTAGGAAAAATCAGAATCAGGCCTTCATTCATGTTCGCTTTCCATCCTTCTTCTAACTTGGTGTGGAAAAACAAAGTAGAAATGTCTTGGTGCCAGAGAAGCCCAAAGGGAAAGAGCTCTATGTGTTTGGTTGGGAGTGCCTCTTGTAGTACCTCTACTGTTGACAACCTCAACATTTGAAACTGAAGATGTTAAGAGTTACCACTCCTCTTGTGCAGGCTGGTAAGAATTTTTTTTCCCATTTGGAGTTAAGTTTTGCTAATATAAAGTCCTTTTTTAAAAGTAGAAGATTTGTTATTTATTTCATGTTTGTGTTTGATGTTGCCTCACTTTGACCTTTTGTTTCTTTTTCAGAAATGACTTCTGTCCACACAGGCAACATAAACTTTAAATGGGACCCGAAAAGTCTAGAGATCAGGACTCTGGCAGTTGAAAGACTGTTGGAACCTCTTGTTACACAGGTAAGAATCTGCAGACAAACACATAGCTGTAATATGGTTCCATAGGAGTAGGCCTGGTCAACAAATAGCAAATTTAGCTCACAGCTTTAATTTAAGTAGTTGAGTTTAGGTTGATAGTATTTAGATGATGTGGTACTAATAATTATTTAAATACTGATGGATGCATTCATTTAACCCTATGGTAACATAGTTACTACCATTTTCTTGAGTCTTTTTGGCAATAATAGGGGATAAGGGGTATGTAATGCAGCTTACCAAGTATTTATTTTGTAGATGGTTTCTTGGCATCACTTTTTCTTGGAAGGTATAGGTTATATTCAAGAAAGATGGGCTATGAAGCTTTGACTGTTTCTTTACCATGCTTAACAGACTTTTCCTTGCCGAGGATCAGTTAGCAGGAAATTTGAGGGTATAGGTTTGTTATGTTGCAAATATCATAGTGTGATGCCATCTCATTAATTGTTAGCAATGAGTATTATAAATATATACATGTTTATATATTTTAATATAACATAGAAATATGTGGTAAGACTGGTTAATATTTACTTTCTTGAAGCCCATCCAGTATACTTCTAAGCAGGTCTTTGGTGTGGCAAGCTATGCTAATAAAAAAAATCTATAGTCATCTTCAACCTACAGATCATTTGGTATTATATATATATTAATGATGGTTAACGTTCTGGAACTTAAAGCACCATCACAGTAGGCTACTTTGGGCAGTTCTTCCTTTCTTTGTTAAGGACCTTTGCTAATTAATTGCTGAGATTTGTTTGAATAAACTGAAACAAAATCAGAAGCAAGTTACCTTAAAAATATTTTACAGAGGGGGGAAAAAAACATATTTTACACAAGTTGAAAACAGTGGAAAACTTGACCTCCACATAAAGCTAACGAGTTCATTGTTAACCTCTTTGTGGGATTTCTTGATGACACATAGAGATGTCTAACATGAATCTAATCAGTTTTTGATTTGTAAAATGGAACTAAAACTTAGTTATCACGTGTTTGAAGAATTAAAATATTTTGTCTTGCACATTGAGATAGCATAATTATTTTGGGACCTAACTTGAGCATTGTTGCTATATATCTTAAATATGAAGAGTGTATGTTATTTGTTAATGCTTGTGGAATTTATAAATTTGCTATTTCATTTAGTTATGAATAATTTACTATTCCTGTTTTCAGAGATGGTCATCTTTCTGTTGTTTTCATTTTAATTGACTGCAGTTTAATTTGTAAAAAAAACTTTTAGGTCACAACTCTGGTAAACACCAATAGTAAGGGGCCCTCGAATAAGAAGAGAGGCCGTTCTAAGAAGGCCCATGTTTTGGCTGCTTCTGTTGAACAAGCGACTGAGAATTTTTTGGAGAAGGGGGATAAAATTGCAAAGGAGAGTCAATTTCTTAAAGAAGAGCTTGTGGCTGCAGTAGAAGATGTTCGAAAACAAGGTAGGTCAATACTGTTTTTTACAGAGAGGCAGGCTTTTCTAGAAAATTAATCTTGAAGGTGACTTTTTATGGCCAGTGTTCTCCTACACTTGCCAGTTTTTCAGTAACTTAAAATGTTCATTTATTGAGAATGGATTAGTTTGTATTGGCTTCACTTTTAATCAGGAGAGACACTAACAAAGGAACACTGTATTTGGAGAATCTGAATCCACTTTTCTTGGGCAGGTCTTGATCTCAGGATCCTGGGATCAAGCCTCGCATCTGGCTCCCTGTTCATCGGAAGCCTGCTCCCCGCCCCGCACCCCCCCAACCACTTGTGTTCCCTCTCTCACTGTGTCTGTCAAATAAATAAAATCTTTAAAAAAAAAAAAAAAAAATAGTTGAGTCTTAGAAATGTTCCAACAACTGTTGAATAGGAAATAAATGGGGCATCATCCTATGTAATAGCTGTTTCTAGTTAATTCTGAAGATGTAGGTGTGATAAAATGGAGAAATGTCCAGCCATTCTGAAAATACCCTGTAAGTTGCCTTATTCTGTCAGGCTAGTATGTTAAATTAGCAGTGTGTATTTGAAGGTGGTTTGAGTTTGAAATGAAAATAAATATGGGCTTAAAGGAATCCTGCTTTTGGGAAACTCAGAATTAATAAAAGGTGGAATTTAACCCACAGCTTGGTGTAGTGCCTATTAGAAAAAGTTGTTATGACGACGCTATAAGTGTGATAAGAAGACTTTACATGTGGAGCATTAAATACTTGAAACTTGTAGTTTTGTGTTGAACTTCTGGTTCATCAGGAGGACTTAAAGACAGTTTTTTGTAAAGCTGTTGTTTTATCAACTAAGGTGAACTGAGCTCCCACTCTGTACAGTTGATTTACTGACTTTTGGGAGAGCCTCACTGGATCTCTGATGGCTAACAGTAGTGTGTATAGTCCATTGGAGTGCTATGTTTGATTCGTGCCTGTGCAGTACCCAAGAAAGGTATGCATTAAATGGATATTCTATCTCCAGTTGTTCTGAACTTGTGAACTAAGAACCTTGATTGGTAAATATTTTTCTTAATTTTCAGGTTGAAGATAAATGTTTCTAATATTGTAAATGATGACATTTAAATCCATATTAGTAACTGTAATATGGGTGGATGTAATTGTTACCTAGGGCTGTAATAATGTAAATTACTGTAAACTTGGTAGCTCAGAACAACAGAAATTTATTCTCTCACAGTTCCGGGGGCCAGATATCTGAAATCAGGGTGATAACAGGGTTAATTTTTTTTCTTGGGGGCTCAGTGGAAGAATCTGTTGCATGTTCTTTCCTAGCTTTTTGTGTTTGCCAGCAATCCTTGGCATTCCTTGGTTTGTCGACTTGTCACTCCAGTCTCTTCCTTTGTTGTCTTGTCGCATAGCATTCTCCCTGTTTCTCTCTGTTCAAAGTTTCCTCTTATAAGGATATCAGATTTTTTTTTTTTTTTTTAAAGATTTTATTTATTTGACAGAGAGAAACACAGCGAGAGAGGGAACACAAGCAGAGGGAATGGTAGCGGGAGAAGCAGGCTTCCTGCAGAGCAGAGAGCCCGATGCGGGGCTCGATCCCGGGTCCCTGGGATCTGACCTGGGCCGAAGGCAGACGCTTAACGACTGAGCCACCCAGGCGCC
>CM053607.1:104799559-104822978 GCA_028646535.1 Procyon lotor | reverse complement strand
GTCGCCGGGTGATGGGCACTAAGGAGGGCACTTTTGTGATGAGCACTGGGTGTTAATGCAATTAATGAATCAGTGAACACTACATCAAAAACTAATGATGTACTATATAGTGGCTAAGTGAACATAATAAAAAAAAGTGGAAAAAAATTGAGAGAGGATGCATATAACAAAATTCA
The DNA here is from genome assembly GCA_028646535.1 of Procyon lotor. Lineage (NCBI taxonomy): Eukaryota > Metazoa > Chordata > Mammalia > Carnivora > Procyonidae > Procyon > Procyon lotor. The sequence goes on along the minus strand of CM053607.1, from coordinate 104,822,802 downwards.
CCCCTTTAAAGTATATATTTCAGTGGTTTAATATATTCATGAAGTGGTGCAGCTGTCACCATTATTATTCCAGAACGTTTTCATCTCCCCAAAAGGATATCTTGTATTAGCAGTCACTCCTCATATATACATTATATATGTGTGTGTATATATGTATATATATACATATTTTCACATTACCTAAAAAAGAGTATCCGTGTATTTTATGAATCTTTGAATAGCACTCTGACCAGAAGAAGAGGGCTCTTAGCTGATAGCAGACATCCAAGGGACAGAGACGGAAAGGCTCTTGAAATGAAACTTGTTTGAAAAAGGGCAGTCATTAAAAAAGGAGGACCAGTGATGGTAGTAGGTTGGAAGGAGAGTAGGTGAAGAATAGTTTCTACTAGAACAGAGTTTTAAAAAATCCTTTAGTTATATTTCACCGTTGGTTCTCAGAGACCAAGATCAGAGACTTGCTGTTGCATCATGGACATTTCTGGGTGGTTGAAGGAGAAGGCCCAAAGAAGCTGGGGTACACCTGTGTGTACTCCTGCACTGCTTCTAATGATAATGTGCTCAGCAAAGGGGCCAAGTAGGCAGATGGTTGGTGTACTGGACATAAGTGTGTTTCCTGGGAAAAATCTTGTGTCAGAGAAACCACAGTGGGGAAAAGGGCTGGGTGATTGTGGTCTCTGGCCAAGAGAGACTGTTTGCCAGCAGATAGGCTTATTCCCCCGTTTGTCCCAGAGCTTATAATCAGGACATTTGGACTTGAAAAGTAAGTGAACAGCACGAATGAGAGAGAAAGCATGGGATTGGAAGTTTCCTGAAGGTGCACTGGATCGTGAAAGGAGAGAGAGGAAAAAGTCATCCAGTTAAGAATATCATCTATACACTAAAACACACTATGCATGATGTGCATGGGGGAATAGTTAGGGCCTACGTTGGAGAGGAGTGCTGGGAGGAAAGGTTAGAAGGAAAGAGGTTGGTGCTAGATTTTAGAGGATAGTTTAGAATGCCAGGTGACGGAGGGAGAATTCTCAGGGAAATGGTAGGAAATCAGAACTCCAGGGTTGGAATGGATTTTGAGGTTCAGGTTTCCCAATATTTGAAATTACCTAATGATACAGGACTTGCTAACCTCTGGAGGCAGCTTTTCCCAGCATTGCTTTCTTTCTTTATTTTTAAGATTTTTTTTTTTTTATTTGATAGAGAAGAGTGAGTAAGAGAGAGCATGAGAGGAGAGAAGGTCAGAGGGAGAAACAGACTCCCCACGGAGCTGGGAGCCCGATGTGGGACTCGATCCTGGGACTCCAGGATCATGACCTGAGCTGAAGGCAGTGGCTTAACCAACTGAGCCACCCAGGCGCCCTGCTTTATGTTTATTTTTAAAAGCTCTTTTTGTTCTTAAATTAAACTAAAATATGTCTCGTTAACTTTCTTCCTGTTTTAAGAAGGTCTGCCATCTGGGTGACATGAAATAGGAAGAGTGGTGTTTTTGGGAGATGAATCTCTCAGCTGTGTGCAGGAAGAGTTAAATGTGTTAAGAGAGAGCCTGGAGGCAGGACCAGGAGTCAGGAGACCATCACAGTGGTGACAGGTGAGATGGAGCTGTTGAGGAAGGGACTGCTATGATAGTGGGAAAGGGAGAATGGGCGAGTTGTTAAGCAGGCCAACTGCCAGCTTGGCCTGAGCAGATGGCTGATCTTTTTTTATAAATAAAAATGAGGGGCCTAGTGTGTGAAAAATTGTAATAATTTATTTCCCTGTAGGTTGAATCACTTAGGGTATGTTCTCAGGCAGTGTGTGCTCCTAAAAATTCCAGGGGACTTACCTAGTATTAGTGTATTCTCCTCAGATCCATTAAGATTCTGCTGTACTAGTTTTCAGTCAAGTCAGAAAACTGTTTGCTTTAGTGTTTGTTTACACTAATAAAAAGTCACTTAACAGGTGAATTTTATTTTTCCTAACATTTAATATTGAATCACAGGAATTTTAAAAGATAGCACAGAGTGGTTCAGTGTATCCATTATTGAGTTTCCCACAATGGTTATATCTTTTTTTTTTTTTTTTTAAAGATTTTATTTATTTGATAGAGAGAAATACAGTGAGAGAGGGAACACAAGCAGAGGGGATGGTAGCGGGAGAAGCAGGCTTCCTGCCGAGCAAGGAGCCCGATGCGGGGCTCGATCCCAGGACTCCGGGATCATGACCTGAGCCGAAGGCAGACGCTTAACGACTGAGCCACCCAGGCACCCCTCTTTTTTTTTTTTTTAAAGATTTTTTGGTTTGTTTATTTGACAGAGCCAGAGAGGGAGGGGAATGGCAGAGGGAGAGGGAACAGCAGGAAGAGCTCAATGCTGCTCTTGATCCCAGGTCCCTGGGATCATGATCTGAGCTGAAGGCAGATGCTCAACCATCTGAACCACCCAGGCACCGCCCATTTGTTTTAGCTTGTGGAGGTATGGTACAGTATCAACACCAGGAAATTGACATTGGTACAATATCTGTGTATAACTCTCTGGTTTTATCACTTGTGTACATCCGTGCAGCCACCAGTGGAGTTAAGATACAGAACTGTTCTATCACCATCACCATAATAAAGGTCTCCCTCATGCTTACCCCCATATAGTCATACTCATTTAGCCTACAGTCTCCAATAGCCTTGGCAACTCTTCTGTCTCTGTGTCTAATGGTATCATTTCAAGAAAATTGTATGAATGGGATCAGTATATGACCTTTTGAGATTGTCTTTTTTCGTCAGCATGATGCTCTTGAGAGCTGTTATAGTTGGTATATCAATAATTTGTAACTTTTTGTTGTTAGGTAGTATTCTATGAATACTCCATTGTGTGGATGTAGCTTGTCTTTTCATCATTTTTTTTTTAAAGATTTTATTTATTTATTTGACACAGAGAGAGATCACAAGCAGGCAGAGAGGCAGGCAGAGAGAGAGGGAAGCAGACTCCCTGCCAAGCAGAGAGCCCGATGCGGGGCTCGATCCCAGGACCCTGGGACCATGACCTGAGCCGAAAGCAGAGGCTTTAACCCACTGGGCCACCCAGGTGCCCCTCTTTTCATCATGTTAACAGGTGTTTTGCATAGTAAAAGTCTTTAATTTGAGGAAGTCCAACTTACTGACCCCCTTCATGAATTGTGCTTTTGCTGTCTAAGAATTCTTCACCAGGGTTTATTAGCTCATGAGGATTTTCTACCGTTTTCTTTTAAAAGTTGTTTAGTTTTATGTTTTATATTTAAATCTATGACTCATTTTGGGTTAATTTCTGTATAACATGTGAAGTTTGTGATGAGTTCTGCCAACCCTATGGATGCCTTGTTTCCCCGGAACCATTAGTTGGAGACTCTATTTCCTCCACTGAATTACTTTTGCACCCTTATTAAAAATTGGCCACCTGTGCTTGTGTGGGATTATTTCTGGGTTCTTTATTTTGTTCCATTAATCACTGTGTCTTTCCTTTGCCAGTACCGGTGTGGTCTTTATTACTGTAGCTGTGGGAGTATCAGAATTGGATAGAATGATTCTTCCCACTTAATGTTTTTCTGAACTGTTATTCTCTCTCTCTTGTTTTTCCATATAAATTTTAGATAAGCTTATCTGTATCTACAAAAAAATCTGCAATTTTGATAGAATTATATCAAACTTGTAATTAATTTGGGGAGAATTTATATTTTTAGTATGTGAATCATCCAATCCATGACAAAAATGATTCCTTCTGCTTAGATCTTTTTTTGATTTCTTTCATCAATGTTTACATAAAAGTCTTCTACTTGTTATTTTAGATTTACACTATTTCATTTTTTGAATGATTATAAATAGTATTTTATATTTGTGTAGCTTTGTGTTTCCTTTCAAGTCCTTGGCTAAATGCATATGCATTTTACCCTAGTTTTAATTCTAGCTTTGATAGCATTTTATTGTCTTGTAAAAAATTTTACACTAATTATAGGCATTTTAAAATTTAGTATAACCTTGGAATTTATAATGCTTAAAACTATTTTTTATTGCATAATATCCCTGTTGGACTTAAAAGTTTTTATGGTTTTGATGTAAATAATGCTCAAGTATGTGAATATGTACAGTGTCACTTTTAAAAATTATATCACTAGGATACATCTCTAGGAGTAGAAATACAGGGGCACAGATTTTTTTTTTTAACGAATTAAAGTATAATTATATACAACCAAGTACACAAATCAGTGTACAGTTTTTTGAAGTTTTACATATGTGTATACCCATGTAACTACTGTTTCCTCTGGGACATAGCACATGTTGTAGGGCTTTTAAAGTGGATTCCCAAATTGTTCTCCACTAGGGTTATATCTTAGTTTGCTAATGTTTATATAACCTCACTAATCAAGTGACAGAAATACATTCAGTTCAGAGTTGTTAAAGTAAAAAGGGAGTTTATGGGCGTTCATAATTGGGAATTCCAGGAGTAGATTTTTGAGTTCAGAGGTAGTTAGCTGTGAGTTACTCACAGGATGTAAGGCTTTCTTCATCACTTGATTCCATTTATTTCACTTTGCCTCCCTCGGTCCATCCCTTTCTCCCTCCCTCCCGTCCTTTCCTTCCTTGAGTGTAGTTGACACACAATGTTACATTAGTTTCAGATATACAGCATACTGATAGGACAAGTTTATACATTATGCTGTATTGATCACAGGTATAGCTATCACCTGTCATCATGCATTGCTGTTAAAAAATTATTGACTGTATTCCTTATGCTATGCCTTTTATTCCCGTGGCTTTTTAAATTTCATAACTGCTAGCCTGTATCTCCTACTCCCCTTCATTTAGTTTGCCTGTTGCCCCCATCTCTCTCCCCTCCGGCATCCATCAGTTTGTTCTCTATAGGTCTGATTCTGCTTTTTCTTTGTTTGTTTGTTTGTTTATTAAAGATGCTACCTAAGAGTGAAATCATATGGCATTTGTCTTTCTCAGTCTGACTTACTTCACTTAGCTTAATATCCTCTGAGTCCATCCGTGTTGTTGCAGGTGGCATGATTTCATGCCTTTTTTATGACTACATAATATTACATTGAGTTTACCTCTTTTGCGTATGTACATGTTGGACAAGATATCCACCTATAGTTTGAGGTGTTATCCTAGCAGGAAAACTTTTCTTCCTGTGCCTCTATATTTTAGTCATGGAGGGGACTGATTAGCTTTGCTTGGGTCATTCTCAGCCCTGAACTATTTTCTAGCCAGCCTGGATCGCATGCTCCTAAGACATGAGGAAGGGGGACAGTTCTAAATTATTCTGAAGGAATAAGAGTAAAGTATTGAGTAGAAGCTCATTATCCTTTTTGACAAGTAATGGGATGGTCTATTAACATTGTTTGCTATCTTTATAGATGTAAAGTGCTACTTCCTTTTAAAAAAATATGCTTTAGGGGCACCTGGGTTGCTCAGTGGGTTAAAGCCTCTGCGTTCGGCTCAGGTCATGATCTCAGGGTCCTGGGATCGAGCCCCACATCGGGCTCTCTGCTTCTCTCTCTGCCTGCCTCTCTGCCTACTTGTGATCTCTCTCTCTCTCTGTCAAATAAATAAAACCTTCAAAAATAGATAGATAGATAGATAGATAGAAAGAAAGAAATGTGCTTTATTTGGTGGGAATTGATGTTGACCATTTGTTCATGGTGCTTGTGAGAGACCCTAGGGCAGTGATAGTTACCTGTAAACCTTCATCCTCCTTTGTTGATTGGTTGAATCCTGGTTATTTTTCTTATCGATTGGAATTTTACCACATTCTCAATAATTGAGATATGTCTTAATGGGCAGGTGCGTAGTGGGGGGGTGTCTTTTTTTTTTCTTTAAGATTTTATTTATTTGCAGAGAGGAGAGCAATCAGAAGTAGGCAGAGAGGCAGGCAGAAAGAGAAGGGGAAGCAGGCTCCCCACTGAGCAGAGGGCCTAACACAGGGCTCCATCCTAGGACCCTGAGATCATGACCCAAGCAGAAGATAAAGGCTTTAAACCACTGAGCCACCCAGGCACCCCAGGGAGAGAGAGTCTTAAAGGAAACTCAAAGCTGATCATGGGCCCTGAGAACCTGGAGATCAATGAGATGATGGCCTGGGCAGAAACCGAGAGTCAGGTGCTTAACTGACCCAGTCGCCCCATGAGGAAACATTTAATAGTGAAACCAGATAGCCCTTCTTCTCAAATGGCTAGAAGGTGAAATAAGGGTAAATTCTTTAATGTTTGGCTTGTAGTTTCCCCTTTTTCATATTTGTTTATGTTTAGGCAATATATGTCTTAAGATTTCTTTGGAGGTTTTCTTTTCAAGTTCTGGCTTTTGGTTTGGTATTCCATTTCAGGTAAGCTTTGATTATAGTGCAAGTGCATTGTCCTTGAGTGGAAGTAGGACTTCAACTTAGAGCAATCAATGTTGTTCAATGCCAAGTTTCAATTGTTACAAGAACCATCTTTTCTGTAGAAAATGTCTTCTCAGTTTTAGAGCAAGAAAGCACTATTTACTGGTCTACTAAAACAGTAGAGTTCAAACTGTTGAGTTTGCTAGCACCTGTGTAATCTTAGTAGGTAGTTGATTGGTAAGCATACTCTTTAACGGTCTTGTTGCACAGATAACTTCTCTGCTTTTTAAAATGTTGAAAGTGCAGAATTACCCAGTCAGATAAAACTGATGGTTATTGTCATAAAGAAGGGATAGGCAATGAGGGTTTTTAATTGATATTAGTTAAGAGACATTCCCTTACTTTTTTATTTTATTTTAATTTTTATAGAGAAACTTTTTTTTTTAAAGATTTTTATTTATTTATTTGACAGAGAGATCACAAGTAGGCAGAGAGACAGGGAGAGGGGGAAACAGGCTGCCTGAGCAGAGGGCCTGATGTGGGGCTCAGTCTCAGGACCCTGAGATCATGACCTGAGCTGAAGACAGAGGCTTTAGCCCAGTGAGCCACCCAGGCGCCCCTTTAAGAGACATTCTTTTATTTATCTCAGTAATTGTGTAGTAAAATTGAGGACATAGGTGCCATTTTCCTTCGTACAGCTTGAATCATTTATATATAGGGAGAAAAATAAATAAACACATATGGAGAGGTATTTGTGTACATTTATATGTGTATATATATGTGTGTGTGTATATGTGTGTTTTATATATGTGTATACACACACATATACTTAACATTGTGGAACATGGCAAGGCAATTTTAAGGAAAATAATGATATATTTTATCCTTGACAAAAGGATATTGAGCACAAGCTGTCAGGTTCTTGAGGCATAATTTTCTCCCTGGCAACTGCCTAGAGTCAGATTGAAGGAGGTGAAAATTGGTCTCCTGTCCAGTGCAGATGTTGACAGGCTCAGACTGATGTACCCACATCTAATATAGGCAGGCTGGAAGATAGATGTTAAAACGCAGTTGTGATCAGACAAAGCAACTGTCAGTGACTTTTTGGGTAGAGTTTGAGAGGTAGAAAGGAGACTGTGGAATCTGGGTTTGGGAAGTTCATGATGTGAAGGCTTGAAACATAGCTTTGCGTGGGTATGTGAGAGATTGCATTTTAATTTGGTCTTGTTAGTGTGATTTTAATCAGGTTGAAATCATGAGCTTGATCTATATACGGGCTCTTTGATTTTTCACAGAAAGTTGACAAACAAGTATTTCTACCCTAGATTGTTGACTATGGGTTTCAAAAAATCTTAATAATGATGCTCTGGAAGAGCAATAGTAGAAAAAAATTTAACATTTTGAAAAATAAAAGTTAATTAGATGTTCAGATTAGTGTGATCATTTTCTTCATTAAAGCTACCAAGAAATCAGTTGATTTTTCTCATACTCTTTCTTTGAGTTCTGGCTTCTTACTGTTACCCTGACTTATTTCCTTGCCATCTTGGTATATTTTTCATCTTGTGTCCTCCTTTTATTGTGGATGTCTCTTTTCCTGTGATCCCCTGATGGCTGGGTCTGTTTTGGGAAATGCTCCCATTCCAGTTCCTTCCCTTCCCATGTTCCTGAGGACTGTGATTAATTTAAATTTGTTCATTACTGACCCCCTTTCCTCCACTCCCACCATTTAATTCATTTGCTCTTGCTCTTCATTTAACTTGAGCAGGAAAGGCAAAATATAAATTCCCAAAAAATCATTAACTGGTTGTCATCTGGGTGTTTTATGTCTTAAAGTTGTCTTTCTGACTTAAACTGTAAGTCTCTAGGGTGGAGGCTGTATTTTCTTTGACTTGGGATGTGTCAAGCATGCTGTCTGCTTCTGGATCACTACCCTTATGTGAGCATATGCTGCTTTGCAGACACTTGGTTTCTGGTATAGCCAGCTTGAAAGTGAGGAAAGGAGAAAGAAGTTATTAAATTCTAATGTTTCCTTTCATTTTGAAATCGTTCCTCTTTTTTTCTATCTCGTTGAACATTTAATGAATAACACTAACCAACACAATAATAGTTTTAAGTTATAGTGGGTAATAGTATTGCCTTAATATATTTTTACAGTGTAGCTGAAGAAGTTATCTTAGGTATTAAAATTTTGACTTTGGCATGACTTCAACCATGATGTTGCAGTAACGTGGGTCCTACTAGTTAATTTCTTAAGAAAGTGATTCCAAGTTGAAATGCATGTTATGCATTTATTTGAATGTGTAATCAGGAAGTAAGTGCCTCTCTTTGAAGTGTTTCTGAATAGCAGCAGGGCACACTTGAATTAGTAAGGAAAATGAGAACATGAATATGTGTGGTACTCTATTTTAATTTTTTTAAAAAATCCATTTTGTCGCCTGGAAAAAGTAGAAATTTCAAAGCTCTTTTCGTTATCCCCAGGGAATGAGAAAGGGTGAGTAGGTTGAGAGTTTTTCTAGGCACTCTCTGAGCTGATTCAGAGGGGCTTATAGTAGTTATATAACATGATATTGAATGTTTATTTCCTGGGTTGATCTTCAAAAGATGAACAGTTATATGTATTAAAAATGGCCCCCCAGGAAAGTTCTAATAAAGCATCTTAGGAGTTCTTTGAATTATTGTCATTTTGTCTCAAAAGATGGAAGCATTATTTAGAGGTCTGTGATTTTTGTCAAATATCCCCCAGTGTTGAATGAAAAGGTGAAAGAGAACTAAGTGTTCATCTCCATGTCACAGGGCATGTGGGTTATGTCTGATACATACTACCATTTGGTTCCTTCCCATAAAGGGTATATAATGAAATCTGTTGTTCTTTGCAACAGTATTGCTAGTTTATCTTCGTTTGTATGTGAGGAAAATATTTTATTACCAGGTCATGGAAAATGAATTCATTCCTTCATTCCTTCATTTATTTAGGATTTTATTTATTTAAGATTTTATTCATCTACCTGACAGAGATAGATCACAAGTAGGCAGAGAGGCAAGCAGAGATGGGTGGGAAGCAGGCTCCCTGCTGAGCAGAGAGCCCGATTCTGGGCTCGATCCCAGGACCCCAAGACCACGACCTGAGCCGAAGGCAGAGGCTTTAACCCACTGAGCTACCCAGGCGCCTCTGGAAAATGAATTTAAAAATTTGGGGGATGTGGGGCAGGTTGAGAAATGGATGCTAATTCTTGATTGTCTTGAAGCTAGCAAATGATTTTATGAAGCCTTGGTCTTGTCAGTTTATTATTTTGTAAAAATGAAATTGGCAGAATAACAAATAACTAGTATATATATCACTTTTTGGTGAGATGCATTATTCAGATATATTTAAGAATTTGGTATAAAGTAGGGTTATCATAGGACCTAGAGTATTGAAAAAGTAACTTTCAAGAATTAGGAATCCCATGATAGGGAACTTTAAACTATTCAAATTCAGGATTGGGTGTTTCTTTACTTTTCTCTGTAAAGATGGCCAAGCTATCAAGTACAGGGTTGCTTGGTTGCTTGTTTTTTTTTTTCCCCTTCCCTTTTCCTCTTGTTTACTCCTTTCGTAGAATTTAAAAAAAATTTTTTTTAAAGCTAATTAAAAAAAACTAATTTTCTTCAGTGAATGTTTTTGATAGTAAGAGAAAAAGGAAGAAAATAAAAATCAGCCATAATTTTGTTCCCGAGAGATGAAACCAATGGTTAAAATTTTGGTTGTAGACTCTTAAAGTTTGTTTTCTGTGAATATCCTTACATGGGTAGAAATATGTTGTGGTTGATAGAGTCATTTATTTTTTTTGCTTAATGGATCCTGAACATCGTTCAGTATCATTAAGTACTCTTGTACAACATAATATTTAATGACTTTGTTATCCTCTATAGAGTAATATGATTTAAGGGGGTTATTTTGAATTAGAAACCTGGAGACTTCTCTTTAATATTTTTATATTAAAAATATTTATTTTTTTAAATTAAATATTTTATTAAATATTTTTTATTTAAATATTTTTAATATATAAAATTAATAATAATAAATAAAATTAAATATTTTATTTAAATATAAAAGCCAAAGTTTTATTCTTTTTTCAAAAGTTTATTTATTTGTTTATTTAGATTTTACTTATTTATTTCACAGAGAGAGAGAGAGATCCCAAGTAGGCAGAGAGGCAGGCAGAGAGAGGGGAAGCAGGCTCCCCGCTGAGCAGAGCCCAATGCGGAGCTCCATCCCAGGACCCTGAGATCATGACCTGAGCTGAAGGCAGAGGCTTTAACCCACTGAACCACCCAGGCACCCTCTTTTCAAAAGTTTAAAAGGGATATGGTAAATAGGACAGTTTTTTATTTTGAAGACTGAAGGTTGCCGTTGTTGACAAGTATAGTATGAGATATTTGATTGAAAAGAAAAAAATTGAGGTATTTAAAAATCATTTTGAGGTAGATATCAAAATGAGTTGAGCAAGGCTGTTTGGGAAATCAGTGGAAGGAGGAGAATCAGAATTCCACATATGGCCTTGAAATTGATCCTGAAATGAATAAGGAATCTGAACATGTTTGAGATGGTAAATGTTTTTCACTTCTTCTGGAAGCTTCTGTCATTTTGATACAGGGCTGTGTTTGTGGTCTTCTAAAGCATATTGAGGTGGATATCTTAAGATTTTTTTCTGTATTTGGTGGTTGATAACAGTGTGGTCTCATAAAATACTCTATTTAAGAAATACCTACTTAAGGTCTGTATAATATTATGTTGAACTCCTGCAGCAACTAAATAAAAATAATAATGAGATTGGGGCTACAGATGGCCCCTTATTTTACCGCTTGGCTTACCCATATTTTAGATAAGCTTAAGACAGCTGATTTCACAAAGCTTTTATATTTTCTACTGTATGCTAATTTTAACTTTTTTCTTCTTGCTGTGGCACTTAGTAGCCATGGGTTTTTTATACCTTAGGAAAAGATATGTTGTATATGGACTTTTGACTGCTTTAGGTTATTCCTTTCTTGGAACCTTAAGTTTTGTGTATCACAGAAATGAATTAAGGATAGTTTGCATTTTTTGATCGTTTAAAAACTTTTTTTCTCTAAAACTCCATATGTTCAGGGACAACTGGCTGGCTCGGTTGGAAGAGCATGTGACTCTTGATACTTGGGATCATGAGTTCGAGTCCCACATTGAGTGTAAAGATTACTAAAAGAAGAAACTTAAAAAAGTATGTATGTTCATTATAGAATGTTTAAAACACACACACAGAAACAGCAGAAGATCGTCTACAATCGGATGGTATTAACCTCTGTTAATATTTTTGTGTATGTTGATGTAGTCTTATCTCATCCCATCCTCATGTTATAAGCACACTGTGATTTTCATTTTCTTTCTTTTAAATTATTTTCTTAAAGTTTATTTGTTTATTTTTAAAATAATCTCTACACCCAACCTGGGGCTCAGACTCATGATTCAGAGATCTAGAGTCACATGCTCTTCTGACTGAGCCAGCCAGGAGCCCCTGTAATTTCCGTTTTCCTTGTACAGTACAGATTGTTAATATATCAGCTACTTAAGGTGGAAATATAACAGATTTTTCCATTAGTAAAGGGACCTGAAGTCAGCAGTTTATGTAATTTATAGCAGGTAAGCCGTGTTCCTCTGCTGGGCTGGCAAAGTTCTTGTCTTTTTCTGGACTTCAAGGTAGAAAAGGTTCTGGCTGAGGAGCGTATTAGACTTACCCTTACTGTTAGTTTAGGGAAGATACAACTTTGCTCCTTATCTTCTGGGTTTCTTGGAGGACTTTTGAAGGCTGTTGGGATGTTTATATACCTGGGTATATACCTGGGTTTCCCAGAGGACTTGGGATGCTTCGCTCTGGCACTGTGGTTGGGAGCTGTTCTTGCAGTATGGCATGAGCTTTTTGGGATGGGAAGTTGTAAATGGTATGGGTAAAGGAGATAACAAGTTCCTAAAAACTGGAAGGACCCTCAAATTGGCTTAATTCTTTTTTTTTTTTTTTAACAGATGGAAAAACTAAAGCCCAATAAGGGGAACAAAATCACATTTTGTAGCCATTACCACAAAAGGACTAGATTTTTCTACTGTCTGCACTATGGAGATTGAAGTGAGGGAGCACCTCCTCAATCCTGCTTCGTGTTATAAATCAAAAGTTTATTTTCTTTCATCGTGTAGGAAACTTGCTAGCATGACTTTATTTCTAAAAATGTAAGAAACAGTTGGTATGTGAGCAGTGATCATGTTCTGGATAGGTTTATTAATTGAAGAAAGTAGGTGGAAGGGACACAGAAGTATTGAGCTCTGCATTTGTTAGCTCAGTTTTTAAAACACCCCTGAGCACTGAGATAACGATATTCTCATTTTACAGAAGACTAAACAGGTAGACATAAAGCAACCCAAATTCACACAAGTGCCGAGTCACAAAGTTGGGATTCAGGCCCCATTCTAGCACCTTGTTTTATCTATACCTACAGTATTCTGGGAGAATTGGGTGTATTCATTATCATCACGTTGTAACCTTCTGTATTTTAAAGAAGAGCAGCATAACAGTATCTCATTTCCTAGGCTCCAGAGAAGAAAAATCAGTCCTCCTTCCCTTCCTCTCCCCTCTTCGTTTTCTTTCTTTTCTTTTCTAGCTATCTTCTTTGTCGTTCTGTCTCAAATACCCTGCTACCCGACACTGTTTACAGGCATATTCTTTCCCTATAACTTTATAAAAAGTTGGATTGCATTCACGGGAGTTTACTGAAGATATATTATGCTTCAGAAAGGCCTTGATCTTGTCCTGTTCTAAAGTAGAACTATGGGGTTTTGGTTTATATCCTTTATAGTTGCCCTTTATCCTTGTTTTGAACTCCAGAGTAACTTTAACTTCTATCCCCAATTTAGTTGGGGGAAAATATGAGGGAATGGGATATTGACAGTTCTGATATCATGGCAGATAGATTAGTACTAGGGGTTCTCTTAAATTTCTTCTCTGTCATACTGTAGTGAACACGTCATGCAGTGTGGAGTTCACTGGAGGCAACTGGGAAAAGGCCAGGGGTCTCAGTTATATTTTCAGCATTTACTCATGACTAAATCACTTTGGACAGATTGCCTGTCTGCTGCACTTTTTTCTCTTTGCCTTGTTGTGTGTGGAAGGAGGGCTTTTGTTAACTCTTTTTTTTCTTTTTTTTTTTAATTTTTTTTAAAAGGTTTTTACTTATTTGACAGAGAGAAACACAGCGAGAGAGGGAACACAAGCAGAGGGAATGGTAGCAGGAGAAGCAGGCTTCCTGCAGAGCAGAGAGCCCGATGCGGGGCTCCATCCCAGCCCCTGGGATCTGACCTGGGCCGAAGGCAGACACCCAACGACTGAGCCACCCAGGCGCCCCAAGTTAACTCTTAAAAGTGTGCTCTGTTGGGGCACATGGGTGGCTCAGCTGGGCAAGCGTCTGCCTTTTGCTCAGGTCATGATCTCAGAGTTTTCGGATCAAGTACCACATAGGGCTCCCTGCTCACTGGGGAGTCTGTTTCTCCCTCTGCCTGCCACTCCCCCTGTGCTTGTGTGTGCACTTGCGTGCCGCACTCTCTCTCTCTCTCTCTCTCTCTCACTGTCAAATTAATTGACTGATTGATTCATTGATTGATTCTTTTAAAAAAGTATGCTCAGGGCGCCTGGGTGGCTCAGTTGGTTAAATGACTGCCTTTGACTCACGTCATGATCCCCACAATCTGAGGATTGAGTCCCTAAGTCCCGCACTTCACTGAGCTTCCTGCTCAGCAGGGAATCTGCTTCTCCCTCTAACCTTCCCCCTCTCATGATCTGTCTCTTTCTCTTATTCTCTATCTCTCAAATAAATAAATAAGTAAATAAAATCTTAAGAAAAAAGTATGCTCTGTAAACGAATTGACATTGAATAATTTTTTTAAAATGTTTTATTTATTTATTTGACGGAGCCACAGTAATAACAGAGCTACCCAGTTGCCCTCCTTAATGAGTTCTTGATTCTTATTTATTTTTTAAAACTTAATAAGTATCTTAAATCCATCTTAGTGTCATGTTCCTTTTAGATAATCATTCAGCAGAAGCCTGAGGACCTTGTTTTTAGCTACTTGCTTACTTACATATTTGTTCATACTTTCATGAGTAGAGAAAATGTGAAGATTTTAACCCACCATGCAGTATATTTCTGACTTTTTAATATTACTAATACTGTTAGCTGTGAACTTAAATATTTGATTATGGCTTTGAGCCAAAACAGATTGGTGTAGATGTATATGTACTTAATTTGCTTTCTTCCTTCCACTTATTTGTTGTTATTTGGCCTGATTTTAGTTTGGAATGATAATGCTAACTGTAGAAGGCGTGAGGCTATTGAAGAGGAATTTGTGTGGGAATGAGAATTTAGAAGGAGGAGATTTTGGTGAAAGAGAGATTAGAGTTGGTGAAAACTGGGGGAGCAATACAGTGAGGTTAAGTGATTAAAATTAAATTTAAAATTATCTACAAGGTTTATCCATTTGGATGTAATCTAATTATTAACAAATTTTGATTCATTTTAGACAGCCTGTAATTTTAAGAATGTATTTTAGGTTCACTTGTTTGGCCTAATCTGGGCCTTGTCTTCTGCCTACTGTTTTTTTTGTTTGTTTGTTTGTTTTTTTACCCTAGGTTAACTCTCTCTTTCATTTCCAATAACAGCTGATTCCAAGTTTATTCCACTCTCCCCCAACCCTCACTTCCTTTTCCACCTCGCTTTAATTTTTAGGATAACTTCACTCCCTGCTTCCGAATAGATGAGATTATCCAATGGTGCTGGGCTTCATACTGCCTGAAAGCCAGCCTCTTGCTCCCTCTGCTTTCACTTCTCATCTGAGGGTCCAAGAATCTTCTTTCCCCCCTTTCATGGCTATGTGTGTTCTGTCTATGATCCAGAATCTTCATTCTTCACTTCCGTGTCTTGTTGCCTTCCTCTCCCCCTTCTTCTGTCTGTAATTCCAATAGTGACAATAGGTAGTATGGGAGAGCAGGCACTGTTGGAAGCACTACTGAACATTTGTCATTATCTCTACAGCAACCCTAGGAAGTAGATACAGTCCTCACTTTTGCATAGTTCCAGTATGTACAAATTTCACTTACACAGTTTAGTTAAATAATACCAGTGCTCTGGAATGCTTTGGTGGCTCAGTCACTTGAGCATCTGACTTTTGGTATGGGCTCAGGTGAGGGGGTGGTGAGATCGAGCCCCGTGTCGGGCTCTGCGCTCAGCATGGACTCTACTTGGAATTCTCTCCCTCTCCCTCGGCCCTTCCCCCTGCTCTTACTCTCTTTCTCTAAAATAAAATCTTAAAAAAAAAAAAAAAAATAGCAGTCCCCCACTAACATGGTTCCAATTTTAGTTACCATGGTAACTAAACTGTGAGTGAATGCATTAACTGTGAGTGAATGCATGAAATACAGACTTGGTTGCTAACTCTTAAGGGTACAAACTACTTCATAAATAATTGCATTATGCTCACTGAGCAGTCATGTCCCTTCTTTCAAGGTCTCTTGGTAATTGGTCACTGTGCAACTGTTTAGTTCATTCTGTGTGTGGTTGTGTTGCCTCCTTATCTCCTAGTGATAAACTCAACATGAACCCTTTTACAAATAGGGATCTTTGAAAGAACAAATTTGCTAACAAAGATGGAAGTGCTGCAAAGAAACAGAAAGTGATAAACTTGGAATTTAAATTTGAATAGAATGTAAATTAAGTTAAAGAAGAAATAGCTGACTGGATGTGTTGACACCACTGCTGTTTAAAGAGATTCTAGGGGCAGGCACCTAAGTGGTGCAGTCCCTTAAGCAGATGACTCTTGGTTTCAGCTCAGGCTCTCATCTCTAGGTCGTGAGATTGAGCCCCATGTGGGGCTCAGCACAGAGTCTGCTTGAGATTCTTTCCCTCCTCACCCACCTTGCACATTCACACAGTCAAATGTGCCCTCTCTCTTTCATATAAATAAATAGAAAAATCTAAAAAAGGGGAGGGAAGGGGGGACGCCTGGGTGGCTCAGTCAGTTAAGTGGCTGCCTTTGGCTCAAGTCATGATCTCGAGGTCCTGGGATCCAGTCCTGCAAGCCTGCTTCTTCTCCCTCTGCTCCTCCCCTTGCTTGTGTTCTCTCTTTCTTACTGGCTCTCAAATAAATAAATACAAATCTTAAAAAAAAAGAGAGAAACTTTCTCTCCCTCTCCTTCTGCCCCTCTGCCTGCTCTCCCTTCCCTTCCCAAAACAAAAAACCTTTTTTTAAAAAAATAGACTGTAGATTTGCAGTCAGAGGAACTTAGTGGAAGCAGTTACTGACACAGAGGAGGAAAATGGTTGTGAGGAAAAGGATTAAGATGTCCAAGAGGAAGTTGTGTCTTCAAAACCTTTACACTGAAGGAACTCTTGCAGATATTTCATGACATTGAAAGTGTAAAGGATAAAATGTTGCAAAGTGATCCAAATTTAGTAGGCAATAGCACAATTTGCAGAGTGGTAGAAGAGATTGTATCCCAAGTTAAATGTCGAAGAAGGCAAGTGTAGTTCGAAAATGCCTTTTGGGGGTGCCTGGGTGGCTCATTTGCTTGGGCTTCGCCTTTGGCTCAAGTCATGATCTTAGGGTCCTGGGATTGAGCCCCGTTGTCGGACTCCCTGCTCAGTGATCAGTCTGCTTCTCCCTCTCTCAAATAAATAAAGTCTTTTTTTTTTTTTTTTTAAATACTTTTGAGTGGTTCTCTTATGAAGAAAAAACACTAATTCTCATTCTTCATGTTTTGAGTTAAAATGTATTAAATATTAATTGTACTATTTGTTAACATTTACCTGGATATTTATAGTTAGTAGTAAAGGAGCTTTTAACATTTTGTCAGAAATTGTTAAAGATCATAGGATAATCATAATTTTCCCATTAAGATTACTTTGCAGTGTTAGAGCTTGCATGGTTATTTTTATGGCTCTCTACTACTGTGCAAAGTGAGGATTACCTGTATTATCTCTGTTTTATAGTTGTGGAAATTGAGATCTGTTTAGTGGTGAAGCTACAGTTTGACCTCTAATTTTATAATCCTATTCTCTCCTATTATACTGCTACCCATCTATTCCCCCCCCCCGCCCCCCCAAAAAAACAATTTATTTAATAGGCCTTTGACTTCTCCTAGTTGCAGACAGGATTCTTGAAAGAGCAGATCTGCCTTTGGCACCTCTCACAAAGTTGCTCCTTCTCATTCCCTCCTTGCCAGCTGCAGTGGCTTCTTTGGCTCTCCAGGATCATTTCAGTGTGCATTTGTCCCAGGTCCTTTGAGTTGGTGTTCCTTCTGCTTGGAATGATTTCATAAGAAAACCAGATTGTTCCTGTGCTGCTTTTTTTAAGACGCTCTTCAAGTGGTACCTTTTCATCGAGGCTTGCCTTAATCCCCCTATTTTAAATGATAACCCCACTCTCCTTGTCCTTTCTGTCACTGCCACTTCCTCGCACAAGTACTTCTGGTTCACCAGCTGTATAACTGATATGATGTTTATCATCTTCCCTTCCTCTTAGAATATAAGCTCTCTGGAGGCAGGGATTTTTCTCTGGTTAGTTAATTTATTATTTTAAAAAATTATATTTTTATTTTTAAAGATTTTATTTATTTGACAAAGAGAGGGCGATCACAAGTAGGCAGAGAGGCAGGCAGAGAGAGAGGGGGAGAGGCAGGCTCCCTGCTGAGAAGAGAGCCCAATGTGGGGCTCGATCCCAGGACCCTGAGATCATGACCTGAGCTGAAGGCAGAGGTTTTAACCCACCGAGCCACCCAGGCACCCCTTATTTTATTTATTTTAGAGAAAGATAGCATACACAGGGGGAGGAGCAGAGGGAGAGGGACAGGCAGATTTATGCTGAGCAGAGAGCTCCGTGTGGGGCTTGATGAGGGCTCATCCCCACGACCCTGTGATCATGACCTGAGTCGAAATCAAGAGTTAGAACGCGCAACTGACTTGAGGCACCTATCACCCCTGGTTAGCTAATTTCTATCCTAAGTGGTTAGAATGGTGCCTGGCTCCTAGAAGGTGTTCAGTAAGCATTTGTTACAAGAAGGCATTAATTAATGCTCCTAAGGGTGGTTGTTGAACAGATGGATGCTCACAAAACACAATGAAGACCCATTTCTCTGTCTTACCTAGTTTTACTTAATAATTTCTGCCAACCTTGTATTATTTCCTAGTGCAAGGTAATGAATGATACATTTTACATAGCTTACCTTGTTTGTCCCTCACAACAAAATATTGTCTATTCTTGGGAGAAGAGAAAACAGGCAGTGGAGTGCAGTCACGTAACTGATAAGTGGAAAGCCAAAATTTAGGCTTATCTCCAACTCCAAGACCTGTGCTCTCTCAGGTCACCGCATTTGGTATTCTTTATTTCTTTATATATTGAGCCATAATTCACATTCCATAATATTCACTCTTTTAAAGTGTACAGTTCAGTGGTTTTTAGTATATTTACAAGGTTGTACAGCCATCACCATTGTATAATTCTAGAACATTTTCATTACTCCAGAAGGAAACTTCATACCTATTAGCAGTTAGTCCTCACTCTTTCTGCCCCACCTGCTGGCAACCACTAATCTGGCTTCTGTCTCTGGATTTACTTATTGTGGACATTAAACATAAATGGAATAATACCTTTTGTGACTGATTTCTTTCACATAGCATATTCTTAGAAGATTAATTCATGTAACGTGCATCAGTACTTTGTTCCTTTTTATGCTTAACTGTTTGATTGCACGTATATACCACATTTTCTTTTTTTTTAAGATTTTTTTTTGGTTGTTTTTGAGAGAGTGAATGGCAGGCGGAGGGAGAGGGAGAAGGAGAAGCAGATTCCCCACTAAGCAGAGAGCCTGATGTGGGGCTCCATCCCAATGACCGTGGGATCATGAGCTGAGATGAAGGCAGCGGCTTTAACTGACTGAGCCACCCAGGCATCCCTATACCACATTTTCTTATCCATTCATTAATGTATGAATGGATGTTTTGGTTCTCCTATTTCAGCTATAATGAGGAGTGCTACTGCAAATATTTATGTATAAGTTTTTGTGTAGACATTAGTTTTCAGTTGTTAAAGGAATATACCTTCGAGTGGAATTATTACATCATACCGTAACTCTACATTTAACCTTTTGAGAGACTGCTAGTCTGTTTTCCAAAGTCACTGTATCATTTTACATTCCCACCAACTTTCTCCACATTCGTCACCAGCATTTATTATTATCTCTCTTTTTTTATTTTAGCCATCCTAGTAGATAACCTTTTGTTATGCCATGCCTTTGTTATGCCTTGTAATTTTGTTAGGCCTTGCCTTTATGGCTAATGAGGCTGAGCACTGATGTCTGTGTAATGCCTTTTTTTGCCTGTTTTAAATTGGTTTTTCTTTTTAGTCATGAGTTCTTTTTATATGATGTCTACCAGATCCTTATTACATAATGGTTTTCAGAAATTTTCTCCTGTTGGTCTTTTCACTTTCTTGATAGTGTCCTTTGAAGCTTAAAAATTTCAAATTTTGATGATGCCATTTTATCTTTCTTACTCTGTTATTCATCCTTTTGGTGTCATGGTTTAGAAGCCATTGCCTAATCAGAGGCCACGTAGACTTATGTTAATGTTTTCTTGTGAGTGTTAATAATTGTACATCTTAAATTTAGGTTTAGATCTGTTCTGAAAGTATAAGTTGTGAGGTAGAGGTCCAGGTTCATTCTTTTGCATGTGAATATCCATTGTTCCAGTACTATTTGTTGAATAGTGAATACTGTTCAGTCCAGTATTCAGTGAATACTGAAACAGAATTTTTTTCCCATTGAATGGTCTTGGCAGCCTAGCTGAAAATCAGTTGACTATATTTCTGGATTTTAGATTCTGTTCCATTGATCTGTATGTATGCTTTTGATTTTTTTTTTTTTTTTTTTTTTTTTGGTCACCTTGGTTCTCTTTGTTTCTCTTGTCCGATCGTCTTCATCCCCTACTCCTAATTCCACAGTCTCAGGGGACATCTTTTTTTTTTTCTTTTTAAAATCTTTATACAGTGCTCTTGCCCTTTGCTCCATCGTACTTCAACCCTAGCTTGAAACCTTTAAGTCACCTTCGATGCTTTCTTTTTCCTCATTCTTAATAATCGAAGGTTATTATATCATTTGACCCCTGCCTTCATAATCTATTACTATTCTTTCCTAGGCTCTCAGTGTGGCTTTCTGACTCATCTATGTGGTCAGGTTTATTTTATTTTTATCTTACTTTAGTTTTTAAAGATTTTATTTATCAGAGCGAGGAAGAGAGAGAGATGAGTAGGGGAGAGGGGTAGAGGTAGAAACATACTCCCCACTGAGCAAGGAGCCCAATGTGGGACTCTGTCCCAGGACCCTGAGATCATGACCTGAGCTGAAGGCGGATAGTTAACTCACTGAGCCACTCAGGTGCCTGGTCAGATGTATTTTATAGGTTAATCCTATATATGTATGACTTTGACTTCCTTCTTTCACTGAGGAATTCTTTGTACTCTGTCCATGGCTTTCCATCCCCATCTTCTGTTCTTTCTAAAAAGGTCTTTCACTTCTAGTTAGACTGGAGGACTCTGCCTCCAAATATGCCTTCTTACTGTGTATCTCAACTTGATAAGTGGTTCTAAAAGCATAAATATTGGCATTACAAAACCTGGCTCTCCCACTTACTGTCAGGTAACTGTGATTAAGTTTAGTTAACCTTTCTAAGCTTTAGTTGTCTTATTTGTAAAGAAGGGCCAATACTACCTACTTTCTAGGTGATTCATAGGATTAAATAAAATATGTAGAGTGCCATAGAGTGGACATTTAATAAATTTTGAGTATTATTATGTTGCTGTTCCTTGAGACGCTAACTCCCTTAATTCTAATGTCAAAAATTCTTCCTGTCCTTTGAGAGTAGAGTCCGTTTCAGAGTACAGTGTTTCCCATAAAACTGTTGATTGCATTTCACTTCTTCTTCAGATGGGTTATTAGTGCTTTCTCCTTTGAAACTCTGTGTACCTTTGTGTCTTTGATACAGCTTGTGTGTTAAAATGGCACATAATTTCTGTGTGATCACATTCTTCTTTTTCTGCATTATAAACCACTTGAAAACAGAGATAGTCTTGTTCAGCTTTGTATCCCTAGCAGTGGAATGGTTTTAGTGTGTAGTAAGCTCCCAAAACATAAGTGAAGTTCTTTTTATTGTTAAGACCACTATCTCTTATTTAATATTAATATCGTTAAAGGTACATATCTTTTTCTACAAGACTTTTGAGATAACTTCTTCAGGCGAAAATAGCTTTTCCTACCATCTTCCCAAAGCATCTTGTCCACAGGGCTATTATAATTCTGATTGCATAATACTCCCTAATTTGTGAGCCCTTTGAGTCTAGGCACTTTGTCTTAATCAGCCTTTAATTGTTTGCTTGTTTGTCCCCCCACCCCTTAGACCTCCATGAGGATATGGGCTGTTTCCTGTGTGCTCTTATCACTGACACCTAGTTCAGACTTTGGTATATAGTGGGTGCTCAAATATTTGTTGAGTAAATAGATGAAAGAATGAGCTCATTTAAGTATCATACAGTAACGTTTTAAATGTTATGTACCCATATAATCATTGCCATATATCTTTATCTTTTTATGTCTATACCTTAGGTCTAGGAAAAATTTTAAACTATGGAATTCTTCATTGTGCGTTATATCTGACCTTACATATACAGAGCTTGTCTTTATTCTTAATACCATATAGTGCTTCTGGGCCCAATTAATATATGAATCTGACACTAAGTTTAACATTTCCTCCCTAAGCTCATATGCTGTAGCCAAATTTGGTAGGACTCCTCAGAAGTCACTAGGCTTCTTAAGAGTGTACTTTTTTATATTAGTGGAAGAGCTTGAATGAATGGCCTTTTAGACTTTAATCTGGAATGGATACATTCAGCCAAGGGAAGGAGTAATTGCTTTACTATAGTCACCATATAGGTACTGGCCCTCCATTTGCTTATAGCTATAAGAAAAGAGGAGCAGTAGGCACTTAAAATGATAATTAATAGAAATGAATGACAAAAAGTATAAGTTATTTTACAAGTTTCTAAGAAATGCTATAAACAAAATCTTAGCATTTTTGAATTTAGGATTGTATAATTTAACCTCAGATAGTCCTAATAACTATACTAAGTGTATTGTATATGTTTTTAGTATAGTTTTAAAAATTATTGATATAATACCTGTTCATTATAGAAAATGTTTTTATAAGTACAGAATAAAGAGTCAGATTATAACCTAATGTAACTGTTACTTGCCTTTGAATTCCCGTCTTTGCTCTCTCTCTCTTTAAAAACACATTACATATATTTGTTTTGTTTTCTTTATGCTTCTGGTTTCTTCATAAATGTTAATATTTTTTCATATATGTTAATATTGCGTAATCAGTTGTAGAACAGAACATAATTTACTTAACTAGGTGCTTATTGTGCATTTGAGCTGTTGTCATTGTTTTACTCTGAGGAAAATGAATGAGTCATTGACTCAACTTTGTCTTCATACGGTGGTAAGTCTCTCTAGAGGTGGTTAATGAAATGTGGAGGTCTTACATAATGGTTGCTGTGTTTCTCTATCATTTTGTGGATGTGAGGGTAGATCACATTAGGTCATTATATCCATTTTTACCCCCCCCCCCCCCCGACCGAAATCCCTCCCACACCTTAGGATACATGTAATCCTCCTTTGGGAAGGGAGTGTCTTTTTTTCTTTTTTTAAGATTTTATTTATTTGAGAGAACACAAGCAGGGAGGAGCAGAAGGAGAGGGAGCAGGAGAAGCAGACTTCCCGTTGAAGGGGGAGCCCCAAGTGGGGCCTGATCCCAGGACCCTGA
>CM053607.1:104780702-104799059 GCA_028646535.1 Procyon lotor | reverse complement strand
GAGCAGGGAGCCCGATGCGGGGCTCGATCCCAGGACCCTGGGATCTGACCTGGGCCGAAGGCAGACGCTTAACGACTGAGCCACCCAGGCGCCCCTACATCCTTTTTTTGTGTACTCAGTTTTTGAAATACGGCAAGGAGTTTATACTTACAGCACATCTCAGTTTAAACCAGTCATATTTCAGGTACTTGATAGCCACGTCTGGCTACTGGCGACCACACTGGATGGCACAGAGCTAGGGCTACTCAAGCCCAAAGGCTGTGCTTGTCATCAATCCTAAGTTGACTAACTCCAGTCAGTCAACACATGACCATGAACCACTGACCAAGACTGCTAGGACAAAACCAAAAGGAATTCATTTCAAAGGCTGAGGTTCTTCTCTATTTCAGATACTATGTTAGGTATTTTCAGATTTGGGGGATAAGGAGTAGGGAGGAGAAGTTTGCTTTATCTATTTTTTGAGAGGTCGGGGGCTTGAAGGTGAGTATGGTAACAGAAACAAGCATGGTCACAGTAAATCCTACTACTGGGTAAACAACTCAAAGCACATGCTCTAATAAAGGGAGAAAGGAACATACTGACGATCAGCATATCCCTCAGTAAAATGAAGAGTGTGAAATATAGAATTCAAATGCATAAAGTACAAGGCTTTTCAGAATGTTTTCACTGGCATTGAAATAACTTCAGAGAACATTCTAACATACAACTGAGCTCCAAAGGCAGCTATGTGTTTAAGAAAGAGAAAAATTTAACCCATTAACCTTGCAGCTTGTTTTAAGGGATTAACATAATGGTTTGAACCCTAATTATATAAATATTTTGTTTATATGCAGGCAACAGTAAGAGGGTTAAAATTATTTTAAAATAAAGTTTAAAAAAAAAAAAAAACACTACAGGGGCGCCTGGGTGGCTCAGTAGTTAAGCGTCTGCCTTCAGCTCGGGTCCTGATCCCAGGGTCCCAGGACTGAGCCCCCGCAATCAGGCTCCTTGCTCAGCAGGAAGCCTACCTCTCCCTTTCCCCCTGCTTGTATTCCCTCTCTCGCTCGCGCACTCTCTCTGTCAAATAAAATCTTAAAAAACAAAACAAAACAAAACAGAAAAACACTACATACAAGAAAAGGAAAATAATTGGAATGGGTATTTCTAAATGTTAATATTGGTGGTTCAGTAATTTAATGTATATGTATGACTTTCAATTATGAAAAAACAGTGGTAACAATTTTTTTTTCAACTTCAATCACATTTTAATTTCAATCCATTCACTTTTAAGTCTTTTAAGAGGAGGACACCCATCCAAGCTGTTTTCTTTTTCTAGAACTGTTTCAGGAGTAACTGTAAGCTGACAGAGCAGGAACAAATTAAACTTAACCATAATAATCACATTTCATTTCAAGGAAACCTGGAAGTCATTTGTCGAACTACAAAGATCCACTGAATGTCAAAAGACCTCTATGCATCTGAGGCATTTCCATAATGTTCAGTAAGTAGGGGTCAAATGCATGACTTTTAACATCAGTATCTCTTAGCTCTCCGTACAGTAAGTTAGCAATACAGCCAAAAGTAACCTCCAACTCTTTAAACCACAACGCAAACAGGAGCATTAAGTCTATTGGCCTCCTGGCCCCTGAAGCCTTTAAAAGGGAGTTTGGCTCTCACCTGATGAATCAAATTTAACTCTACCATGACCTAGGACACCACTTTCCCTCACTGCCTATTTCAGAGTACTTGGTTTAATTTTTTTCTACAAATATCATCATATACTGAGAGATCTACAGGAAGTAGTGGCTTCCCTATAACCTAGAATGTAAGGCCCATAAGAGGAAGGATCTTTTGATTTTTTTTCACTAATATCACTGGCACCGTGAATATGCAAAATTGTCTGATTCATTCATCCACGTCAGCATGAGCTGGTCTATAAAGCAATCATTTACTCAATACCTCTTCTAGTATTATACCAGTCCCTGAAAGTATTTTTAAAATAGGTCCTGTCATTCATTTTTTCATTCATTTTAGAGAGGGAGTGGAGAGAGGCAGAGATAGAGGGAGAATCTTCAGCAGACTCCAAGCCCAGCCACCAAACTGCCCCAGTTCCTGTCTTTTACAAGATTAAACACAGTTACTGAAATTACATGGACAAAAAAAATACAATTAAGCAACAATTCAAGGAAGTCAACAATTAGGTATAAAATTTCAAGCAGCAAAGAAGTAATGCGAGATGGTGCAGTTTGAAAGAGCCTTCAGTAAATAGATGGAGGGGGAAAATGTGAGCCTTTCAGCAAGAGCAGTTTAAGTTTTCAAGAAGTAGGAAGAGAATTTGAAACATAGAATGAACTATGTCCTACTGAAAATATGAGCACAGACTCGCCTAAGCAACCAGAACAGACTAGATAACAACAAAAAAAGTCAGTAGAGCCTAGAGTGAAGCAACGGCAGTGGAGACAGTAGGGACAAATGAAATGAAGCACCAAAGAATTTCTCCACCTTAACCACATACTGGAATCACCTGAGAACTTTAAAAAAAAAAAAATACTGTCACCTGGGGTCACCTGGGTGGCTCAGGTTGTGATCTCAGGGTCCTGGGACGGAGCTCCCACATCACTGGGCTCCCTCCTCCGGGGGTAGTCTGCTTATCCCTCTCCCTATGCACCCGCAACTCATGTGCCCTCACCTGCCCTTTCTCTCTCTCAAATTTAAAAACAAAAAACATCACCTGGACCTCAATTCAAAGATCCTGATTTAAATATGGTAGAACCTAAACATCAAGATTTAAGTTCCCCAGGGATTCTAATGTGCATCCAAAGTTCAAAATCACTGCTTTAGAGGAAAAAGCAATGGAAACCTGGTAAATGACCACACAGGATACAAATGGAAGACTAGAGATGACAGCAGGATTTTAAGAGGATGTAGCTTTAAATAAAATGATGTTACTGAGAGAAGCCAAGAAATGAAAAAAAATAAAAATGTATCAGTGGTGCCTGAGTGGCTTATTAGTTCGTTAAGTGGCCGATTCTTGGTTTTGGCTCAGGTCATGATCTCAGGGTCACGAGACTGAGCCCTGCATTGGGCTCTGCACTCAGCCTGGAGTCTGCTTCTCTCCCTACTGGTCTCCCTCTCCCTCTGCCACAGCCCTCACTCATGCACAGGCGGACAAGCACTCTCTCTCGGATAATAAAAATAAAAAATAAAAATGCATCAGCCACTCTGTACTTGACCACTGTCTACAAAGTTTCATGCAGTTAACCACTTTTAATTGAACCAGATTATCTTAATTTTCCATCTATCAAAATTATTTGTCTAATATTTTTAAGAGAAATAATCAAAACTTAAAGTGAGCCATTTTTTAAAAATCAAGGAAGAGCTGAAGAATGTAAAATAAGGGGTGGCTCAGTGGAGTAAAGCCTCTGCCTTCGGCTCAGGTCATGATCTCAAGGTCCTGGGGTCGAGTCCCACACAGGGCTCTCTGCTCTGCAGGGAGCCTGCTTTCTCCTCTCTCTCTGCATACTTGTAATCTCTCTCTCTATCAAATAAATAAAATCTTTAAAAAGAAAAAAAGAATGTAAAATAAATCCTCCATAAACACCTCTGTTTTCCCAGCTAGAAATAACCCCATCCTCCTTGCAATCCTCATGGCATTTTAGAGGTACGATGGCACTCCCCATAAATGCTCTGTAGAGACCCTGTATTAGAAGTAATAGATCAGTGCCTCATTCCTCCTCGACCCAGTGCCCAGCACTCTACTACTTCGCATGTGACACATACTCAGTATGAAGTTAGCAATAGGCAGATACCACCGGTTAAGTTCTGATAGTTATTAAAAGTTCTAAATGCTTTTGAAAGCTTCCTAAATACGCACAAATCTCACCCCAATTGCTTCTCCTTCTTGCAGACCCTGTGATGTTCTTCTAAGCTTTCAAGCATGCTTCATTGCTCTTCCCCTGGCTTTATCTTCATTCCATCACTTTTGACAGCACCTAATCTGCTCAATGTCACTTGAGTCAATCCAAAGGAACTAAATATTTTTATCTTTAAAAAAAACATGTCCAGAGACCATCTTCTAAAATATAATCTAAACCCCAAAATAATTTCTTTCAAAACCTTCATAATCTTTATATTGCAGCCAAACAAGGATCATTGTTCTAGCTTTCACCTATATAATAAAATGTTATGTAAGAGTGAGATTATGGTCTCCATGTCTTCAAGTATAAATGAGTGTCTCCTACCCTTACTTACATCTGTGGTACAAACTGCAAACAGTATTTGTTTGACACTCTGGAGAGAAACTAGAAGGTTACTCATGACCAGAGAGGACTAGGCCAAGATCCAACCAACTCCAAGATTCAAGGGATCGTTAGGAAACGCTTACATGAAGAACAGTTAGGAAGCTCTCCTATGGAGCAATAAGAAGAAATTTATCATGTATTCTTCCCAAACGAAGACTGTTTAAAGCATTTTTCTAATCCTATTTTTTGTATTTTTGTACCACTTCAGTACTATATGAGAGAGCAGATAACTGATCCTCACACATACCGAGTCCTTTATTTCCCTATTTAAAACTCTAGTATCATGAACTATTCTTCAAATTATCCATTTTTTATATTTTCTGTTTTCAAGCGTACATACAGATTTTTAAATGTGCCCCACATTTTCACTGACTTATCAACTGCTTTTTCCATTTGATTTAACTAAGCCTCTAATCTCATTTTTCTGAGGTAGACTGCATTCGATCAAAACATGGCAATGGCTTAAAAAAATTCAATATGCTTCACTAATTTCACAATATGGTAGAAAAAAGATAAACACACTAAGGCATTCATCTTCACCCTAGGAATTCCATTATGACTCATCATTATATGTTCACTTTTATGGGCATATCAGTAAACAAATAAGATGTATGGCAAGTGAATACATGAGAAAATACCAAGATCTTTTCCTGAAAAGCATTAAACAACCAAAAATCATTGGTGAGAACTAGTCTGTATTGTTCTCTTCCCTTTAAAACGATTTTATATAAATTTTTTAAACTTACTCCTTTTCTGCGACAGTAAATATTGGGTACAAGGTCTAAATTACAGTAACTCTAAGCATTAAATAATTGGAATGGCAAAAGTATCCAGGAAGAAAAAGGAAGGTAATGACAATAGAGATAAAAATCAACAAGTAAAGTATTATCTACAATAAATAAATAAACTTTTTTTTTTTTTACAGCTCTCGTTTTTAAACACAAACCTTAAAACTTCAAAACCACTACTCAGTTCACCTAATACAGCTATAGTTGGTAATTACCACTTCTTATGACATTCTATACACTCCATGAAAAAAACTACCAACTATAAATATATTCAGCATTCCCTTTTGCCCAAAATTAGATGGCAGCCTAGATGTGATAATGGAATTCTAGGGACTGAAGGTCATTACCCTTATTACATTGATACTAAGATATTTAGAGCTGAACCAACACAATGTCTGCAACTTACATCCAAATGTTAAATGGAAAAAAGGGTGTGTGGGTGTTTGTTTATAAAAATAAAACATGGGGCACCTGGGTGGCTCAGTGGGTTAAAGCCTCTGCCTTCGGCTCAGGTCATGATCTCAGGGTCCTGGGATCGAGCCCCGAATCGGGCTCTTTGCTCAGCACGGAGCCTGCTTCCCCCCTTCTCTCTGCCTGCCCCTCTGCCTACTTGTGATCTGTCAAATAAATAAAATATTTTTAAAAATAAATAAACCATACATTTGTACAAACATGCGTGTATATAAGTGTTAACTGGTGAATCTAGATAAAGGGTGGATGGGTGCTCACTATAGGATTTTTACAAGCTAAAAATTTTTCAGCATACAAAGTTGGGAGGAGAGGGGAACATAGAAAGCCACTTACTTTTTTATCCATTCCTTGAAAAATGTGCCCCATCCTAACGGGTCAAGGAACCAAGAGCACACTGGCCATTTTTAGTTAAAATATCTCAGATCCAGCATCTGTTACACTCTCACTTCCAAAAAATGTTCTGATACTCACATTGCCCATGTACTCTGAGAGCAGGTCCTGAAGGGCCTGGCGTACAGCATTACATTCAGCCACAATTCTCTCACGCCGGTCATCACGCGTGCAGGACGAGTCGGCCATCAGGGCAGCCCCACTAATAATGCTTTCTAGGCGCTCCTCCAGGGAAGGTCTAAAGCGCTCCTCGCTAAAGCTCAAGGGGTCCACAATGATTTGTTTCTGCAAAAAAAAAGTGTCATTGAATCTTAGTGCTAATCATGTTCCCTCCATTGTTAACGAAGGTGAGCAAAGTGTTTATCAGGAACATCAAGATTCAATACAAAAATTCCAATGCCCAAAATAAAGCTACACTTCTTGTTAGATGACAGCCATACAAGTTGGCCTATGGTACATCATTTCTCCAAGAGGGCACTGGAAGCAATACTATCCAGCTGAATGGGGCCTCAGTAAGGTATCTTATCACAAATGCAAACACAAGCATGTTAGCATAAAAATCATATTCACTCTACTGAATCTGAACATCTACACATCAGCCTCCATAGTATTAGTAAAATGATAATTGCAAGGAAAATAAGTTAGCTCTCTTTTCCTTTTCTATATACAGAGTATAAAACCACTACATGACATTAACAGAACTGTTTCACAGCAAAAAAACAATAAAAACAGACAGACTTCTGTCCTCAGTTTCAGAAAGGAATGCATTTATAATCAATTCCAATCTATTTTCCTCATCTTATACATCTACCAAATTTTATAGACAATACAATCTCATATTCTGTTAGGTCTAACTTAGAGACTCTCTCTGCTTAAAAACTTCAAGGTATTCTGTAAGAGATGATAGCCCAAGAGATGATTTCCCAAGAAAGCCACTCTGTGAGGTGTAACTGCCCCAGTAAGAATAAAACCTTCCTCTTTCTCTTCACTCCCAGGACTCCACTTAAACCCAGATTTACCAGTGGTGAGAGAGGTCAGGTCACAAGCAAGCTTTAGTTACAAGGTCAAACATCAATACCCCCAGGACAAGCAGCTACTGGCCTCCCTCCAACTTTTCCATTTAATACAATTTATCCTCACATTGGTAAATGTCTGTGCAAATATTGTTGTCTTTTTCTTTATGCAGCCTATTCTTACTGATTTCAAGGTAAATGCCAAGTTTTTTCTTTAAAAAAGCTTGCCCTTTCTAACAAGTATACATTTCTTCTTTCCATTCCCAAGAACCCTTAGTTTCAAATTTGAATATGCAAGGCCTCCAGTTCATTATTAACCTACATTGCAGCTGACCATTTTTCTTACCAGATTAAGTTATTACAGGATTTCTCTGGGTGGGGCCTGTGGTTCAGTTAAACATTTGCGTTTGGCTCGGGTCATGATCCGGAGTCCTGGGATCACGCTCTCCACTGGGCTCCCTGTTCACTGGGGAGTCTACTTCTCCCTCTGGACCCTTCCCCTCTCTCATGCTCTCTTTCCCAAATAAATAAAATCTTTTAAAAAAAAATTCTCTAGTTGAAGAAATTCTCTAGTTGATGTGACCAGTAAGAATGAAGAATAAATGGTCATGCAATGTTAAAAGAATCATTAAGCTCCAAAGGGCCTGCAATCATTTCATCCAACCCCCTCATTTTAGGAAGTCTCACTCTATCTAGTGAGATAGAGTTGTTAAGTAGCCTCTGACAATTACATCTCAAGTTAGGGGAAAATGTAATCCTTAGTGCCTTCAAAGAGGCCCAACACCTAAGACTGTCAAATCTGAGTGGAGTGGAAAAAAATGTCACTAAATTTTAAGATGTTTCATAAGCTTACTAAAAAGTCATTTAATGATTAAGACTCCAAGAAAAAGTCAGTTCTAACACCATGGTCTGTAGAAATAACACTATCTTAGTTATTTATGAAGTCATGTATCAGTCAGGCGTATCAGCAATGTTCAGTCATACGTGCCAAAATAAAGGGTCAAAGGAAGAAAAGATAAAGGCAAGGAAAAACTGTTAAAAACAAAATGCACTCCATTATGTAGATTCTCTAGTTCAAAGCATTCCTACTTATGAAAGAATTTGGCCACAAGGAAGGCAATTTCCTGTTATGTTAATCAAAATAATAATGATGATGGTGATGATGATGATGATGATGATGTAAACTAGCAGTGGGTTTAGAATTAAAAAAAAAAAAAAACTGCTGCCATCTACTGGAAGCCATGAAGCATTGTGGGTAGAAGTTTAAAACAAAACAAAACAAAACAAAAAACCCACCAGAAAGAGCTGATATATAGGGCAGTGTGTACAGAGAATGTATACACAGAACAGATCCAGGGCATCAACTATAAAAGATAACGATATGGAATTACACTGAGAGTATATTAAGCCCAAATCTGCTTCCACTTGATTAAATTTTATATATTACGGTTTAGTCATTGAGAAGTACACCTAGGCAGACAAGTAAGAGTAACGTGACAACACTTCTGTTGCAATCACTTATGATATATGTCTTTCCCACTAGACTGTGAGCCCCTGGAGGACAGAGTCTGCACGCACTGTGCCTCCATCTCCCAAAGCTTCTTATCTGCTGAAAGGTTAAAATCTTGGGTGAAATGAACCAAACTCATATCCTCAATAGTGATGATCCCACAGGAAACATAAGTTTCATAAAAAGAATTCAGAAGTTTAACAAGAGAAAAGAAAAAGGGAAAGAAAAAGAAATAAACGTTGTAGGCCCAGTCAAGTTCTAGTAGACCGATGACTTGTAAAATTTCTTTTGACAGAGATTGCAAATCTAAGTAGAAAACGAACTTTCATCAGAAACCAGGATCACATTTCCCTAGAAACCTCTTAACTTTGGGCAGATGGTCAAGAACCTGAAGTTGCCTCCCAAGTATAACTTACATCAAAATTATTCAGTGCGTATGCCAGTTCTCCTCCTCCCCCACCCTGGTGCTGGGAAGCATCGTCTGATGCAGCGGCTTGGGCTGCATTGGAAATGCCTGTGACCGCCTGCTGCAGCTGCTTATAGATCAGGTCTCTGTTAGCCTTATAGGCTGCAACATCCGGGTGTTGTAGGCATGCCTGGGATGCAGTATAGAGGATTGGAACATTTTTCTGCAGTATTCCTCTGGCTGCAGCCATCTGATCACGATGGCCCACATCTTTCAGTTCCTGGAAAACAAAAATGGCAATAGTCCTTATATGAGTTCTAGTCATTAAAAAAAAAAAAAAAATTTGTCAGTAAATGCTGAAAAGTGAGAAATTCTAATAATTAGACACAACAGTTTTATGAATGTATGGCTTCATAACAAAGGAGGTAGCATGGATTAGTAGGTAAGAGTTCAAACATTTCCAAACCACCCAGCCCCGGGCTTAAATCTCCAGCTCTACTTTTTCCTGGCTATTGTGATCTTATTTAAAATTCCCATACTCAAGACATCTGGCTGTTTCAGCACAGAGCATGCGACTTATTGATCTCCGGGTTTTAAGTTCAAGCCCCCTGCTGGATTTATAGGTTACTTTAAAATAAAAATCTCTTAAATAAATAAAATAAAATTACCATACTTGGCTTAACCTTCAATAAAATAGGAGCAATACACTTCTTTAATTTTCCTGAGGACCAAATGGGATAATGCATGTAAAGCACCTAGCAGAGCACTAACTAAAAAGCAAAACACAGAACTGACTAGCATCTTCATTACAACTATATAAAGATGTATGTACCTACTTCAACTAAATTAGAAAAATCATTGACACATTTAAACCAGAGCTTAAGTATTTTTTTATTAAGTTATAAAAGTTCATCTTAAGAGTTCTGTGAAATTTGGGGTGGGATACCACAGGTGTACATGAACTATGCAAACCAACCAAATGAGAGTAGCCTACTAGATCCTCAAGTACACAACTCCATATCCCCTTCCCTCCATTCCCTCCATTCCCTCCATTCCCCTATTCCAAAGACGGCCTTGGGACATAGGACATTAATACATAAAACTGAGGCTCAGGTGCTCCATGACTTTTATCCAAAAGGTTTTCATTTCATTGTAATACTCTATATACATGTGTTCTTAAGTGAAACTGTCCTTTCTCAATTTCCTCTACCCCGTAATTATAAGCCACAGTTAAAAAAAAATTTGAGGTTCCTGGCATAATTTCCAATACTGACACCTACTTGGTAGGCTGAATGGATGCACTAAGTGTCAAATAAGTGATAGTAGTAAGTGACAAATAAACAAGATGGGAAGAGGATATTACTGGTTGTTGCTTGCAGTACAACTTCCATTGTTACTGCAAGCAACAACCATGGGGGGTGGGGGGGGGGACACAATTAAGTCTTTAGTAAATGTGGATTACCACCACAAAAGAGAAATAGAAGTGATAACTCTGACCACCAGATCTGCTCTAACTCTATTTTATGTGTGAACTTAGAATGTCAATGTTAATTGCACCAACTACAATACAAATTTAAACGTCTTAAAAAAGAGTATTACATGTGTAAATAGTAAGAGAAAATTAACTAAGAAAGGCCAAAGTCAATAACTCAATTTGAAACCATTTAATGGTTCATCTTTTTAGATGAGTTCCTAATTAAGCATTAGAGACACCTAACTGACTTTTTTCTGATACTTCATCTAACTATTTATTTTAGGTTTGCATCTTCATTCAAACCTTGTATAATATGACAGCTTACTTTTCCTCCTAGGATTCTTTTCTCATTTGGAATCTGAATTTGCAAGTAATAGCTCACAGCACTCCAAATGCCCTGTAGCACAGTACATTAGGCTAAATATTCAGAAACAGGACCCTGTGGATTTAGAGAATCCATGATCATTTCCAGACTCAAGCTATGACAGAGGGCTAAGGCTAACCATTACATTTAAACAGATGGTGCGTTATGTTCTGCGTGGCATTTTCTAAATGTCTTGCTCTCCACCACCACCTCAGGGACTTAAAATCTTCTAGGGAGGAATTTGCCTCTAAGTACTTACATTGTCCTGTTGTATAAAACGTTTTGCAACTAGCTTTAGAATTCTTCCCTAAGTATCTATAACCTAGATCAGTATAGTCTCTTATAAAGGTTACCAAAGAAACTTCTGATCACCCAAAGCTAATAGGTGCCACAATTACTATTCAACACTTGACTTTCCTTAAGTCACTGCCTCGCTTGGTAAGAGAACATTTTTTCTTTCTAAAGACTAAACTAGAAACAGGATCTCATAGTTTTAGAGAATCGATGATCATCGCAAGACTCAAGCTGTAACAAGGGGAAAAGTCTACCCATTATGCTTAAGCAGCTGGTGCACACGTTGTATGTGGTATTTTCTACATGTACTGCCCTCACCAAAATTTATGTCTGACAGACTCCTATTTACCAAGTATGGGGCATATATTTCAACCTATGATAAAAGTGACAACTAAATATCAGTTGTCCTTAACTGCTGAACTGTTCTGCTTCTTCTCTTAAGAACTATTTGTCGTAACACAAAAAACTAGATTTTAGTAAGTAAAGATAGGAAAAATGGGCACCATCACAAGGCAGCACTTGATTTACTGTAAGAATAATAATCATTAAGTATTATCTTCCAAGTGTGGAGTGGTGATAAGTAATCTGGATTGGTGAAAAAATGAGCTATTGAGGAATTTAATAGATTACTTATGAAGCTAAAGTCCCTTAAACCACCTTAGCCTTCATGATTCCCAAACTCTATCAATCCAATTGTGTGCTACACAGACTGAGGAACAAACAGAAAACACAAAGAAGAAATGACTACTTTCAACGTAATATGAACTAACCATCCCATGCAGTGACCAAGAAATAAAAGCTAACTTGTTAAGTCATCTATAGCACTCTCTCTACCCAAAAACTATAAAGTCAAGTAAAAGAAGTTTCCTCTCATTTCCCTCTTAACAATATAAAATTGTAGCCATATGATCAACTATCTTCTCTGCAATTCAAGCAAATATACTTAAACAAAGGGTCCAGGGGAGCCTGGGTGGCATTGTCAGTTGAGCAACTGACTCTTGGTTTTGGCTCAGCCCTGTGTCAAGATCCACGCTCAGGATGGAGTCTGCTTGAGATTCTCTATGCCTCTCACTCTGCCCCTCTTGTTCATGCTCTCTCTCTCAAATAAACATAAATCTTAAAAGAAAAGAAAAGAAAAATCCACAGGCAAATCCAGCCAGTCCTAATTATTTAAACTTAAAACACATTACTATTCATTACCACTATGCCTGTTCAGAAAAGAAATCATGGGGCACCTGGGTGGCTCCGAGGGTTAAAGCCTCTGCCTTCGGCTCAGGTCATGATCTCAGGGTCCTGGGATCGAGCCCCGCATCAGGCTCTCTGCTCAGCAAGAAGCCTGCTTCTCCTCCACCCCTCTCTCTCTGCCTCTTTGCCTATTTGTGATCTCTCTCTGTCAAATAAATAAATAAGGGGCGCCTGAGTGGCTCAGTTGTTAGACGTCTGCCTTCAGCTCTGGTCATGATCCCAGGGTCCTGGGATCGGGCCCCCCATCAGGCTCCTTGCTCAGCAGGGAGCTTGCTTCTCCCTCTCCCACTCCCTCAGCTTATGTTCCTTCTCTGGCTGTGTCTCTGTCAAATAAGTAAAATCTTTAAAAAATAATAATAATAATTAACAATTAACAAATAAATAAAATCTTAAAAAAGAAAAGAAAAGAAATCATGAGGGATGCCTGCCTGGGTGACTGAGTTGGTTAAGCGTCTGCCTTCAGCTCAGGTTATGACCCCAGGGTCCTGGGATTAAGTCCAAATCACCCTCCCTGCTCAGTAGAGAGCCTTCTTCTCCCTCTGTCTGCGGCTCCCCCTACTTGTGCAAGCTCTCTCTCTCACAAAAAAATAAAATTTTTAAAAATAAATAAATAAGAAAGTTCAGAGTTCATTAGGTTTTTGGCAAGTATCTCAGCAAGCTCTATGCACCTGGGTGGGTGGAATGTAAACATCGAAGTATTCCATCTGGCGCAGACTGAAGAAACAGAATTGACCACAAGAGGCACAGCAGCCCTTACGGGAACGAGGGTATATGGCGGCCCGTCCTTATCTCTGCCATCTATTTTACCCCTAAACTCAAAGAAGAACCTGTAGCCTAATAGAAATCCAACACTTCTAGTGAGCAAATTATACTCCAGCCCAAGAAAATAACAGATTAGGACCAAACTTAGAACCCCATTCCAGGGTAGATCCGCAGTATAGCAAAGTGGCTTATTCACTTGTTCATTATTTAGTGAACACTACCACATCCGGGCAATGCCCTAGGCACTCGGGACTATAACAGCAATTTAAACAGACAAAATCCCTGCCCCTGGGGCCTAGGTTCAAAACCTGACTCCACCTGACTAGATGAATCACCTTGCCAAATTATTTAATCCCCTTGCCCTACAGTTCTTTCATCTATAAAAATTAGTATCTGCACAATTATAGATCTACCTTATATACTATTTTGTAAAGATTAAATGAGTTTGTATTCACAAAAGTGTTTAGCACGTAGAAAACATCTTTTTAGAGTCAATTATTATTTTCAGCAATATCCTCACCACCCGCACCACCATACCATGCCCCAGAAAAACCTTAAGGAGAAGCAGATAAATTCCAAAGAGCCTGCAGACCTTATAAGGTTTAGCATTTCCTCAACAAGCGGTTGCTGCTTCAATGATACAAGGTAGGCTAAAGAAGCCAGTATATACATCACAACCAAATATTCTTCTTAAGAAAATAACCCTTTTCTTAACTAGGCTGTCTGCCAAGAGGCTGAATGAGAAGATAAATTATTACATACTATGCCTCAGAAAAGGAGAAAAAGTTAAAGATGAAAACAGTCTAGCGGGCTAAGCATACAGCAGTATAGGAATTCTTCCAGGAAACACACACTTTGAAAAAATGTTACCAGTTACTGAAGGAGACCAGGGGGCAATTCCAAAGGAAGAATGAAGTCCCAGTCCTAAGGCTGGGACCTTAGGATAAAATAAGTAGCAGTTTAATTCCCAAGGAAAGCACTAGTTTATAGGAATACACACCAAGACCCACGTTCTACAAAAGACTACTGTATGATCAAGAGTCACAACGGAGCCCACAGCCAGCCTGATTCTACTGCAGAAGGCTTAAGGCTAAAGATTTAAGAATTAGGCCCAAGGAATACATAAATGACCAAGACATACTACAAACCCAAGACAAGCTTTAAAATGGAAACATGCATTAATTAAGAAACCAGCAGGAAACAAAATCAGAGTAACTCAAACATGATTCAAGGACTATGCTAAAACGATATGAAGAGGTGCGCCTGGGTGGCTCAGTTGGTTATGTGTCTGCCTTCAGCTCAGGTCATGATCCCAGGGTCCTGGGACTGAGATTTCATCGGGCTCCCTGCTCAGGGGAAGCCTGCTTCTCCCTCTCCCGCTTCCCCTGCTTCCTGCTTGTGTCCCCTCTCGCTGTCTCTCTCTGTCAAAATAAATAAAATCTTTAAGATAAAAAGATACAGAGAAAGTACAGGGAAACCACAAGGCTGACACAACACTTAGGCCTGATGAGACAGAGAGGCAGCAGTTACCAGAAGCAAGGGAGCAAGGTGTGTGTAGAAGACCACCTGACAGGGGCTGACTTTTAGCCACCAAGATGAATAAGCAGGATGGGGAGTCAGGGGAATAAATAAATCCCCAGCCTCATCCTTCTATCTCCTCTGATATCCTACTGATGTTCCCACTGGCCAAATCCAACCAGGATCTAGAGGGCAGAGGAGCATTCCAGACAGGTCAAGTTCTAGGGGCCAGAGAACAAGATGAACAAGGGCGAAAACAAGATATGGAGGAGCAAAGATCGTCCAGCAAGTAGTAACTTCAAGATTTTAATGACATCTTATTTCAGAAATATTTAAAATTTGGGGCGCCTGGGCGGCTTAGTCATTGAGCGTCTGCCTTCAGCTCAGGTCATGATTCCAGGGTCCTGGGATCGAGCCCCGCATCGGGTTCCCGCTCGGCAGGAAGCCTGCTTCTCCCGCTACCATTCCCTCTGCTTGTGTTCCCTCTCTCACTGTTTCTATCAAATAAATAAAATCTTTAAAAAAAAAAAAAAAGAAAAGAAAAGAAAGAAAGATTTAAAATTTACTGGGTTTTGTTTTGTTTTGTGTTGTGTTTTAGTACATCAGAGATTATGTTCAAGGAATTCTTCATGTATTCACGGCACAGAGAATTAGTAAGTCAGGCACTATTACTTTTTTTTTTTTAATTAACAGATAATGTATTATTTGTTTCAGGGGTTTAGGTCTGTGATTCATCAGTCTTACAGGTACCCTTACTTTTGAATAAGTTTTTCCAATAGCATACAAAAGTCTGGTCTATCATTATATTCTATCTCAAGAATATCACCAATTTACTTATGCTACCATTTTGCAAAGACAGCCAATATAGTATCGGTCTAAACATTCTTACTTTCCTGAAATAATAAGTCTTCATAAACCAAGTTTAGACTAGGTTTTAAGACAGGGAAACTATTCACCAAACTTTATTTTTTAAATATAACAAATATTTATTTCACATATTCAAATTAGAATTTAAATCATAAAAAACAAAATAAACTGTGAACTTAATTGAGCAGCATGCCATATTTACAGAATTATACTACTGTACAAGTTCTCAGAACCAATCAGGTGCAGCAAAAAAAAACCAAAAAAACAAAAAAACACTTACTTGTGATTTATGTGATGGACACATAGGCCAACATGAGGATACATGATAAAAACACACCTAGCCTACAAGAACTACATAACTTAATCAACACATCAAATCTAGCTATATTATCATGCATAATATAAGTAAAGATATATAAAACCAGGATCTCACACGCGCAGATCCTAAGTATGAAATATGGTCAATAACCTTATTAAATACTTCACATACATTATTTAATCTTCTCAATTCTGTAGGGTAAAATTTTTATACTGTTACAATATAACCAAATGAAAGTTACTAAGAAGACTCCAAAGCTGAGAATAGCCTATATGGGACATTTACAGTACTGACTCCATTTTCCTTATCCATGTCAGAGCTCTTGCTGGGTGTCCCTGTCCTCAAGAAGGATACCTCCCCTAATTTCAGTAGAAGGGAGATCTTCATAACTCTGAGTCACAAAAATAACCGCATTCCTCTCACTAGTGATTAATGAAGAATGGGTATATTACACAATTCAGATTTAGGGCAAATCTGTTAGGCGCGTCTAGATCATTTGCTTATTAAAAAAAAAAAAGACAGGGGCGCCTGAGTGGCTCAGTCGTTAAGCGTCTGCCTTCGGCTCAGGTCACGATCCCAAAGTCCTGGGATCAAGCCCCGCATCGGGCTCCCTGCTCAGCAGGAAGCCTGCTTCTCCCGCTACCATTCCCTCTGCTTGTATTCCCTCTCTCTCTGTGTTTCTCTCTGTCAAATAAATAAAATCTTAAAAAAAAAAAAAAAAAAGACATATGAAACAAAACAGTTCTTTTTCTTTTCTTGCTGGATATAGTGATGTGTACAAATAGCATGCCTAGAGCTTCTATAGCTGTCTAGTGCCGGGCACACAGAAAACAGCAATGCTGGAAAAGGTCACAAACCTAGATCCTTGAGGGTACTGAAAAACCTATAATCTTAACCATCTCAAAATCACACCTACTTTGGGACTTTTAATTAGT
Organism: Procyon lotor; assembly: GCA_028646535.1. Taxonomy (NCBI): domain Eukaryota; kingdom Metazoa; phylum Chordata; class Mammalia; order Carnivora; family Procyonidae; genus Procyon; species Procyon lotor. Next base: position 104,782,423 of record CM053607.1, on the reverse strand, counting down.
GAGAAAATACATTCCCCACTGTTAAACCAGTTGTGGAACTGGGTTTTCTATGAACTCTAGCATGAAATATGCTAACTGATATAGTTATCAGCAAACAAACAAACAAAAAAAAACTGATCTTTTCAGGGCTTTGTGAAAAAGCACAAGCGTAATCAGAACTATGAAGTTTTAAGAAACTGGATGGTGACGTGTGTGTGTCTGCCTTACAGCACAAACTGCATTCAAAGCAACCTAAATGCCAAAATTCCAAAGGGCTATCAAAGCCTGGAAAAATAAGAACAATGATCAACATGCCACACAACACAAATTGGTAACGCAATGGAAACTACTAAGGATGATTAATAAGAAATACTCAGAAAGTGGCCAAATATGGGGGTAGAAGGGAGTTAGTTTCTGATAATCAAGTAATTCCAATCATTTTCAACTGGTTTAAGGTTTTTTAAAAATCTAAATTGAACTCTACCACCAACTCAAGTTAATCCTTGAAGGCACATAACAAAAACCTTATCACCTCTCCAGGCACAACTGCAAATTGCTAAGCTATTTAAAGTAAAATTTTCATGAGATTTAAAACAGGAGCATAACATGAATGCAACTTAATTACAGGTTTATTAACAATACAATACTAAAAGGATACTTGCTTCTTAAGTTAAATGTTTTAACGGAACTATACTGGCAGAAAGAGGTACTGGTACCTTCAGAAAACTTAAGTAAAATCGATTTTTCCCACTAGATGACAATATAAACAACTTTAATATACTCCCAAATCATGACTGTACCTGTTGTCTTTTGGCTGCCATAATGTTCAGTTTATCCACTTCAGGTTTTAGGGCTTTATACTGTATTCCTAAATCTTGTTCAGTGCCAGCATTCCTCAGTTTCAAGATACCTTCTTCCACCTATATAAAACATAACCCTAAATAAGAAAAATTCTAAACAAAACAAATCTGTATGTAAAAAAGATCTATTTTATTCCTTTTAACTGCTACTTGGACAGCAATGTAAACTTTCTCTTCAGTTTACACTGCCCTCAAATGTATGAGCAGCTACTTCATGGGAGCATTATACTGACTGTTATCTAAAATGGTAGAATTTAACACATCTTGGTCTCTCAGCTCTGGAACACCAATACAAGGAAATGCTTAATCACTACTGCAGAGGGAAGGAGTAAAAACAGTACCTTTGCTACAAGTTTTTCATTAAAATCAAGACTACACAGGCTCATAGCCCAGCCAGTCTGAGGTACACTTAGAGAAGAGCAGAAAATGGAAACTAAAAGAAAACATTCTTGGTCCACTTAGGTAAACCAAGTTCAAAATCAAAACAAACCCTAAGGAATGCTGAATTAACTATGGCCAGCAGCAGCCTCACTGTGATGGAAAGAACAAATTACAGACACAGGCCTGTACTTACAACTTTCAGCTGAACAAGTAATTTGTAGACATCTGCCATGTCAGCCAAAATAAGCAGCCGGGTAACAGCAGAGAGCAAGGCTCGAGCTGCCCGAACCATGTTGCCACGCTTCACAGAAGAACAGGGATCATCTGCAAACTCTCCTGCAGCAGTTTTCATCAAATCACCTGTTTTACAGCATGAAAAAACAAACTCATCAGGAAGGAACCAAATAACTGGTCTACATTTTAAAAATAGTAAGTTTAATTCAAACCTTCTATAGTTCACGCACAGAATTTAAGGGCTCTCATTTTTATTGTTGTTTGCTT
>CM053607.1:104763247-104780202 GCA_028646535.1 Procyon lotor | reverse complement strand
GGAAGCCTGCTTCTCCCGCTACCATTCCCTCTGCTTGTGTTCCCTCTCTGGCTGTGTTTCTCGCTGTCAAATAAATAAAATCTTTAAAAAAAAAAAAAAAAAAAGGATGTAAATATGGTTAAATATAATCTGTTCCTAAACTTTTTTTTTTTTTTTTTTAAGATTTTATTTATTTATTTGACACAGAGAGAGAGATCACAAGTAGGCAGAGAGGCAGGCAGAGAGAAAGGGGGAAGCAGGCTCCCTGCTGAGCAGAGAGCCCGATGCAGGGCTGGATCCCAGGACCCTGAGATCATTGACCTGAGCCGAAGGCAGAGGCTTTAATCCCCTGAGCCACCCAGGCGCCCCTTAAACTTATTTCTTTTTTACCTATTCTTTGTATTTACATCTACTAGAATTTAAAATTATATGTAGTTTTTGTTACTTGGTCATATTATATATTTCTTGGGTAGTTCTGACTACTGAGTAACCAGCCAGCTAAGGTGAATAGATGAACTTCAACCTCTTCATTGTATGTCCACAATGGTAGCATATCCATTACATGGTAGCTATCACAGCTTGTATTTTTTTTATACCTAAAAGTATAGTTTCAAACAGAAGAAAATTGGTACAGTTTAGAACCTGCTGAGGTTGATGTTTCTTAAAGATAAAATTTATCTTTGTTCTTGCCCAAAAACATTAGATGCCTTGGTAGTAGGATCCTACAAGAAGAGTGCAGTAACTGGGCTTTTTTTTTTTTTTTTTTTTTGTATTGCACTGGGTGTGTATTTGTGGGGTTTGATTGTTAATATAGCAGACATTAAATTTTTATTTGGTTTGGGTAATAGTTTGATATGGAATGTATGAATAGGATGCAGTTAATATTCACTTTATTGAAGGAAGCACTTAATTTAGATGCTAATGTCTTCTCAGTTTTGCAAATGCCTTCCTGGAATCACTTTAGCATGGCTAGAGCTTCCCACCCTTTGAAGGAGTCTTCACAGAGCTTGTTACTACATTATTTTGTAGCTACATTTCTTATTTTCAAAATTAGAATAGCTTACTTTTTTCTGATTATAATTCTAAGTTCATCACATACCACATGTAATCATACCATGTATTCCAGCCTTCTTTGTGCATATGTGTCTATGCACACACACGTATCAATTCTTTTCTTACAATTCTTTTTTTTTTAAATTAAAAATTTTTTTAAAGTTTTTATTTATTTATTTGACAGAGAGAGAGAGAGATCACAAGGAGGCAGAGAGGCAGGCAGAGGGAGAGAGGGGAAAGCAGGCTCCCCGCTGAGCAGAAAGCCCGACACGGGGCTCCATCCCAGGACTCTGGGATCATGACCTGAGCAGAAGGCAGAGGCTTTAACCCACTGAGCCACCCAGGCCCCCCTTACTATTTCTTTTATTAACAATAAAAATAAGGATTACCTGTACTTTTCTAGTCTGTACCATGTGCCAGCCATTGTCCTAAAAGACAAATGTTTTTACCTGTTTTACTGCCATAATAACCTAGATTGAGTTGTTATTTGCTCAAAAATACATACACATACAGCGGAGATCTCTGTCCTGAAAGTCTGAGCTCTCAATACCTTTATCATTGTGCATCGTTACTACATTAAACGCGGTTTTACATCATTATCATTAATGGCTGCAGAGCTTTCCACTGTACTGCTTTATAAATGACTATTCTGAAATTAAATACTCCACCCTAACTAAATAAGATAAACCCAGGTCTGATATAGCTGTTTGAGCCAAACAGGAAAGCTTTTTACAGTGTCCTCCCAAGGTACACTTTCTCATGTTACGGGAGTGTCATAGATGTTTCAGCTGGCCCTGTGATGTGCAGCTACATGACTGAGTTTTGTTATACAATATGCTTTGATTTCCATCTTTGTTTGAACCTGTAGGTTTCCTGTAATAAACTCTCACCTGTATTGCTAGGCCATAGTTCTGTAGCTGTGCTTGCGTGATTTTATTTATTTGTTAGTGTAAGCTCTTTCTGTGAGCTGCCTATTATATTTGGGAGAACTTAGACATAAATAGATGTTGCATTGAATGCAGAATTTGAGCACATGTAAGACTTGTTTCTATTGATGGAGCAGCATTTATTAATTTGGAAATCTTATTTGTCTAAGATAGTGTGATTTTTCTCACGATGGGAAGTGGGAGATTTTTAAAAGACCTTCTTAACTCTGAGGAGGACCTTCTCACGTCATATTTTGGGTTGCTTTCAGAGAGGTTCAAGTTTCTTCCTGTGTGTGCTACTCAGGCATTACATATTGCAGTATTTAACAGGGAAGTTTTTAACATTTTATATACAGAAAGACGCATGTTTATGTATTAAATGAAATGCTGCTGGCCTAATGGAGCAATAATGGAACAGTCTCTTGAGATTAGGATAATGGAGTAGATATGGAAGCCTGCCCAGTGTCAGGCTGCAGATGGGTCAGATTTTAGTCTCCGTGAGATGGCTGTGAAACTGTCCTTGGGATGAGTTTATGGTCTTCGGATATTGGGCAGGTTCGAAAAGATTTTATATCAAAAAATGTTCTTATTAAAAGATTAAACATCTAAATATATCAGTATTAGTAATTGTTGCTAGGTGCTGGGGTGATAGACAATATAAACTTATTCCATATTTTGCCCCACATTTTTGGACAGTGTTTCTTATGGTTGTAATGAAAAAGTTTAAACTTAGACTCCTTAGTTTCATGCAGCTTGGATTTTTAGTTTTGTTTTTTTAAGATGTTCTTTGTCCCTCTCTTCCTTCCTTCCTTTCTTTTTCTTTCTTTGGGTTTTATTTGTTCATTTGACACAGAGAGTGCAAGTAGGAGGAGTCACAGGTAGAGGAAGAGGGAAAGGCAGGCTCCCTGCTGAGCAAGGAGCTGGGTAAGAGACTCTGATCCCAGGACCCTGGGATTGTGATCTGAGTGGAAGGGAGACGCTTAACCCACTGAGCTACCCATGTGCCCCTATTCATTTTCTAAAAATATTTATTTATCTTAGAGAAAGACTGTGCCTGCACTAGTGGGAGGGGCAGGGAGAGAGAGAAAGAATCCATGTGCACTGAGCACAGTAGCCTTCTGTGGGGCTCAATCCCAGGACCCTGAGACTACGATCTGAGCTGAAACCAGGAGCCAGGGGCACTCAACTGACTGTGCCACCCAGGCGCCCCTAAAGATTTTACTTTTAAGTAGTCTCTGTGGCCAACATGGGGCTTAGATCCACAACCCCAAGACCAAAAGTCCCGACTGGAGCCAGCCAGGCACCCCTTAGGTTTTGTTTATAATTTATACTGTGTTTATTTCCAAGGTACTTTTAAGATGGGAACACTGAGGATTTCTCACTTTAATAAGGCCTTGATTCATCTTTTTAAGTTAATGATTCATTCAAGACGAGTTTGACTGAAGTAACGTGTGGGGGTTTTTTTTGTTGTTGTTTACTATAATACCCATGTCTAAGAAGTGTTGGTCAAAATATGGTCTCTTACCTCTGTGATAGTGTTTGCGTCATCTGTTTCTTGAGCTCTTTATCCAAATGATTTTTGACCATATAAGTGTAGAATTGTAAAATTTAGAATTAGAAGGTGACATTAATTATTTAGTGCGGGACCTGACAAATTATAGTTCTCAGTTTAGGTCTGGCTTACTTCCTCTTTGTATAAATAAAATTTTATTGAACACAGATCTGCCCATTTACTTATCATCTATGCCTGTTTTTCTACTGTATTGGCATAGTTGAGTAGTTGTGATAGAGAATGTCCATATGTGACAAACATCTAAAACTAAAGGCCTCTAAAGCCTAAAATATTTGCTGTCTAGCCCTTTCCAAACATCTGGTGAGATTTGATGTAGCCCAGCCCAATAATTTTTTTGGAAGGTTCCAAGTTATACCACTTCAGTTTCTCTGACAATTTTCTTTAATGACTATTTATTTAAGACTATTTAAGTTATGTGTTTGTTCTTTGATAAGTATTTGAAGTTCATGGCTTTAAAGTAGTTGTCCATTTTATCCAGTTAAATTTTATATGCAGAGAGTTGTTTGTAGGATTCTCTTACTACCTTTTTAACGTTTGTGGGGAGTCTGTAGCTATATTCTCCATTTTATTCCAAATGTTAGTAATTTGTATTTGCTTAATCTGGCTGGGTTTATCAATTCCATTGATCTTTTGAAATAATCAGCTTTTAGTGTTACTGATTTTTCTGTTATTTTCAATTTTACTGATTTCTGCTTTTTATCTTTTTTTTCCTTATGCTTCCTTTGGGTTTATTTTGTTATTCTCTAGTTTCTTTCTTTGTTGTTGTTGTTTGTTTTGTTTTTAAGATTTTATCTATGTATTTGACAGAGATAGCGAGAGAGGGAACACAACGAGGGGGAGCAGGAGAGGGAGAAGGAGACTTACCACTCAGCACGGAGTCTGATGCGATGTGGGGCTTGATGCCAGGACCCTGGGATCATTACCTGAGCTGAAGGCAGACACTTAACAACTGAGCCACCCAGGCACCCTGTTATTCTGTAGTTTTTTGAGGTGAGAATTCAGGTTATCTGTTTGAGACCCCCCCCCCCTTTTTTTTTAAACGAAGAGTTAGGGCAGATTTTCATATAAGGCCTACTTTGCATCCCTTAAATTTTGATATATTGCCTTTGTTCAAAATATTTTAAAGGTTTTCCTTGAGTCTTCCTCTGACCAATGGATTATTTGGCAGTATATTAATTTCCAACTAGATGGAAATTATTTTGTTATATTTCTTTTATTTCTGTTTTAAGTAAAACTGAGTATGACCCAAGAGCATACTTTGCATCATTACATTTTTTTAAATTGCTTATTGGAGTTAGTTTTATGACTCAGTGCTACTTTTGTGAATGTTGTATCTGCTTTTGGAAAGAATGTATGACTTGTGCAATTGTTGGATGAATTGTGCTGTTGTTGGATAGAGTGATTTTTATAAATGTCAGTTAGATCCAGTTGGTTGATGGTATTGGTTGATCCAGTTGGTTCAATTTTTCATATATTGCTTATCTATTATCTACCTATTGTCAGCTTGCTCTTAATGATTACTGAGAGTGGAGTGTTGCCTACAGCTGTAATTGTGGATTTGGCTCTTTCTCACTTCAGTTCTCAGCTTGCTGCTCTGTGCATTCTGTGCCTGGTTTTTAGTTGCGGTCTTTGTCATAGGGTTGATTGGGTTTATTCCTTCTTAACCAGAACCGAAACCCAGCCACCTATTTTCAAAACAGTCTCAAAGTAGGGATATCTTGGGCACGATAATACCCGGGTAAAGGACTAGACCTGAGGCTTCTGAGTTTTAGTCCAGGGCTACTCCTGCTGGTACTTTTCACATGTGATGCCATCACCTTGGATAATAAGCTGATGCTTCCAGATAATAGGACTTACTAAGCTTGATCAAGTAACTTCCCTGGAGCTGCTTTCTCAAGATAAAACTAGATTATTAATGGCTGACCCTCCACCTGATTTTGTTTAAAGGCACAGAGAACCAATTAAGTAAGATCAAGTAAAATGAAGATGGGGTAATGGATGGTGGTACTGCAAAAATACAAAAATGCCTTAAAACAAAAGGAGCAGTAAATGAAGTCTAGCCACGAGGAAGATAAACAGGGATCTGCATAGGCAGAGACTGAGGCTGTTCTCTTTCTTAGAGTGGCAGGTCCTTCCTGGCTTTGTGTGAAAACTCCATTCCTTGCTGCTCTTCCTATAGCGGAGAGCCAAAGTGGCACCACCCCACACTCAGTCTGCATGATCTTTGGTTCAGGCATTTAATCATAGCAGACTAGAAGGGTGTTTTTCTCTCCCAACTGGGGGAAAGGAGGGGGAAGAGGTAGCATATTTGATGTGAACATAAATGTATAAAGTGCTATACACTTGAAAATTGGCATTTTATTATTTTTATTTTTTATGTTTTAATTTTCATTTTTTTAAGATTTTACTTAATTTTTTGGGGCGCCTGGGTGGCTCAGTGGGTTAAAGCCTCTGCCTTCGGCTCAGGTCATGATCCCAGGGTCCTGGGATCAAGCCCCTCATCGGGCTCTCTGCTTAGCGGGGACCCTGCTTCCCCCTCTCTCTCTGCCTGCCTCTCTGCCTACTTGTCATCTCTCTCTCTCTGTCAAATAAATAAATAAAATCTTTAAAAAAAAAAAAAAGGATTTGATTTAATTTTTTTTTTTTAAGATTTTATTTATCTGACAGAGAGAGCACAGAAGCAGGGGGTGTGGCAGGCAGAGGGAGAGGGAGAAGCAGCCTCAGCACTGAGCAGGGAGCAGATGTTGGACTTGATCCCAGGACTCTGGGATCATGACCTGAGCCAAAGGCAGACGCCTAACTGACTGAGCCACCAGGTGCCCCGAAAATTGTCATTGTTTTAGATACTTTTGTAACACAGTTCCTTTTTCCTCATTTATTCTTTTTGGTCCAAAAAGTAGGTTTTACTTTTGGCAAAATCGTCATGTGTTGATACTAAGAAATTCATTTAAAATAGTTACTGTTTAAATGTGGCAAACTAGTTGTTTTGGGAGGTTACCTGTTTATTTTATCTAGAATGCTCAGATGTGACAAACATGTAAAATTAAAGCTTATTGGTCATAACTTTCTACCTTAATATTTTCTGTCCGTTGATCTTACGTTTGTTTTTAAATTACGTATTTCAGAGGATTTAAGGCAGTTAATAAAAACTCTTGGCTTTCCAAACTGACCTTGCCAGAGACAGGTATAGCCTCTTGTGGTAGGAAATTTCCTTTTCTCTCATTTCAGGCCTGCTTTCTTGAAAATTACTTGGTTTTCATATTTCTTAGTCGTAAAATTAGAAGGGTGGAAGTCTGTAGAATGTGATGTTTTCTCCTCTGAGTGAATGTCCTTATTTTTTCTATTTATTTTGGGTTAACTCTGTGTTCACATCTGATGACTGCTAAGTAACTGTTGATGGTCACTAAATAGTTTATTTATTTTAAAGTGCAGTATTGGATATTTAGAACCAAAGACAGCTGAGAATTGATCTTGTTTGGTCATTCTCTGAAAATGGCACTGGGACCTTTTCATAATGGCATGATTTGGGGACATACTATAAGGAAGGTATTTTCTTTCAGTGACTTATACTAAAACAACATCTGGGCAGTAAATTGTCTTACAAGTGTTATTTTCAGATGTGTTGAAATGATTGGCCTCCTGTTTTGGTTTTACTCCAGTTGCAGATTGTCTGACTTTTGGTTTTGTAAAAAATTTGAATTTTGTAATTGTCTACCAAATAGAATGCAGTGTAGCATCTTATTTCAAGGCTTCCTTGCTAAGTGTCCTTTAAATTTAACACCAGAGCATACTTGTTCTGAATTACTTCTTTCTAGTTTGAGGGAGAATTATTGGTTTTGTGAATTCAAACATGAAACTCCTCTTCTAGGAGTGAAAAGATTTATGTTTTGGCTTGCCCTTGTTTTGTGTCTATATGAACATTGCTTATTTTTCCTTTGTATAAAATAACCTGAAATACTGTATAAGAAAAGTCATAAATATTTGACCAGTGATAGCAATTATAATCTTTAAAGCTCATAATAATAAATATACTTGTTGCTGGGAAGCAGAGCATATTTGTTTATCTTGCCTTTTTTTTTTTTTTTAAGATTCTCTACTGTGACAAATAGATAAATCCTTAGATGGAAAAATTATTTGGTTTTTAAAAATTGGTTGTTCATACACACACACACACCCCCACACCCTTAATGGCTTCCATTGTGATAAAAAATCCCCTTGGGGGACCCCCCCCCCCACTTTTTCAAAACAGGTTTTTCTTAGACTATTAAATTTCTTTCTTTCTTTTTTTTGATTTTATTTGTCAGAGGCGGGGAGAGAGAGAGAGAGCACAAATGGGGAGTGGCAGGCAGAGGGAGAGAGAGAAGCAGGCTCCCCACTAAGAAGCCTGATGCAGGACTTGATGTGCCGGACTCCATCCCACCCTGAGCTGAAGGCAGGTGCTTAACTGATTGAGCCACTTAGGCATCCCTAGACTATTAAAATTGCTTAATTGAGGTAATGGACTCAGAGTGTTAGGAGGACATTTGTTGATTTTTCTTATTCAAAACTGTATTAAAATTTTAGCATTCAGAAAAAAATGCAGTTTTAAAACTGAAAATTTCTAATCAGTATTTTTTTTTTTTTTAAGATTTTTATTTATTTGACAGAGAGAAACACAGCAAGAGAGGGAACAGAAGCAGAGGGAATCGTAGCGGGAGAAGCAGGCTTCCTGCAGAGCAGGGAGCCCGATGTGGGGCTCGATCCCAGGACTCTGGGAACATGACCTGAGCTGAAGGCAGATGCTTAACGACTGAGCCACCCAGGCGCCCCTAATCAGTATTTTTAAAAACTGACTCTTTTGGCTAGTTCTTCTTTGCTATGTATAGCTCTTTCATTTTGGCAAACTCTAGAAGCAAAAATCAAATTAATTTTTTTGACTAGGGTTTCCTAGGGCAGCACAAAATTACCTCTTTTCTTTTCTTTTCTTTTTTCTTTTTTCTTTTCTTTCATTTTTTATTTTTTTTAAAGATTTTACTTATTTGACAGAAACACAGCAAGAGAGGGAATGGTAGCGGGAGAAGCAGGCTTCCTGCCGAGCAGGGAGCCCGATGCCGGGCTCGATCCCAGGACCCTGGGATCATGACTGAGCTGAAGGCAGATGCTTAATGACTGTGCCACCCAGGCGCCCCAATTACCCATTTTCTTTCTTTCTTTTCTTTTCTTTTTTTTTTTTAAAGATTTTATTTATTGGATAGAAACACAGCGAGAGAGGGAACACAAGCAGAGGGAATAGTAGTGGGAGAAGCAGGCTCCCTGCCGCGCAGAGATCCTGATGCGGGGCTCGATCCCAGGACCCCGGGATCACGACCTGAGCCGAAGGCAGACGCTTAACGACTGAGCCACCCAGGCGCCCCTCTTTTTTTTTTTTTTTAATTGTTCATGCACCACACCCAGTGCCCCATGCAATACGTGCCCTCCTCAGTACCCACCACTAGGGTTGCCCAATCCCCTACCACCCCCCGAAAACCCTCAGTTTGTTGCTCAGAGTCCACAGTCTCTTATGGTTCATCGCCCCCTCCAATTTCCCCCTATTCACCCTTCCCTTCCTTCTCACAATGCCCTCCATGTTTTTCCTTATGTTCCACATGTGAGACCATAAGATAATTGGCTCTCTCCAATTATTCTCTTCCAATTCTCCAAGAAAATTACCCATTGTCTTAAAACTACTCAGAATCAAGAATTATATTAGTTATAGGATGTGATGATAAATGTCAGTAACTATATGTTACTTGATTTGAGGCTTTGGTCAGGGGCTATTTCTTTTACCTCAGGAGTTGACAAGATTTTAACATTTAGTTATGAACATAGGTTTATGGGGAACGGTATGTATAGGAGAATCCCTTATTAAATGACCCAGTGGTGTGGATTTGTTTTAAAATATTCCAGCAATAAAATAAAATTTAAAAAAATCTTTTTTAAAAGGGGCGCCTGGGTGGCTCAAGTCATGATTCCAGGGTCCTGGTGGGATGGAGCACCACATCGGACTCCCCACTCAGTGGGAAGCCTGCTCCTCCCTCTCCCACTTCCCTGCTTGTGTTCCCTCTCTCACTGTCTCTCTGTCAAATAAATAAATAGATAAAATCTTTTTAAAAATTTTTTGAAAAAGATGAAATATTCCAACAATAAAATAACACTATCACAGATGAAACAAGAAAGAGGATTGATGGTTGTTAAAGCTTGGTGATGTTGCCTAAGGAAGTTCATTTACTATTCTCACTCTTTTTGGGTATGTTTGGAAGATCCCATATTAAGTTAAAAAAAATACATCATCATCATTATGGTTATGTGAGCAGGGCAGGATAATAATATCTAATTGGACATTAGATGTTTAAGGACACATTCCCTACCATGTGTGTAGCCCTTCTGAGGGCATTTGTCTGTCTTGCAAACGCTAGAAGGCCTTGTTTTATCCCATCCATCCTCCACTCTGTCTCCCCATTCATAGCCTGGCCTATGTTATCTGCTAGGCCAATTAGGTTCTCTTAAGAACTTGTATGGGAAAATATTGAGAAAACAGTGCAATTAGTAAATGGAAACTGAAGCAGGAAATTATGACATTAGGTAGAGTCATGAGGGATCATGACAAGATGAATTTGTGGTTGAGCAGTAGCTATGAATTAGATAGGCAGCATAGATGGTAAGAGTGAGTCAGGTATTTTGAGTTTGGAGACGGGTGCGGCCAGCTTAGAGGTTCTGAGGTTTCCTATATGGCTACTCCTAAGGCTCTATACTTAGTTGTGCTTGGGTTCTTGTACGCATGTATCCTTGAAAATAACCCCTTTATAAGTAGATTTGATTTCTTCTTTCTCCAAAAAAAAAGAAAAGAAAAACCACACACACACAGAAAATGAAAAAAACCCAAAACCAAAAAAAAAAAAAAAACCCAAAAAAACCCCCAGCAGAACTTGTGTATTTATTGGGTTGATGGAGTTTTCTTGGCTACATTCTTAGTAAGCCCTTTTTATTAGAAAGTCAAAAATGGTTATTGCTTAATCATTTTGGCATTTGTGATCCAGTTCCTCAAGCATTCTAAAAGCCATTGCCCTCCCCGAGTCCTATCTTAAAGCTCTATTTTGTATAGCAAGAAACTTACTTTCCTTCTATACTTGACTATTTATATATTACATACTTGACTATTATATGCTAAATAAATAAATTGCTGTTCACCTGATTTTGATTGAATGGAATTTAATAAATTGTAGTAATCAGGGCTTTCTGGAGGGGGTGGGATAATTTTGTGTTCTTGAGATTTCCTATTAATTGAGGAGTTGCCTCAGTACAATTTTTGGTGCCTAAAATGCTGTTTTGTTGGTCAACATGATTTCAGAGTCCTTGATTTTGCTCTTATGAAGACATGCCCTATCACTAGAGAAAGCCTTGCCTGAATGTAAACATCATGTCTACTATTATCTTTCTCTGTTTTTCCTTTTTTAGTACTTTTTCTGTGGGCAAAAATAAGAATGAGGAGATCTGGTTTAGAAGAGATAATACTGGCACAATGGAGTTTAGAAAAACACAAATGAAATTGTTTTATTATTAGCACTGGAGCAAGTATAAAACTATTTATATTAAATAGAATATACCATGATGGAAAGACAAGGTTGACATTGATTGACATTGGGGAGTGGGCGAAGGGCGAAACAACAATAGATTTAGAATGAGGAGTAAATTAGTGTGCAGGGGATGGTGATTTTCTGGGCTTGGTAGGAATGAAGAGGTATTAAAGAATCATACTACAAGCAAGACTGGCTAGAAACTGTCCTGTTTTCTCCTATTAGTGAGTGGCTTACTGATGTCTGAAGTCTTGGGAAATGTTTGCTTTTTTTCCCTTTAATTTGCTCCTGTGTAGAAAGTTACTGCTGAGACTCTAGATTAGGGGCTTGTAGAGAGAGATGTTTTGATCATACTATTATTTTCATATTATAACATCTTGAATTGGTAACTTTTTTGAGGGTGGATTTAGCCTTTGATAGATTTCCTTAGGCCAAAGAGAATGATCTACAGTAGAAAGGAAACGATTCCATTTAGCCTCTAGACAGTGACACATTAAGGACTAATGACTGCCAAAAGGAAATGTCAAACGCTAAGCTAGTCTACTTTCTTTGGCAGCTGAGAATCCGGTGAATCAACAGTTTTAGGGGGTGTATATTTAATGTGGGTGGAGAAAGAGAGTGTCTAACATTCTTTAAGGCCCTGTTAAGTTGGCAGTCTTGGACTTGGTGCCAGAGTCTACTTTTCTAAACCCAAGAAAGGCACATGCTGTAGAATATGGGTGGTTACTTTTCACGTAGGTAACACTGGATAGAAACATTTTGAGATGTGTTTATGGGTGTTGTTTTATGTATTTTTATTGTTGATAGCTGGCTGAAATGTGTTGCATGTGTATGAGGGAGAATACTTTGGAGTTATGATTGCTTTTGTACTCTGTATCACAAACCAGGAATTATCTGAAGAGTATTTTCAAAGAGAGGATAAATTTGTGATTCTTGAGGTTTAAGGAGGAAATTCAAGCTACATACTAAAAATTACTTGTAAGGAAAGAACAACACATTTACAACTTTTAAACTTATAACCAAGTGTGGTCACCATGTCCTAGATATTTAAAATTTAACCCTTAAATATTCACATGTAAGGATTTGGTGGGAGTGATAGCTAGAGGATATAGGTGATGACAATATTCTGGTAGTAATGGGTGCACATATCTGAATATACTAAAAAAAATCATGGAATTGTACACTTGAATTTGGTGATTTATATATGAATTGTATCTTAATATGCATCCTAAGAAATATATCTTAAAGCTATTTTAAAATATTTGCATGTTTTTTCATACATGTATATATGCTTACTTACATGTATCCATGCTAATCATGCGATAAGTTTTTTAAATTATATTTCATATAGGAGATAGGAACCAAGGTAATTATGTGAAGTAAAGAATGTTTTCCTCACTTTGAAGTGGGTCCATGTCTTTTATTACTATCAGAATGACACTGTTACATTAAAAGCCTGCATTGTGCACAGAGTGGCCTTTTTAAATCTCCTGGCTCTATATTGAACTGAATAATGGCCTGCAATTTTGGGTGGCTATTTCATTAAGGGTTTTTGAATCAAAAGTAGTTCAGAAACTCAGATATCAGATTGAACATGTATCACTTTAATTCACTATTCTTCATTTTTATTTTGTCTCTGAAAAGTGGTAGATCTGATTAATATCTATATAGTTAGTCCTTAAATTATCATGTTATAAATACTTTGGATTTTTCACTTGAAGATTTTGCATATAATCACCTTGAATTTGATTATACAGCTCTAAGAACTATGAAAATGAATCAGGTTTTTTATTAATGCTGTAATCTTCTTAGATTTTTTTTGGTGATTAGAGGAATATAATGGATACGGGGAGGGATTTTGGTTGAAATAATGGTGCTCATAACATATAGTAGTATCTTAGAGCTGTAGGCTAGGCCTGCCTGACCTAGAAGGAATTGCAAAAAAGTTGTAGCAGTAGTTGTAATTGAAGTGGCCTGTTTTAACCAACATTAATTATTTTTATCTAGAATAGATCTTTGTTCTTCCTGCTTTTTGGGGTAGTGCTTGTAGCTGAACAGTATTTATTTTCAGTTCATATCATGTAAGCTTTTCCTGACTTCTGTGGTGTACCTACCAAACCAGAATGGCTTACCCTGGATCCTGCTGCTGCCCAAGAGAACTAAGCTGTGAATCTAACTGTGGTGAACCCCAGCAGCTGGCCTTTCCTGTGATGAAGTGTAGGCCAAAGTTAGCAGTCTCCCTACAGCTGTCAGTGATCTTGAGGCTTTGTTAGAGAAATTTGTTCAATTTTGTCATAGAAGCCAGCAATAATTTTGCAATCAGAAAAAACTCACTTCTTTCTAAAGAGTAACACAGAATTATTGCTCCTAACAAGAGGTCATTTTAACTATAATGAACTTTTTCCAGGTTTTTTCCATTAATGTTAATTTGCTGTATGGTTCATTCCTTATATACTGGTGCTTGCTACCAGACCAACTGTAACAGGCAATAAAAAATGAATATGATGGAAAGAATTTAATTCTTCTTAAGCGTTTTCTGCAGCTAGGGAAAACTGAAAACATTCCCTTTTTAGCTATCATAATTTATTAGTTAAAATGTTAGATGAAAAAGTCAAATGGTACCCATTCCCTACTTTTTACTGTTGCTTTATTTGAAGATGTTTACATTCTCATCCTCTCCTTCTTTCCTTCCTTTCCCTTTTTTCCCCTTTTCTCTGCTTTCCTTTCTTTGCAAATTCTCAGAGAAGCCTGATGGTGGAAATTCAGGCACTGGGGCAGGAAGGGAGAAAGATGTATTTTGGTGGAGATAGTTATGGTCAGGTCATTGGGGCACGTATTTGTGAAGCCTATTTTGGCGGGAGATAAACTCTCTCTAAATTGGTGTCCTGGGAGATGGAACATATCTTTGCTGCCCCAAGTAAAATTTTAGTGAATTGCAGGAAGGAAATATTTGGTCACCTCCCAGTTCTGTTGCTGCTGTTTGGAGCTATACCAATATTATAAATTTGGTTTCTTTGGGACTGAGGAGTTAAAGAGAGAAGTTGAAAATGACGAGGATTATATACGCTAGTATTTGGAGATAAATCTAGTGGCTTTTCTTCATGACCATTAAACCAGCTCTACAAGAAATTTAAAGGGGAGTCTTTGGGAAGAAAAGACCGTAAGTGAGAATAAGAAGAGTATGAAGCACAAAAGCAGTAAACATAAGTGTATCTGTAAAAATCAGTTAAAGGGACTTAAAAGGATGTAAAGTATCCCGCCGTATACGTGGGTGAGAGAGGAGTAAAGAATGAGTTCAAACTTAAGTGACCATCAACTTAATAAAGACCACATATGTGGAAGAAGTTATATACAAACCTAAGGTAACTCCAAACCTAAGGTATCCAGAAATTAAAGAGAAAAGAATCGAAGTATATCACTAAAGAAAGAGAACAAAGGATCAGAGAAGACAAAACAAGGTAACCAAAACAACCACAGAAGAAGTAACAAAATGGCAATAAATACATACTTAGCAATAATTACTTAGAATAAAAATGGACTAAACATTCTGATCAAAAGACATGGGGTGATGAGAATGGATAAACAGAAAACAAGACACATTTATATGCTGCCTATAAGAGACTCATTTCAGATCTTAAGACACATGCAGACTACAAGTGAGGGGATGAAAAAATATTTATCATGCAAATGAATGTTAAAAAAAAAAAAAGGAAAAAGGAAAAAGCCAAGGTAGCAGTACTTCTACTGGTCAGAATAGACTTTAAAACAAAGACTGTAACAAGAGACCAAAGAAGAACACTGCATAATAATAAAGGGGACAATCCAACAAGAAGATTCAGCAAGTGTAAATATTTATGAACCCAACTTGGAAACAAATATAAAACAGTTAATAATAAACATAATGGAACTAATTGATAGTAATACAGTAATACTAGATCTTTAACACCCCACCTACATCATTGGACAGATCATCCAAACAAAATCCTCAAGGAAATGGACTTTGAATGACAAACTAGACCAGATGGATTTAACAGATAAATTCAGAAGATTCTATCCTAAAACAGCAAACTACACATATTTTTAAGTGCACACGGAACATTATCCAGGAGAGATCACGTATTAAAAAGCCACAAAACAAGTCTCAACAAATTCACAAAGATCCAAGTCATATCATGCATCTTTTTGACCATGAAACTGGAAATCAGCCACCAGAAAAAATCTGGAAAGAAAGCACAAATACATATAGTTTAAATAATGTGCTACTAAACAATTAATTGGTCAACCAAGAAATCAAACAAGAAATAAAAAATTATATGGAGAAAAATGAAAACGAAACCTCAATGATACAAAAATTTTTGAGCTGTAGCGAAAACAGTTTCTAAGAGGGTAGTTTATAGCAATACAAGTGTACATTAAGTAGCAAGAAAAATCCCAGTCAGACCTAAAGGAACTAGAAAAAGACAAAACCCCAAACCAATAGAAGGAAGGAAATAATAAAGATTATTATTAGCAGCTGAAATACATGGTAAAAGAAATAGAAGAAACCAATAGAATAGATCCATGAAACAAAGAGCTGTTTCTTTCAAAAGCTCAAAAATTGATAAGTCTATAGCCAGACTCAAAGAAAAGAGGAGGGGGGGAGACACAAAAGGATTCCAACAAAATCACATAAGAGGAGAAATAACAATTGACATCACAGAAACACAAAGGATTATAAGACAATAGTATGTAAAATGATATGCCAACAAATTGGAAAGCCAGAGGAAACGGATAAATTCATAGAAATAGAGAACCTACCAAAACTGAAGCAGGAAGAAAGAGAAAATTTGAACAGATTGATTTACCAGCAATGAAGTTGAATTATTAATAAAAAAGTTCCCAAAAAACAAAAGTACAGGACCATACGGCTTCACAGGTGGATTCTACCAAATGTTTAAAGAAGAGTTGATACCGATTCTTCTCAAACTTTTCAAAATAAATAAATAAGAGGAATACTTCCAAACTCATGCTATGAGACCAGTATCATTCTGATAGCAAAACCAGGTAAACACACCACAAGTAAAGAAAACTACAGGCTAATATTTCTCATGAATATGCATGGAAAAATTCTCAACATAATAGTCTCAAACTGAATCCAACAATACATTAAAAAAATCATATACCACTATCAAGTGGAATTTATTCCCAGGATGCAAGGGTGGTTCCGTATTTGCAAAACAACATAATATGTCACATTGATAAGAGAAAGGATAAAAACCATATGATCATTTCAATAGATACAGGAAAAGCATTCAACAAAGTACAACATTGATTCGTGATAAAAACTCTCTGCAAAGTAGGTCTAGAGGGAACATAATCTAATAAAGTCTTTATGTGAGGGGTGCCTGGGTATCTCAATGGATTAAAGCCTCTACCTTTGGCTCAGGTCATGATCTCAGGGTCCTGCGATGGAGCCCCACATCGGGCTCTCTGCTCGGCAGGGAGCCTGCTTCCCCTTGTTTCTCTGCCTGCCTCTCTACCTATTTGTGATCTCTCTCTCTCTCTCTCTCTCTCTCTCTCTCTCTTTCTGTCAAATAAATAAAATCTTAAAAAAAAAAAAAGACTTTATGTGAAAAACCCACAGCCAACATCATACTTGTTGAAAAACTCAGAGCTTTTCCCCTAAGGTCAGGAAAAAGACAGGGATGTCCACTCTCACCACTTGTATTTTTATTTTTTTAATTAATTTTTATTAACATATAATGTATTCTTTGCCCCAGGGTACATGTCTGTGAATTGTCAGGCTTACACACTTCACAGCACTTAATAGCACATACCCTCCCCAATGTCCAC
>CM053607.1:104729106-104762747 GCA_028646535.1 Procyon lotor | reverse complement strand
CCCTTTGATGGTTGTTCGCCTCTCTGCCTACTTGTGATTTCTCTCTGTCAAATAAATAAACTCTTAAAAAAAAACAAAAGAAATGAACAAACACACAACAATCTTAACTGTAGAGAACAGTAGGTCACCAGAGGGGAGATGATTGGGGCATGGTTGAAATAGGTGAGAGGATTAATAGCCCACCTATCTTGATGAGCAGGGAGTAATATATGGAACTCTTTGTATTTAAATCACTGTATTGCACACCTGGAATTAATACAACACTGTATGTTAATTACATTGGAATTAAAATCATGTGGCCCCTCTCTGTCTTGAAAATTCTTAGTTGAGATTCAGTGGTCCTCCTACTGGTTTAATGAAATGTACCAGATTCAGAGCTTTGTTTTCTCTCCAGAGATGTTTGAACTGCATGTTTACCAATATGTTTTAGTTATGGCATGAGGACAACTTTTTGTATCCTAAAGGTGTTTTGTGGAGTGACGTAGTTCTTGACAGCTACAGTGAGTTTGAAAAATAACATAAATTCCTCAAGTGTCTGTGGCCTAAACACAGTTGGGGATGAGGATCATACTGATACACAGAGCAGCGTCAGGGTGTTAGTACTACTGCTACTGTTATCAGTATTACTACTAACAAATTTTTGTATTTTGAATGGTTTAAACCTTCAGGTTCTCTGTTTAACTTTTACCTATTTTGCTTTACTGTTTTATAGTGATTTCTAAGAGTAGTCAGATTTCTTTCTTTTTTAGAGTAGTTGAATTTCTCATTCTGCTGACTGAAGGAGCTAATTCCTTTCTTAACTCCATCTACCTCCCCCCCTCCCTTTTCTTTCAGCAGTGGTCAAATACATTTGGAGAATTACCCGTTTTTTTAATGTGCATTCTGGTAATAATGTCTAAAGACTGCATTAGTTTTTAGCCAAATGTGTTCCTGCTGATTGTGTTGCAGAGGTTATTTTATTGCTCTCCGTTTGTCTTAACTGTCTTGCTTGAAGTTGGTGGCCTTATTCCCAGATTCATAATATGTTCTCTGTACTATTAAAATGTATATTTTGCTTGGGTCTGGCATACTTCTTTATGGTTAATTCTGAGTTATCTGGCATGGGGAAGCGAGGCTCTGATCATCAATGTTCATTCTCTGCATTGAGTTTTGTATAGGCATCTCTGTATAAAATCTCTTCATTATTCTTTCCCACTCATTTTGGATTTATTTGGTGATTGCATTTGAAATAGATTTTTTATTTGAATACTATAACTATTCATATAGTTTCTTGTTCATTTTCTATAAGTTGTGTTTTTACTTCCTCTGTAGTTTATTAAACCATCTTTCTAGTGCTAGAGGAAAATGTGGTTATGAATAAGATTTTCTCTAACTAATAAACCCACTAGCTCTTCATTTAAGAGAACTGTTGTAGAGCTGGTTAAATAATTAACCAGAAACAATAATTTTAAGCCTTGTCTGTATAGTAAAAAAAGACACTTGAATAGGTGGTGTGAGGTCCAGAAGTTTCCTTTCCCTTTTTATTATAATCTTTCTCTTTAGGACTCTAAAATGGCTGAACAGAAGAATCTTATTAGGAAGAATCTTTATATTTAAACCAGGCTGACAGAAGTGAGGCATGTGTGCTGGTTGGCACCATCGCTCTTCGCTTATGAGATATGAACAGTTGCCTTCAGACGTTTTTTGTGAATTTACTCATTGGATTAATGGTTAGTTGCTTTAGAAATGATGCTAGAAGTAAGAGTAATGAGAAAGTGGTTGATTTACTGACTCTCATAGTTTTGAAAAAGGTAGATCTCTTGTTGAGCTGATATCTTTACAGCTGCGTTATTTCTTTATACCTAATAAAAGTTGTTTTTTTTTTTAATTCTTAAGATAGGTAATATATGGGGGCGCCTGGGTGGCTCAGTGGGTTAATGCCTCTGCCTTTGGCTCAGGTCGTGATCTCAGGGTCCTGGGATCAAGCTCTGCATCGGACTCTCTGCTCAGCAGGGAGCCTGCTTCCCTCTCTGCCTGCCTCTCTGCCTACTTGTGATCTCTCTTTCTCTGTCAAAAAAATAAATCTTTAAAAGAAAAAAAAAGGTAGGTAATGTATGTACATGGTTCAAATTGAAAGAGTATAAAAGAGTCTTTAGTGAGTGTAGATAAAGCTCCTTTTCATTCCTATTATCTCTCTATCCACTGTTTCTTCTTATAGTTTCTTTTGTCTCCTTCCAGAAGTCTTTGATACAGATGCAGTAAAGTACACCACAAACATACAAACACATACACA
Organism: Procyon lotor; assembly: GCA_028646535.1. Taxonomy (NCBI): domain Eukaryota; kingdom Metazoa; phylum Chordata; class Mammalia; order Carnivora; family Procyonidae; genus Procyon; species Procyon lotor. Next base: position 104,760,475 of record CM053607.1, on the reverse strand, counting down.
TGAGTTAAGGTTGATATATATGTCTGTATTGAGAGTTACATTACTTGATTATAAAAATAGACTTTACTATGAAAATTCTGATACCTATTTTCCCTCCCTAAGTATTATATACTTTGCTCTTAAGGCTACTGAATTTCATTCCACATGTATTTCCCCCCACCCCACAAAACCTTCTGTATTCTTTTCCTTACTCCTAAGTAAGCTATTTCTGTCTTTGCTTTCCTTCTTTCTTGGGTATTTAAACTCGGAGGCCTCTGTTCCTGTTTTTTCTACTGTGGCATCAGCTCATAGTTGCTTATTGGAGTGAAGTCTATAAACCTTACGTGTCTGGAATGTATTCATTGTGTTTTGCTTCATGTCTTAATTGTTTTTCAACCAAGTCAGATTAAGTTGCTTTTGCCTATGTGCTCTGTTATTGACTGTTCTGTCTAACACTGAGGTTACTTTTATTTAACAAATAATTACTTTTAATAATAGTACATCTTAGCCTATTATCTGTATAGTCAATAGGTATTTACTATCTTCTTTGAAATGTTTATTCCAGAATGTCAGTTCTCTTTACATTTTATAATTCATTACCTTTTCTCAACATAGATGGTTGAAAGTAGTCTTCAGGGTGCCTGAGTGGCTCATTCGTTAGACGTCTGCCTTCTGCTTGGGTCATGATCCCAGGGTCCTGGGATTGAGCCTTTTGGGCTCCCTGCTCTGGGGGGAGCCTGTTTCTCCCTCTCCCACTCTTCTTCCCTGCTTGTGTTCGCTCTCTGGCTCTCTCTCTCTCTCTCTCTCTGTCAAATAAATAAACAAAATCTTTATTTAAAAAAAGCAGAAAATAATCTTCATTCACTATAATAACTTTGAAGGTTTTTGTCATTCCACTGTAGTCTCTTTGTTTTGCATACCTGACGGTTCTTTTGGTTTTTAACTACTGACCCTGGCTTCTGTCCAGAAAACCTTCATTTGTTTTCCCAAGTTTGAGTAATGGTTTTGGAGTCCAAATGGTGATAACCTCTACAGATTTAAATTTTGCCTATTATTGCTACAAAAAATTCAGAACTGAACATATCCCTCCTGTCTAATAAATATCTTTTGGTTGACTGATGGTAGTTTCTCTTTACTAATACTGGACCTTTAACTTTAGCCATGCACAGAGTTTTTATGTTCATTTTAGGGGATATTGAATATCACCTAAAGCCATGTGATTGGTAAAGATTGATATGCTGTGCTCCAGGATGAAAGAAGACTGTTCAATAAATAAGTAAAGACACAAAGTACTCTGCCTCGGCGGTAGAAAACATGTAGTGTTTTCTACATGTGGATATATGTTTGGGAAGTTGAGGTTTAAGATGACTCCGCAGAATATTCTGTCTAGAGCATGTCATGGATAATCAGAAGAGGAGAGCCCATAATCCCGTCTTTGTTTTCTTTATTGGACTTCTATCTCCTTGAGCCTCTCTTCCTGTCCTGTTGGTCGCTGTTGTGCCAGATCACTGACCCCAGGGTTTCTGGGCCCCTTGGTCTTCCATCATCCAGAGGTTGTCCATTTGGTCATGGCAGCTGTTCATGGGAAGTAATGCTATGCTTCTTGTGGGTAAAGGTGGACTATGATCGTGTCCTTGTGGGGATGGATGATTTCCATCTCTCAGCAGGGGAGGTGCTCAGTATATGTACGTCTTTTGAACATGGTGCTACCCAGTCAGTAGTGCTTCAGTGCTGGAGCAGGATTTTGGAGACCTTTTCTGGGCCTGGCTTTAACCTCTAAGTAATGGGGTGTGTGTGTGTGAGAGAGAGAGAAAAAAAGCGTATGTATAAGGGTTTGTAATATTTCAATAGTTATAATAGTGCCTCAGTGTATTGCCATGAATTTGCGCCTTGCCTGTGAGGTTGTGGGCCAGTAGCCAAATCCCCTCAGCTCATAACATTTCCTGCTTCCATCTTCAGCTCAGCTCAGGGAGGTACTTTCTTTCACTTTTTTCTTGGGCAGTGTTCCAAGAACGATTCTACTCTGTTCTTCACTGTATATCTTTTTTTCCCACTTCCTTCATCCTTCTTTCATTTTCTGCTTTCCCCGCCTTTTTAGATGGTTGTCCCTTACTTTCCAAGATCCAATGAATCTGATGACTACTATAGTTCACTTACAGTTCCTTCTTAAAGCCTATATTGCCTTTCAGAATACTGTAATCATAAGAAATTAGGCTTCATTTTTAGCAGTGCAACTACATGATACAAAAATGTATAAATGCAAAGATAATCCTGTTAAAATATTTATACAGTCTCTCTCTCTCTCTCTCTCTCTCTCACACACACACACACACACGCGCGCGCGCACACAGAAGAGCTTTTGCTTCTACTGAGCTTTCTTCCCCATCCCATGTATTTCTCTTCCAGAGAACCAGTGTTAGCAGTCAGATATGAATATCTCTATACTTTGCTTATGTAGTAGACCTCCAGTCTCCACACCCCTACCCCCAATGTAGGTGATGGGTTGTCCCCCCCCCCCCCCCAATAGTTACTTGTTTAAAGTGAGATCAGTACTTAAAAACTGGTATCTTATTCTTCAGTAGTACCTCGTGGAAGTCCTTTGACTTCTAGTTTACCCTCTATTCATTCTTTTAATTGCTAAGATTTCATGGTATGGGATATATCATAAATTATGTGACAACTTCCCTCTTGTGAGCATTTGGTTAATATTTTTTTAAGCGTCATAAACAATGTGGCAATGCCTTATGTTTGCTCCTTTATTTCTATGAAATAGATTCTTGAGACTAGAAGGGTATATAGATTATTATATAATCTATATAATATATAATATATATTAATATTATATATAATATATAATAGATATATAATATATAATATAATCTATATAATAAATATATTATATACCTTATATATATTACCCTTCTATATACTAGAAGGGTATATAGAAAGAATAGATTATTTCTATGAAATTGCTGGCTTTAATGTACATGTGTATATTCATCTGAAGAAATGTCGGCAGATTATTTTCTAAAAAAGCCTTAACTATTTGTAGGTCTATCACCTATGTAAGAAAATAGCCTATTCTTCACATCCTCTGGTAGAAAGTATTGTAATTTTTTTGATCCTATGGGTGTGAAATCATAGCTCATTATTATTTTAATTTACATTTCCCTGACCACTTTTGAATTGAAATAATTTTTTTAATATTCTTTTAGGTCATTAGATTTGCTCTCCTGTGACTTGCCTATTCATATCCTCTACTCATTTTTCTAATGACTTAGGTGTCTTTTTCTTTGCTGGAGCTCTTTGTATATTAGGGATATTAACCTCGTATCTACCCATCTGCATTGCATATATTTTTTCTAAATCTGTCCTTTGCCTTTTGATATTGCATATGACTTTGTTCCTTTTTTTCACCCCTTTTCACCATATCAGAGTTTTGTTTTTATTTTTATTTATGTGTGTTTATCTCTTGTTTTGTGGCTAGAGGATTTTTGTAGGGTTCAAATTCCTTTCCCACCTTTGATTAATTACACACACACACACACACACACACACACACACACACACACACACATCTTTGTGTCACTTGGGGTTCATTCACAGAAGTAGAGCAACTATGAAGGACATAAGGACTTTATTATAGAAATTGGACATTATGCAATCATGGGAACAGATTAAATAGTTTGTATGAGGCTTTTGCTTTTATATCTGGTGCTGAGCCAGGGGTGAGCAGTGCATACGGTCTGCAAGAAAAGGTAGTACATGCGAAACAGGGGCACTCTGGAACATGAGCTGGGCCTCATGAGGACAGTCCGGAACTCATATTAGCCTCTTAACTACAGCTGTGCCTCCAACTCTGATGACAGAGATTTCCTGAAGAAGATGGCTTCCTTTATTACAGATTTAGTTACATACCTGACCTAGAAGTTACCAAAGCTAAAGGAGAAGATTCTGTAGAAGTTGTGGTTTTGATTGTTGCCCTATGCTAACAAAATGAGCCAGCAAAGCTACTATGTATGTGACCTGCATTAGTGCCTTGTACCTGCACTGGCCTTCCCAGCATAAGACAGACGGTTGCTGCTTCATTTCTGCCTTCCAAATCTCATGCAAGGATCTCATGTGGTCCAGTCTGATGCGAAGCTGTGTAGAGAAGGGACTTCTGGGAAATGTAGTTCCAGATTAGCTAAATTGGCCCAGGACAAATAGTGTCACAATCTTTCATCTGCCTGGTGTGGGGTAAGTGCTCTAATTTAGTATTTCTTCCATTTGGATAAGGACTTTCTTTTCTCCCTTCCTTCCTTCCTTCCTTCCTTCCTCCCTTCCTCCCTTCCCTCCCTTCCCTCCCTTCCCTCCCTCCCTTCCCTCCCTTCCCTCCCTTCCTTCCCTTCCTTCCCTTTCCCTTCCTTCCCTTCCTTCCTTTCCTTCCTTCCCTTCCTTCCCTTCCTTTCTTCCTTCCTTCCCTCCCTTTCTTCCTTCCCTTTCTTCCTTTCTCTCTCTCTCTCTCTCTCTCTCTCTCTCTTTCTTTCTTTAAGATTTTTATTAGAGAGCAAGGGAGCGGGATCGTACAAGTAGGGAGAGAGGGAGAGGGAGAAGCAGATTCCCCGCTGAGCAGGGAGCCCAATGGCAGCTGATCACAAGGACCCTGAGATCATGACCCAAGCTGAAGGCAGACACTTAAATGAGTGAGCCATCCAGGTGCCCTGGGACTTACTTAATAGACCATCTTTTCCTCTAGTGAATTGAAATATGACTTTGTCAAATATTACGTTATACTAGCAAATATTTACTTGTGGTTAAATTTGCAGAATTGGTCCAAACTTAATTTGTTTTAACATTAACAGGTCTTTATTTTTCTTTATGGTCTTTGAAATGCTTGTAGGTAAATGATAGAATATTTCCTACATTTACTAATTATGTGCTTAGTCAGGGTTTTTTTGGGATGTTACTTATTTATTTTATAGTGCACTCCCAGGAGAGAGGGAGGAGCAGAGGGAGAGGGAGAAGCAGGCTCCCTGCTGAGCAGGGTGCCCCACTTCGCGCTTGATCTCAGGACCCAGAGATCATGACCTGAGCCAAAGGCAGATGCTTAACTGAGCCACCCAGGTACACCTGTGCTCAATTAGTTTTATTAGGTCAGGAATTAACTCACAGTAATAGCCACTTCTTGAGACTTAGAAGCCTTCATTAGTGGTTACTTTTTAGTAAAGAAATCTTAGTTCCATACCTGTGTAACATACCTGTACGACAAAGGCATATTTCCAGTTCTTGCTTAGGAGTGGAACAAAAATGGGCTGGATGGAGCCCTGCATCCTGCCTCCCTGCTGAGCAGGGAGCCTACTTCTCCCTTTCCCTCTGCCCCTCCCCTGTGCTCCCTCTCTGTCTCAAATAAGTTTAAAAAAAAAAAAACAAAACAAAACTTAAAAAAAGAAGAACAGAACAAGAATACTCAGAAGGAATATGTTGCAGTTGTGTATGTGTGTGTGTGTTTATGAAACACATGCAGAAATAGTACAAAAAGGGAGAAAGGACTATTGAACTCAGTGGTTCTAGGAAGGAATTTTCACATTTCAAGTGAGTTTGACATTGACATATTGTGAATACAGAGTCCTTTGTAAAAATTTCATCATTGCATACAAGATAGTAATTAATTGCCTGACTTTGAGCTTTAGGTTTTATAAAAATTCTTTTCACACAGGCCATTTTAATTGTGGTAGCATCAAAATTTATTTGACTTGGATGGATTGCAGACAACCAGTCAGGGAACTGCTGTAGTGATGGTTTTCAGAGCCTTTCCTTCTCTAGCAAAATGTGATAAACCTGCCTTTCACAATTCTCATTGACATCACATCTGCAGGATTTTTATACTTGTAAATAGTTTTAAGAATATTTATTTTGTTTTTATTTTTACCCGCATCTGCAAAATTTGTGTGGATATCTGCAGTTTATTTATAGATATACAAGTTTCTGAATGCGAGCATTGAATTTGACGCTACACATATTCAAGTGAGAGGTTCTTTTTCTAATCAAGTAAAAATGGCCGGTACAAGACTTGAATTTAGAGGGAGGAGCCAAAGTTAAAAAAGAAAATCTTTGACAAGAAATGAGCTAAATAATGGCTTTCTCTGTGAAATAAATAGAGGCTGTTTTGTCTTGATCTCGGGTCTTTTTGCTTCCATTTTTTTCCCTAACTGAACACATGTACTTGTGCCTATACACACACACTCTTTTTACAAAGACTTAAGTGAAAAGTGTAAATGCTTGAGAGCTCCCAAGTAAGCAAAGACAATGAAAGGATGAATGAGTGGGCTGCCAAGCATCACTGAAGAGAAACTTGAGTGGGGGAAGAGGAAGAAAGAATGGTTTGACAAACTCTTCCAACTGCAGTAGTGTAAAATACAGACATTTTGGGGTACAATAAAAACAGTAAAGGATTTTGAGGGCAGAATTGATTTGAACCCACTAGATCCCTCTGTTAGGGAAAAAATGCCCACGGAGCCTTTTGGTAGACATTTTCCCAGTTGTTTTTTTTTTTTTTTGGGTCTAATTTATTGTGATGTCCTCTTATCCTTCCTTATACCTTATAGATGCTATTCATTAAAAGAGGTAATGGCTTTTAAAAAATGTCATCCTGCATGGAAAGGGATTTCTTACCCTGTGGGAAATACACTGATTTCTCCATAGCACTGGCAGTGCATTTTCACTGATTCCCACGGAGTTTTGAGTACCAGTTGTAACCCTTGACAGATAATTTCAGTTTATTGAGAAAACACATGGGGATTTTTTTAAAAAAAAGATTTTATTTTTGAGAGAGAATGAGAGAGAAAGAACATGAGACGGGGAGGAGGGTCAGAGGGAGAAGCAGACTCCCCACCAGGCAGGGAACCGGATGCGGGACTTGATCCTGGGACTCCAGGATCATGATCTGAACCGAAGACACTCGCATAACCAACTGAGCCACCCAGGTGCCCTATGTTGGGAATTTTGAATGTGAAGACCAAAACTGATCCCTACAAAGAACAAACCTGTTACTAGGTTATTAACCTTTATGTTTTAATCCAGGAGGCTAACGAGCCAGTCCTCATGTATAGTTCCTGTATATAAATATTATTGTGGATTCAGGAAATTGCAGATCTACTAGTAAAGCATTGCTTTGTAATACCAATGATAGAAAAATCGAACACATACTGTGTAAAACATTTTTTCCCTTCCCTGTTTCCTAAGTTTGTATGTTGTTGAGTTTTAATCTTCTTTTAAAGTGTAGAAGGCTGTTTTACCAGTGGTTCTTAGTTGTGGACAGTTCCCTGAAGGTGTATGGAGCATCCACACTTCCATACAGTGTTTGGTTGGTGAGACAGGGTCTCCACTCTGTCACTCTCTTAGCAGAGAGAACAGCATGTCTCTTTTCTTGTAAAAAGGAAGATCTGGAAACAAAGCAACAAGAATTGATTTCTGGTAGGTTCTCACCATTTGAGTTTTCCCCAACTTTTGTTAAATCAAAATTAATGTAGTATTATTAAGTCTTGGGAAAAGTGTGCATATCTGATAATTTTCATGGTTTGCCCAACTGGAGAGATTTAGTAGCTAGTCTTGATTATAATATCAAATGTGGGGGAAAAAAGAAGTGTACTATTGAAACATACTGAAGAGCTTTCATAATTATGATTTCTGAAAGAATATTTCTAAAGGAGAATAAAATATTTGATTATGGGGAGGGAACGAAAAACATGATAGAGTTCAATCCGGGTAGGGAATGAAGGGATTCTAAAATACTGAAACTTGTTTCAGTTGTTGTTGATTGTGAAGTGTAACCCTTAAGATGTCATGTTTCATCTTCAATTTTGTTATTAGGATGGGAGGTAGATAACGGTTTGGGTTTTTATTAAAATTTAGTGGCAGTCATACCACTTTTTTTTTTTTAAATTTTTTAAAATTTTATTTATTTGAGAGTGAGAGAAAGTACTTGAGCAGGATGAGGGATGGAGGAAGAGGGAGAAGTAGGGTCCTTGCTGAGCAGGGAGCCTGATGTGGGACTTCATCCCGGGACCCTGAGATCATGACCTGAGCCAAAGTCAGATGCTTAACTGACTGAGCCACACAGGCTCCCCATACCACATAGTTTTAAACAAAAACAGCAGTTCCACTGAGTGAAGCCATTAATGAACCTCATATTTATGAAAGTAACAAGTTAAACCTTATAATAAGATTCTTTTGTAGCATGTGAGGGAGTAAAATTAACAGGTTGTCACTACACTGTGCTCCTGCGTTTCTGTTCAGTATTTGCACCACATTAGGGAGTCAGACATGATTGTTCAAAAAGTTTAAAACTTTATCTTGCAAAAATGTTAACAGTCCGTGACTAAGAGTGGGAAAGGGGCAGGTTTTACTAGAATGAATGGGATCCTAGCAAGAACTTGGCTTCATACTTTACAAAGTTGAAACTGGTCCTGCCTTTTCCTTGTGTCTAATTCATAAAAGGAAGTCCCTTATTGACACTTGGGGGGAAAAACCTGCAAATCGAAAATGTGGAGGAACTGTCTTTTCAGAACATAGTTTTAGATTGGAGATTAATAGTTGAAACCTCGAGATTTAATATTGGAACCCAGAGGCTCTTTTTATTTACTTAATTTTATTTAGTGCATCTTGGTGAATGAATGATTTCTTACCTCCTTTTCCCCTCATACCCTAACCTCCTGCCTGTTTCTCTTGAGCCAGGCTCTTCGAGAGAGCCATTTGTTCTTAACTGACCGTTGATTTTTTACCTTTTGCCTGTCCTTTAAATCTTTTCCCCTTATCCTTCTTCTTTAGCAGCCCTTGTTAAGGTTCTGGGTTTTGTTTTTCTCAGCAGAACAAGGAAAATTGCCAGAATACATTTTTCTTAATCACTGCTTTGATCATCATATCCCAGCCACCTCCAGAGATTGGGAATGGCCGCTCTTGCTGACCATGTTAAATCTATACACCCTTTCCGGTTCCAAAGTCTCCCTGTCATTTGGTTCACTTTAGCTGCACTTAGTGCTAGTATTGGTGGTTTGGCTACCCCTGCACCTAGCCATATTGAAATCCTCTCGGTACTTGTAGCACAATTAAAGTCTCCTTTTCCGCTACATTCTTCTTTGCCCTCCCTGTTCTCTGAATATCAGTAACTAAGTAGCACTGTCCGCATTTTGGGCTGATTCTCTTCTATTAGCTCTTCATTGAATATTGTTTTATCTCGTACTGGAAGTTGCAGTAGTACTTGTTGAAATATTTAAAAATACTTAGTAGTCGTCGTCGTCATCATCATCATACAGCTTTAGCAATTTTTGTGTGCCAGGCAGTGTTATTACTTTTATACACATATTCCCATTTACTCTTTAGAGCATGAGTTACGTACCATTAAGTCATAAGTGACTTGCTCAAGATCTCACAAGTTGCAAGTGGATGTGCTATATTTTGAATCTAGTCTGACTCCAGAGTCGAAGCATCATGTAATGCAGTTGATTTGATTGAGAGGAATAGTGTGTAGATTGTCAATACCATCAATTACAACTGTAAGTTTATATTTTCCTTTCCTCCCAACATTTTATTAAGAAAATTTTCATACAGACAGAGAAGCTGGAAGACTTGTACAGTGGTTACTCATTTATACACACACACACACACACACACACACCCACAGACCCACACCCCCTACACCCACTCATTTCTTAGATTTTGTGATTAACATTTTGTTAGATGCTTTATCACATATTTATCTATCTCTGTGTCCATCTTATTGTTCAGATATATTTTGAAATCAGTTTGCAGACACTTGTATACTTCTAAACACTGTAGCATGCATGAACTGGAGTTCAGTTTTATAGAAAACTTTGTACACAATGAAATGTGCAGATTATAAGTGTACTATTTGATGAGTTTTGATCAGCACACATACTTTGTAACCCAAATCACAATCAGAGATAGATATGGTTATCTTTTTAGTGAATATTTGACTGTCTTGTAGTTCAAGTACATGAACTAGGTATACCTTTGCCCCAAAATTAAAACTTGCTTTTCTAATTGTCCCATGATCTTTGATTGGTTCTTTAATTTATTGCACTGACCTCATTGAGGACAGGGCTATATCTAGCACCTGCTAGGCATGGTTTCACGCAAGCTTCCAAGAATGATGGACTTGTTAGGGCAGTAATCATTCTCACGTCTAAAATAGTGTATGTGCAGACCTTTAATTGGCAAGAATTTCTTTGATAGGTAATGTTTTAAGATCATTTTCTTGAATCAGGCTGACTTTATTCCCATTTGTTTTCCAGTAGAACAGTCTTGGCTCAAGTGGCTTTGATGTTGAGGAAATGCTGCCCTTGATTGAAACTTGTTTTTTGTTGACTGCCATTTGATATGATACTGTTTAAATATGTCACAGACTGACATAGGAGAAAGGTGTGTTTCCATGAGTCTCTTCTCCATTTACGAGTATGAATAAATCTGGTAATCTCATTCAGTTCTATAACTTTAAATACCCATGTTTACTCTGATGACTTGAAAATTTGTATTTACAGTCTAGATCTCTACCCTGAACTAGTCGTCTCTACTTGACTAGCTAATAAACATTTCGATTTTAGTTTGTCAAAAACTAAATCTTTTCCATCTCTCTCCCCTTCCCAAATAATGTTCTCAATACCAATTGATAACAAAGGCTTGGAATTCAATTAGTTTAAATGTTAGTTGATAACAGAATAAAGCAGCTAGCCTTTGATGGGTTTTATCTAATCCCCAGGCCACCCTGCCTTCAGTTTAAACTGAGGGGGGTGTGTGTGTGTGTGTGTGTTTAAAAATTGGCATAAAATATTTAAAAGGCAAGGTTTTCAAAATACTATTTATATGTTTTGGGAGGCTAGTAGATTTGTGTTTTTGTTTTTTTTATGGAAATATGTTTGCTTAATAGTTTGTGTAATTATGGTGATACCTTTGGTGGGAATGTCAACTAGTGAGACTTTAGATAAACTGTGGTTTGTTCAGTTCTTCACATTTTATCTGTAATTCATCTCACATCTAATTTTAAGTGAGCATGAAATGGGTGATATCACTTATGCCTTGTGATGTTTTTCTGACACCTCAAAAATGCTGCTTCACAAAGGGAGAGAATGCCTGACCACCTGCTGTTAGGTTTTCATGGAAAGTAAGAGATAAATGTTAGACTGGCGGTTTTAACACTATAGTAAAATGGGCTCTAGTTGTTGGAAGTTGATGGCAAGTGTCGGAGAACAGTTTTGCACACATGGGCCTGAAGGGGTTGTCAGGAGAGAAAAGGAAGTTGTCATGATATGGCAGTGTTCTAGAGGCCTCCAAGAGTGTCTGAGAGTGGTAGATTCTTTTCCCTTTCTTTCCCACTGCTGTTCTTTTTTTTTTTTTCCTTGTGAGCTTCCAGGGTAAGCTAGGGAGGTTGCTAAGGGAAGAGTAGCACCGTCAGGGTCACTTGTGAACACAGCTCTTAGTGTGTGCCCTGTGTGGCAGTGCTAGCATTACCAGTGCTTCATGCTCGTGTCTTTTTTCCTGTGGGGAGCAAAAAACTCGGAAAGTACTTACACGTGAAAGATCAGCGTTTTTGTGGCCAGTTTTACGGAATCCTGATGAAACTGGTATAAAATTTTACAGCATAGATGAAGAAGGTAAGGACTCCGGCCTATCATTACCCCAAGAGATCTACATTTCTGAAAAATTCACAACCATGTGTGTACCCATGCCCTCTTTGCCCCAAGGCACATTCCCCACCCCCAAATAAAACCAGTAAAATAACTACTCATAATAAGATGTGAAAGGTGTTGGGAGTTTTGTATGGCCAGAGAGCCAGAGTTAGTGCTGATTATTAATGCAAAAAGGGTACTTTCCTCAAATGACTGTGTTTCTGGTCTTTTGAGAGTTTTAAAAAAAAAAAAAAAATCTGATACTTGAATCTTCTACAAAGGGAAAGGTAGACTGAGAGGGCAACTCAGGTGAGTGATTGTGTTTCTATTAGTGTCTCCCTAATTGTGGGGATCATTTTGCAGCTGATAGGTACTTGGTTTTGTGGAGTCAAGGAGTGTCTTTAAAATTACAGGTATTTCTGGGGTGCCTTAGTGGTGCAGTCAGGTAAGTGTCCAACTCTTGGATTTGGCTCAGATTGTGATCTCAGGGTCGTGAGATTGAGCTCTGTGTTCAGCTCCATGTTCAGCAAGGAGTCTGTTTGATATTCTTTATCTCTCTCCCTCTCTGCCCCCCCCCGCCCCCCACCTCATGTGTGCGTGCTCTCTCTTTTAAAAAAAAAATTACAGGTTTTTTTTGTTTGTTTGTTTGTTTGTTTTTTAAAGGTTGGTGCTCAGCTTTGGATACACTGCAACTGAATGGTTTCTGCTCAGTAATGTGCTTTTTCTTTGAATTTCCTTAGAGAATCAGTTACGGGAAAAGCTTGTAAATGTGCTGTTAACTGAGGATCAAAAAGCAAGCCCAGTGTCAAGAGATGTGGGAAAATGGAGAAAAGTTGTGGATGAATGAGGAGATAAAGTGTTCTTCCTTGCTAAACTGGATCATGATCTTAGAAAGACTAAGAAAGTTCTTGTCTTAAAAATTTGGGCCATAAGAATGTGTGTATTCGTTCAGACAGGTTAATTCTTAACAAGCTTTATATTTAATATTTTGGTAATATGGAAGATCATCAGCAGTCATGAAACATAACCCTCATATATGCACTGAACTGATAAGTTATCTTTGTAGTTTTAAATTTTCATACCTCCCTTCATATCAATGATTCTGGCAAATCTGCCTACAAACCAAATCTGCCACAGTTGGATGGGCTTCTTCCTAAATTAGATGTGGTAGACTTGAAGTGCATTTATCTTCTAAGCAAAAAAAAAAAATAAACATAATCGTGATGTTTAATCCTCAGCCATGTATTTTGTTCTAAAATAAAATTGTCAGAAGCTGAGATATCAATGAGATTATTTCTTATTTCTTTTGAAAAATAGTATCTTTATGATAATGGGTAATACAAGTTTCACATATAGTTTTATTGAACAAGGAAAAAGGACTTCACTGGATTTTAAGTGACTGCCTTACTCAGAAGGAATTTGGGGATTAGGGATTTTATCTTTTGACATTTAGCCTTGATTCATAAAGTCAAAGTAAAGTCATATATAATATTATAATACATTTTATAAAGCAGATTACTTGACTCTGAGCTAATATGGTTAGTTTTATATCGGTACTAGGTAAAAAAAAAAGTGTATCTAGTCTGGTGGCTTATTAAAAGCTGTTGCTATGCGTCTTCATTTTGGATACCATACATTAACTTAGTGAGGGAAGGGAGACCAGAAAGCAGAGAGGTTCCTGAACTCATGCTGAGGTCTGACATGTTTTTAATGTGATTATATTCTCTACTTGATGGATCTTTTGCATCTAGCTCTCCATATACTGCAATTAAAAAAATAGCAAGCATTTATTGAACGTTTATGCTGTTCCAGCCTGTTCTCAGACTTTATGTAGATTAAATTCCCTTTGGTTGTTGCTACTATTAATTATATGTTTTGTTTTTTAAAGATTTTATTTATTTATTTGACAGAGAGATCACAAGTAGGCAGAGAGAGGGGGAAGCAGGCTCCCTGCAAAACAGAGAGCCCCATGTGGGGCTTGATCCCAGGACCCTGAGATCATGACCTGAGCCAAAAGCAGAGGCTTTAACCCACTGAGCCACCCAGGCGCCCCCATTAAGTCCATGTTTGGGATGAGAAGCTCAAGGCACAGTGAGGTTGAAGGACTTGTCTGTGGTCACAGGCACAAGTGTGGAATAAGGTCTCTTAATCACTGTGCTCTTTACTCCTTTTGAAATATAAGTGTTCTGATAGTTATAGAATGAGTTAAATTTTAAAGAGACAGTTAAATTTCTGACAGTTATCAGGCCAGTGAATGCTTTATCTTTTTAAATGTATTCTTTCTTAGAAAATTAGTTTTCATCTTTTATATTCTTACCCAAGGAGAACGCTTAGGATTATCATCAGCACAACTAGAGATTATCCATGGAATGTGCTTCTTTTCATTCATGATGTAGTTAGAAGATTTTTAAATTTTAAGTTGTACACCTCATCTTGTAATGGAGCAGATATTCACTCAGTGTCTCTTAGGTGATGGAACACTCTAGTTTGGGTCTCAAGGATGTGATAACGAGGAGACATGAACTGCTTTCCCAAGTAGGTGCACGTTCAGTCTTGCTGACTTCATAGGCTCTACCCTTGGGTCACCACAGAGCATGCAACATACTTGCCTAGGCTTCTTACTCTTAAGTTTTTCAAGGATTTGCAGGAAGAATAAGTCTGCCTGTTCTTCATAACCTCCTTGGAGATACTGTCTGACATTTTTTCTTACTGTTTCTGCACCTGGCTCTATTTTATAATGAATTCACAGGGTTTTGCACTTAAGTGTCTCTACCCCCAAGTAAACTATTTTGCTTCTTTAATCAGATGAAAGCTCTTAGTTTTGTTCTTTGCCTTAGCCACCAGGAAGGTCGAGGTCAAATTAGTGTATACTAGAAATAACTATTCTATTATTCTACTAGGGCTTGTTTAAAAGTTACGTAACCCTTTAGAATCTGGTGAAATACTTAGACATACATATAGTACTTGCACTGTATTTCAAGAGGTTCTTGCTTTCTATGAAACATATCTTGGACCTTTAGAGTTAAGAATCCCTGCTTCTGATCTTTTCATATCCTTATTTGAACCATTTAGGGTACCTGGGCGGCTCAGTTGGTTAAACGTCTGCCTTCGGCTCAGGTCATGATCCCAGGTCCTGGGATCAAGTCCCATGATGGACTCCTGGCTCGTTGCGAAGCCTGCTTCTTCCTCTCCTGTTGCCGCTCTCCCTGTTCATTCTCTCTCTCTGTATGGCTCTCTCTCAGACGAATAAATAAAATCTTTAAACATATATGGTGAATGTATTATGCTATGTTTACTTGACTTCATAGAAGTAAGTTAAATGAAATGATAAATAGTTTTCAAAGGTGTAAGATGCTGAGCAGTTACCCTCTATTTATTTGGCAGCTAGACCATGGGAAATGTTTTAGTCTATCTCAAGAGGAAATTTTTTGCTTTTCATGGTGATGAAGCAGGCAGGTTAATATCAGTGGCTGTATAGTTTCTAATTTTTCAAAAGAAGCAACCCAGGGGGTTTATGTGTATATATTTAAATTATATGTATATGTGTATGTTTGTAAATATGTGCACATGCACATGGGTATTTTTTTGTACAGATACACAGCCTAAACATGGAGTTCTTATGCTCCGAGCACAATTTTGAGTAGAGAGTCAGTCAGTGAAGTTAAGACATTTTTACATCTCTACCATAGTTTTTGGTTAAGTGTCTTGATGAAAGTTGTGAAATTGCTTTGGGTTTGTTTCTGGGCCTGCAGTTTTAAAATCTGTTACTCAGGTAAGGAAAGAGTGTCTACTGTCTTAGCATGGTGGTAGAATTATTGGCCCCTGCTTTCAGGCTAATTGTTCACAGATGCTTTTTCATGTTGGGTTTCTGGTGGGAGATCCTGATTGGGAGACCGTGTGGTAAGCTTTGCTCTTGGGCCTCCATGTATAAAGGGTTGGTTTGAAGACTTTGCAGGATAGGGTGCCTCATTGTACTTGCCTTTGGAAATCTTTTTCTTTTTAAAGTCCCCTGTGTCTCAACATGGCTCAACATGTGTCTCTAAAGAGTGTTCCCAAAACTTTGGCTAAGGAGGAGCAATGTTTGGAATAGCTATGATTTTTCACCTCTCTTTCTCTCTTTGTGAAAGACGATTTGTAGTACATTTTGTCTAAGGGAGATTTGAGTACCCAGCTGGTTAGATATATTTAAAGAAAGGAAAAAAATCACTTGAAACAGACCTTGAAGAAATCTATTATAAATTTGAGTGGGAATCTGAGAATGCTGTGGCATGGAAGCAAAACTAATTAAAATAACTGATAAAGAAATGAGATGTAGCTTTACATGGGATTCTCAAGATTTAAATGTACGAGAATTAGGTTAATAAGCTTTTTAACTCCATAAAGTATAGGAATTCAGTTCTTTGTGCAATTTGAAACCACCATCACCTCTGCCCTCTAGTGCATACATGATGAGTTTGACGGTAAAATTTTGTGCTGTGGTTCCTGCCTCTGCCCTTCTTACTGCTGAGATTCCTCATGTGATAGCTCTCTTAGCCTTTCTGATCCCCTTAGTCCTGGGTGAAAGGGGTGCCAGTGTAGTCCTGCTGCATTGCTCTGGGCCTAGAGAAGTAGTAAGTGCATCCAGTCAAGTGTCGCATCTCCTGGCAGTCAATTCCTTGAGACTAGAGCACTTTCTCCCCAACACCCTCACCCCCCAACCATGCTGCCCTGGCATAGCATCCTGTCCTGGGGTGTTTATTCCAAGCAAGGGACACTTAAAAAATCTTACCTTCCTTTTCCCTATCCATATTTGCTGAGCTAGTGTCTCAGAGTTGGGTAGAGTAGGTCATGTAGGGATCCTAGAGATCCAAGCATGGTCAGCACCTATGGACATCCCTCCCAGGAATGGTGTGTAAGGTGCTATTGGTCTCTCCTCACCAGAGAACCGCCAAGGTAAAGACCACGTTGCTGTTGTTGGGTACAGGCAGTGTTTTTGAGGCTCCCCAGTATGTGGTGGCAGTCTACTTTTGGGGAGGATGGGAAGCCAACCTTAGGCCCTTTGATCCCCATGGATCGCTTTTTGTCCACTCCCTAAGTCTTGGGACAGAGCAGCCTCTTATTGCATAACTGCTAGTTGTTGGCTTGGTAGCTTTTTGGCTAGGGCTACCACTAACTACCACCCCATCCTTTACTTTGTTCTTCGCTTAGTTTAACCTTTCTCTCAACGAAGAGAGTCAGTGAGCTACCCTTTACTCAACGGGCATATTTGGCATTGTAGAGAATATGGTACAAAACACATGTTCATTTAAGGTTTCTCTGTCACAAATGATTTTTCAAGTTTCACACGTCAAAATTGATTGCCTACCAAGGAAAAGCTTAAAAAAAAAAAAAGACATTCACTTTTTACAGTATACACAGTTTTAATAACAAATCTTTCCTGTACACTGCACTTTGTTATCCCCCCCCTTCCCCGGCCCCTGTTATAATAGTATTTTCTTCCCACCCCCCCCAACCCAGTTGCCCACCTCCCAGCAAAAACAAAACAAAACAAAAAAATGGCTCTTAAGGTGATTGAACACAATGTGTTTGGACTGTACTTGTAGTGTCCAGTCTCAGTGTTGATAGGAAGGTTCACCAAACATTCCATATATCAGACTTTTTTTAGATTACCAAGGAAGAATATGTTAGTTGAAGGAGTAGCAGAGGTTTCCAAATGTTTGTAATAGCTGTATGAAAGCTTCAACAGTCATTTTCCTTGTGTTTTTAGCCTTATTCAAGTACTGTGAGTTTGCCCTAGGTTAAGAACAGAAATATTTAATTACCTATAAATGACCTTATCATCTTTATCTTTGTCTTTTTCTGGTTGAAGCACTTAAGCCAATGAAATATGAAGATCATGTCCTAAAACAGACTTTTGAGAAAAGGTCTGTCACTGTATTGCTCTATTAGGAAAATGATCATGTAAGTCAGCTTCTAGAAACATTCTTTTTAAAATTTCATATAGATACCCACATTTTAGGGAGAGAACCAGGCATTTATAGCTTTTTGCCCTGATAGCATGTGTAGGAAGTATGCCTTAAGAAAACAATATGCGTGTTTTGAATTTTAGGATTTGGACCTAGCGATACAGAGGGCTCATTTTTATTGGAAAGATGGAGTCTAGCTCTCGGTGACTAGCATTAGAATAAGCAGATGGATTTTAATAATTAGTGGAGTTGGAAAGTTCAATCGATTCCATTCATTGAATTGGTATAGAAATTAACTTAGGCACATTAAGAAATTACATGTGTTAGTGCAGATTTTTGGCTTAAAAAATTAGTATCTTTGCTATTTGATGTTGGCAGTGGGTATTCTCTGAGTTGTATGTAGATTTGCAGATTGATCAGCCCACTCTCATTTCAGAAAAGTGATTGAAATCCCTGGCAAGCTACAGAAATGAATAGAAACGATTCCAAACAAGCTCTTGGTTACTAGGTGGTTACAGTTTCATAGCCGTCTTAGCTTTTCTTTTTACAGAGAAATTTAATTATTTTTCTGGTTCTTGATTAAGTGGTCATTTTCCTTTAACCTTGAAAGTGAAAAAAAAGACCGAGGGGAGGGGGTAGGCGCTGAAGAGGATAAGACTACACTGATAAAACAAAAGCCCTAACATCATGTTAGCAGAATCTGCAGTGTAGCTGTGATGCTCTTACACCCTAGCCAGTTGGTAATGAGAGGACATATGACTAACAGTCTCATCTTCAAACCTGTGCCGATGCAGAAACACAAATAGGCCAAAATTAAATGGAATCCTGCCTTTTACAAGCAGCTGAAAAGGGAAGTTTGCACTTAAAATGAAAAAGGAAAATGATGTCTGGCACCATTACTTACTTTTCTCTGAGAGCATTACCAAAAAAATGGAGGGCAAAAAATTCTTTAGTTTTTGACTGGAAAGTGTTCCTTAGTAGCTTTGCTATGCTGTTCCCCTAATTTACTGAATTACTTGCTTTCCCGGTGTATTTTTCTACATACATTAAGGATTTTGTCAGCTGATGGTCCACTTTACTAGAGGCAGTCTTTAATATTTATGTGGGAATTCTTAGCCAGTATTTCTCATCCTTCTCTTCACAGGTTCAGTTAATGTTGGTTGTGGATGAAATGATGGAAAATACTCCAGTGCTGTCCTTCAAGGGTAGTGGAGTCTGTGTGTTCAGGGCACAGTTGTATTGTTACAAAGCTGTGCCCTGACAAATAGCCATGGTTATCCTGATAAATGAGTTGGTAAATTTTAGCTCATGGAGCTCTCATTTGTAATGGGGCTTCTGATTCAGCCCCTCCATAGGGAAGCAGTGAGCTGCGCTCTATGCCGTAAAATCAGCTTCTGTCTCTGCCCAGGCAGGCCCAGGATCTGGTTTAATAAGAAATGAAATGCTCACCGCTCAACATCAGCTGAACACAGCTGGGCTGAGACTTTGCCAAGCTAATGTACCCACCCTAAAAAATACAGAGAGCACATTTTTACCTTAATTTGTGATCTCATCTGCTTTTTTACTGATACACGTTTTCTTTGAAATGTAGGTAGACACCCCTCTCTTAATATTAAAGAAGAAAAAAAATTACAGTTAAATCTCATGGGTTAAACTATAGTCTTAGCATGTTTGCACTTCAATCCTGGGAAGAAAATATGCTTTGGTTTAGAAGGATAACGTGTCAGTGGTCATTTTAAGGTAAAGATAACGTTTTTGTTTTGTTTTTGTTTTTTTTAAATGCTAGTGGTCTTCTCTAAGGATATATGCCTTTTTTCACATAGTCAGTGTCAGTTGTAGAAATGCTCATTTTTCTAAAATTAAGTCAGACTAATTTAATGGGTTTTGCTGCTATGTGTAAGGAACCTGTTATATGGAAAAATTTTAAATGAATTGGTGACTTGGATCTAAATCCCAAATATGTCATTGTTTCTTCATAGAAATCATAATCAAAGAAATGAAATACTTGTGGCTCTTTTCTGTGTGAAAAGTGTGGCATTGTTATCATTTGTTAATTATGGAATGTTTTTATTAACACTCTCTCCCCTTTTCAGCTGCAGGTCCCAGGGCCTTGCCCTGTTTGATGCAGATTGTGTAGGTAACCTTTGCCTCACTCTTGGCTGCCTTTTAACTTAAGCTATACTGTTTCTGTCGGTCACATTTCAAAATGCTGCCTTTCCCTTTCATCCCTTCACCTCCACACCACCTTTGCATTACCACTGTGTGGCTGCATAGGCATGTATAATGTTGTCCTCAGTATATGTTGTTCCCTTCACTTGGAAGGAACTGCTCTTACAATGTGAATAGGTATCTTTATTAAAGAGTCAAATTTTAGCATA
Organism: Procyon lotor; assembly: GCA_028646535.1. Lineage (NCBI taxonomy): Eukaryota > Metazoa > Chordata > Mammalia > Carnivora > Procyonidae > Procyon > Procyon lotor. The sequence goes on along the minus strand of CM053607.1, from coordinate 104,740,510 downwards.
TAATATTTAGAAAGTGATTTTTTTTCTTGGTTCCATTATGCTATGTTCTAGTAAGAATCAATGTTATGCCTGTTGCTAGCCAGTTGTTTTTAATTTGGCTTTTTTGAGGTTTGAAGATCAGGACAAGGCAGAAGAAAGAGGTTTAAACCCCTTTGTCAAGGCATCTTTGATCATGGAGGGAGGGAGAAAATTTGTGTGTGTGCTTTCAAACTAGAGGGAGCAGGTCACAGGATTGTTAAATTGACTCAGTTTATCTCTTCTCTCCAAAATAATGTCTAAATCTTTTTTTTACATGTAAATGTAAATATAGGATTTAGTTAAACTAATTAGTAAAATGGTGATTTAATACTAGTTTAAAAAAATTGTCTAAATGCCACAAAAATCAACATTTCCATTATAAGTCAAACTAGAGATGTATCACATGAAGTCAGTGTAATTATTGACTATTGATTTCATTGTAATGAGACCTTTTCACAATCACTTGGATTCATTATTTAAATATATTAAAGAGTCACTCAGCTTATTAGAATTACATAAAGGGTTCTGATTTCATAATGTGGACCTCGATAGTATCTACCAACCCAGGCAAAAACTCTGGAAGAAGAATGTTTAATATTTACCAGTCTTGAGCATACATCAAATTCTACTTCCCACACTGGCAATAAATTGTAGATCTGAGTAAATACCAAATTATCATACAAGAGAACTTTGCTAAGCCTCCTTTTAAGCAGCAAGCCAGTTGTGGTACTTGGGATGGAGAGCAGTGATCTAACAAGTATTGATCCATATCTTTTTCTGCTCAGTAGCTTCTTTCCAAACTGTTTTCAGTAGGAAAAAAATAGCATATGGAGATCTTAGTGTAAATGTTTACACATGATAGTTTATAATCACATACATGAAATGTCTTATTTTGAAGTAAGCATTTTTAGACTTTGCAACAAGAGTGCAAATTAACATGAGCTTTGCTTCATATAACACTTAAGATATGGTTTCATAAAAAAAATTAAAAATACTTCAACACTTCAGAAACTTAAGTCTCCACTTGGTTTGGAAAATTAGGCTTAATGTCACCATTGGTAAAAATTAGGTATGTATTTAGCCCCCACTATGTAAAATAGGTTACTTATCTGATGTAATTTTTGATGACAGGCCGATATTATACTTCACATTCTTTGTATGGCAGCTGCTGACACTTGCACTGTCCATAACCATTAATGATGATGAAGGGTCCTTCGTGGGTGGGTTCATATTCATTATACGGTCCTTGGTCTGACATGTTTGACATATGGAGTCGTGTTTGGGATCGGAGCTGCCTGTGGTTCTGAATCATTGAGCACTGCCTAATTCTTCTTAAAGTGGGAGGGCAGCACTTCCTGGAGATGAACACTATAAAAATAATAAAAAAGAAAGAAAACAGTAAAGCCATTGTTCCTGTAATTACCCGCTGAGTGAAGATGGCATTGTCTGGTTCGGGAAAGTGTTCCTCAGTAGTAACTGCTATGCCTGCAGTAGTTGGGATTTCTTTGTCTCCCACATGGTAACTTGATGAGCTTATTCTTTTTGTATATTCAGTGGTTGGATCTCTATAAGTTGTAGCCATGGCAGTGACAGTGGTTGATAAATTCCAGCAGAGCTGAAATCCGTGGACTGCGTCTAGTATATCCTCTCCTTGGGTGTGGTCAGGGCTGTGACATAGGATGGAGTGTTCCCACCGACCTTGGAAACTGCCCAGCCAGGAGGCCAAAGCACATATTCGAGGGCTGCATTCCCATAGATTGCCAGAGAGGCCGACGGTGGTGAGGGATCTCAGGGAGTTTAAGATCTTGGAATCAAGGCTATTTAACTTGTTGTTATCCATGAGGAGAATTTTAAGATTAGGCATCGTTTCAAACACCGTCAGGTCGATGGCTTTGATTTCATTTCCAGTCAGGTCTAGCTTTTCTAAAGTGCCCCAGGTCCACTCCATTCCACATGTCAAGTTGCTAATTTTGTTCCATTGTAAGAAGAGTGTGTGCAGACTGCTTAGCCGTAGGAAATGAGCAAAATTAATCTTCGTCAGCTGGTTGTGCTCTAGGTGAAGCTCTCTCAGTTTGATTAATCCTGCAAATCCATTGCGAGCCAAACTTCGCAAACGGTTTGTGCTCAAATCCAGAAACTCCAGACTACGACAGTCCCAGAACAGACGTACTGGGATAGTCCGCAGGGAGTTGGACCGTAAATGCAAGGTCTGCAGCTTCCGAAGGCCGTAGAAGAGCTCTGGGTGCAGAGATGACAGCTGATTAAAAGACAGGTCCAAATTTTGCAGGTTAATCAGTTGAGTAAAAGTTGTGTTTGGCAAGTAAAATATTTTGTTGGAACTTAAGATTAATTCCTTAAGTTTATACAGTCCTTGAAAAGCATCTTCTTTTACTGTTGAAATTTGATTGTGGTCTAAGTGGAGCCAGGTAAGTTGACTGAAGCTGGCAAATTGATCCCTTTCGAGCTCTGTGATGTGATTGTGCCTCAGGGACAGGCCCAGAGAGCCCTTGTCTGTGGCGTTTGGCACTGAGCGGAAGCCCTGAGAGTCGCAGTAGAAGAGCAGCTTCTCGCAGCGGCATTTGGGTGGACACGCCATACCCAGGGCAGGCAGCATTTTTAAAACCATACTCATTGCATATATTGCTGCCAGCATAGGGGCCCCTAATGGCCACTTGAAATGTAAGCCTGCAGAATATAATTTAAGGAAAACAAGAAGATAGGATATTTTTCAGCAGAATGTATGAGCTATTAAAAAAACAACAACATTATGGCAAAAGATTTCCCTGCATACAACTTATTTTTCATTTGCTGCAGGAAAACTAACCTTGTTTGTTAGTATGACTAGAACAAAACTTAAACCTTTAAGAAAAAAGATAGAGCATGTTCTGCCATTAGCAATATATGCTGTTACCTAAACCTGAAAATCCAAAAATTTGACTGTAGTTTCCCTCATTAAGCATGAATTCAGTGGCTTGTTTTAAAAAGCACGATTCCTTGCTGACTGTACAAGACACATAAATGCATGGACTTACCCATTCTTCTGAGCACATTGGAGGCTGCATTCAGTCGCGGTTGTTAGACTCAACGCAGTGAGTCTGTAAAAGGCTCTAACATGCAGGAGCCTTTGACCAGTTTCCTGTTTTCGGTGTCCCAGGCTTTCTGAACAAAATTGAATCCACCAGGGTGAGTTATTTTTTCCTTAGGATATTCCTCTCGAAAGCATTGGTTTCATTTTCTGTGTCCTCTCTGCTTCCCTTAATCAGTTTTGAATGTAAGTTATTAATTTCGTCCTCCTTTAACTGCTCGGCTGGTTAATCAAAGCTTCGGTCTCTCCTTTCCGCAGCCGTTAGTTCTCTTGGTCTTAACTTGTTGATGGCAGATGGGCGGCTTGTTGCAGAGAAGAGCTCCTGGAGCAGCATGAGTGCATTTACTGAAAAGCTTTTCCGAGAAACGGCACAAGAATGGAATTGCTTATGTGCTGCGACCACACAGAACTGTATATAGGCTGACGTCACCGGGTGACGTGTCTTTTGTTTGGGTTTTCCAGAAGCTTTACTGTTATAAAGCACTGTGCTTTGTAACAGTATCGGGGTCGCTCTAAGACCCCTTGATTATAATAAAGTGAGAAAGAGGACCCCTGACTTAAAAACATGATATTCCTTCAGTGTAGGAAGCAGCAGTGAGGTGTAATAAAGGCTGCATTCAGGAAGACCCATCTGAACAGTGAGTTGGGATAGCAGAGTGATGATTTTTAATGCTTGGACGAGCCAGTGTTAGACTGCCGATTCTGCAGAGAGAGAGAGAGAGAGAGAGAGAGATCATCTAAATGGGCAGGAGCCTGCACGATTTATGAAGTGCAGATTTAACGCCAGCCTATGCAAGATAGTGCCTGCTGCTCCGGTAGTTTGGAAAGCTACTCAATCACCTTGTTGTCATGCTTGGTTAAAATAGAAGTATGACTGTGGTTTGCTTTAAATTTGTTGGAAAACTAGCCAGGTGGGCTTGGTTTCTTTGTCATTAAGAGCATAACATCATCAACCAAGAATGAAGAGGGGGAAAAAAACCCTTATAATACCAAGTATTTGGTTACTTTGTGCCTTGAGAATTGAAAGGGATTTTGAGTTAAAAAGATTTCTCCTTTTCTGTCTCATTTTACAACAATGTTTTAATCATAGTGCTGATGGAAAAATAATGCTGATTTGATCTTTAGATGTGTTATTAGGAGAAAAGGTTAGGGTGATTCTGTCATTTAATACTGTATGCCCTAAATAAACATTAATAGTGGAATAGAAGTGATTTAGGACAAGTGATAGAGCATGGTTGGATTCTGGTATAGTCCCTCGTATTTACCTCTGAATCTTACCTACTCCTTCACCTGAAAGGACTGAGTATGATTTGGGACATTGTGTCCCCCATGTAACAGAGCATTTGCATACTTAATAGCTCCTACTGGCACACTTAAGAACTGACTTTGTGTCTAATACTTACTGTTGTTGGAATCTCTGGTGAATACAGAAGGTCACTTATAGTTTGGAATAGAATTTTTGCTTTGGCTGTTTTTACTTGACCTAACTGTATCTTCTTCCTGTTGAATAGTGTCATCACTTTTCAGAACTTGGTTATGAACGTACAGTTCTGTGTTTATCTTTTTTTAAGGTTTTATTTATTTGAAAGACCACTGGAAAGAGAGAGAGAGCAAGCACAAGTCGGGGCCAGAGGAATAGGGAGAAGCAGGCTTTCTGCTGAGTGAGGAGCCCAACGTGAGGCTCCATCCCAGGACCCTGGGATCATGACCTGAGCCAAAGGCAGATGCTTAACCAACTGAGCCACCCAGGCGCCCCTAGTTCCATGTTTAATAAAGTGTAAATGTGAAAGATAGCTCTAGCATTAGTCAGGGCCATATATTCAGGCCTGACAAATAAAAGGCCTTTTACACATCTTACCTTATATTAATTTGGCCTTCCATGCCAATTTCTGTCATACCATTGGTGCTTAACCTGGAGGCAAAAATTTCAAAACTACCTGTGGTGTCTGTGAAACCCGAACATCGTTGGCCTCTTGGCTTCCAGGAGCTTCATCCCACTGGGTAAGAAATTTTCCTCTGAAGAGGCATAGTTCCTGTGTTGAAGGGTGGTACCGGAGTGAGAATTGGAGGAATCCAAGGTGCTGTTCTCAGGGCCCTGTGTGAAGGTGCTGTGGAAACATTAGCAACTGCAGGCGTGTTAGTCTGAGTCCTCTTAGAAGCAGATCCCAAGATGGATTAGAAGTATTAGAGTTTTATTTGAAAAGTGCATGGGAGGTATAAAACGAGAGAGAAGACAGTAGAAATACTCTGCAGGCCTTTGGAGTCCTCACGCTGCAGAGGAAGGAAAGATGGGACAGACAGTGTTCCCAGGCCAGAGCCAAGCTCCCAAGCCATAACTGCCCATGAGTGGAATCCCACATTCTTAAGAATGAGCCTACAGTGGTACTCCTGCCATTTTCCTACTTGCTGGTTAAGGAAGGGAGAGGTTGCCACTCCCCCCCGCCCCCCACTGACCTCATCTTTTCCAAAGTCTTATCTGTCTATAGGCAAGTAGTTCTTAACTTGGGGCAATAGACTGGTTTGCAGAATTCTGTTTCTTGTGCATTTTTCTGTGAATAAGTTTTAATCAGATTCTTACAGCCCCTGTGTTCCTGCTCTATAGGAACTTTCTCCCAAAACATCTAAGGAGGGGGAGTCTGATAAGGACTATCTCTTAATTTTTTTTTAAAGGAAGAGCAGCCCTTGGGATACTGTAAATACCCTTAATGAATGAAGTCAGCTACTCCCTGATTTAAAAACAAAAAACATAACAAATACCTTTGACATGCAGGAGGAACTGGATTAAATTCTTCCCTGAAGTAACCACTTTGGTTCCATGTGGGGAAAAGCATTAGAGTCAATTGGATTAGAATAACCACAATTAGGAATGAGTTGTATGTGAAAATTGAGAAGGAAAGCATCTCCTTCCTCTTAGACTCTTGGTTCCTTTCTGCTTTCTAGTCTGCCTGCCTACTTCTTACATGTTAACTAATGGAAAGTGCTTAAATTATATTATCCCAGCAATATCAGACCAGATTTGTGGGCAAGGGAAATTGCTGGGGAAAGCACCAGTACAATCAAGAGCAATTTTTTTAAATTATTTATTTATTTATTTGACAGAGAGAGAGAGAGAGAGAGAGATCACAAGTAGGCAGAGGGAGAGGGGGAAGCAGGCTCCCCGCTGAGCAGAGAGCCCAATGCGGGGCCCGATCCCAGAACCCCGAGACCACGACCTGAGCCAAAGGCAGAGGCCCAAACCACTGAGCCACCCAGGTGCCCCAAGAGTAATTATTTTTTGATGCATCTGGAGAAGCGTGCAGTAATACACAGTACCCAGAGAGTTCCTTCTCAGTCACCAGTCATCTTGCCTACTTGCCTTCTCTTTGGGTTTAAAAGGTTCAGTCTTAAGCTGAAGACTGAACTTTTTGTTTGGTGTTTGTCTTAAAGTTGGTGGGGTACCCGGTTCCCATCGATGGAAAATTTTGTATTATTTTTTCTTTTTTTTAAAATTTATTTATTTGACAGAGAGAGAGAGAGATCACAAGCAGGCAGAGAGAGGGAATCAGGCTCCCCGATGAGCAGAGAGCCTGATGCGGGGCTCGATCCCAGGACCCTGAGATCATGACCTGAGCCGAAGGCAGAGGCTTTAACCCACTGAGCCACCCAGGGGCCCCTGTATTATTTTGATCTTTGTCTTTCTTAGGTCAAAGGACTAAGCAGAGATCCATGTTCTTTCTGAATGAAACTTAATGGTTTCATTTTAGGCAGCTTTACTCGCCATACATATGTTTTTGACTTAATTAAAATGGCAATCCAGCCTCTGGAAAGCACTGTCCATATCATCTGCTTAAGTTTTCACTGCTTTGTTGTTGTTTGTGACAAGGCAAAGGAGAAGCAAAATCAAACTCATCTCTCCTCTCTCTGAATGGCTTTAAGCAAAAGTAAATGAGTCAAGCGGCAGGGCTTAGGTGCTGTGGTTATGTGCATTACTCTACATGAAAGTTTGCTTTTAAAATGTATTGCTGATTAGGGAGAATTACTTTCCTGCTCAGAAAGGCAGATGTACAGATACATGGGATTTTCTTTTCATTTGTGGTAGAGCCAAAGCTTGATTTTGCATTATGGTAAAAAGTCAAATGTTTCTTTAAACATTCCCAAATCCAAAATTGTAATAACTCTAGTAGCAGTAGTGTTGCACATAGGTGCTCGGGAGAAGTATGTTAAAATAAACCTTGTTCAGGTCCCCTCTGCCTCGTCGTTGCAACAAGTGAACTCCAAAGCCTGGTTGAGTTGGCGACTCTTCTCTGGGGTCTACACACTCTTGCAGCTCAGGCCTCCCTCTGATGGACTGTCCCAGGGAGGAGATGGGGGTAAATGCTGCTTCTGATCCACAGCTACATCCTTGTCACACCCACCCACAAGGCCCACAGCGGGCATGCATAAATGATTTGTCAGTGGGAAAAGCAAACAAACAGAAAGCCTTGTTGCTACCAGTCTTGATTGCTGCTTGGAGGATCTCCGCATGTTTATCAGAAAGTGATAGTTATTTTTGGATTTTTGGATGGAGGTCCTAGATTTTGTGGGTCTGCGTATATCCTCTGCTAAGAACCTTTTAGGGTTTTAAGTTGGCAACCTCATATTTGGGCCTATATTAGAATAAGTGGTTTTCTTTTGGAGGGAAGAGGGAAGGAAGATGAAAGAAGATTATGGTAAATCCTAGAGTTGTTCACTGCTTTCATAGTGCATGTATTTGGGGGCAAAGATATGACTGTTCTTTTTTTTTTTTTTCTTTTTTTTTTTAAGATTTTTTATTTATTTGACAGAAACACAGCGAGAGAGGGAACACAAGCAGAGGGAATGGTGGCGGGGAAAAGCAGGCCCCCTGCCGAGCAGAGAGCCCGATGCGGGGCTCCATCCCAGGACCCTGGGATCTGACCTGGGCCGAAGGCAGACGCTTAACGACTGAGCCACCCTGGCGCCCCTGACTGTTCTTTTAAATTATTTAATTTGCGATTTAGAAAAGAAAAACCAGTGAAATTCCTGCTCAACATTAGCCAGTTATCTTCCCAAGAAACAAAATATATTATGACAGAGGCAGATAGAATACGTAAGGATGGATGGCTTTATCAGTTTATCATGTTGGGATGGACTAAAAAGTAGTTGATGGTCCCAGGTGGGGCTGGAGGATCTGAGAGCATTCAGAACACTAGGCTCCCGGAGTCTTGGTGTTCCCTAGACCACTGTCGCATGTAAATAAATAGCTGTATGGTTGGGAATCTTCCTTTTCAGATACCTTTTTAAAAGTCAGTTGTCCACATAAGGCCAAGAATCCCCATTTTTTACTAATCTACTAATTTTTGTCCATTTCCCTACCCTCCATTGATTTTGATTTTTAAAAGTCCTTTTGTTCTCTTTTTAGTAAACATGACTGAGAAAGCAGAAGGAAGTAGTAGAGGCCACAGTGATGGTGAACTGAGTTCCTTTTGATGCTGTAACTTACCAACTTAGGGATTTCGTTGAGCTTTGGAGGCATGTGCTTTTTGGTAGTTGTTGCTGGTGAGGGTAGCAGGGCTAGGATCAGGTAATAGCCTAACTCTCTGGTGCTAATATTGTATTCTGTGCCCAGGGTTAGGTAATTCAGCAGTAAATGCTGGGGTGATGCACTTGACAGTCAGATGTTAGGTGAGGGGAAATCTTTCATAGAAGTTTGGGCAGAGGTACATTTCAGCCACGAAGATCTTTAATTTCATCTACCATAGACTTCGTACCAAACAGAACTATCTTAAAGTATTGATTAATGCATAGACTGATTGAAATTTGTATTGCCAACCCCCGCCCCCCCTTTTTTTTTTTACTGTTTGCATAGTGGCTTCATCGTGTTTATGTTTCCCCCATCTTCTGTGTTGGGCAACTTTCATTTTTTTAGTCTGAAATACCTCCAAGTTTGGATATGTCCTTCCTGCTTCGCCCTCTCCATTTCCAAGTAGCTTTCTCTTTTGATGTGTTTCCTCCTGCCAACATAGGTGACTCACAGGTATACAAAGCTATTTGCACAGAACAGAATTAAGATACCCATTCAGATTTTCTTGAAGAATCCCTTTCAGTGTTAGAGGCCTTTTGACCCAGGTGGCTAAACTTAAAGGGGTGACTTTGCATGTATATTGGCTAGATGCACACAGTCTTCCTTGCTAAACCTTAGTAATGTCATTTCCTCAAAAATCTGGGGTAGAAGGACAGTGACATGTGCTAAGACAAGCAAAAAAATTTGAACGTGATGTCATTAATGCAAAGAAAATAGATAACAAAAATTTGGCCCAAGAGAAAAAGATCATTGCTTATTATGAAAGGCTTATAGCAGCATGTCAGCATAGCTGGGCTTGAGCTGAATCCATATTGCTGAAACAGTTCTGCTAAGGCCTGACATCCTGTGGAAGCCGATTCCAAAGTGCTGCTGCTTTTTTTTGCGAGAGGTCTGTCTGTCTAATGGCTTCATAGTTTTTCCCTTGTATGGCTATACCGTAATTTACGGACATGAAGTTTGTTTTAAGGATTTTAGCTTTTGCAGACAGTGTAAAATGAATATCCTTTTAATATCTTTGCATCCTTAGGCAAGTTTATATATAAATTCCTAACCATAAAATGACTGGATTACAGCGTATGTATATTTAAAATTGATAGACATTGCTACATTGCCTTCCCAAAAGTTTTAAACCATTTCATACTTCCCCAGAACTCTGTAAGTGTTCACTAATCATCCCACCGCCTCCTTCCTACCCCCACACCATATTTAACAATATCTGGGAATCTAATAGGTGAAAAATGCTTTATTTGTTTCTCTTTACTTATGAGTAACAATGAATATTATTTTGTATGTAGGTGTATTATCATTTTTGTTCCTTTCTATGTATGTGTATTTCATTTGCTCATTCCCATGTGGAACTGGTCATTTTTTAAAAACATTTGTAAGTTTTTTTTTTTAATTAAATTAATTTGGGGGAGGCACCTAGGCAGTTCAGTCAGTTGAGTGTCTAACCTTTAATGTCAGCTCAGGTCATGATCTGATGGTCATGAGATCGGGCCCCACATCGAGCTCAGTGCTTTTTTGTTGTTGTTAATCATCATAGAAATCAAAAGAGGTCCTGGTTTATCAACATATCTTAGCCTTATTTTCCTAGTCAACTGAGCATTTAAAAATCCTTCTGAAATATCCTCACAGATGACAGAGTCATCCTAGCCTTTTTCCCCCTGGGTTATTAGTTTCAAAATTAAGGCCTTATTTTATGACCTTCATATACTTACTTCATATACCTGTTTGCTTGCTTTCTTTTCTTTTCTTTTCTTTTCTTTTCTTTTCTTTTCTTTTCTTTTCTTTTCTTTTCTTTTCTTTATTTCTTATCTAAATTCAGTTAGTCAACATAGAGAACATCATTAGTTTTGGATGTAGAGTTCAGTTATTCATCAGTTGCATATAACACCCATTGCTTATCACATCATGTGCCCTTCTTAATGCCCGCTATCCAGTTACCCCATTCTCCACCCTTCTTCCCTCTAGCAACCCTCAGTTTGTTTCCTGTAGTTCAGAGTCTCTCATGGTTTGTCTCCCTCTCGGATTTCTTCCCATTCTGATTTTCCCTCCCTTCCTTTATGATCCTCTGTGCTATTTCTTATATCCCATGGATTCGTGAAACCATATGATAATAGTCTTTCTGTGATTGACTTACTTTGCTCAGCGTAATACCTTCTAGTTCCATTCAAATCAGTGTAAATGGTAAAATTTCATCCTTTCTGATGGGCAAATAATACTCCATTATATATATACACACCACATTTTCTTTATCCATTCTTCTGTCGATGGACATCTGGGCTCTTTTCATAGTTTGGCTCTTGGGAACTCTCTTAAACTGTTCGTGGGAATGCAGGCTGGTATAGCCACTCTGGAAAACAGTAGGGGGGTTCCTTCAGAAGTTAACAGTAGCGGTGCCTGGGTGGCTTAGTGGGTTAAGTCTCTGCCTTCGGCTCAATTCATGATCTCAAGGTCCTGGGATCGAGCCCTGCATTGGGCTCTCTGCTCAGTGAAGAGCCTGCTTCCCCCCCCCCCCCCCCCAGCCTCTCTGCCTACTTACTATCTCTCTCCTCTCTGTCAAATAAAAAAAATCTTTAAAAAAAAAAAAAAAGTTAAAAACAGAGCCACCCTGGTGCTTCTGGGTGGCTCAAGTTCATTCCATGTCTGCCTTCGGCTTAGGTCATGGTCACAGGATCCTAGAATCCAGCCCCGAGTCCGGCTCCCTCATCAGCGGGGAGTCTGATTTTCCTTCTCCCTCT